>JAHRBW010000007.1:0-600000 GCA_035773095.1 Papiliotrema fonsecae
CCTTAAGCTCATACACCGTCTACATGCATACCCGCCAACAGAGATCGAAAAAGCAAGTGGCAAAATCCGACCGGCTTGGGGGTCAGGATCGTGAGTGATGGCCACCTGAAATTTTCATCTCATGCACTCAATTCGGCACGCATGCATGTGAGACCGGTAGATTCTCGTAGCTGTTGATGATCTCTCTTGGGATATCTTGTTTTCCATCCATGGGGAAACTCAACAAGGGACCCCCCCCCCCACCCCGGGAGCGGGCTGTAACCCCCTAACCCCTAACAGATGCAGCAGAATAACCCCCTAACCCTCGCGGCCATCGTTGTCCTTCCGAGATTTCGCAATGAACGGTTGTTCGTCTCCTGATTCCGAGTCCCGGTCTCGGAAAAGCCCCATGTGGTTAGGGAGATCTTCGAGCTTCCAGTTTAGTTTGACTCAAAACTGCATCGTTCGTTCAATCGCTATCAAGCGATCATGGTACGTGTATATAGCTACAGGTCGACTCTTGATATGTGTGGTACTAGACACACTGTGTTCCTAAGAATCACCGTCATCTTCAATTCGCTTAAGCGAGAAGGCCTAATTGTTAGCTCTACTCAAATACTGCGTCTATCACCTGACTGTTGGAAACTCACCAGCAAGAAGGGCGGTGCCGAAGTTACTGAGCAAGCCAGAGAGCGAGTTGAGAAGACCAGCGACGATAGCGAGGACACCTGAAGTCAGTATGCGGCCAGGTGCAGGGACGATCTGGTTGGCTGCTTACCAGCAAGCACAAGCTCGACACCGAGGAGCAAGGTCTCGAGACCGCCGTCAATAGCAATAATTATAGCGCCCTGGATGTATAAGCAACATCGTTCGTGAGCAGGGATAGGAGCAAGACTCACGATCAAGGGGAGATCCTTCAAGTTATCGGCTAATCCTTCAACGGCCTCCACGATATCCCTGATTACGGCGGCAAGAACTCTGCCGACTTGGTTGAGGTCATCGGCGGTACCGCTTTGCCTTTTCGCGTTCTTCCTGGCGGCCTTGGCGACAGACTGTCCAGCGTGGCGAACCTCTCGGTTGATGACTTGAAGAGCAGCACGGGCTTTTTTCTCGTCGACCGCGGGGTCGCGGAGGATTGCGGTTTGGACACTCTAAATGTCAGTGAGATTATTCGTGGTTCAGATAAGAGCAAGGCGCGAGGTTGATGGGAAGAAGGGTGAACACGGTGAGAAGGGGTAAGACGGAAGACTCACCACAATACTCTGGAGCTCCAAGACCACATCGAGGATCGATCCCTTCTTATCAATTGGAGTAGCGATGACTGGAGCAGGAGCAGGGATAGCTTCCCTAGCGACGAGGTCGGTCTTGGACTGAGCGGGGGCGGCAAGCGCGGAGAGGGGAGAAAAGACAGCGAGGCCGGAGAGGAAGAGAGAGGTGAATCGCATGATGTTGATGTGGTGGTTTTGAACTGGTTAGAGATGAAGTTGTAGTTAAAGGTGTGAATGCGTTCTTCGAGATAAGTGGTAGAAGCGGATGAAGACTCGAGAGAGATAAGTGACCGGTTCTTATACCCCTTCAGCGTACCCCTTCAGCGGAGGTTCTCGACGTCACTGTCGACACAGAGTCATCCGACGTCACTTGTTAGTTGCACTGATTGCGACGAGGGTTGACCAGAACATTTACTTCTCCTTCCCTCGTCATCAGGTACTCCAGGACTTGGCAGGACCTGGTCTGAGTGCCTCGAACCTCGAGCGAATGGCCAGACGACATTCGTTGTTCGGCTGCTTGCTTGACGGATTGAGGCTGGTTGGTGTGAGCTCTGGAAAAAAGAGGGTACAGCTCCACAGCGACTCTTGAGGCACCGACCTTCTTCTTGATGGATTATGCTTTGGCATGAACCATGCCCGCCTTCTTACAGGTGACGTCTAAGGTCCAAGCAGAGTTGTATGAATTTGACGGGCGGAAGCAATTCAGCACTGTACGATGCGACTTTACCGTAATTACCGCATCATCGGGAGCTTCTTTGGGTGTTCCTTTTCAGGGTTGAGAATACGCGCGAAAGTTTCACGGTCAGCTGCAGCCCGGCATGCCCTTGAGATCCCTAACAGCAGTGCGACTCTTATCATCATACCGTGGACTTGTGGGTGATAACATCGACCCCTGGGCTCGGTGACTGTTTCGCTAGCGATACAGTGATTTCACGCCGGGAGAGCCCCGCTGACAGAAGTCGTACATGTACCCCACCTACCTAGTCTTCTCGCTCATCGCAGTCATCTCCTAAGCATACTTCGGCATCCGCGCGTGGCGCCTGTGGCGCTGGAAGTGGTATATCGTTGTTCCGATAGGCTTCCTCCCGGCCGCATCGTTCATTCTGCGTCTTGTCTACACCGTGTGGTCGTACACTGGACCTCAACTGCGGATGGACGCGCACGGAGAAGGGCTGATCCGGGCCGCCGCGTGATACACTAGGTTCATTAAGGCTAGGCAGGGGCTGCAGGCCGGCTTTAGTACTGCGGGTCTCGGCGAGACAATCGTGCGGATGGGAGCTGACATTAGCTTGTGATGGTATGTCTGACACAAGCTCTCTGTTAGTTTCTATTAGCGAATTGATCATTACGCGCCTACTCAGCATGAAGACCGTGAAGGGTTATTCCAGCTTGGACGACAAGTCTCTCTTCCTGGCGATGGAGTCGATGTGAGCTTGTGCGACAATCGACAACTGACAACAGGTGACCGTCAATGCCCACGACCCGGGCGTATATCATAGTCAGGCTCTGCCCAATGTGGACGTCTCCATGCTCGATTGGTGCGGGTACGTGAAGAGTCAACGAAGACAGCACCTGTTGACCTCAGGTTCCGGCACATGGACTCGTTGCTGTCCTTGACGTATTGTTTCGCAATAACCCAAGCTCTCCGAACGTGAGTACAAAGCTAGTTCTTTACCAAGCAAGCAGTCAAAACTCCTTCAACGCAAAGCTACGTGCGGATCCGGCGGTCTCATGGTCGGCACCGCCGCAGGTGAATACTGCATGGGAACTGTAGCCGATGCCAGTAACTTCCGAGATCCCGCTTGTGATTTGCCCATCAGGGAAGACCGCCGTCGGTTCCGGGTTCGCAGAGTTGTCGTGGCATCCCTCTGCTGATGATTACAAGTGTAATCTATTGATCAGTTTGGCATTTCCGTTTCAGTGGCCCACGGTCCGTAGCAATAGAATCGGTGAGATGGCCGGACACCATTCTTGAGTTTTGGGGTGATCTCTTAAACTTGCATCCAGTCGTATCCGCCCATTTGAGACTGTTGAACTATGTAGCAGTTACGTAGTATGTGAATGTTTCCCTGAATGGGCTTGGCCCAAGCCCACATCAGATTGCTCGCGTTGTTGTGATGGGGTGCCCCATTAGAATTTCAATCGTCTACTGCGCGGCGGTAATACCCAATCATTCATAGTCATCAGAAAGCATAAAGATTTGAAACCACTAGCGCTCTCGCTTGCCAGTCTGTTTGGGCGACGGTCCTGCTCTCTTTCGCGGCAACAGCAACGGAACGGAAGACGAAGACGTGTCCATAACCTCCACCCGCTGCGTTACGGCTGGATGTAAATGCCATCCTTGATCTGTCTTCATCTCCTTCTCACCTCGAAACCCTTATAAATCCGGCCGCAGCCCAAGACCGTTATCTCGTTGTCTCGAAGGATGTCCATCAGGCTTCACCACCTTGTTCGAAATGCGAGTCCATCTGATTGTCCGCGCCGGCGTTCTTCATGACGTTGTTGAGTGCGTCCTCAGTTGAGGTGAATGACGTCCTCTGCGGTATCATGAATGACACCACGGTAACCCAATATTTTAATTCCTAGAAGCCAGCTCGGTAACTAGAGCTTAGGCAAAGCGTTTCTTTTGGCTTAGGGGTAAGCCCTTGCGACCTTCGAGGATCAGTCCTTACATGCGGGTAGATGAGGACAAAGCCGTCAAATACGGTTGTAACGATCAGCCAACCAGCTTTGTGCTGGATGTGACATATAGGTGCGAGCATCACCCTATCAGCGCGAAAGTCTGATAAGGGAAATCCGATATGAGCCCGAGGATGATCGCAGCCGTGGTAAGAAAAAGAACGCAGTCATTTGTGAATATCTGCCCCGCCAGTCTGTGGCTCAGAAGCACACAATTCTTTTCTGTTTGGAACTGATCTCGGTCCGATCAGTACCCTCGGCTCGACTGCCAGTCGCCTCAAAAATATTGTGAATTGCGCAGTTTTCTGGACCAAGAGACTGTGGCCGCGTGTGTTGTTGCGATCTCCTGCAGCGGTCGGTTTCGGAGCGATAGAATAGGCAGAGGCGACATTGCGATAGAGTACCCAAAATATTACAGGCAGAGAACCAACTAACCTATGCCGTTTAATCTATGTTATACACCCTCCCGTCTGGATCCATAGTGAAAGTTCCCCGCCATAGACAGTTGCCCGTCCTCCTTGTCCGTTTCAATATTCGAACTCGTTCCCGTAGACGCATGAGAGGCATAATCCAGCCTCGGTACATCATTCGTAGCCTGTCGTCAGCTCACCCTCGGCGCAAACAGCCGCACAACTCACCACCTTGCTTTCTGTCGAGGAAAAACTGACCTCCGCCTCGACGGTCAGACCCGCCTGCTCTCGAATCCGCCGGCGCGAGTTGAGGACTTTAAACAAAGTCACCTGGGAGAGTGTGCATATTAAGGCGATGCCTACGGGGCTGAAGAAAACAGAGCCGACAGCATTTGTGATGCTCATCATGACCGCGCTGGTGTCAGCCCGAACTCTTCATAGGGGCATTTAATGATAAGGTCGGAGGTGGTTTGGGGGGAGCAAGCGAAGGTCGCGACGGCTCACAAGATCGAGACGGGTAATTGGGTCTCAACGCTCAACCTGGCAGTCAGCTCAGTCCACCGTCAATTGTCACCAATGTATCTGTAGTGAAACACGATCACTCACAGGATCAGCCGCTTTATCAAACTGTTGGCGTGAGTCTGCCCTTCTTCACCCCGCCGTTTGTACAGAAACCAAATGGTCAAAGACGTGATAGAGACATCCGTAAACGCGATCAAGGCGCCCTGGTATCAGCAACCGCTGCCTGTACTATCCATCACTAATCGACGAACCTGAGCAGTAAACGGCCGGAGGTCAGCCTGTAAGTCAGCGACAGTCCAGCAGTCAATCTCTGTGATCTGAGAACCCGTCCAACTCACGTGTCCAAACTCTGTCAGCAGTTTCGGGCACAGCGCAATTGCAGCGATCGAAAGGCAGACGAGCGAGATCCTATCCCGTCAGCGAGAGTGGCCTCGTAGAAGTGTTGAATGTTGTCTGAAATGGGCAACGCGATCAACATACCATGCCGCCCCGAAGAACAGCAGCAACACCTTACTCCCACCAGAAAGCACGCATGCCCTTTGCATGTAAAACGCCTGGGAGCCGAGATGCGCCGCGGTCATAAACCCGACCAGAATCCGTGGTTTCAGCTGGTACAATAACGCGTGGTATTCTCCAAAATGGAAAACAAAGACATCCATCGCTCGGGCGCATTGGCTGGGCGTCAGTAACAGTCGTGTCGGGCGACATGTTCGCACAACGCGGGCGGGGGGGATGAGTGGGCTTGAACTGGTACTAACGTAAAAGCATGACCAAGCCCAGAACAGATCATCCAAATCTGACCTCGTCAGTTACGCGGCTACGGCTACGGCGCGGATGCTAATGACTTACCGCCAAGAAGCGTATGGTTCGACGCTCAGTAGACCAGCTACGAGCGCACCATTCCGTGAATTGTAGAGTCGCGATGGTTTGAAAGCAGAGGGTAACGATTAAACTGATGGTTAGCGCAACCCTCGTTGCCTGCCTGGGATCTGAAGAACTGCCGCGCGAGCGCCGCTGTTGACCTACCTGAGAAGATAAGGACTGAGTCTTTCACCTCTACGATTGGCGTACATTCCCGCTGCGACGGCTTCCAGTTCTTCTGGCCTAGCCATTGTGCCTCGACCACACGCTGAAGATGGAATGCGGTCAAAATTTTATCGTTCTGTCGCGCGATGCTGTTGGTGAAGATTCTTCAAGGACAAGGGCATGGTGCAGTCAGCTTCTTTCTTCGCGCATATTCCCAGGGTCTGATGTCTGGTTACGGAAGTGGGAATACCAAGCAGAGGACGTAAGTGAAGAGCGCGAACAGGCGCGAAGAGGTGATTCGCAGGGACGAGGCACGAGGTCGGCCTGGGTTGGATTAGATGCGTACTCTATTCGCCAGGCACCGTTCTTCAGGAACCGGCCTTGTGACCCTACGTTAAACCTCCTCTCGGCCCGGCTGATCGCTACCGATCAAACCCCGCTGCAGTACCGCTACAGTACCGCTACAGTACCCAACCTTTCCTGGGCGTGCGTGTCACGCGTCTGCAACTAAAGATTATCGTATCAAAGGCTACAACATTGTGCTGTCTTCGCACAGGGTTTCATGCATGCGTCAGGACCATCAGAGACCATCCTGCTGCTCATAACCCTTTGCAGTCATAATGGCCAGTGAAGGCCAGTCTTTGTGACGGTTGGATCAGTGTTATCATAGTGGTTTTGTGAGTCGGTGGTCTGCTAACTAAGGCAGGTAAAAGCGTCAGTACTTTGTTCAAACGGGAAGTTGCAAGATTATGGTTGCCGAATCCCACAGACAAGTCGGGTACTAGTGCTCCACCAATCACTAAGGACATTACAAACGTTGTCAAATTATGCAAAAGGAAACGCTCGATATGACTTCAATGTAGAGGGAATGGCTGAAGAGCCGTTCGGCCAGTGACGACCGACTCAAGACTCTCGTGGGGGGAGACTTGATCCCGGTGTAATTCCGGCTATCTCGGCATCGGCTATATATCATGTTCTTCTTTGACATTCACCCCATTAATCTCTCGCAAACATGAGCGCTCTTCCGGAAACCATGCAAGCGGTGTACTATCCCGAGGTTAGTTTCGAACTTCGAAACTGGAAAGCATGCTCAAATTTAGCCACGAAAGTTCTCGGCCAAATCGGTCCCCTTACCCAGTATCGGCAGCACCGAGCTGCTCGTAAAGGTGGAGCTGTGCGGGGTTTGCGGGACGGATCAGCATGTCCACGAAGGAGAATTCATCTCGCAATTTCCTTTGATACCTGGGCATGAAGGGTGCGGAAAAGTGGTGGCCATGGGAAGCGAGGTGCAGGGTTTTGCGATCGGTGATATGGTGGTTGCCGATCCTACGGGTGAGTCCCCGCAAATACGGGTAGCTGAGTTCAGCCGTATGCGGTTATTGTCACTTTTGTCGACGGGGTCAGCCATTGTTTTGCGAGAACATCGGTCTCTCGGGTATCTCCACAGACGGAGCCTTTGCGGAGTACCTGAAATTGTGAGCTCTCGTCGCGATCTTGACTCACCTTAGCCCATTTGCGAAATGCTACAAGGTCAGAAATTTGACCAAGGAAGAGGCCATTCTCATAGAGCCGGCAGCATGTGCGGTGCACGGAATGGACAAGCTGCAGATGCCCTTCGGAGCCAAGGTGCTGTTGATTGGTGCGGGGCCGACGGGATTGATCCTTGCGCAACTAATGAAGGTGAGTCTTCCGTATCTTGCTGGCTGACAAGCTCAGCTCGGAGGTGCCTCCCACGTCACCATCGCTTCAAACGAAGGTATCAAGATGGACACTGCGAAGCGGTTGAACTGCGCAGACGCGTATATTCCCCTCAATAGGAAAGACGCAAAGGCACAATGGGAAAAGATCAAAACGGACAATCCCTGTAAGCTCCTCTACTAAACGGCCGCTGATATCAGATGGCTTCGACGTGGTCGCCGAATGCACAGGTGTAGAGTCTATCGTCAACGACGCAATCAACTACGTCTGCCGCGGCGGTACGCTCCTTGTCTACGGTGTGTACGCCAACGCTGCGCGGGTATCATGGTCGCCTACCCGCATCTTTGTCGACGAGATCCGGATCATCGGCTCCTTTGCTCAGACGCTCTGCTTCCCGAGGGCCGTAGCTCTGCTGGATTCGAAAAAGGTTAGGGTGGATGGTATGGTGACAGATGTGTTCCCGCTGGACAACTACCAGGGGGCGCTGGACAAGCTGGCAGAGAGGAGTGCGTTCAAGGTTGCTATGAGGCCGTGAGGGAAGCGGACAGGTAGGCGGTTGGTAACAGCAGGCGAGTTCGGCAGGAAATACAAGGCAATGATGCATCCACATTTGAAGTGCCGCAATCTTCCGAGAATACAATCCTACGATCTCTTTATTTGGCGTTTGATCCGATTAGATGCTATTAGATACTATTGATCAATCCAACGACGGTACTCAAACCGATCGAACTCTTTCAACAGCGCCAAACTCCTTGTCATCCTGCTCTTGGCCAATGCCTCGCTCAAACTCGTCATCAACAACCTTGCGGGAGTCGACAACAGGTTCAGTATCGTACTTGTCCGCCGCGATCTGCTTGTTGCGGGGTCGAATCCATTTGAGCTCGGTGTACCTTAGGAGACACAACTCAATGATGACCAAGCACCACAGGGCGATGGAGCACTGCCATGCGACCCGATAGTGCGGAACCTGGGACGCCGGCCATATGAGCACGTTGGACCAGGCGCCTGGAGAGTCAGCAAGAGGCCTCAGCAAAATCCACCCACCCACCGACGGCATAGTAAAAGGCTATACTGAATCCGATAATAAACGCTCGTTGCTCTGCATCATGTGGAGATAGGTCCGACATCCACGCAAAGATGGGCGGAGCCGTAGCAAGGGAAAGGAAGCAAGCAAAGTCTGCCATTATTAAACCAAGCTCAACGGGGCTAAACCTACACGAAAAGTACTTGGCTCCGAGAGGAACATTCCACACCGACATGATGATTGAAGGAACCAGGCCGATTACAGCTTGAGCCATGACGACTAGCCATCGCGTTTGGAAGTAATCCGAGATGAATGCCCATACCCAAACCAACACAACTGTGATGGCGCCACCACCGATAGGAATAGCGTTCACAGCCGGGGTTGACCAAGTCTGGGAGCCATCGGGGTTCTTAATTGTTTTGAGGAACAATGCGAAGTCTCTCATTAGCCTCGACCTGCTTGAGGCTAGCCTTACATTGATATCCGGCCTGAGCCAGCACGCACGCGGGATACAAGGTAGCGAAGAAGTACAGCAGCGGAGATCGAGCGGTACGCTTCACGGTCTGCCATGTGAACTTCTTGTTGCCGCTTCGCCTGAATTGTGTTGTACGCACAACCGCCATGTCGACATCTTTGGGTCGAAGCCAGAAGGACCGAGGATTCGGCATGGTAGGAAAGTCAGGGATCAGCCAGTACCCGGCGAGAGCGTAGACCATGGTAATGATCCCGTCTATAATCTACTTATCAGCTTCGATTGCCCACTGAATGACTCACAAACATCCATCTCCATCCGGCTAGACCATTACGACCGTCGAGGCTTGTGTAGATAGCGGCTTGGAGTGCGCCGGCCATCTGTTCGTCAGCACGGTTCTAGCGATATTGACTGATACTCGCCATATTGCCAAGCGACTGGCACGAGTGATAGAAGCCGATCCTAAAAGCAATCTCGCGAGGAGTATACCACGACATGAACAGCATGAGAGCGCCGGGATATGCTGAAGCTTCAAAGCAGCCAATCTGCAATGAGCCACGGAGCAACGCAAATTGCCACTCACAAAGGTCCTGATAACGTACACCTGCTTGGCGTCGGTGACTTTGTACAAAGCCAGAGTCAGAACACCCCACGCGAATTCCAGTGTTGGAAGCCAGATTGAAGGTCGGATGCGAGTGATGACGATTTGGGATGGCTATCATTAGCGGAAACCCGCTCAACTAAGACCGCACTCACGATGAGAAAGATTGCATATCCGACATTGAAATAAGTCGTGAAGTAGTTGTACTCGTTTCCGAACAGGTTAAGGTCCTCTTTCATTCCGGACACGTATGCAGCGGTTATGTCTATTGTCAGCGGGGTGCAGACGTGGGTATATCCACTTACTTTGCTGGTCAAGATACTTCAAGATCTGTTGTTGGCCGGTGCCTACGCCTCCCTTTGACTCACCTGCGAACAGCATCCATATACAAGGAGGAAGATATCCAACCGGGCAACGAACAGTCTCTCCTCTTTAGACTTGCGCTGAATGACCGCGCCGGTGTTCAAGTCGGTATGGGCAGTTGGGTCTGGGATCGCAGCCCCAATCGCATCTGCCTCTTCCGCGGTGTGGTCTCTGGGTACAGCTGGCGATGTGAGTGAGCGCATGTTGGATGAGGGAACATGCGATGGGAGCGTGTGACCATATAAACCATCGAGGCTTGTCCATCACGGTATCCGAGTAGCTTATCACTCTGGCGCCGCTCTCGCGCCCCTCGTTCTCACATTCATGCGCTATCGGAGTCGTCCTTCGGGCGGCCAAATCATCGAGCCGTCGGATACGTTTGGCGGGCGGCTGAGCCGCACGTCGCCCAAGATACCATCGTGAGAATTACATGACCTATTGGACCGGTGTGCAATCTACATCTGCTAGCGCGTATTGAAGGCGGTATTTATAGAACTAGCGGGGCGACATGCCAATCTCTCGCCTGCTTTGCTTGTGCGGTGAAACCTTTAGGCTTTCCCCGATACTTGGCGCAAGCCGAGTGCTCATCGGGCCGAAGCAATGAGTTTGCCGCGGGCGACAGACGTGTCGGAAATGACCGAGTCGGCTTCTTCCTTTTGTTTCTGTCAATAGCTTATCATGCTCATCTGACTGATCTTCGTTCACCCATCACGATGCCCATCGCCACCAGCACACCCCATCCACATCTACCGCCAGCGGAGCTCGGTCGGCTATCGCCATGGCAAGAAACCGTCCGGTCGCATCCGCTCTTGAACAAGGGCAAGGATGATGCGCTTCCACAATCGGCAGAAGTGGTTGTCATCGGCAGCGGCATGTGCGGTACGTACTTTTGCATTCGCAGCTGATAGTAGGTGCGGTTATTGCCAACGCGCTGCTGAAAGCTGCTAATCGACCAAAATCGGTCGTTTGCCTCGAAGCTCGGGAGATCTGTTCCGGAGCAAGTGGGCGCAATGCTGGGCACTGTCGACCAGGTGGGAAGGTATATTGATAGTGATTGATAGCAGACCCTCATCGGGGATTTGTCAGTTTTGCGCAGCTGCACGGAGAGGAACAAGCGAAGAAGATATGCGAGTCGGAATCGGACGTTTTGAAGCGGTGAGGAGCTTGCCGTCACTTAGCTAAAAAACAGTGTCGATATGTACATCAAAGAACACGGCGTATCCTGCGAGTGGACACCCCGACGTACCCATGACTCGTGTATGACCGAAGAGTTTGCAAATTTCTCGCAGAACGCACTCGACGAGATCAGAACGGCGGGTGGACGTCCAGCGGTGGAAGTAAAGACTGGCAAGGATGCCGCTTTGGTGAGTACGTACTATTGCAGACCCTAATCCAAGGAAACAAGAGTCGATCATGTGCTCAAATCGTTCTCATGGGACGCAGCGACGCTGAATCCTGCTCAGTTGACTCTCTCCGTGCACACTGAAAACGTATCCCTTGGTGGATACGACCTCTTTGCGTGGACTCCGGTTCAGCGTGTGGTTAAGGGAAAGGACAAGGCATGGAGTGTGGAGACGAAGCGGGGAGCAATTGAGACCGACAAGGTGGTTTTCGCTACGAACGCATACAGTCAGGCATTGATACCGGAGCTGAAGGATTTGATTGTCCCTATGAGGGGTAAGCGAGTCGCAATGCTCTACTGACAGCAGCGCAAGCATTGAAGCTGTCAGCAGCGCCAGCCGGGCCAAAGTCGTTTCCACGTTTGGAAGCGTCATAGTGAGTCTACCAATAGATTGAGCTGAAAGCAGCTCCATGCGCTTTCTCTTACAACACTTCTACTCTGTCGCTGTTCGGCCCGACAACTCGCTGGTGCTTGGTACGTCACGAGGGTGGAAAGGGATGCCCGCAGAGGTATATCAGTCGATCTTGAACAACGTGGACGACTCTCAAGGTCACGATGTCATCTCTGCAAATGCTCTCGAGGCCATTGGCAACATATTTCCCCAGAGTGGATGGGGTGGACCGGAAAAGGGAGGCTTCGAGTATTCCTGGGCCGGCATTATTGGCATGGTACTTGTTTTCACTGCGATAACGATATCGGCGCTAATCTCAGACACCTGATGCTGTGCCGTTCATCGGCGACGTTCCTGATAAAGACGGTCAATACGTCGCGGCCGGCTATAACGGTCACGGTGAGTGGTGTCTTGTCGGCACTCCCTGACCCTAGGTATGGCCCGTATCTTCCTCTGCGCCCCGACTCTCGCCGAATATATTCTTACATCCCAATGGGACCCTGCCATGCCAGAAGCATTCCGCATTACTCCTGAGCGACTAGCAAAGTTGAGAGCAAAAGTCGAGGTTCCCCCTTCGGAAAGACCAGTCTCGTACATCTCAGACCAGGAAGGAGGGACAGTCAACGGAACCTTGGTGCCAGCGCTGAAAGATGCGACGATCTAAGCGAGGAGCAGGATTGTATAGATTCATAAGATGTTTTAGAAATGTGACAACATTCAAGACCACATCACACCTCGACTGTTCCAGCTTCACTGAACTTGCACCGCAAGAATACCCAAAAAACTCAATGTGCCACTGTCGGCGCTCACCGGTCAGGTTTCATGACCGGGCATCTATGGCACCTTCGACTTTGGGGAAAGCCTTCTCTACATGCTGCAACCCTCCGCAGCACCTTTCGAGCGGACCGAGAGGTCGACCTTGGAACTTCCAGCGCAACCCGGAGTGAGTGAAAAGGACAATTGCAGGAGCCCGACTGCTCGTACAGGCTACGCGCTTTTCCCCGTCTACGACGGACACTAACCGCGACTTGCGACTTGCGACTTGCACTTCGGCCAATCGTCAATACGGTAGATATGTAAAGATTCTTCGTTGATACAAAATCACTACTATGGATACATGATTCGTTTCCGACATGGCTGATTTCCAGCTTCGTTTCCGACATGGCTAATTGCCAGCCGTGGCGACTCCTATATGCTCGTGTTTCATCACATAGCGGTGTTCTTCCGCAGAGTTCATCTGCTCACCACGTACATGATGGGCAAAACCAACCCACGATGCCCACCGACAATGAGATACCTCGAACGGGAGCACCGTACTCCGAGCAATTGGCCTGGATGATACGCACGGTCAAGGCCGTAATATGGCCACCAAACGAGAGCTCACAGTCGTGTGACGAACCCGTCGTAGTACCGCTGTGCTTCTATGCAATCTAGCCGCTCCATCGCTTCGACGGATGGATCACTATCCGGAAGTTCTGCAGGCATGGCGGTGGGCCCCTCATGTGGGTTTTCAAGCTCCTTCAACGCCGAAACAAAGTCCAGTGACGCTCTGGCCTTGTTGTGGGAAAGTTCGTCTTCAACCATCTGAGAGACAGCGTCATCGTAGTTCAACGCAGGAGCAAGTGTCGACGCGCGATGCTCGCCATTCGCAGGGAGATCAGAACTACCGGACACGCACGACGATCCGAATTTGCGAAGGAGTGATATCTGCAATGAGAGCGTATCCAACAAGAGGCTCACTTTTGCTGATGCCGCGGAATCACCCCAAGTAGAGGACGCGGTGCGTAAGCCCTGAAATCAGTTGATGGTCAGGACGCAGGCTCACCTTGCGGAGACAAGGGTCGACGAATATCCCAAGCTAGATGTCAGCTTGAACCAACCGGTATCCTTACTAGTGCGAAAACTATTCCTCGCCCGCCAAACAAGGTATTGTAAAAGCCTAAAAGAATGACATCGCCGCGCGTTTGGATGCCGCCGATCTCGTTCCAGCGTAGGTCACATACTGACTGTAAGTATACCAGCAAACAAGACACTCACTCAAACAGAACACGTTGATAATGAAAAGAGTGATCGGATACCAGCTGATGCGACGAGCGATGCTGAAGAACCGCTTGCTCAATATTTTTCGACTAGCTGGTGGTAAAATGGCGTCATTCAGCGGATTGGCAGCGAGCAGCACCGCTGCATTCTCCCGAGATTGCCGGTAGATGTTTACCAAAACCGTGACTGTAGCCCCAATGGACACAAGGCAGGACAAACCTTGCCATAGGTACTTCAATTAGCTATGCTCCAGCCGTAATCTCACCACATCCAAGATGAAACGTGCTCGCCGCGTCGTCTTGTTGTCTGGCTGATAAGCAAACTCGTTTTCACATTTACTCACCAGAGGTGAAATAACTGCGATCAGCTCGGCCTCTGGCGCAACCTTACCATGTGCCCTCTTGCGGGTCAAGCCCGTAATGCCCCAAGGCTGCCGCGAAGATTCCTGGAACGAGGCCCATAACCATGGAGCCAATCACATACCACTTCTCCAAGCCTGACCGTTAGTTTTGCGACCAGAAAGGTACACACCGGTTTTGACTGGATTTATCCAGAATACGATTGTCAACATCAGGTTTATAGCAATGCAGGTGCACAGCCAATTTACGCTAGAATGAGTGTCATATGACTGTCTTGACTTACACCCCCATCATTGCAAACATCATATACGTCGAGACCACACAGCCCCATCCTGTGTAATCATAGGGCTGGCATAAGTCAAGAACCCCTGCTTAAGACTCACAATCGCGATTTGACCGAGATAATTTATACCGAACAGAATCTCGGCGATCATCGACCATAACATCAAGCGGAAAGATACCCGGTCGATAGTATGGCGTAGATCAGGGCGCGAACGCAAATATAATGCTGAACCGAGGATGAACAAGGCGAGTACAATGGACAGACCGGCGAAAACATTGGCGGTCATCGACAATTGCTGCATGGTCAGCTCGCTCGCGGACGCGACTGACAGTCCACTCATCATCCAGATCGATGTACGTGCTGGATTCAGACATTGAAAGTAGGATGGAAAATTCATCAAGAGGAGTCAGATCTACTCTACATAAAATTACGTTTTTGTTTGTTCCACTGAAACATTGGACGTGATCGGATATTCTGGCCGCTTCCGGAAAGTAGGCGGATTGTTGGCAGGTCGAACCCTTGGCGCGGCAAGCGTCGCGTCCAGGGACATCCTCAATGGGGTGTCCTGGGGGGACGACGATCCTCGCAACGAGTGGTAGAATACAAGGTAGCTCGTCTGGATGCGTTTAATGTCAAAGCGGCGATTACCTGCGCTTAACATCTGCGGCAACATCGCTCTCCGGCCCTCGTGCATTAGACTGGTCACGTGGTATCCCGAACCGTCATCCCATGGGGTATTCGGATTATGCTGGATCACGTTGCAAGGTCTCGGTGTATTCCCAGTCGAACAAGGCCACTTGGCGATACCTCCTGAGTCTGAGGCGGATGGATTGATGAACGAGCGTTCTAATTTGGGCACGCCGCGCGCTTCGAATACAATATATTTTTCAGAATACAAGCGGGCCACCCTTAGCCGGGCGAGATGTGAAGTCTCGCTATGTTTTCGCTGTATATAATATGATATTCTCGTTGAGAATGTCACATGTGCTTAGCGATTTGTGTATGGGTATGTATCGTTGACCTATGGCCCTCTGAGGACAGCAGCGGTTGTCATCGGCTGTCTGACTGGTTTTACTCCGGATACTAGCCGCGTTGTGGCTTGGGGCAAGCTGATCGACGAGACCGTTAATACTGATTGAGCGGGGCCTCGAGTATATAAGCTGACCCAAGTGCCAGCTGTTATGTTTCACACGCCCAGTATGAATTCGCGAAGCGCCATGGCGCACAACAGCAAGCCAGCCCTCATCAACTACGTCGCGGCGATCTTCGCGTAAGCTGGCCCGTCAGCTCTGACTGATTGGTAGCGCCATTGGTTCCTTCCTTTTCGGATACGATTCGGGTATCATTGGCTCCGTCATCTCTACCAGCTACACAGAGTTCCACAGTTACTTCAATTTTCCCAAGGAGAATGTGACCGGAGCCGTAGTCTCCCTCTTCGCAGGAGGAGCATTTTGTATGTGAAGTGCCACGGACGAAAAACTGATAACAGTCGGAGCTCTGATTGCTGGACAAACGGCTGATCGTCTCGGAAGAAAACGCACGATCCAGCTGGGATCTATAATCGCTATCATCGGTGAGCTCCTAAGCATTGCGAGACCATTCTTATTTTAGGTTGTTCCATTCAGACTGGAGCGGTCAACATTGCAATGCTGATCGTTGGGCGTTTCATCGCCGGAGTGTCCATCGGTGTATTGTCCATGATCGTACCAGTGTACCAGGCAGAGATCTCCCCGCCACACGCCAGAGGTCTTTTATCTGGATGGACGCAATTGATGATAGTCTGGGGTTTTTTCATTGCCAATTGGTTCGTACATGTCTATTCTTTCGCTAATATCAGGGTGGGATATGGCTGCCAATTCATCGCCAACGACGGTCAGTGGCGAGTCCCTTTGGCCATTCAGATTGTGCCGGCTGTCATGTTGCTCTTGTAAGCTAGAAGAGACAATAGTACAAGCTCATCTTTTCAGCGGGATGTTCTTCCTTCCGTACTCGCCCCGATGGCTCGCCACCAAGGGTCGGCATGAAGAAGCGAAGGCGACTCTGCTTCGCCTTCACGGCGGTGTCTCTAATGCAAACACTGCAGTTGTTGAAGCCGAATTTGACGAGATGCTGTCGCAAATTCAATGGGGCAAGTTTTTCTCCCATTGCAAGATGATTAATACTTACAGACAGAGCGGGAGAATCTTTCTTCTAACTTCAGAGATCTTGTAGCGGACAAGGCGAGTAGGCACAGGACTCTTTGCGGATGCCTTGTGCAAGCCATGTGCCAATGGACTGGAGTGAACGTCAAGTGAGTCTCGTGCCTCACCGTAGCTGACGCCAGCAATTACTTCGGTCCGACTATCTATGCCAACCTGGGTTTCAAAGGCCACACTACGCTCATGATCAACGGTATCTCTGGCGCGTGGCAAGTGCTTGTCGTTTGGGTTTTCATTCAATTCATCGGTAAGTCTACCTTGTGACCCCGCTGATCATCAAGTCGACCGCATGGGTCGCAGGAAGCCCCTCATCATCGGACCTGTGCTCATGGCGATTTTCCTCGCCTGGCAAGCAGGTATCGCCTCCAAGTTTTCCAACCCAGATTACTCGAACCTGGGCGTTGGAGTCGCCGGACTGATTTCCATCTTCCTCTTCTCCGGCGCGTTCTCAGCCTCCTTTGGACCAGGTGAGTCGTTTTTGCATACATTGCTGAGTATAGTGTCATGGATCTACCAGTCTGAGATCTTCCCTATGAACCAGCGAGCTCTCGGAACAGCCGTATCTACCGCGTCGAACTGGCTCAACAACGTTATTATCGGACAGGTCACGCCTTATGCTTTCAAGACGCTTGGGTGGAAGTACTTTTTCGTTTACGTGGCCACGAACCTGAGTAACGCTGTTGTCTCCTACTTCTTGTTCCCTGAAACCAAAGGAAAGACTCTGGAAGAAATCGGTAAGCTACCAAGCGCTCGGCACCTCGTGCTTATGATCAGGTTCGCTGTTCGGAGACACCAACGTCCGCACTTACGATGTGGAAGATCCCGAGGCGTTTGATAATGGCAAGAAGGAGATTGCGGAACACGAGGTGCAGAGAACGTGATCGCGGTAGTGCGATATCGTTTCAGGGCAGCGTGGTAGCCGTGCGGGTAGCCCTGGCAGTACGAAACAGTCCCTTTGTCAATTCGGTGATATGGCAACTATGCAAGTTTCATCGCCACAGAACACACTGGTCGCAGGCCGGTCATCGGGAACGGGTGGTCCTGCTCACGTATAAGTCGCTGGCGGCTGGTATTATCCAGAAGGCTGCGACACTAGCTTCCAGGGAAGATTTGACGGCAGACAACGTAGTCGATACCACATGAGACATAGTGCGGCTAAGTTCGCGCATTTCAGCAGGCTGAGGTAACGATTCTGTGTGCAGCACGCTCATGACACTACATGGGTGCTGTCGCCCATTCGCATGTTCATAAGAATCGCAAAAGCAAGGTGCTACGGACACGGCAGGAAGGATACATCGTTTCATTCACTGATATGGATACAGCATCGTATTTGCAAAAGTATTATAGATCACGGTCGAGCCGGTCGCCCTACGACGAGAAGGTCTCGTCGTAAGTAGAGTTGACGATTGAGACGGTCACGGTCTCGGGAAGTTCTCCGTCTATGATTAGCACAGTCACGCGTCTGCACTGTTCCAGCTTACCTGGTGAGACCGCCTGGCCATTGTAAGCGCAGGTCTCGTTAGCGTAGCCGTTGACGGTCGTGTCGGTGTTAGAGTCCATGCCAAAGTAGTTGAGCACAGTCTTAATCTGCGTCTCGCCTGCTTGAGGGTACGCATTGTCAATGAGGGACAGGCCGGCAAAGATACAGTCGTTGCAAAGGGCGTTGGGGTTGGTCGACTTAACGAGGTCGCGCGCAGTGTCGTTTTGACCTTGAGCAACCGATAGGATATAAGGTCCTGTCAAGTCGGCATCCAGGTAGGCAGAGTATTGGGTTAGGAGCGAGGTAACGCAGAAGTAGCCGTCGGTCGAGTTATAAGTCTCTTCGTTGATGGGTACAGGGGCTGGGCCGAGGAAGCCGCCATATGATTCCTCAGTGTACTCGTTGGTCGTCTTGAGACACAGCAACTCTCGGACAAGGGGGTAGGTGTTGAATGCGTTGTTTACGATCGAGTCCGGTAGGTTCGCTTGCTGGAGGTCGTTTCTACATCCGGCTGAGATGGCTTGCGCAGCCTCGTCGAGGGCGGCATCTGAACACGGCTGGGTGTAGCAGACTTGGCTCATAAACTCGTCCAGGTCTGGAATGATAGAATCCGGCGCAGCCAAGGCTGCGGGTCAGATGAGCTTAGATCGGGGTGCGTACCTGGGACCAGATTCCTGAGCGGAAGGCATTGGGCGATCGATTCGTTGTTGAGAACTTCAAGAACGGCCAATTGGCATTCTGTCGAGATTCTGAAATTAGCGGTCGAAGTAGATTGTTACTCACGTTACACCGAAAACCTCGTTCGAGGGAAGGAGCTGCGCAACGGCGGTGGTCGAAGCGAAAGCGAGCAGTGCAGCGGTGGTGAGTCTGAGCATTTTCGGAGCGGTGGGAATAGTTGAGTGGTCGTTGCGGTGTATGTGAGCATATATATTGAGTAGCCGTACCATGGGCATAACGTCAGTACATCGAGCGGTGACGTGCTTGGGACGATCGTCACCGCTCAGTGTCGTCACTAGAGCTGCGTGGACGTCGCAGTCATCCCCGCCTACAGGAATTCAGAACGATTACAATACAGCCTTGCCCAGGTCAGCTGGCTATTAGGTTTTCCGACGCGGTGTTAAACGCATGTGAGCGGCTTGGCGGTGGAGCGTAGGGGAAATCGGGGAGCTAGGCACTGCAGGGTTATCGTTCCGCCGAGTCTGCCTTGAATAAGACCGCGACCACGTCATGCTGGGCGGGTCATCATAGCACAGCATCCTCGAGCCATCCTCTCGCACCACCCAGGACCAGGACTTTTCGTCGTCTTCCAAGCAACGTTACCAAAAATCGCGCAGGCGCTCCCTGCTTCCGAAGACTCTCTCACCGGCACAGGGTATGGTTAGGGACACAACGGCAGCGAATCCGGGTATATTACATATGACATCGCTACATGCATCTCGCGCACACAGATCTGCTTGCAACCCGTCACTCTCAATATGCAGGACACGCGAATGCCGCTAGCACGCGTTCGTTTCGCTATCCGGTTTCAATAACTCGTTCCCATCCCACCTTTCCATTGGTGCTCTGAAATCCCCTGTGTAGATGCCGTGAGCGAAATATGGAATCATCGTAAGCAGGAGCGCTGATCCATCGGATACTAATTGTCTTCGACATCGATCCAAGCCTCAACGTCACATAGGGCGCGACGAATTCGGAGACTGGTGAAAATCCTGGATCACAGCAGTGAAGTCATTGAGAACGCGCTCGACAGATCACAAGCAGATGTACCCCATCCCAAGTAGGGCCGGAACACCGATCGTAAGGGGCACCGGTGCCGATTGAGACAAATCAGTGACATTCCTGAATTGCCTAACCCTGACAGTTGCCGGCGCGTCCGAAGCATACGTAGCAGCAGCATATACTGTCCCGGCCCACGAAGGAGCATAGGGCTGAAAGGTCTACGAAGCCAATAGAACACGTTGGAGGATATCCCGACAAGCTGAGGAAGCATTATAAAGCCCAAGCAGACTGCAACTACGACGTCCGAGATCACGAAAGATAACGAAAAAGTAGCAGTTCTTCGCTCGGCACTGTTTGAAGAGTCGAGCTCGAGGGGGATACATAGCCTGCGACCGCAATTGGTCTCATTTCGAATATGTTCGACGTTCGACATTCGACGTTCGGCCTACGGGGAGTTTTCTTGTGCTGAGGTATTGGTTATATTGACCAGTGCATATAACGACGAGCCCTATTTGTAAACAATCCGCGTAAATAGCAGCATTATGTTCTGCCTTCCAAGTCTGATAATCGGGCGCTTTGAAATCGTGCTTGCCGCCCTGTACAAACACCTATGATATGTAGCGGTGTCAAGATTGCCTATACGGTATTAGCTTGATTAGCAACAGGAATGGGACAGCTTGCCCAAAAAGCAATCACACACATGGTGAGAGTGGTCCCGACGACCTGCAGACGGACGAGGACAGCGCCTTGCCGAGTTTGAGGGTGTGCAGCGTCATGGAAGTGAAGTGCTGCACATCAGCAGGTAATCGAACAAGTTTGAACTCGTCGTCCGTCTCATACGAAAGTAAGCCCCCACCAACTGATGATATGAGCGAGATACATTTTGTGATACAGCCGACTTACCCAATGTTGAAACACAGCCCACCTTCTCTCCATCGATGTAAAAGCTCATGATGGTGCTCCCGAAGAACCGTATATCTATGCGCACTTCAGCGTGTCTGCAGCATTGCTAGTGTCTGGGTGAACATACCCCGAGTGCCCACATATAGCGCCCACACAGCCTCCGCCGTAAAGCCCAGAAGCCAGGATCGATATTTCGGTGACCTTATCCGGTACTGCTTTTGGCAAGCCGGCAATGGAGACTTTGCCCAGTTTAAGGAGCGAGAAACCCGCCGAGGCCACACGGTCCAAGAGGAATGAAAGCTGATACGATATATTCCGAGCCGGGAAGGTGGTGGATGAACAGCCGCTGCACATATATGGCTAAGACGCCAAGCGAGATTGGCAGACCCACTGCGTGGTACGCGGTGACACCCTGTGAAAAACCCGCTACTTACGTCCCATCTGTATGCATGTCTAAGCCTTCAGCGCTTGATAATGTCTCTCCGTTGTATATCTCTGTGAAACTGACTGCTGACAAGTCTATGCGGAGGGTCACCTGCTCGGGGATCATCCATATCAGCCGAAAACCCGCTGAGCGTCAGAGTCTTCTTCGTCTGCCCAGTTTATCTCCTTCTTCGACCCGTTGTACGCTGGACAAACAATGATGACAAGGTGCATTTTCCAAGGTTTACCCGCTCAAGCATCTAATCAAAGCTTGTGGTAGTGTCTTATATTCAGTATCGGCTGTCAAAGGTCTCGCCTCGAGTCGAGTAGTGGCGTAATTGTTGAGTCGTCAATGCTCATGAATAGGGTGATCGAGGCGTACTTGAGATATGGCTCCAGCAGGACACATTGCAGAGCCAGCCTATATTTACCAATTACTGTTCAACCTGGGCTTGAGGTGCATCGCGTGATATGAAGATATATCGGCGCTAAGAAAAGCAGGGTAGGCCGACGAATAATGAGACGCAAGAGATCTCGCCCTACCGTCCGTGATATGTATTGCAGGCGACGACCAAGCATGTCAATCCTGCACTTCCAACGGTACTTTCACTTTGTCCTTGCGTCTTGCACTTAAACCTTCGGTGTTCGGTCCACGACGTCAAATGTCACCTGGTCGATACCTACAAAATCACGGGAATCTTAGTCGACCCGGACCGTTTCGCCAAGTGACTATATGGCACCACTTGGAAGTCAAGGCATCCCCATCCCCCCAAAAAAAAGCCTGGATACGGGGGCAGCACACCACACAGGGACAAGTTCTCTGATATTTCGCAACTCTAGAAGACCGCGCTGACTCGATCGATCCTAGCCACTCGCCACTGAAGACTGAATGCATCGACCACGGTCAACGTGGTCAAATTCTGCAAATCAAAAAACCCATACAACGCCGAATCGCACATCAAGTGCGAGACGACGAACCTCACAACGGGGCAGCCGATCACGAGCGGCGCTTCACGTTCCTGCTTCGCCGAACATGCCTGGAAATTAGCCTGCAGTCACTACAAATGCATTTAGACCCACCTTCGCTTGCAGTGACCAGGGGTGCTGGTGGTCTGTGGTGCGGGTACGGAACCCGCGGAAGCGGCGTCCGAAGACTGGGAGGGAGGAACAATAAGAACCGGCTGGGTTGAGAAAGTGGGTGGAGTAGAGGAGGTTGGGGGAGAAGGAGCGGGGGCCGGGGATGCAGCACGACGGTCAAAAACGGCAGGACCGGGAGGAGTGAATTTGTTGTAATCGTCTCCCCAGTACAGGTTGAACGATTTGAAGTTGTCATTCAGATTGTATGCGTCCGGGAATCTGACAGTGTCTTTGGGCTTGAGCGTTCCAGACGATTTGACGTTGGCTTGGAAGCAGACAGGGTAAACTTGAGGCTCGTTGGGGCGATGCATAGCGATAATCTCGTGTCGAATGAGGTATTGACTAGATCGTGAGCGGAAACCATGCACAGCAAAGCACTACTCACCCTGGAGCGACCTCCGCGGGGATCTCAAAAGACCAGCTTCGAGTATGGGTGATAGTTTCGGATGCGAATGCCTTGCCGTCCCAGCCGGCTTCGGAGATTTTGAACCAGTCAAGACTAGCAGCTTCTACGCCGCTACAGCCGCCTGAGTTGTCAGTTCCGAGTGCGAGTTTAAGCATTCTGCAATACTCACTCGCAGGACAAGCTGCCATGTATTCGAGGACGGGTCCTACTATATCAGCAATGCGAGCGGTGTCTGAGCAGAGCACCCACCTCGATGTCCCCAGTCCCATTCGTCCCAGTTGGCAGTGACCGTGCTTCCGGCCTCGACATCCCAGGTCAGGACACTGGAAGGAGCAGACAAGCCCCCGCACGCTACGATGGGACTCCAGTAATCGGCCCAACCTAAAAGTTAGTATTGTCCGTGTTGCTGATTGCTCACCCTCATCGACATTGTCAGTCGGTCTCTCTGCGGTGGGTCCAAGCTCCGAGGTCCAGTACGGGTTAAATCCAGGCTTGGATTCTCCGTTGACAACCCAAGATACGATATGACCGTGAGCCCTCACAGAGGTGATCCCGGCCAACAAAACGGTAGAGATGAATGCAAAAGACTTGATAGTCAGCTGAGAACGAATCTGATGGAATGAGCGCGAACTCACGCCAGTCTTCATATTGCTAGGGGCGCGTGGTAGAGGCGTGTGAAAAAGAGTGAAAGATCAGTAGAAACTGGGTCGATCTGAAAAGACAGTGAGAGCCTGTAGAATCAATCTACGATGGCTATGAGCGATATACGATACAGGATGAAGGGAGAGATGGACAATGAAGAAAAAATCGAAGATGAAGCGTTTCGCGTTGTATGAGCGCGTTCCTTTTGCGGATTGTCTTGGCAAAGGAAACGCGAAAAGGATCTTCCGCATTATTGTATAGACGCACAAGGTGTTTCATCCGCTTTCATACAGAATAAAGGATAGCTCTCTGCTTGGCAATCGCTCGTGCCTCGCCTTTTCTGGCGACGAGGGGGACATATCATGCTTGGGAATGAGCAAGGAACGTTAAGAGGTACGGATGCGGTGACAATCCGAGCACGCGTCGCGATCTCATGACGATTTTTATCTTGTTCCAGCCACGCGCGGCTTATCGCGCCATCTCTTCTTGTCTTGCTTGCCTCATGCTGCATGTATTGAAGACCAGCTCATTTCACCCAGTCTCGCAATTGCTACTCTCGTACATTTGAGAGAACTCATGCATGCTTGCGACTTCTCTGAACAAATAGATTTTGCAGGCGATCTCGGCCGGCATGATGCGTCCCGAAGCAGCTTCTGCTTGTCCTTCCATTGATACTTTCAAGACTGCATAGCTGTTATGTCGATGGCCAGTCCAACAATTATGCAAGTGGTATCCATCGGAAGTTCCCGAAGTCGAATCAGGTTTCTTACCTGCACCAAGACTTAGGATATACCCTGCTCCGCTAGACGCAGGATATGGCGATACGCCGATCTTTGGCTGCTGCAGCTTTCAGTATTGATCTGGAGCCTTCTCCGGCGAGCGTCTGATGTATGTTCCTTGCACGCGAAAGGAGAACGGGATACACCGCCCTCTCTCCCATTCTGTCTTACAAAGGACGACGTACACGCATGTCTATTCACTGACTTAACGAGGACCCGTGCATGGTGCTTAGGGCTTGTCCGTACACGATTTCCGATGGTGCTTACGCATCGGGCGCCTAACTTGCCGCGTTTGACACGAGGTGCTTGTCTTGACGTGAAGACTCGCGGAGTCCCGTCTTTCCACTTTCATCGTGCCCTTGAATACGCCTCCAACCAGCATCTGTCAACCTTCGCATGCCCCGCCATCTCACGCCCTGTTTTTATCTATGGCAGAACCCCGTTCAGCCTAGTCCGAAGATTAGATTCCCGATCTTTCCGGGCGGGGTGACATCATACTCACTTAGATCCGCTTGGCAGCCGTCAGCGGTACTTGTAGATTCGAAACCTCTGAATGAAGATATAACCAAAACAACTGGGCTTGAGTGTGGGAACACAAGCCTGTTATACCTTGACCACCATGTTCACCTCACTGTCCGCTTTGTCCTTGATTCTGGCCGCGAGTTCCGCGGTTGCCTCGCCGTTCTCTCAAGACAAATCATCGCTGGTCCAGCGCGAGAATGATACCGCTGGCAAGTCTCACAGTACCACTCCCAATGTCGTTCGGTCGACGTGGGACGGGAAGTGCTTCTACCCTACCGCGGATGAGACTTTCCATTTGGAGGAGTACCTTGGAAAGTGGTATCAAGTCGCCGGTACCGTGGCAGAGTTCACCGCTGGGTGTTCGTGTATCACTGCCGAGTACTCTCTGAACGTGAGTCCCGCTTCAGAGCTGGGTACGTTTACATATCCCAACTGACTCGCTCAGTCTAACGGTACCGTCCGAGTTTCGAACAAGTGCCAGATCCAAGACCGACAAATCGATATTGTCGGTGAAGCTGTACCCGCCGACCCGGCCTACGGATCGAAGGGTGTCCTGAACGTGCAATTCGCTACATCGAGCCCTAACGAATGCCCCGGGCCGAATTATATCGTCCAAGGTGAGTCGTCTAGCCGCCTTACGAGGTACTAACTGCTCAGACTATACTGGTGACTTTGCTATTGTCCAAGCGAGCAACTTCTCCACTTTGTTCGTGCTCAGCAGAGAGAGGAACATCGGGGACAATGTCATTGAAGTCAGTCACACTCGTCTGCGCCTCCTATAACAAACACTAACTCTACTAGGCTTGGATCAAGAGGGCCGGAAAGCTCGGTTCAGACCTTTCTAACGTCGTCAAAACGGACCAGACCGGGTGTCAATAGGTGACCACGATGGGTCACTCAGCGAGAACACGGCCAGATATTTGGGATATTGCTTTGATGTAGCTTAAGTTATCGCACAGATATAATGATCATAAGTGATTCTTCGACCGTCCTCGCTAGTATGGAATTGCGTCAGCATGATGCACGAGATAAATCAGCAACACCGTCACGATGCTCCCTCGTGCGTTGTTCTTCTTCCCTGCGAGCTTTACTAGGGTCTCCAAGGAAAGGGTACATAACGTGATCGACGCGTCAAGTCCGCGTTTTGTTGGTCCAGAGCGGCACATGGAGAAGGGTGTGCAGCTGCGAATGATGGTTATAATGCTCCGTTGACTCCAGCTAATGAGCGCAGAATATTGCAATCTGCAAGCATGCGGGATTCCTTGTGATTTACGAAGGCGGTGATGATACAGCTACCGGTGTTAGCAATCTCGCTTAGAAGAAGTACTTGAAGCATTTATACACTTGCACACGTATCACCCCCCGCCCAGCCTGATATCATCGCCTCCAAAGAATGCATAGTAGGCGGCCCTGTGTTGCCTTACCCAGAAAAGACGACTACGGCCAGCAATAGATCAAGCACGCTTCATCACTTACCTCGGATTTCATACATCGCTTCGGGTGCATAGTCGACGTGTGTGAGAGAAGACATGAGTGAATAGCGCGCGTCATGAGATGAGGGAGGGTGCCGTTAGATAGACGAGATATGACTAAACAAGCAACTACCTGGCAATCCCTAGTCCCTTAGGTCCGTCCCCCTTTAACGCCCATCCCCTTGCATCTGCCGTCAACGACGAGCATGCCCGTCGCAAAGACGAAAAGCCAAGGACAGGATACGGGCGCTGGGCAGGGTTCTTTCACGTGAGCCAAGTAGGGGTCTGATGATGATCAAGTGGACCGAGGTTCCCGCCGAGCGAGAGGCGGTGTCTTGCGTAATTCAAACTATCCCACCTAGTCGTCCTTTCTCTTCTTCTTCTTGTACACTTCAATTGTCGTTCTCACCATATCGTTACTCAACCTCCACCATGAGAATAGCAGCAATCACGTCGCTCGGACTGCTTGGAGTGGCACAGGCGCTGCCTAAGATCACGAGGACGGGAAAGTACTTGTACGATCCGCAAGGGAGCAGGTTCTTCATAAAGGTGAGTAAACGAGCGTTTCCGTACCTGTCCACCGTGCCTCAGCAAGCGTTGGTGTACCACTCTTAACGTCCAGGGTGTGGCCTACCAACCTCAAGGAGAATTAGCACCAGAGAGTGAAGCGAACACTGAGAAGTGAGTGGTCCACTGGGCCGGACATCTAGGCTTCTCATATATCACTCGCGTGCCAAGAAGTGCTGATGGCAGTGGTGGATTCCCCGAACCTTCGTCCTACGTCGACCCCCTCTCATCCGCTCAGAACTGTACGAGGGATCTACCATATCTTCAGCAATTAGGTGTCAACGCCGTGCGAGTCTACTCGGTCGATCCGGCCCAAGATCACGGAGAATGCATGAGGGCATTCGATGATGCGGGAATTTACGTCTTGTACGTCTCCTTCTGTCATGTTCCCTGGATCGGCTACACTTTGTCGTCTACCTCCCTGACTACCAAAACTGGTTCATCGACGATTGAATCGGCGAGTGTTGACGGTATAGGCTGGATGTATCGCTACCGCTCAACGGCAGTATAGATCGATCATCTCCTAGCTGGACCACCAACCTGCTCAACGAATACACAAGAACGATAGATGTCTTCAGCCAAGTGAGTCAAAGCTATCTATGCACGACGGAACTCGTAGCTGACCTCAGTATGACAATGTCCTCGGCTACAACATCGGTAACGAAGTCGTCAACGTTGCTGCCAACACTAACGCCGCTCGTAAGTCTTGCCAGCTGTGCTTGACGCCAGCCTCACTCGTGTTCCCCTGCTATATCCCCGTGCGCCGGACAAAGCTAACCTCCAGCCTTTGTCAAAGCCGCGGCTAGAGATATCAAAGCATACCTCAAGGGTATTGGCTCTTCGGCGCTGGTTGGGTACGCCGCGGTAGATGGAGACGCGCAATTCAGGAACAACATGGCGGAATACTTGACATGCGGAGATGAAGCGAACCTTGTCGATCTCTACGGTGAGTCGTGTTGCCATTATTCACCGTCCGAGAACGCCTCTGGAGAAGTATTGATGGCAGGTTTGAACAACTACGAATGGTGTGGAAACCAAACGTTGCAAACTTCCAACTGGGGAACCATCACACGGGGATTCGAAGACATCCCCGTCGCTACGTACATGTCGGAATACGGCTGCATCTTCGAGCCTCCTCGTCTCTGGACCGAAGTCGCTGCTCTTGCTGCCCCACCCGTATCTGACGTCTTCTCTGGCGGTGTCGCATTTTCGTACTTTCCCACGAGCGATGGCTACGGTATGGTCACTTTCAGTGGAGATGACGGACAAAGGTAAGTGTGCTTGTGTACTCTCGGATGTTGTCTCGCGTATCTGACTATCAGTGTGACGACCTCTGACGACTTCTCCCGTCTTGCAGCTTACTACAACAATATCACCACGCCCACCGGCCCGGCCCAATCTTCCGTTACGCAAGGGCGTATCGACTGCCCGGCCGAGAACGCGCAATTCAGGGCGAACAACGCCCTCCCCCCTACTCCCGACGAGTCGGCTTGCAACTGTGTCGATCAAAATGCATTTGCGTGCAAGGTGATTCCCGCTACTGCGCAAAACCCGGCCAAGATCGGAGAATTGATCAAGTGAGTTTGACAAGGTGATCTATGACGGGATTGACGGTAGCTACGCTTGTTCCCTCCTTGGCGAATCTATGACCGGTGCAAGCTGCAACGCAATCGCTGGAGACGGAGAGACTGGGGTATACGGATCCCTCGCCATGTGTTCGCCTGCTGTCAAGCTCAGTTACGCCATGTCCGCTTACTTGGGCGTCAACCCAGTAGAATCTAGTTGCGATTTTGGAGGTAACGCTACTTTGGCCAAAAACCGTGAGTATTCAGTTTTCTACCGTTTCAATGCATTGGGCGTACATTGATGACAGGCCCCAACACTGCCGCCGATGCCGCAGCGGCCGCCTCGTCCTGTCTGGCCAAGGGCCCTGCTGATGGGGTGTTCACGCCTACTCGAGCTTCATCCGCCCCGTCTCAAACCGGGACAAGCAGCCGTGCTAGCGGAAACAGCGATGCTTCGTCAGCTCCAGCGCAAAGCTCTGGTGCGGCAAGCATGGCCAGGAATGTCTTTGGGTCGAGCTGGTTTGGCGGTATCGTGGCTCTCACAGGTGTAAGTCTGGGAGCTGCTGTGGTGCTTTAAGGTGCGAAAGGCGTTGGTGTGTTGTGAAGAAGTAAAGGAATCGGAAAGTATCATTATAATGGACAATTGTCGTGCGCCTCTGACGATGTATGAGATCATGGACACCGTCACGAAATCGTGTAGCACTGCATGCATTTGTGTGATTGTTCGTGAAAGGACTTTAAGTGGGGCCACAATTGTCCCTGCGGATCATACAATCTACAATAACAGGAACAAGGTACGGAATCTCCTTGCAGCTATTCCCACCATTCACCGATAAGCTCGGATGCATTCATGCTCATATAAATCGGTTCCGAACAATGTAAGGCCGCGCGAGGCAACCCTGTAGAACGGGGGCAAGAGGGGAGGGACCGGGGGACATTGTGACAGCCTTTGGCACGATTAAGCAGAGGCTGAACGCGTTTTAAGCTGCAGCCACGCGGATACGGGTGACGTGATGTTTATCTTCAACATGGATTTCTTGCGCGTGTTGGCTAGTCATGTCGCCAGGTCGTCGCAAGTATGCATGTGGTTCTTCGAGCGGCATTACGGGTCTTCCATCTCATTTGTACATCTTCAACTTGTAATATTTACCCACAACAGTCTTTGTGCCCTTTGACACACCGCGGACAGCTCGTTCCACCCAGGTCCACCCACTACCCCCACCGTCGCCATGCCGCGTAAAGCGCCGCCTCAGCCTATCAACATCTCTTCACCTATCA
Source organism: Papiliotrema fonsecae (assembly GCA_035773095.1). NCBI lineage: Eukaryota > Fungi > Basidiomycota > Tremellomycetes > Tremellales > Rhynchogastremaceae > Papiliotrema > Papiliotrema fonsecae. The sequence continues at coordinate 29,609 of JAHRBW010000007.1, forward strand.
CTCGACCCGCCAATGCGCTGACGCTCGAATCGCCGCGTACCGCAGGCTCAGGACCTAGTACGCCCCGATCGGGGCGGTCAAACGTCACACCAACGGGGGGTAGGAGAGGGAGACGAAACGGGACTGATCCGTTTGCGGATGGTGTGAGTTGCAGATTGCTCGCTATCTGTTCTTTTTTTCTTTGTTTGGTCTGCTTTCTGGCTGGATCGAAAGCGGTGGGATACACAACTACAGGCGTGCTGTGTAGGCTGTGCGAAGCGAACAAGGGGTTTCGCGACGATGCGGACAAGTCTGAAACACCGCCCTGCCGACTACCTGGATGGTTGAAATCGTACAACACTAATCCAACCCCTCGCCGCTGCATCATGCAGTGTTCATCCTTTCAACATAGATCCCTTGCACCCGATATCTCTACATTGCGTGAATCGCAGTATACACCAGCAATCACTGACCAATTAGTACGCGACAGCTTCACCCACGCACGATTACCTGGAAGCTTTCAACTCTTACCCTTCTTCCCCCGACCCGTTGCATTCCTCCATTCCTATTTCCCCGACCGTAGCTTCTCAGCTCAACTCACCTCGGTCGCCCAACCTTGAAGACGGTGTGCGCGTGAACGAAAAGGGGGATATTGATACCGCCGAATTTGGCTCGGGACGATTATTGAAACCTAGCACTTATCCCTCGAGGACGACCCGGAGCGGTAAGACTGAGGATATGGGCGCTCGACAAGGATATAGCGATGCCGAATACGTCAAGTCTAATCGGGGGTGTGTGCCGGCGAACCCGACAAAGAGACGCTGGCTGTTCTTTGGTTTACCAATCGCACTGGTGATCATCGCTGGAATCGCCATAGGAGCCGCCGTAGGCGTCTCGAAGAGCAATCAGAACGCTACCGGAGGGTCCGACTCGTCGAAGAGTAGTGGGAATGGGAGCAACGGCAACAGAACGGCAGTGGGCGGGACCAATGTATCGAGCAATTGGGGCGTGAAGGGTTCAGGCGAGAACGGGTCGACTGTTGTAATGCAAGAAGGAGGAAGTTTTGTCTATACGAACGAATTCGGCGGCAGCTGGTCTGTGGATCCTTATGACCCTTATTCAGTGAGTGAGCATGTATTAGGCGACTACCGGTCAGGGCTGAATTCTAGGTCTCTGGGAAGGCTCAAAGCTGGTCCCCGTCGTTATTGGAAGAATGGCAGTGGGGCACGCACATAATTAGGGGGTACGTCTACCCCTCCTCGGTCTTCCAAGCTTCCTTTTCCTGTTTTTCCCCTCTGATGAGACTCACGAGTTGACTCCCAGGGTCAACCTCGGCGGATGGCTAGTGACGGAACGTAAGTCTGAGTGTGGACTCTGCCAGGTAGTGACTGATGTCCAGCTTTCATCGTACCCTCCCTGTATGAGCAATATCAAAAGAGCATGCCACGGGCAGTGGACGAGTATACCCTGTGCCAAGCGTGCGTTCAAACTTGGTGTCGATGAGGAACCCGACTGACCTCAGTATTGGCCCAAGACGGCTTGCTGAAACAATGGAAGAGCACTACAAGACTTTCATCGTTAGTCACACGTTGACTTCTTGAGGTGTCCGAACTGATGGGTAGACCGAAGAAGACTTTGCGGAGATTGCTGCGGCTGGTTTGAACTGGGTCCGGTAGGTTGAACAACCATTTGCCCTGGTTAGACGCTAACAGCAGAATACCGTTGGGATATTGGGCTATCGAGACGACAAGCGATGAACCGTACTTACCAGGTGTCTCCTGGACGTGAGTGCTGCCTTTAACTCGTTGTATGGCTGGCTGATACTCAGATACTTTTTGAAAGCTATCGATTGGGCGAGGAAATACGGACTTCGGATCCTGCTCGACTTCCATGCACTTCCAGGTAAATTCATCCCCCGACAGACATGTCGGTCTCTAATATACGCCGGAAACTGACTTCTAGGCTCGCAGAACGGGTGGAACCATTCCGGAAAGTCAGGTGCGGTCAACTGGATGTACGGTGTCATGGGCATCGCCAATGCCCAGCGCCATCTCGAGCAGATCAGGAGTATGACCGAGTTCATCTCGCAGCCCGGAATCAAGGAGGTTGTGCCTATGTGCGTAGTTCGCCTCGCTTCGATGAAAGCATAAATTGACAGGCAGGATCAGCTTGGTCAATGAGGTTCAAGCGACAATCGTCGGCAAGGACGTCATGGCTGCCTTGTGAGTTGCTGGTTCAGAAACCACCGTATAGCAGTCCGAATGCTCATATAAAGTTATCACCAAGCATACGAGATGATTCGTGGCATTACTGGCTTTGGGGCTGGAAATGGACCGATCATCGCCCTGCACGAAGGGTTCTTGGGAGTTGCAGAATGGTCAAACCTCTTGCAAGGAGGTGATCGCGTGTGAGTCTTCGCCTCGGCTCCCGTTCTTGTTGCGGAGCTCCATTGACAGTAGTGCGCTCGACCAACACCCGTACCTTGCTTTCGGAGAGCCCAACAACAACCCCCTAGACGTCAGCGTGAGTCCTTCTGGCATTTTGCATCCAACCTACCAGCTGATCATCAGATCAAAACAGCGTGCGGATGGGGAGGAGGTACCAACGACTCATCCACCAACTTTGGTATCACTATTGGCGGCGAGTGGTCTAATGCTGTGAACAACTGCGGGAAATGGCTCACCGGTGTTGGCTCGACCCCCTCTTACGTCCAATCCGGGATGGGTACCTGCGACTCGTGGGAAGATTGGGCGAACTGGACTCAAGAGCGTAAAGATGGAATCGCCGGGTACGCGCTGGCGAACATGGATGCGCTGCAGAACTGGTTCTTCTGGACATGGCGGATTGGGAATTCGACAGAAGTTGGGTATCCTACCAGTCCGATGTGGCACTACAGGCTGGGGCTGCAGCAGGGCTGGATGCCGAAAGATCCCAGGGTAGCTGGAGGGTATTGCGGGCGAGTCGCACAAATTGGCGGTAACCAAGTGAGCTATCTTCTTCCGACGTCAAAGCCGACAGAATACTTATGGTAGTTCTCCGGGACATACCCTGCTTCCGCGACCGGAGGCGTGGCATCACCAACCATCGCCGCAGCCCAAGTATCCTCATACGGTGCCTGGCCACCTACATCCATCGGCCCCTCGTTCACCGCGAGCCAGGTCGCGCTGTTCCCCACTTTGACGCAAACCGGAACACGGCGGGTACTGCCCACTCAGGGCCATCCGGCCAATGTAACGGTCGGAAGCGGATGGGCCAACCCCAGCGATACAGTCGGTGCGTGGGTTAGAGTACAGGGATGCGGGTACCCCAAGTGAGTTGTTTTGAGGATATGGGTAGATGCGCATGGACTGACAAACAGCGAATACAATGCTACGGCTGTAGCTGCTCTGCCGACGGGGTTGTGCGCCGGGACAAAGGCGAAGCGGGATATGTCGGAGCCAAGAGTGACCCATTTGACGGGCAACTAGACGCGTCCTTGTACGGCAGAATAGGCGAGATCAGAGGTAAATAGGCAGTACATTTTGGGATTCTTATGAGACACCAGCTATACACTTAGTTCTGGACAACAACGACTGGCAGGTACACTTACTGATCCGAAACAAAGGCGCCGCCCAGCCAGAGCAGGCACGAAGATAGAGAAACGGTGAAATCTCGGGACGTTAGCACCGGCGGTTACCGGCCCGAACGTGTCAATGACCAGCTCATTACCTTCGCCTTGACTCATGCACCGTACAGCCTGATCGATAAGTGAGCATGCTGCACAAGTAGAGGTAGCACAACGACCATGCTGCTTACATTTTTGCTCTCTGCGTGGCTGTACATCGTGCCAGCCGTCGCGGCCAGCCGGCAGGCGGTGACGTTCGAAAACACCGGCTTCGTTCTAGCCGGTCCTGATTTCGCTCTCGACATTATCCTCGATGCGCAAGATCCGGTAGCGGTACATATCGCTGCAAAAGCCTTTGCGGACGATATCAAAAGGGTCACGGGGAGTGGACCTTGTATCAAGAATGCCACGGAGCTGGGAAGTGAGACGAAAGGAAGAAGAGCTGTTGTGGTCGGTACGGCGGGGTCGCGATTGATTCGCGAGATCCATAAGAGGCTCAACGCCGCCGGAGAAGGAAGTGAGCAGAAGGTAATTACAACGGGACATAGCCTGGAAAGACAGTGGGAGAGCTATGAGATCGAGGTGATGAAGCATCCTCTGAGAGGGATTGACGAGGCGTTGGTACTTACCGGATCAGACAGGGTGAGTCAACCATTCCTCGTTCCAGAGCAACAACCCCTCGGAACTTTCTCTTATCCACGGGTATGCATTCAAGTGTAGCTACCCTTTGATGTTCCTCAAGAACGCACTTACGTTGTCGTGGCTAATCTCAGCGAGGAGCCATCTACGCGCTCTATACCCTCACAGAGCAATTCGGAATCTCCCCCTTCACCCACTTCTCCGAAATCCCCCCTCCGTCCCACAGATGGCTTTCATTTCCGACAGATCAGAAACTATCGCACGGTCCTCCAACAGTCAAATACCGCGGCATATTCCTCAACGACGAGCAGCCTGTCCTGTGGAATTGGGCCAAAGAGCGGTTCGGAGCGGGCGTATCATTAGCTGGTGGAGATGCGCCGTTCAGAGAAGAGATGTATAAGCTGGTTTTCGAGCTGGTTTTACGTCTGAAGGGCAACTACGTCTGGCCGGCAAGTGAGCACGACTACCTGGTGGCCTGAGCGGGGTAAGCTGACGGTAGTGTGGGAAAGCATGTTTGCGGTGGACGGTCTGAATTCAACGACTTTCCCCCTTCCTCCAGGTCCAAACCAGCTTTTGGCGGACGAAATGGGGGTCGTTATGGGTACGTCGCACCATGAGCCCATGGGTCGAAACCAGAAGGAGTGGACGACGTGGGGCAAAGGACCATGGAGCTATCTCGAGAATAAAGATTTGCTGGAAACGTTCTGGACGGAAGGTGTGGAAAGGGGAAAAGAATTCGAAAATGTCTGGACGGTAGGTATGCGGGGAGACGGTGACCTCGCTTTGCCCGAGGCGAACGCAGAGGTGAGTTTGGGTTTGTAGTGCGGAACGGCGCTAATAGCAGTTACTGCAAAGTGAGTGGCCGGAGGCACCTTTTTGCTCCGAAGTGATTACAGAGTTTCGTAGCTGATACCGGCAGATATTACGGCCGCACAACAAGTAATTCTGCGCGAAAGGCTAGGAACAGCGGATCTCAAGGATACCCCGCAAATGTGGGCGATGTATAAAGAAGTCATGTGGTATTTCGCCAATGGGGTGAGTTCTCACGGCTGTGCGTCCTTGTGATGTCGGCTGATGTGTAGCTTGAAGTTCCTCCAGATGGTATGTCGTCTTGTTCAAGGACGGCTGTGCTGATTCAAGTCACACCTTTGCTCGCTGACGACAATTGGGGGAATTTGATGGCTGTTATGCCTGATGACAAGCATCCCGGAGGAGGGGGAATCTACTATCATGTTGACTGTGAGTGAAGAATGGATGAGGTGTGACCATGAATAGTTGACGGCAGATGTGGGTGACCCAAGGAACTATAAGTGGATCAACACCGCTTCCCTGCCGAAGAGTAAGCTCTTGTTCGATACCCATCTCTCTTCAGATGAACGGCGTTGCGTTTGGGAGGATCGATCGAGACGGTGCTGACCTGCAGTGTGGCATCAGCTCGATATTGTCAGGCGCTTGGATACGAAACAGATATGGATCTTGAACGTCGGTGATTTGCACTTTCTCGAAACGCCGACCGAGTACTTTCTGGACCTGGCGTACGACTTTGACTCGATGAAGAAGGATTCATTGCTTGGCTGGTACAGAGATCTGGCCGTGAGGGATCTTGGAGTGGATATGGACGTAGGAGAGGATATCGCGGAGATCATGGCGCTGTACTCTGTGAGCACGATACATCGGCTCGTGTACCTCGCCAAGCTAATCAGATAGATGTTCGCTTCCAGGCGCAAAGCCGAACTGGTGGACGCCCAAACGTTTAGCTTGCTCAATTACGAAGAGTATGTGGACTTTTTGTGCTGGTGTGTGTAAACTAAACTGATGCCTTCCAGAGATGTTCGGATCCTGAAAGATTGGCGGGATCTCCATCGTAAAGCTGTTCAGATCTACAAGGATCTCAACGAGGTTTACCGCAATATATACTATCAAAGGGTTCTGCTGCCCATTGAGCTGCAGTTCAACCTCAACGATCTGTACATCTCTGGTACGTCGTGTTAGCCGTTCGTTTGACGTGGTGCTGATGGATAGTTGCCAAGTCAAATCTCTACGCTACCCAGGCTCGTTCTTCTGCGAACCTATTTGCAGACCATGCAAAGGCTTGTCTTGAGAAAGACTCCGATATCACTGAGGCTTTCCACGCGTCTCAACACGGATTGTACAATCAGTGAGTGAGATTTCCCCCAATAGCGACTGGATCATCACTCTTAGGCTGTCACTGAACGCAGTACCCTGTCACAAGCCCACTTCAACTACCAATACTGGCAATCGCCACTTCGCGAGTCGCTTCCCCCCATTTCTTATGTATCCTCCCGCCGCCCAACATACCGTCGGGGTGATATGATCCATACCCGCTTCACCGTCGAAAACTCTCGAGGCGCATGGCCCGGTGACGGGAAATACAATTGCGATAAAGGGTACGAATGTGCCGATCCGACTCTGCTCCCTATGGACAAGTACGGACAGCCGCGATGGGTCGATATCTCCTCAGGAGGCCCAGAGACAGTGGACTGGTGGATCGAAAAGGAAGATTGGGTCCTCGTGTCGCAAGAAAAAGGGCAGTTGACAAGTGACGGGAAAAACGATGTCCGGGTGTATGTCTCGATCGATTGGGATCGCTTGTTCAGCATGGACGATAAACCTCACAACGCTGTGATCGCCTTCAAATCATCCGATAACGCAAAGACGAACGTGACGATCCCGTTGACCTACGTGGATACGCCACCTCACACCTTCTCCGGAGCGATACAAGGGGACAGGTACGTCGCGATGGAATCGGCTCGCTTCACTTCATCATCTTCGGTCGTATTGCCAAGCAATGGCGGGGAAACGACCGAATGGGCGGAGATCCCGTACTTTGGTCGAACACGTTCCGGCATGACGCTCCTTTCGCCCTCGCGGAGGGCTTTCGCTCTGGGAGAAGGCCCAAAACTCACTTACGCCTTTTACCTCACCACGCCACCACCCGACGTTCTCAATGTTACCCTCCACCTTTCACCCGCATTGAACCTCGTCAACGCGCACCGGCTCGCTATCAGCATCTCACTGGACGATTCGGAACCAAGGGTGATATACCCCGTGCCGGAGTCCAAAGCTGGTACCCTTCCTCCAGACTGGAACGAGGTCGTGAGTAACGAGATCAGGCTGGTCGATTTGTCTCTGGACCTTCAGCAGAAGAGCTTGGGGGAGCACAGGATCTCGTTATGGGGTATGACGGGTGGTATAGTTGTTGAGCGGCTGATCGTTGATTTGGGAGGGGTGAAGCAAAGGGGCAAGAGCTATCTTGGCCCGCCGGAAAGTGTATTTTTGTGATATGTGACCATTGCGAGGGTATGTTATATGTTGCTTCTCTTTTATTTCTAGTAGCCCAGACAGAGCATGCGACGAAGGACACTCATGACATATGTTACAATCGTTGGCCAGATTTCCCAGATTTGCCAAAAATGATACGGGCCTCGAAGCCCTGGGCACCGAGTTCTTCACACAACCCCCACAGCGCTCAGTCCTCCCACAACACATTGTCTTGTAATTCTCCTGTCCCGATTTGCGACCAGCTGGGCCATCCCGCAGGAACGCCCGCCGCAGGATCGACATATGTCGGCGATCCGCCCTCTTGCTGATCATGCGCCAGACGGGTGTAAACGGATCGGTGTAGTTTCTGGCCGGGGATCATCTGACGTGCGCGGCCGTGATTTATCCTTCAGTCAGGTTTCCATCACAGAGTTGATTCCCGTTACTCGAATAAAGTGGATAGCTATAACTCACCTGAGAACATCCTGTTGTTTTGCACCCTGCGGCGTGTAGTTCCTCGTCTGCAGAGGAAGTACCTCTAGAATCCACCAAGCCCCTCTCAGACTCTGCTTGAGGGGTCTCTTCGCATCTGCCGACAGATCCCCGCCTACCGGGTACGAATCAGCTTTGGCGCAAAGCTCGACGATATTGGCTAGATCATCTTGAGAGAGTTTGTCCTCGAGCGCGTTGGTCTCTTCCCACTGATCAACAACTCTCGATGCATCGCCGCATTGGTCGTCAAGCCGTGTGCGAAGCTCTCTCAGGGTATTTAGAACGTTGTCGGAGAGCAAGGTGTGGTCGCCGTGCGGAAGTTGGAGGGCGGCCTGGAGCGCAACTCCACTAGCGTCGAGGTTGAGGCCGCAGCGGGCAGCTTCTCGCAACATCCACCTGTTATCAGCCTGACGACACGTGTAAGGACAGAGCCAGAGCACTGAAAGGAAGTTGCCGTATATCTTGGCTTTATGGTTTGCTTTACTCACCTGAAAGGAATATTCGACAACGATGGAGCGTCATTCAAATCGTTGCCGCCGCCAACATCCGAATGGCAGCCCATGAACCATACCTCTTCGTGCTTCTTTGCTATTTCTCCCTTTACGGTCTTCGTATACTGTGGATACTCCCTTTCCAGCCTCGCTTCCAGAGCCCGACCATCGAGTTGCTCTTGCTCGGTCGGCTTGCCCTTGATCTGGGTGTTCTGTCGACTAAGGTTGAGACTCGAGCGGAGAGCGGTCTCCGCGTCATCCGTCCTCCAGTATTCCGGAGCAAAACGAGCGCGTCGCTCATCGAGAGCGAGGGCTTGGCGGAAGAAGGTGATAGATCTGGTACCACTGGCGAACGGGAGTCCTGGTGGATCAGTGGTGTCTTACACGAACGTGTTGCGCTTGTAACTACGATAACACCTGACGTCGACAGAGGTTGATCATCGTGAATGAAGATCCTATGCTCTTGTAGGGGTCACGGGGAGGTTGGTGAGACTTCGTAAACTCACGCGGAAGGTCAACTCCACCTGAAATATCAGCTGATTCGATATAATACCACGTCCCCGACTCACCAAGACTAGACACGGTATCCTACTCGTCAGTGTATGTGATAGTGAGACTTCTTCCAACATACCCAAACACCCAAGAATTCGACGTTGACAGGGCGAGACCTTCCAAAGATCCTACGGTAAAGCACCGCTGGGTCCTTTTCCCCTCCTTCTCCCGGAACCTTGAGCGGGCCAGTGTATACCTCATATGCTCTGCTATTAGTTCATCCCATACCCGCAGGGGCAAGAGATGAGATCCTGAATTACAGTTGGATTTGATTGTGGTTCCCCGCATTCAATAATCCAACCTACCGTCAGTCCGTCCGGGTGTTTCAACTCACGCGTTGGATCATCCCTGCCAAAGCCCTTGCTGTGTATGCTCCCCGAGAGAATCCAAGGATATAGATCCTATCTCCTGGTTGGTGAACATCCATCAAGTATTTATACGCATCGCAGACAAAGTGTTCGAAATTCCTGTCGTTGGTTTAATAGGAGACCGAGAAAGAGAGCACGCACTGTGCGAATGCTAGATCCATCCATTCAGCGGCTTTCTGGCGGACTTGACCCCAGGTCGTCGTGCTTTCGGGAAGGATGGTGCCTATAATCAGCATAAGATTAACACAAGCAGGATGAAGCCAAAGGATGCTGCGCTGAGGGTCGGTTGATCTTCACCTACCTATGCCCGAGCTGTAGTACAGCAACTGTGTCTCGTCCGCTTTCAAAACCGACATGGTCTTTATCAGATTGCTGTTATGCGTTCCGAACTGCTTATTGGTCCCATCGAGGAGGATTACGATGTTCCGTCCCTCTTTGCGGATGTTCATGGAAGATGCTGTGCTGGACATCCTGCGTAATGAAAGGAGTGCGAGGGGGATCCGGCGTTGAATGATGGAAAGATTCCGATGGGATTACGAGCGTAGGGCTGAAAGGTTGACTCTGTGAGTTGCGCTTATGGTCAGGTGGTAACAGTGGGTGAATGAGTGGATGAGAGAGTGGATGAGAGTGGATGAGAGTGAGATATGTAATTGGAACCGAGTCTGAGGTGGATGAATGTGAACAAGCATGCGATTAGCGTTAAATGTAGATCCTTAAGCCGTGTCCAGGCACCCGACACCGCACTCGGCGATGCGGTCACTCTCACTTCTTCCGGATTACATCAACTTGCTACAGCGACCATTTGCATGCGGATCCCTTTACCATGCCGCAAAGGCTCTGACAATACAAGTATCAATGACCAAGATGCATAGTAAGTGGTTCGTCGAGGCAAGGAAGTTCAGGGGCCCCATGAGCTTCTTCGGAGGAACCAATAAAATCACATCCGTAACGTAAGATGTTGCGGTCTTACCTATGAAAAAGGAGGGAAAGGAATGACTCACGAAGTACACTACTCAGAGGAAGGGGATAAATACCCAAAACGGCAGTGATAGCGCTAAGAATGATCCCTACACATTGTCCCTCGGCTCCCTGGCCCTTTGCGTCCCTTCCAGCAGCGGCGGAAGCCGATGTTCGTGCAGAGCAGAGGCGAAGGCAAGGCAGAGCCAAGTTAGAGGATCTTGCCCGGAACGGCTCTGAATAACTTGATGCGTCATTACTAAATGCGTGTTGGGGTCCAAAAACATATCTGTGGCAGCCGTCGTTTCAGGATTAGCTGTACGTACTTGAGCTCTATGGGAGGGCGGTTATATGGAGGAACCATACTTGGCCAGAAATGGTATCATGTTAGCCTGTGATTTGGGTGATTGAAAAGGTGAAACGAATGCGAAGAGCGGCGTTGAATGGCTGTAGATCAAGATCTGAAACCTGAACATGCCGTAAAGTGATTGGCGTTAGTCTTCAACTTCATCGGACATTGCTGATATCTTCGATAAAATTCGTCCTCAATAGGGCAAAATGGATCAATCTGTTCTTTATCAACTGTGCGAACATTACACCTCGAATACGTGTTTCGCTTCTATCGCTTATCCACAAGAGAGTCTCAAAGACCCGTGAACATGGGACGTCGCGATAGGATCTCGTCCCAAGTGATCGCAAGCAGGCGCTGATGAGCCGCAACGAGGGGCCGCATCCACTCCCCATCAGAGGTGGCAAATCGTCCACCATTTCGACGCTGATACCAAACGCGAATATTGAATTGTACGGCGCGCAGATCAAATGCTTTGGCCCCTGATTTCCCCGTGAGCCCGAGACCTCGCTCGTTACGACTTTCTGCTCCTTTCTAACCCATCTTTGCTCTTCGGTCTTCAACGCCAGCTTGGGTTTCCAATTTTCGCCAACTGACTCGACATCACACTGATCGCTCCGGAGACTGGGCAGTCCCTCCTTTACGAACTCAGCTGAAACGGACCCATAACCATTCAGTGAGCCCACCTTTGCTTCTATTGCCCGTTGCACTTCTTTCGGAGGGAATCTTCAAAGACGGCACCCTATTCATGGCTTTCTTTAACACACTCCAGTCACGTCCGGCGAGAGATGAGGCTAGGTGCAGGTAGGCAGAGTAATACGGTTGACAAGATACGACGTGTACATATGACCTAGGCGAATTGGGAACGGCCTGGTGCTGCATAGATCGCTCATTGACGGTCCGCACGGCCAGTGGACCTTTTCTTGCAAATTGCATAGTTTTTCGTGAATTCATGATCCCAGTCGGGACGCCCTTCTACACCTTTGTGACCCCATTCTTCCTCACGTGGTCAAACCAACCCTGAACGATCCTGCTCTCCTCCCAAGACATTTTCTCACTTTCCATTTTACCCGCTGCGATGCACCGAGCGACCTCGTCCGCTTCGTAAGATAAACCGTGATTACCTGCATGGACGGGGACGTGACAGGTCGTTTTCTTCTTGATAGCGCCCGGGAACCGGTCGGGGCGGGGGATGATGTGAAAGGTGTCTGGGCGGTAGGGTGGGTCTGCAGATCAGCTTGAGATCGGATGGAGCTGGATAGCTATCCCTTGCCGAAAACACTTGGGCTTTAAAACAAAAGGTAGGGTAAAATGTGACTTACACTCGACGACTAAATCCCCTTCTTCACATTGCACCCACGCCGTGGCCTCTTTCAAGCCGGCATTTTGCAGATCCGTTGTCAAGCTCCCTTGACACAGTCCATCCCACTGAACCAACCAGCGCGAGTTGACATCGACGCCAGTATCTTTGAAAGCTGTTTGGAAGCAATTGATGACTTTTGGCTTGTCGTCTGTATTGAAAGGGGATTGTTGGACGAGTAACATGGCCCAGACGGAGGGATATGGGCCCCTGGGTGTCAGTGCGCAGCTTGTTGTTGGTATCTCCGGTGGTTACAGAATAGGAGCGGTTGGAGTATCTAGGCGAGACTTACATGTCCAACAACGAGCCTCCGCCTTGTTCAGGCTTGAGCGACCAATGTTCGGGATCCCGTTCTTCAATCAGCCCGATTCCACAGCCTAACCCGTATGCCTCGCCCAACTTGCTTCTGATAGATACAATCGAAAAACTCACGAGACAAGTCCTGGTCCATTGAGAAATCCGCCGTGAACCGCTTAGGTCTCCCCAGCCTTCCACTAGCAATAACATCCCTTACAGCCTGTGCGATCGGCTGGAATCGCGTCCAGACTGCTTCCATAAAGAAGAGCCCATTCTTCTTGGCCAGCGAGGTCAATTCGTCCAGCTCTTCCACAGTGAACGTTACTGGTTTCTCGACCAAACAGTGTTTTCCGGCGGATAGAGCGTCCTTGGCCGTTTGATAGTGGTACGGAGGTGGGGTGCCGATGTAGACGATGTCGACGTTCTGGGATCAGCGCGTGTTCTGCACAACGTATGAGATATCTCCCAAGATTCGCTTGAGCCCGAATTTCCTATGCAAAGCTAGTGTGGTAGAAGTTGAGGGAAAGGGAGAGGGGGGTAGAATTGGCATGATGTTTCACTCACAGAATCTGCAAAGACGTCAGCCTCGGAGCCATACGCCTTGGCCTCGAGGCGGCCATTCGAGAGACCCCAGGACCATTTGTAATCGGGCGTATCGTTTCCATTAGTCAAAATATCGATAAATTTCTGGGCTGAAGCAGGTGACCGGGATCCGATAGCGGTGATTTTGTGGATGATATCGCTGACTCCACGAGTGGAGGGGTCAACAAGGAGGTCCTGAATGTTAGCTGCACCATCATCATCTGCATCCTCTTGTTCAAAAAGTGTATGAGGGACGATTCGCAACAAAATGCGCCCGGACATACCTTTGCGAACTCTTTGCAGATGCTGCCTGTGCCCATAAGGGCCCAACGAAGTGTGATCTCGCTCATTGTGTTTGGAATTTTAGAATCTAGGCGGGAGTGCAGATGAAGGAGAGTCAGATATACATGTACCTCTCCCCCCAGTTAAAATCTCCTCGCATGTCGGCTGTTAACCTCACCTTACCGTTGTCGAACCGGAGATACGACCGTCGACAAAAGTGTCCGACCTCCAAACCTCCACCCCGATATTTTGTCGGACGGTTTCTGCTCCGATCGGACGTGATATCGGAGGTGTATCTTGGAAACGGGTGATCCTACCTATATTGGGTTATCGTGCATGCATACAAAAACCATTCCCTCTCCACCGGGAAATCGACTTTGCGACCTGAGGAGAACACAGACAAGCACAGGGTAGTAAGAGATCAACGACCATAACGCAAAATGGCTCTGTCTTCTACCGCTAACGGAACCAACCGGACCAACGGGACCCAAGGCGCCGCCTCCTCCAAGAAACTCAGGATTGCCGTCCTGGGCTGCGGTCGAATGGGCCAGCGACATGCTGAGAACGTGAGTCGTATCCCTTCTTGGTTGGCGAGGATAACTCGTCACTCAGATCTTCGTGCAACGAGGGAATTAGATTTGACTTCAGATCTACCGCCTCACCCCCCGCGCTATCCTCGTGGCTATTGCCGACCCGGCCCCCACCGCACACAAATGGGTCAAGGAAAACCTTGATGGTGTCGAGTAAGCGAGAACTTTGTGTCCCGCATTCCGGAAGCTGATCATAGTGTACATGCCGACCCAGAGGAGATTTTTGCACGAAACGATATCGACGCGGTCGTCATCGCTACTATTACGTCCACTCACGCTCCTCTAGCCCTCAAAGCGATAGATAAAGGCATAGTCAGTGGCCCTACCCTTGGCGGCGGAAAGGCTGATTCCAGCACGTCCTGCTCGAGAAGCCTATTGCGATTGAAGTAACCGACTCAACGCCTGTAGTTGACGCGGCCGAAGCCCATCCCGAGCTCAAGGTCATGATCGGTTTCGTAAGGCGTTGTGAGCGCAGCCTGCAGTGTAGCAGCCTGACCAAGCTGATGCCCAGTCGATAAAGCGTTCAAGCAGCTCTCGGACCACGTCGCCACGTCAGCAGCGGGCAGACCGTTTTTACTGAAATCCACTACGCAAGATGCGTACGACGAATCTGGTTTCTTTGTCGCCTACGCTAAAGCGTCTGGGGGTATCTACGCCGACTGCGGGATCCACGATATCGACATGTCCCGCTGGTTACTTGGTATTGGGGCTTCTACGGAGGGGAAACTCGGCCAAATGTCCAATGGCAAGGGCGCTTCCACCTCTGGGTCAGAGGTGACACGCTGTTATGGAACCGGATCGATTGTCCGTCATCCCGAACTGGTTGAGCAGGAAGATTGCGATAACGCTCTGGGTATTATTGAGTACGCGAACGGAAGCAAAACAACCTTGCACCTCAGTAGAACGGGGATGGGAGGATACTCGAGCGTCGTCGAGGTTTTTGGAACTGAGCAGAAGCTCGAGGTCGGAGTGAGTGTTCTCTTTCGATTCCAGCGGACATCGAGGCTGATGGGAGACGCCAACTTCCGGCCTCGTCAATGTGATCGACGGTCTTGGACGTCGAACGGAATCTGCGTAAGTCAACAAGGGCCTGTTGCGCACCGAGAGCTACATTGAGAATCAGCCCGACTTACATCGAACGATTTGGCGAGGCGTTTGTCAACGAGATGAACGCGTTTGTCGCTTGCTGTCTGGACGACACTCGTGAGTACGGTTCCTCCGTAGTGTGGCAACGAGAGACAACTATCTCTACTCTGACGTGGATCAAGAGTGAAGCAGTGAGACCAGCGCTAACGACCAGCCGTCCCAGCTACCGCCCGAGATGCCCTTCAAGCGGCTTACATCGCTCAAGCACTTACCGAGTCTTTCAAGCAAGGCCGACCGATCGACTTTGGGTCAAACGGCGAGCCCATCTTGTGATTCTGCACCCCGCTTCAGGTGAAAAAGACCGATCATTTTGCAATTGAGGTAAAACAGCGCTGCAGAAGAGGATTTTGCGCTGTACTTTGGGTAGTTTGCGATGCATGACTCGTTTCTTCCCTTGCCTCGCGTGATAGCCATCCAACCATCAGGATATGTGTATAAGGGAGCCAAAGCTTAACTGTCAAGGTGGACCTTATGGACGCAATTGACTGGGGCCTCTCGAATGCGGGTCAGGGAGCACGGATGGCGGGGGCCATCGCCCATATTGTCAAGTGCGCCGCTCTGTCTGTATGTTGTGACATCAAGGCAGTTCGGTGGTACATAGAAGGAAAACCGAGAATATCACAGTAGCAACGATGTACAGTAGTTGGTTTTGACTGACTGCACCTGTCAAGCCCTCGATCACATCACTACTGCTCGTGCTCAGGCTCATTCCCCTCCATTAGCGCATCCAGCCCTGAGTCCCAGTTCCAAGAAGTAAAAGACTATAATCAGCGTCGAGTGACCCTTTATTCCATGCGAGCATATCACTTCGACTTGCAAACTCACAACGAGATCAGCCGCTTCTGTCCTCGCACCGGGCTGTAACATCTCATCCCAAAGTTGCTGTAACTGCCATGAGCCGTGCCCACCGTTGCCCCCGCGGACCGCTCACCAAATCTCCAGTGGAAATTCCTTCCTGCGTCGCAAATGGTAATCCCTGTACTCCCGCCGTGTTAGTCGCCATATTCCCCCCACTTTCCACGGGCGCCACGTTTCCTATGGGTTCAGCTGGGGCTGTACCCATTGGGAGAACCGAGGGACCGATGTCCATACTTGCTGCGGCGTTGCTACGCGGCAAAGCATGCGCTGCATGGTGAATCAGCCGCGTCCTCCAGCTCAATAAACTTGAATCGTCAATTTGCTCGTCTTCCGGTGATCTTCCCGCCAGTATGCCCGGCATGGAAAGATTGGCAAGACCCGTCGAGCTGGCCTGTATTTGCGCTTGGGCACGTACTTGTAGCCTACAAAGCCATTCGTGGTTCTGAGATATAGCCTGCGTTCCGAGTCTCTGACGAAGAGAGTTATATACAGCTGTAGCGGCATTGAGCTGGACGAGGGCGTATTGTGCCAAGGGGTTCAACGGGGATTTAATGGGGATCGTACCAAGGCAAACAGCGGCAGTGAAGAGGTGATACTGCCCTCAGCCAAAATTATTCCGAGGTGAATCCAGACTTACCCAATAGAACCAGTGTCGAGAAGAAATTTCCGGGTAGAGCTCGTAAACGCCTTTGACGACCGTGATGATTATCTCTTCGTCAGTTTTGCTTCACTGTCATGTCAAGCCCTCACAGTAGCACGCTCCACCACGGCCAGATAGGCATCACCAAAAGGTGACTGGATTGGATCCGCCAGGTGCTCATGAATAGCCCTGACGAAGTACGGTCTTTGGAGGAACAAGAAGTTTTCCGATATGTTCAACGCCAGAGTGAATCGCTGCACATAAGTCCAGGTACACTTCCGCTAATGTCAGCCTTACCTCAAGCGTCCGCTTCAGGTCCCTCTTATCGACTTTCGGTGTATCTCGTATGGCTAGTCCCGCGTCTAAGTAGACAGATGTCGTGGCGAGCGCTGCTGGTCGACATCGAAGATGGAAAGGAACACTACGCTCGAATGCGCATCTACCGTTAGCTTCATTGTTGCTGGTCAAAAAGTTGCTGTTCAAAAAGAGCGACCTCACAATTTCGCATACAGCCGCTGGACATCGGAATACGGGGGAGACGTCACGTCCATCGCACGATCGATGATTTCGTGAGAAATCTGCGCCAACTCGTATTTGACAGAAACGAATGATTTCCGAACTGTCGGTCGAGCGAGGTCGTGGGGTAGTTTGGTATCGATATGACGCCGCTGCAACGAGCTCCTGCTAGTCAGCAGGGAAATTTGATTGCGAAGGACTGACGACCTACGGCCGCGAGTTGCAGTTCGATTGGAATATTTCTATGCTGTAGCACTCCCAAAACACCATTCTCCGCTCTTCGATCACTTCCGATGGTAGATTCCAACGCTCGCCGTCGCGATGCAAGCCCATCTAATGTTCATTTGTGGTCAAGTGACAGGGCGGGAAGCTCACCGCCTGGATGATGCGCATAACAAGACCCCAAATTGGCCAAGCTGATTCGCCATCTCTGCCTTTCTCCATATCCAGGTAAAAATGCCCCATAATATTCAGTGCTTGCACGCCTGCGACCGTGTTGTTTCGCATGAAGTCGCCTTTGGAGAGACATCTTTTCGTCAAGCTTAGGTAAGACTCGGCAGAGGAATCGTGAGGTGAGACTTCTAGACTGTGCACCGCGCCCAGCGCGAAGACAATGAACAGGAGGGCTAAGCGTTGGTACCCTATTCGTCGGAGTGATGTGGACGGGGGAGAGAAAGACGGAGAAAGGGTGTATACCTCGTCAAAAATCCCTTGAAGAGTGGGACGGGGGGCGGGGTTGTGGCTGGCATAAGCTCTTCGTTCTCCTGATAAGATCGTTATGAAGAGGTGAAGAAGTAGACTTACTTCCAGGCGAAATAGCGGTAATACGCATCGAGAAGCGCCTGCCCGTGATCTTCTGGGGGTAACATTGCCATGATATCTTCCGCTGAATCCGAGGAGAAGGCTCCATCAAATGGGAAAGCCTGCGCAAACAGACTTTCAGATGGCCCGCTAAGACGTCTAGGCGAGTGTGCGCGGGAAACTGCTGGCGTCTTGTCGGGATTATTACCTTGCTCTCATCAGCCCAAATCCCGGAGGGAAACGTACGTCTTTTAACCACTCTGGACCGGCAGTTGGGCCCAGATACCGTGATCTCCCAGATTTTCCGAGTACCAGTGTTCCATGGCTTTCTTCGTGCGGACTGGGAACGAACTCGTCGTCCAGCGCACCGAGATGTGGATGTGTGGAAACCGCGGAGGTTGAAACAGAGTGTACGGATAGGTTGGAGGGAATATTGTATTCGAACCTGATCGGGGAGAGCCCTATTGAGGGTTGTCGGTGAGCCATGAACCCGGTTTCGGGATAGGCGAGTGAAGACCGATTCCATTCTCGGTCGGGTGACCGACTTCTCCTTTGACCTCGACTGGTCGACCGTCGGCGGACGGCAGTGTGGGTAGGATCAGGCTGTGAGCCGGGATACACATTGGCGTGCGATACAGCAGAGGAAGCAGGGTGAAAGGCTATAGGATCCGGAAGAGGTCCGTCGAGGGATAATCGAGGTTGAGAAGGTCGTAGAGAGTAGTATGGGCGGCTATTAAGATCTGTGGCAGTTGAGGCTGATCCAGACGCGCTGGCATCGGGAAGGGGGACGAGGGTGAAGTCTCCGCCGGACGACGATGTCTGCAGAGCTATACCGTGTTGAGAGAGAAGATCGCTTATGGAGACGAGTAGCTCGGCTTGTATATTCCCACTGTCTATGCTTGTTTTCCTGTAATTAGTACCAGAGCACCGTCCCACGGTGTAGGTCAAGTCTGATTCTGGCGAAGGGGCCTGCGATTGCTTGCTGTGAAGATACCGCGGAGTGTTTTCGCGTGGGGACAGGTAGTGACAGCATAGAGGAGCCATTCAACTGACTGTTTGCGTTTCGGCTTGACACCGTCTGGACATAGATCTGCACATTTCCTCCGCACACAATTCGCACAAGGTACTGACGTTATCGCTTTAGAACAGCAGACAGCAGCTTCCGTCCTATGATACTCTGACTGATCGACGTACCCTGTCTATCGCATTTCAGCTTGAGTCGGCGACATTCCGCACAGCTCAACGGACCCTTCTTGTTCCCCTTTCCAGTCGAGCTCGAACCTACACCTCTCCTTTCCGTCTCGTCCACCCCATACCCATCCACATCTTCATCTCTATCTCCATTCCCATCTCCACTTCCATCTCCATCTTCATCCTCAGCCTGATCTTCCTCCGCCCGCTTCGCCATATTTCCTCTTCTTACCTGTACTCCCACCCCCTTCTGCACATGGGTCTCCTCGTTCAAACCAAAAGTCTGATCCAGCGAAATCGACGCTTGTCCTCCTGTCTCCATATTCACGGCGATATCCTTATCGGTATCGATATCGGCCCGCGCACCCGTGTCCGAAGTCCGACTTCTGGTCCCCCTCTCCACTAGAGATCTCCGTGATTCCCTCAGACCGTGCGTGTGGGCGATTGATTCCGATCGTGAACTGCGTGACATTGACAAGTAGAGATGAAGAATGTCGAGTGAATCCGGGTTCTCCGGTATATGAAGTGGATCGGGGTGGAGGTAATTATGAGTTGAAACGCGGAGCAAATGTCGGAGATGGTTCTTGTTCCTGTGTTTACCCGGACATGCGTTTAGGCGGGTCCAGGACAAAAGAGCGCCGCCATTTGTGTGGTCTCGCCAGTACACATGCATACCTCTGTATAAAGAACGCGACATGCTAAGGAGCATATGACCATCACGGTAGGGCATGCAGTACACCGGGTACACCCTGGACTATACCCACTGTCCACAGCTTGGTCATTTGCATACCGGTCACGCATCAACATCCCGAGGCACAATGCAGCATGCAGCTAGCAAGCAAAAATGGATACATAAATTATCAAAGCTTCATCTCATTACGAATGAACACCACATCTCAGCCTAGGCCTTGATACTCGTATCCTTCCTGGGCGACCAGTCCTCGTCAGCGCCCGCGATGATAGAAGGCGGCTTCTGGAGGTGTCGCTGGAAGAGGAAGTACTTTTTGAAGACGTAAGGTAACCAGACTTTGGTTTCGTGCGAGAGGTACTCGGAAGTAGGGACTTGGAAGACCTCTGTGAGGGGTTAGCAGCTGCGGATGATGAAGAGATGATGGGGGACTCACGATCGAGCTCTTCGAGGGTGAGCTGTTTGGTTTCTCGGACGAAACAGAAGATCATGAACCATGCGATGAGGTTGAGACCGGCATAGAAACCGACTAGACGTCAGTGATGACACTGGAGAGAGTGATGGACCATCCACTTACAAGCTCCAGTTGGCGTCATGACTGTCTGCATACGCGGGAAAGTGATGGACAAGACACCAGCTGCTTATTAGTCTACGCACCCGCCGCCAGATGGGCACGCCAACTCACCGAAAAAGTTGTTGATGAAGACGACCCAAGACATTCCCTGTTCTCGCTGAATGGTAGGGAACACTTCGGCAGAGTACTGGAAAGCGACAGGACCTTCACCAAGCGAGTAACAGATGGTGAAGAGGTAGACGAAGAGCACGACGGGTCCGATTCGGCCGGCTCTGCTTCCCGAGTCGTTGAGAAGCGAAAGACCCGCAGCGAGTAGGAATATACACATTCCGGGGAAGGTGATGAGACAAAGCTTTCGTCGGCCTACAGTGTCGATGAGGAACAAGGTGGGGATAGTGAAGACGACTTGGACGGCTCCGTAGCCGAGAGATGCGTACAGAGCTTGTGTGGGTGTGTAGTCGGCATTGACGAAAATAGTCGAAGAGTAGAACGAAATGACTGAGGTTAGCAGAGTCCGTATGCCTCAATTTCCCGCATGGTTTGCAGACCACCCTCCTCCCCCAAGTTGTCTTTGATCTGGCGCAAAAAAGACACTCACTGTTGATACCACACATTTGCTGGGCGATCATGACGGTCGATGCTCCGTAGTTGGCGCGCCTGATGCGTGGGACTCGGAAACAATCCCACAGTCTCGAGAAGTAGTTTGAACCTTGAGACACGGCAAGTTCCTCTTGGTAGATGACATGCGAGTAGTAGTAATCGCGCGCAGCGATGATCGGGTGTGCTCGAAGCTTGAGGAACGATCGGAAGGCTTTATCGTACTTGCCCTTTTTCATGAGCCATCGGGGGGATTCAGGCGTGAAGTAAATTCCGATCATCAGGATGAAAGCGGGGATAAAGGCCGAGCCGAGTTGCAATCGCCAAGCGATGGCACCGGTGTCTTTCACGATGACATTGGCGCAGAATCCGAGGAAGATACCGGCAACGACCCACAGCTGCCAGAACATGACGAGGGCACCTCGAATACGAGCTGGGGCGAGTTCGGCGGAGAAAATGGGGACAGTAGCGTTCTTCGCACCAATACCGATACCCATGATGAATCGGACGGCGAACAGTTGTTGCCATGTTTGGGTGAAACCTGATCCGATGGGCGTGGCGGTGAGGATGATGGCAGTGAGGAAGATTTCACCTCGACGTCCGAGGTACTTGTTCAGAGGATCGACGATGAATGCACCACTCTCCGTCAGTACGCGTGGTATGAAAACGCCAATCCGACTCACATGCAACCGGCAGTGAGGAAAATGATCGAGTTGATCGCACCGACGATCCACTCGTCACGACCTGGACCGGCGATTCCAAACTCTTCCGGGAAAGACAAGTTGGCACCGTTTGAACCGGTTTGATCCCAACCTTGGGTCAGCTATGCTCAAAAAGAACCTATCGCGGAATGCGTCAAACTCACCTTGGGTGGCAGCACCAATGGCGCAAAGACCGATGGAGAACCAGAGCATTTTCGGACCGTGCCATTTGTGATCTCGCTCATACGACAACGCATCGCGCTCTTCTTGCGAGAGCTCGGGCACAGACATGAAGTCTTTGCCGTCTCGAGCTACGAGAGCAGCGCGGCCAAAGAGCTCTGCATGCTCGCTGAGGTTGTGACCGTGAGCGAATGCCTCGGCATCGGCAATGACCTGCTCGCGCGAGTGTCGCTGTACGTTAGGAGAGGTCGGATCGAATGATAAGATCACTTACTCGCAGCGGGTTCTGGATAACATGGATTGCGGATGTCTTTGCATCGGCTGAGCTGTCGATCACCGTGTCCGGCTCGGTGGACCCTCTTGAGGGTGGGCTGTTGTGGGCGTATCCGGGCTCCTCGACATGCAGCGTATCAGGCTTGAGTGCCTTTTCCGACGCCATGATGATAAAGTCACGCGACTGTATAGATGTGTGGCAAGGGGATAGGAAAAGCTTTGTGGTTTCTGATAGGAATCAAAACAAGTGGGGAAAACAACGCTATCCCTGCCGTCGATCGTGCTACTTATAGCCGCGAACGATGCCAGGGGAACCATTTGACCGGTCAGTGGGACGCTATGGGAAGAAGACACCCCTTGTGGGCTTGCCGCGGGGATACGGTGCGCCCACAAGGGGCCAGCCTGCGGGTGAACTTGGGATGTGACGACAGGTGGGGTCCAAGTGGAGGTCGTTTCGTTCAACCTTTCGCTTGCAGCCTCGACTGTTTCGATTGGATGGGTACCTCATTGGGCTAGACCAAGTAGAATAACGTCAATTGGCCGGGGGGCGGCGGCGGCTGTGGCTTCGTAAATCTCATGTCGTTATCGCCCTTGGTTCTTAATCTAAAAATGATCACCTTGGCGGCAAACGGCCAGATGATAAATGACCGAAGTGCCGGGAATTGTTTGTCAAAGTTCCCGCATGGGACGCTAAACGATGTGATTCTAGGGAATGGCCGCGTGACAACTTTGAACTCCTAAATAACATGACGTAGCGAGGTGTGGACATGCCGCATGGCCCCGTGCAAACAGGCGCTCAAGGCGTGGTCTAGAAGCCAAGAGGGTCTGGTGACGATTATAGAATTGCCGAGATAATGTACGACGCCACTTGCGTCAGCACTACGGCGAGTTGGTTCAACCAAAATATCGTGACCTGCCGCTCCCCGGCTTCCCCGGCCCACAGCTCAACATATGCTGAAACCTGGGCAATCAGGTACCACAAAGTCGTCAGACGACTCGGTGGTCATTTATTAGTTGGAGTACTGCGGTTTGGTTGGAGTAACATGCAGTTGGCGTACTCTCTGCTACGCAGATGGGCTGATTATATGTTTGCTTTCATAAATCCAACATTCTCGTAGCGGTCGAGTGGTTGATCGAACCGTATGTAATGTCGAGTTGATTTCCTTACAATGTAATCGAAGCTGGAGAAGCATAGGCCACTAAGAGCTGGACGGACGGTGCCTAGTCCGCTCACCCACATACGCTGCCTGTATCGTCGCGGCGCGTCCGCTAAGGTGGTCCAGGCCTTTCATCATCGGTCTTTCGGCGTTGATTCAACTTATTCCATCCTCACCCTCAAGGTTCAAGCAATGTAGAATCATTTCCCTGCACCAACAGCGGCCATATTGTTTTCCGGCACAACGGTAGTGATATCTAATGCAAGTGTAAGCAAGGGTATACCCTCATCACAAGATATGAAGGGGCTGTTGGAAGAAAGGTTTGACAATGTCATGAAGGATTGTGAACTCTGTGCCGGAGAAACCGAGGCATGGACGATGAATTCGATGAATAGCGCTTGGGGGTGGTGATTATGGTACTCATCTGTGTGGGAGGCCTCAAGTCATTCCCGCTAGACCGGCGTCAGAAATGGGCGCAAGGTCACTTAGCTCAGACTAAGAACAGCCTATGGCGAGAGCGCCAGATTCTTCCCAATCCGAAAAAGCAAAAACAAAATCCATAAATCCGTCCTACCGAGGTTGATACACGTCAACCTGCTATCGGGCTTGGCGAAACGCCCATACATCGCTTCAGCTGCGCGGATCCCGGTGGAACTGCGAGAAGGAGAGGGGCGAAGGTCAAAAGGTAGGAGGAGTGAGGTGTGGGAATGGTGATGCGATGGGCATTGAGGCGAAGGGACATTGGGCGATTTAATTGCCAAGACATGATAGTTCGTATTTGTTCGTGATTTCACGATCTATGGTGCGGCAAGCTCCTTTTGTCAAGGGTTGGAGAGGGCAAGTTCAAATGCTTCACACCAACGTGTTACCGACCACCAGTTGCGGCAATATTTCTTCTGTAGAGGATTGTGAAGGCAAGGATTAACCGTGTTAACCTTGAGATGGTTGCGCTGCAACGGCAATAAATGCCTCAACCTTTTGCCTCAGCGACTCATCTGGCATCTTACGTGATGCTGATATCAGCCCTCACCTCGGCCATCCTGATAACAGCTGCCCCGAGTTCAAAGGGAGTTATCTTCCTGCCTATATAGGAGAGGTCATTCACAATTCCGAGTCGATTGCAATCCCCAGCCATGTCTCTTTCTCCAAGCACAATCAAAGCGCTCGAGCTCATCGCGACTGTCACTTCATTGACCACCTCATCGGGCGTCGCCGCGTACTCATTCCTCGTTACGCCGGCCATCACCCGTGCTACCGATACGTCCCCCAGAACCGGTCTCGCAGAATTACGCCCGCTGTTCGAAGGCGGCAAGTATGTCTTCCCCCCCGCGGCAATGATCAGTGCCGCGTTGTACACCGCTTTGGCTTATGCTCAACCGGAAAAGGTGGTCGGGTTCAGTATCGCCGCTGTAGGCTCGATAGGCATAATCCCATTCACGACAATGTATATGATTCCGAAAACGAATAATTTGCTGCTCGACCTGGATGACCGAGCCAAAAAAGGGGATCAGGCCGTGGAAGGGAAAAAGGAGGAGGTGAAGCGCTTAATGAGGGATTTCTACCGGGAGAACGTGGTTCGGGCGGGTATGTACTGGATTGGAGGGATTGTCGGGCTTTATACCATCCTCAACTGATTATCGGTTCGACAGGGAAGGGCAAAGTTATGCATGTATGGTTGGTTGCTCGACGCGCGGAAGAGGAAGGAAGGCACCACAGAAGTCGCGAGTTTCTTCAAGCCTCATGACGCTGCTCGGCTTGATGTTTGTCCAATTTTTCACCACCTCCCTTCTCGACTGTCTCTTCTCTACCCAGCTTCTATCGCATTGCGACTCTAAAGCAATGTTCAGTCCGCTCAAACGGCGTAAATGCTCATTCGACCCACCGTCCCCGCGCCAACCTATCATTCACCTCGCCTCGTCCCGCGATATCACCTTACAAGCGCTGAATGACAGCCTGGATAACCTTCCACACCAAACTTTAAAATCAATCCTTCTCTCCGTCCTACCCAACCATCCGCGAGCACTTGCAAACTTTCAATCGCTCTATACGGATTTTGCGGCAGAACAAGCCGCTAAACAACATGCGGAACGACGCTCGAGCACGATGGACCCATACTCCGCCGCGTCTTGGGATGCATTGGCCCTCTGTGGGAAATTCCCCATGACTTCGCCCAAGATTCGGGACGTGGCAGAAGAGATCAACGCCGATTTGATGAGTATAAACCAAGGGTGTATGCTTGCGGAAACGACGGATATCTTCAAGTCGGGTCTGGGCACCTGCATGTTGATAGGAAAAGCGATTATCACTTGCCAGCAGAAAGAAGCAAAAGAAGGGATGAGACTGTACGGAACGGTGGGAAGGTTGGCGGTTGTCATGGGTGATATTGCGGAGAGAGCGCTGCAAATAGGAGACGAGGTGTATGATGGGGTGGTGGAGGACAGAGCGTTGGTAGACGCTATCAAGTGGGTAATAGACGCGATGACGGATGATGGGTGGGGTGGGTTCGAAAGGGTCCTGGTCGCGCTGGTGCAGGATGATGATGAAGATGATTTTGAGGGAGATAGCGAGGAGGTTGAGGAAGAGCAGGAGGGGATCAAGCCCGCACAGGAGCCCGAATGCGAGGTGAAGGCGGAGAACACCCCTGTGGATGGTGTGAAGGTGTGAAGACGCTCGAGGGTGTAAGTCAAAGACTTACATAGGCGTGGAAGCTGACGATAGATAGGTCGGGCTTAGCCCAATGAGCCTTCCCAATGCCTAGTCTTCGCAATCTTGTGCGCTCGACACCTACAACGAGAGCGTGTCCACACGGCTTTGTCCGTACAGCGGAACAACGTCTTCGTGGCCCGGTCTAGGCGGGCACGCTGCTGTCTCAACCAGTTGTTCACGGCTGGGACGACGACGACCGAAAACCATCGACAGTGATCCTTACAAGACTTGACATCCTTTCTTCGTTCGTTGCCCAATTGTCCTTTGACGAGTTGGCGGGGGCTGCTACCTACACTACCTATCTCTCTGACAACAATCCTGCACTATCATCCCGTTTGGCATCCTTTCTCTCCGGCCATCGCCTTGCAGCTCTGCTCCCGCGCCTCCAGAATCGGTATGCTTCTTAACGGGCTGTGAAAATTCGTCTCGCACCCAAAGGCTCTTTACCAACATAAGGCGTAGGAGCCACCGCGTTCAAGTTTCCAACACCCCTGTCATCGCAACTAGCCACGACATTCCTTAAATCAACATGAACGATCCCACGCCTGTCCCCGAAATCACCTTCACGCAGAGCACTCCTCCAGTCCCCTTGAAGGCGTATCGTCTGTTCAGGGTGAATGACGACAAGACCACAGAGGCCGATGCGACAGATCACCTCGCTGCATTCCGTGATGCGCTTGCCATCGGTTTGTCCGAACACGAGCTGGTGAAAGAGGTCGCGGACATGTCCGACGCCGTTGACGATGCTGTGGTGGCCGACGCGCGTGTCGTTTCAGGTGCGTTGTACCGACTTCGTGTGAGTCATAGAGCTCGTCTGATCACGTAGACTGGTTTTCCGATGGATCTTCCGTCGTCTTCGCCAAGGAATACGAGCCGACGGACTGCGTGGCTCTGACTGGAGACGCTGACAGTGGTCTGTCCAACGTCAAGGCAGCCATACGCGTTTTGATGAGCTGTCAAGATCTTTACGAATCGGAAGAAGCGGGTCGAATTCCGATCGCAAAGCATTACCTGTGGAATTCCACTTTCCGGGAGAGAACGCGAACTGCGTGGGAAAATGTTCTTGATCAGTGGAGATCTGCCTTGGACGATGGCAGCGGCTTCTGCGATGAACCGTCCAGCCTTGGCGATGAAGCATTCGACCTCGAAGGCTACCGGGAATCGTTGGCGACAAGGGTAGGCCTGCTTATTACCCGCTTCAAAAGCATCGTGGCGGAACTCGAAGATTCTCCTTCTTTGGCTTCAAAGAGGAAGCGCTCACATCGACGATCAGCGAGCAGTTCCAGCGCCAGTTCGGGCAGTTCGGGGTTTTGAGAGGTACCGGAGTCTTCTTCTCCCAAAGAAAGGAAGAATTAGACGTAGATACAGTGATCACTCTTCGATGTGGCTAAGACTATTTCTTTGTTATTGATATACTGGGCACTTTATCTCCCGGGGCGTTCCGCGAGGACGATATGCATAAACTGCGGCATTCTGATCTGTGTATAAGACGGTCATTGCTTGGCCATAGTTTCTCCTTGGGCGTTGCGGTCAATACGGCGGTCTGCTTCCGTTCCACGAGCGTACCTTCGTGTCAGTACAGCTCGATCGCTTCACCCCGCCAGACTCAGTTCTGCCCTGGTGAATGGTGATCGGACTCTCATCCAATCCTTACAGTGAGCTCCTCGGACTCGCTTTCACACAATTTGCCGCATCCAGATTGTGGTAGTTGGGCCATGGCGGGTGGAGGTGTCGAGTGCACAGAACATCGATCATTACGAGGTGCAGGTGTGGCAGGCCAATGAGTGGTAGCATCGAGCAGCTGTTTCCAAATTCAAACTTCGACGGTCTTGACTGCAGTATACATCGGAGCTCTGTAGGCCTGTTCGGAGGATATACGTTCGTACATTTAGCAGTGCACAGTTGTTTTGAGTTGATGGTGTGAGCTGGCGGGTTTTTCATGCTTGGAGCATGAACATGTATGGTTGTCGAAGTTGCTGACAAAGTGATGATGGGGTCGTGCGCCCTGTCGACTCGGCCGCAAACATGCGGCCTACCGTGCGAAATTCCTCAGCATTCGAGGCGGTCTTTTGTCATCTCTCTCCGTCAATTCTCTTCGTCATCTCTCTGCCGTTTCGACAACTGGAGGTTGCATCCCTTGTGTCCCAGAAGCTGTCCTCACCTTTCATTTCAATGGCGAGGAAAAACGTCACTCCGCGCATAAAGTCGGCCAGTGATGCTTTCTCCTTATCCCCATTTCGATCAAGGAAACACGACTCTTTGCACATATCTTAGTTCCATCTGACTCTCACTAATCATGGCCGACGACATCACTCCTGACTCTGCCTTTCCGGACACTGTTCCCGAACGCTCGCTCCCAGTCTCAGCTCTCCTATTGCCTTTGCGGGCGAACACCACTGGTGGCGGATCTGAGCCCATTGGACTTGAGGCGTCCGCAGAAGCCTCATACAGGCTGAACAAGATTCTCTCACTACAGGGATGAGTATTCATTGTTCAAGGCTCGGAAGACGCCAACAACGTTCATGCAGGCTATCCCCGTGAGACTGACGCTCAGACTTCACTCTCACAGCTATTCGGTAAGCGTTGACGTTGGTGCTGAGTCAAAGATCGAAGCTGAGTGACAGATCTCTTCCGGCCTTTGGAAGAGGTAGATTTTGCCACGGTCGATCACTCACGGCTCGCTACGCTGCGGGGATCGGAACACGTCCCAATGATCAAACACGCAGTGCAGAACTTCCGATACCTCGTCAAACTTCCGCCTTCTCGTTACACCTTAAAGTACTTCACGGAAAGTGTTATCGTTGGCGACACAGACCCCGAATCGGAAGAAGAAATCGCAGCCGATCTTGAACCTCAAGTAGCAGCAGAGCGGACCACTGAGGGATTGAAAGCGTTTCTGCAGGAACTGTCCGATAGCGGTCTCACAGCAACCACCATTCTTCCGCTAGCTGTGGAAGCCCGGCTGAGAGATTTTCAAGCCGATATACGTCATATTACCAAAGACTTCGAAAAGGTCAGTTCGTTTCTTCAAGACAGGTCCTCCCTGCCCCAAAGTCATATTCCCAGTCATGCCCACCTGGAGTATCCGGTTCCGGAATATCAAACAATCGGAACTCGGACTCCGGACAGACGTGAGACGCTACTGCAGCGTTTACCGAAGTTCAACTTCCAGAAAGCTCAAGTAGAAGCTCAGGAGATGCTCAAGAAGCAGACGAGAGATGAAGATGATGATGACGTGGACGTGTTGTGATGCTTTCTCTTAGGGATCCAGAGCTGCGAGACGTGATGTTAACGTGCACGGACAGAAGCTGTGACTTGAGCGTGAGGCATTTCATAAGTATTGATCGGTATCTAATTTGTCTGTCCGAGCCAATAACGGAGCGTAGACACGTAGCACGCAGACAAGATCACTCCATCTATCAGTCTATCACCTCCGCAATACAGTCTCTGTCGGAGAGAAAAATGACTTTTTGCCACGCTTCACACCTAAGCAAGGTGGGTGAGTGTAAATTCGTCGCGCTTTACACACTCAGCATTGGGTAGGGCTCCAACTGGGGTAGTCGATGACTGTCACATCTATCCCTTCCATTATTTCAGTTCTCCTTGAAGGCGAAGAGGGGCCTTTGAGATCGAAGCGGATGCCGTATTTGATCGCCTGTTGGAGCTGTTTGATGATGGCCAGGCATCATTTTACGGGCTGCGTACGTCGGCATGCCCCCCTGGCATCGGCACGCTTGAGAGTTTCTGGACAAGACACTGGCGGTCGGAGGTCAATCCTGAGAGCGAAGAAAGAGCTTCTCACTTATGGCCTGCAGCGCTTCTGTGATCTACGGCGCATGGCGGCGAATCCTTTGAGTCCGTGTTTCAGGGTGAAACTGGTTTGCTACATGTCGTGCTCTCTTCCTTTCAAGGATCCGTATCTGCTAGATCATCCTTGCATCAATGCAGCCCTTTGTTACCAGAGAATGCATCGGTCCTTCTTTTTTGTGCACTTTTGGGCTTCCGCACTTGCTTCGGTCGCGAATAAATATACGCAGCCAGGGAACACGTTGATTTCTGCGTCAAACCGTTTCGTGCCGACTTCAAGTCTATACTTATCTACCCATCAACTGATCACGAGCCGCTCACACGATGAGTTGAGCGGCTCAGACCACGGACCGATCATCGTTATATCTTCATGCTCATCCCCCACTGACTCAACTGGACCAGCCGCCACCGATGCGCCGTCGTGTGGGACTTACGATACCACCGGATTATTCGCAACTGATGAGTCAACTACAGGAACACAACCAAACTCGCTTGTTCTCGCCCTTCAACATGCTACCAAGATCATCCGAGCCGCTCGTTCTGAGGACACCATCGAGCATGTACAAAGCCTGGTTCCCGTATCACCTAGGCTTCCGAAAGATGTTTGTCACTACGCTTCCGAAATCTCCAGTGAGTGTCGCCCTCGCACATGAAGTCTGAGCCACTGACAGGCAGACCTGACAACTGAGACACCTATCTCAATTGAAGATTCGCCGAGAAAAACTCCCATGCTGACAGCCAAAGAGCATCGAGTGTATTTGGAGTGCGGCTTGGATGTCCTCGAAGCATGCTCCGCGCTCCTAAACTCGGATAAGTTCTGTCAAGCTCCCATTCTGGAGCATTTTGTCGATGTCTATCCCGAGGAAGGATTCTGGGGCGACTGCGTACGCGATTACCGTAACGCTCTTGAGGATAGCCGTGATCTACCTTCTCGGCCGGCCGATCTGACCACACTGATGTCGGACTTCAGCCAGAACGTCGAGACACTCAAAGTGCGTTTCAAAGAAGCTTTTGACTATCTGACTCGTCATTTGGAGGTGCCTGGCTCCACTTCGTCTTTGGAAGACGATCCAGCACTATTGGCGTAAGCACCATTGCCAGCAGATCAGACAAGTGAGTGAAAGACGAAAGATCCGTGGCTATGACGTGCTGTCTCTGCCCTTTCGATTCCCTAGATTCCCTATTGCTCTGAAAACTATTTGAGATGCATGCGACAATTTTCTGTGACCAGAGTGACAACCTGGCAGACGTAACACCCGTCTTGTGTGTGAAGCAAGTGCAATCGTATCTAGCCAGCCAGACTACAATACTCAAGCTCATTCGACCCGGCTGTCCCGTGTGAGGGAGTGCGTTTCAGATGGCGGTGTCAATAGAAGTGATCAGGTGGATCATCCCGCTCGTGCCTTGTCCGGCGGCATGTGGAAAGATGTCGAGACAAGAGTCCATTCTACGTACAAGGCGCCGTTGGACCCGATACACACTTCCATCTTGACCATTTGCACATTGTCAAAATGACACACATATAGGCTCTCGCCGGCAGGGGTCAAAATGGAATTGGAGACGTCGTTGTTAGCATCCAATACGAGATTGGCACATTTCTCAGCGGCTTGTCCCGTGGACGCTGGAGGACCTGGAAGCGGTCACTGGAAGCCATCTCGGCGCGGCATGTCACCACCAAGCATACCCGATTCCATGCGTAGGGGACAGACGTGACCGAGTGTAGTTGACAGCAAATACGAAAGTATAGATCGGCTTTCGGCGCGAATCTTGGACACCTGTACGAGTTTTGCTGACTCGTCAGACGTTGCTTGATTGGCATGAGAGCCAACTCCACGCAAGACTGTTTGGCCCGTCGACTTGTAAGCGCAAGAAGGGCTGTAGCTGGGTCATTTATGTGAATCTACATCTTTTCCCATATCAGCAATTTGGTCATGATAGCCGTAGGAACCGAGCTGCATCGCTGGGATCACCTAACGACACAACACTAGACAACGTGTGCCCCTTATATCTCTTCTATCTGTCGTCCATATAAGCCAGCATTGATCTCGTTACATTCCTGCGGCTCAGATGTTCCGGTGATGTCTGCACTGCAGTAGAAAACGGTATCGACGGGTTGAATGGCAAAGGTGTCCGCGCCCCTACTGTTGGCGTATTCAGCACAAAATTCGGCAGCTTGTTGAGCGTTGGTGCTGGTGCTGTCCAGTGTTTCAAAGGCTATTCCCATCAGCGCCAGTAGGGGCATGCGGGATCAAGGAGCTCACTCGATGAGATCTGACCGTAACAGCCCGAAAACTGAAAGCCTGAGGCGGTGGTGGGAGCACCCGACACACGAGGGACGAGCACTACGAGTGAGCCCAGTCTTGGCGAATTGCACGCGACGCACACGACGCACGCCATACTCACCATGCGTGGCCGAGGGGTCGTAGCGCTTCTTGGGAGCTAAAGGCAGTAAACCCCTGCGCATGTGTCAGGAATTTCCGTTGACTCGATTTTCACTACCATTTCTCACCTCGCAA
Organism: Papiliotrema fonsecae; assembly: GCA_035773095.1. Lineage (NCBI taxonomy): Eukaryota > Fungi > Basidiomycota > Tremellomycetes > Tremellales > Rhynchogastremaceae > Papiliotrema > Papiliotrema fonsecae. The sequence goes on from JAHRBW010000007.1 coordinate 61,784, forward strand.
TTCGCTGGCCATTGGTCTCTCTGTCTTGCCGACTTTGGATCAGCTCTGGGTCAACAAGTCGGCGGTAATTGGCGAAAACTCGCCTGGCGGAAACATGCTTCGGCCACAGGTTTGGAGAGGCTACTTGGGAAGATGTAGTTACTGGGGAAGCAGCAGCGGTGAGCGCTGCATAGAGCAGAACCAGGACGGGGACAGGGGAAGCAAGCATGGTGGTTGAGTGTTCAGTTGTGTTGCAGGAGCAAAAGACAAGTAGAGATGCTTGCATTTACAACAATCTGCGCTGCGCTCAGCAGCCACCCACGGCGCGGTGTGACGTGACACCGTACAACAACAAACATCGACGCCATCCGCCGTCTGTCATGCGGGATGATGGGATTCGCCTAGCTGCGGGTGGTGGGGTCGAACGAGGTAAGGAATCGTGGGATGTGTTACATCGATTTTACAGCGGGGTGAAAGTTACCCGCGTTTCAACCCGGCCCTGGTGCCTGTACCTGATTTCTGGATACTTGCCATCTCTCGACCCGCCCGACCGGGCGCCCGAACACGACTTTGGCAGTCTTCTGGGCGAGGCGGTGTGTGTACTCGAGTACAGCAGACCGGAAAAACAAGGCCAGATGAAGCCAGGCGACTAAGCCATGCCATTGCATGCTACACGACCGCCGCTAAAAAACACGGCCAAAAAACTCTCCGCGCCGATGACCCAAATCGACCGTGTTTTCTTTGCCTTGTAGGCCATCCCATCACGTTATCCCTATATCCGGCATGTCGTAGCTTGTGCTGGTGAAATGCAACAGCTGTGAAGCGAACCAGCCATGTCGTACTAACGATACATATGCATACGGATTACGTTGCTATCCAGCTAGCTACACCTATCAACAGAAAACGCAAATCCACAGGGTAGTCGGGGTTCGGTCGGGGGTCATGAGTATACAGAAGCGGAGATACATGGTATGTTGGGTCGTAAGAGTTGGTCGGTATTGTGACCGGCATGGACGAGCGAGGTAAACGGGTTGGTAAGGTTGTGTCGAGGGGCGAAGCATTATCTCTGATGCGAAGAAAGAGGGGCCATGCGATTAAAACACACGGGGGTTCTGATGCAAAACGATCTCATGCGGAGTGAAAGGCGGTCGAAAACGAGCGGCGAGCTAGCGATGGCATGAATAGCACTTTAGTCGTTGAGCCGCCGAGCGAGCGCTTTCTTCGCCGCCATTTTCTCCACTATCCGTCAGCGTTGTTCCAGTAAGATCCCCTAAGATGGCCCGCTCAGACGTAGCGCGAAACAATATTCGTCACTACGCCATGGGAAGCAGTGAGTACAGTGGAAGATCCATCCCACGCAACATCATTTCAACTCACTGCCTGATTGTTTCAGCCCGAACTGAGAATAAGTTGCTTGGCCGTTTTTGCGCTTTTGCGACAGCTTCGCCTCGAGGTAGAGACCACGCTGAGGTTAGTGATACGATACGAGCGCTGATGTTGGCGTCGAGTGATCCTTCCATTTAATGAACAATCTGGGCCACTGTATGTCCAACCATGACGCGCCGCCATCCCCACCATGCTCATGAACCTGCAATCCCGTGCCAGCTCATCACTCGACATGAAACACTCGTCGAAGAAAAGAAATACCCACGGTATACGCGTAGAGACCCTCCCTATACCTCGTCACTCTATCATCCGCCACTTCGATCTCTGGTGTGCCATGACTTGTTGGCGGTGTCCCAATCTCCGATTCGCTGGGCACAGATTTGAGCTCGGACGATCCAGTCGTTGCCATCGACATGAGGCTCGCGTTTGAAGCCGACGAGTTGAGCTCTGTATTGTTGATTGTAGAATCAACCGAAGTGTATGCGTTTTGATTATCCATTTCGGCGATTTGGGTTGATGCGAGTTGAGTAGAAAGATTGTCAATGGAAGATGAGGGTAAAGGCAAATCAGAAGATGTTGTAGGCACTTGTGTATTGGTCGGACGAGGCGTGAGCATCGCGTTGTCTGAATCCAGATCTTCCTTCAAGTTTGAAGCGGCTGTAGCCGAAGCGGTAGTAGTCGATGACGACGAAGGCGGTGCGGTGGGTTTAGACGGTTGAGGTGTGGGAGTGGAGGCGGTAGATGATGTTTTTGGAGGGACGTATGGCATGATGTGTCGTGTGAACGAGGAGAGTATATACAGGCAATGTAATCAATCAATCGATCACCGTCCAGGCGATGAGATTCCCGAGACCTTTGAGCGGGATATGGGCAAGGCGAGAGGGAGAGAAAGGGGTGTCGAGTGAAGAAAAGATCGGCGAATGACGCGTGGGAGATTTTTAAGGAATCCTTAACAGAAAGGTACGCAACAGTGGGGGTCCGCGGTTCCAGTGACGCCGCGGTTCCTTGGCTTTTGCGGATCTGGTAGAAGCGTAGAAGCTGCACAAAGTTATTGGTAGTTCTCGCGCAAAGGCTAGTCGTGTCGAGACTGTAACGAGTCGCAGCACAGTATAGACACGAATGAGCAGTGTGAACGACGTTTCGAAGAAATGAAAGAGAGAGAAAGTTGGTAAGCTGAAAAGTGTGGCTTGTCAAGTGTGTGCCATTCATTACGTCTTGACGTCTGTACGTGTTATGAGCCCGAAGATGCTTCCTTTTGATTAGCCAAAGGAAACAGCAAGCGGAATGATGAAATGGGAAAACAGGGCGGCCCCACTCACACGCGTCAGGACTGACGTCACCCCCGAGCTTTAGCCGCCGCGCTCTGGGCGGTGGCAGAGCGCGAATGATCCGGGGGTGTTTCAGGACGGATCTTGCCGCTTACCGGACAAGCGGCGATTCCCGTTGACCGCCCGTATACGAGTAATGCAAAAGTAGCGTACTTGCCACGTGCCAAGGTTCGGAGGTCACCGTTTCCTCCCGCGACGCGTTTGTGAGCCCCCTGGCGTTACCCCGCATTCCATTCAATGTCAATCTGCTCAAAGCGCGCGGAGACACTTGAAAGCTCGCATCCATTCTCAACACTCATCGAGACAGTGGTGCTACCATGCGTATAACGTTTCCGAACCCCTTCGGCCCACCTATCACACTCGACACGGACAACGCGAAAGCTTTTTCTCCACTATCGTCTTTGCCCATTCCGGCTTTGGTCGGTTCTCGCCGGGGTAATATCAGGATACTGGTCATTCTGATTTTTTTGGTCGGGATATTCACCGTCTCCCCCTCGCCGCCTTTACCGCCGAGGTACAGAGCAGAATGGAAGAGAGAACGAAGTCTGCCGTGGACGTATACAAACGCAGTCTTCCCGGAAGGTAGAGAGGGGAGGTACTTGAAGTGAGTGCGAACTCGCTAGATATCTGGAGAAGCGCTCATGGTAGATTTGACCCACCAGCCGCGACAGGTGAGTGAGCTCGGAAACTGGGGCAGCTTGAAAGAGATTCAGGACGATACTAACAATGCGTAAAGGGTTCAACCATCAAGTGGGTCGGGTCTCAGTTTCAAACCAAGCTGTATAACTGATGGCAGCTACAAGGAGTTCTGTGCGTTTTGACGACTTGGGGCGATTAGTCTGAATCTAATGGAAGGCTGCAACATCATTTGGCGATTCTTGGTAACAGATCGCTAGCGTTCGAGCCGTTCGTACAGGATAAAACAGTACGTCCTTGCTGCTTCCTTTGGCGTCCAGACGAAACTCGAACGGGAGAGTAACTGGGCGGGACGCAAGATGTGCTATGGATCGTTCACCGGCTCACCCCCAGATTCTGCCTTTCAAACTCACTTTGCCCCCTTGGCGGTCCTCCATCATCCCCACGTCGGCGTTCATATCGACAGTGATATCAGGTTTCGAGAAGTACTACGGTACCCCTCGCGCTGTTCCGTGAGTCACTGTGTCAGCTTTTCTCTCTCTGCGGTGAAAGACTCGATCAGAGCGCTGAGAATGCGGAGTACAAGCTATTGATAAAGAGACGAAACATTGACTGACCCTAGGGCATCGCATTACCGAAAAGTCTGTCCGCCTTACAAAGAACACGTCTACACGCTTAAAACGGAAGATAACCCCGCTGGCGACATCGAGCTAGTCGGAGATGGTCAAACACGGATACACCAGTTACAAGTGCTGCTGGCGGGGAGCGATAGTGGTTGTGTGAGGATAGAAGGGACAGTCTTCGATGATCAGTGAGTGGCGCCCGGGCTATGGATCCGCTGGTGAAGCGTTTGAAAGGGCATCAATTATGGGTATCCCACCAAAGGGCGAACCAGCTGACGCTCCACCAGCTTCTTCGACTCGAGCGCCCCTTTGCAGATGTACGAAACATTCGCCAAATCGCCCGTCCTTGCTCAATTCACCTTCTCCCCTACTGTCTTCGCGATACTCAACCGGATCTTACCCGAACTCTCGCCGGACTCGAATCTATACGATCTGGACCGCGCAGGAAGAGCGGTATCGGCGGAACCGAAGAAGACGGGAGGCATGTGGAGGCATATTTTGGCGTTGCACCTGAGAAAAGGCGGAGAATGGGAGGATTTCTGCGTTGAAAGGGCTAAGAGTGCTGCGTGAGTCTGCCTGTGGTGTGCCGCTCGCGATATCGTTTCGCCAGCCTTAAATCGCTAGCCGCGCCTTGCTTTCTTCTGCTGTGCTGCTTGCTGGAAGGCTGTTTGGGGTCAAGTGAGGTTGGCAAGCCATGCTCTGCTCTCTTCTGGCGCACAGGCGAGTATGACAAGTCGCCGAGGCCCCTGCTGCGTCACCAAGACACTCCCTGTGGCCCAGTTTGAATCACTCCAGCTATATTGCTATCCCACCGCCCTGACCCTCTGCATCCCGGATTCGCTCCACTTCGTGCCCGACTGACCCTCAGCCCATTCGTCGCATTCAACAAACTCCCCAAACTCCCCGGAAATGAAAACATCCCGCCTCCACCCGACATGGTCGAAGCCTCTCGTCTCGGCCTCTACCGCGCGAAATGCAATCCCCAAGTACTAGACATTATCGCGCGAGCGCGGCGTATGCGGAAGAATCACCCGCTCCTGCGAGTGGTCTACATTTTGACCGATAGCGAGCCCAAGTGGGCGGAAGAAGTGAGAATGTGGTTGTTGTCCGAAGGGTGGGATAGGGTGTTTATAGGGAAAGAAGACGTGTATGGGAGGTGGGAGGATCATGAGGTGGGCGTGGGGGTGGATATGGAAGTTGCGAGGCGAGCTGGGGTATTTGTGGGTAATGGGGTGAGTCGGGCGGGAGCAAGAGGGAGGTAGAGAGTGAGATGGACAGCTGATGATAGTTTTCCACGACCAGCTCCAACATCGTCTTGCTGAGATCGAGAGATGGGATACACCCAGACTTGACGCAGTTCTGGTAGAACCGAGGGTACAGAAACACACACGTATAGAAGATCTTTTGGGTAATAGGAACCATACATGCATGGCCAATCTGACTGGACGCTGGAGGTGTTGAGCATCTTGACGCGGTAAGAAATGAGTGAGGGGATGGGGTCTACGTCGGGGTATGGGGAAAGTATGAGATGCGGGGCAGAACCGGTTAGAGATAGGCCGAAGACTGCTGGGGAATGGTTATCTCGTCTCTCGTCTTGATACTGATATCGTGTTTTATTCTCTTTCTGCGTACTTCTCCCTGCCCAATACGTCAGAGACGGGACCTGGACGCTTCTCTGGAGTCCAGATTGTAGAAGAACGAGAGGCGCATACCAGCAGCCAGGAGCAAGGGCGCAGCCGCACGTTACTTGGCCCGGCGCCAGATCGCTTCGAAGGGATGAATGCTTGATCGATTCCGAGGAGGATACCCGTGGTCCACTTTGGCACTTTGACAAAGACACGTTCGAAAGGGTTTCTTACAGTCGGGTGTATACAAGGTTTTGGCAGGAAATAGCCCGCGATGGACTGTGATATGGGGGAAGAGCGGGATCAAGAACAGAGGGGGATGATGGGGTTGATGGAGTTCCTGCTTGATGGCAGCCAGGGCGATTCAACCGTACACGTCAAGCAAATAGTTCATGTGGATCAACAGAGTGGTCAGGATCATATGGAAGGTGGGACCGCCGTGGATGCAGCGCAAAGCAGAGAAAGAAGGGATATGGAAGACACCGACATGCTTCGGATCGAAGATATACTGGCGGAATGTGCTTCGAACATTCGCTCGCTCGAGGCGGAACGAAACCTACAGCAGCCAAAAGGGCTGGGTCATGAAGATGGGACGGGCAGTGAGCCCTTGGTGGACAGTACAGACGTTCTCCCAATGGTTGATCCCTCTTTGCTCGATATGACGGTTTACGATAGACCGTCGTCCATCCCCCCGACAAGTGCCAGCTCGTCTATCGGCCAGGGGATGGCTGGATCTGCTCGAAAAGACGAAGACATGTGTATAGACCTACGCGAGGCATTGCAAGTGCTGGAAGGGGCGATACCTTCCCCATCATCCAGCTCGACGGCGGTATCCACACCTGAATCGGCGGTTCCGCTCACGCCTGAACCACCGCTTACTGATCCCGCGCAGCCTACACTCAAGCAGCCAGAACTTGGTTCCGGCTTCAATACCCATCCTGCATCACGTAAATCTCCGCCGACTTCGCCAGCAACAGGACGGAGACGTACCAGTATCGAAACGATACACTCACTACTCGCCTCTCCGATATTGCGCGCTCGGTCGCTATCTTACCCCTCGCCCACGATCATCACGGTTCAGCGCGACGACAACCTCGCGCTTGGCCCGTTGTGGACTACAGGGATGATTCACGATGAACCACAAGGCTATTTCGCGGGTGATACCGGTATGGAGGTAGATCTACACATGTGCAATATGGAGGAAGAGGAGGAGGTACAGACCAGACCGCCCAGAGCCTCGTCGTTCGAGACGAAGCTGCCGAAAGAGATCAAGGTCATGATCTTGCAGAAGCTGATGGATTCGTGGGCTTGCGACAAGGGGAAAAACGGGAAATGGGTAGGTGTGGAAGGTGGCAGGAGGGAGCTTGTCAAGCTTACAAGGGTAAGTATATTTTCCTACTTCCACATTCGTCTCGAAGCTCCGCTCGTGTCCTTCATGCTGTCCTCTCGAAGAACTACTTTTGCTGCCAAGTGCTACAGCCGAACTGCCAATGGATCCGCGCTGACCCCAGGTGAGCTCTTCGTGGCGCTCCCTATGCCTCGACCTGCAATTATGGACCGACGTTAATCTCGCCCCGTTGGCAGCGGCGCTTCCAACCGAGACGTTTGTGGCCGTTATGAAAGGGATTTCGCCTTACATCCGGTCTCTATCGCTAAAAGGTCTGGACGATATACCCCCCGATTTCATTCAACAATTCACCACCTTCGCATCTCTCTCTTCGCTCGACCTGCGCGGGTGCCAATCACTATCCGAAGGCGATATCGTCCACATCCTTCACAACAGTCACAGTCTACGTCAACTCAATGTTAAAGGTGTCCAAGCGTTCAATTCTAGGATCGTAAGAATGCTTGCGAGGTCGGGACTCCATCTGGAATGGCTGGATATATCTCGATGTAGGGACATCACGTTCAACGATCTAGCAGAATATATCCGCCACATGTCGCCAGACCAAGCTGTATCGATGAAAACGCTCAAGATAGCGGGATCGAAGCCATATGGCCGTACGACCACTGATCTCTTCAATCTGATAGCGACCCACTTGACATCGCTTTCGGTGCTCGATTGCACTGGATGCGGTGTGACCGATGAAGATCTCCGCCAATGGGCCCAAATCCACGATGAAGGCGAGACGATCTCGCCTATCGGTCATCTTATCTTATCCAGTTGCCAATCTCTCACTCCCCGCGGGCTTACTTACCTCACTATGCGGATACCTAACGTCACAAAGCTCGAGATAGCGGGGATGAACAGAATGTTCAAGGATCATGGAGAGGATGTGCACACGGTATCAAGTCTTTTGAGGTCGGTGCCTCTGTTGAAAAAGCTGGATTTGGACGGGACGGGCGAATGGGGCGGGGTAGGGGATGAAGTCCTGCATGTGCTTATGGGGTTGAAAGTTGAGGAGGTCAGCGTTGGGGATGCGAAGGGGATCTCTTCGGGGACGTTTGCGAGGTTCGTCAATGGTTGCGAGACGATACGGGTGTTAGGGGTAGATGTGAGTGATTCCTCCCCAAACGGCATGAGATGGAATGGTAGTAATTCGACAATCGTGCTACGTTAAGTGCACGGGAAGAAGAGCGAGGGCGCTTTAGAGTGCTGACGCCAGAACACCCGAGCCAAGGTTTCCCTTATCCGCGACTTTGCCTTGAAACGCAGAGTAAAAGGTCATGAAACGGTACTATCGATGCTAGACTGCCCATCGATAACTATGGGCGTGTACAACTTCTACTCTGTGGGAACGCGCCCTCGGGCCGGCTGGAGGGGCTACGAAGCGAGTCCGTTCGGGTACACGCCGGGCGACTTTACGCGGGTCTCGTTGGACACCGCGTCGGTCCGGCGAAGTGATGGTACGGGGTTATCCGCCGATGAGCCGTATGATCCAGAACGGGGCGGAGGGGAGGAGGAAGTGACGCTGGATTCGTGGCAGGAAGATTGCGAGGGTAAGGGCGTTTTGAAGACAATGTGGGGATGGCGGAGAGTCGCCGTCGGACCCGATTGGAGGACGATGAGAGATCGAGCAAGAGCGGGCCTCACGGAGCTGGATGGGGTTGGTACGGGAGGGGAGACCAACCAGAACCCAAATAGAGGAGGAGGAACGAGGAAAAGGAGAAGGAGTTGGTGGAGCGATGATGAGGGGTGTGTCGTCATGTGACGGCTCGGCCCTATGGGAGGGGTATCCCAGCACACCCCGACACGTTCCTCACATGTCCGGCTATTGGGGCTCGTAGCTGGAAGTAATGGAGTTGAGGCGGGGAGAAATGGCTGAAGAGGTGTGCCACCTCTGCGGCTGGACCGCGGTCACTGGAGGGGTTCGATCTGCTGCTTGCTTGTATTTACGGTCGGTTGGGCTGTACGATATTTCGCTTTCACTTTACGTTGTTGAGATCGCTTTTTCTCCTATTTGTGTCCATACATTTTGTACTCCAGTCAATCTTCAGTTGGTTGTATTGATGAAGAGGCTTCTCTACCCAGTGGCCCAGATATCCGAGGACTACAACGAGAGCATGTATTTATAAATTTGAATAACGACCTGATATCCTCTTGATTATGTCTTCAGGCGGATATACACACTACACCCTTTGCGACTGCTCCAGCAGGGTCTCCATGCCTTTCACTTGCTCATGCGTCGGTAGCCATGTACCATTAGTTTCTGCCAGCTCGGCTCACCGGTCGTTGGCGGATCGATTGTCGAGGATTATCGACATCTGACACTAATCCGCCGTGTCCGTCAACCTGCCCTTTTCGCACTCCGCACAGCACATTGAGATCCGCGCGTGAAGTAGACTTACTCTTCTTTATAAGCCAACCATTGCGCCAGAACCCCTCTATACCAAGCCATCAGTGCTGACACGACACAAACAGCGGGAACAGTGATCGTGAACCCTACGAACATCATCCCCATTCCCTCTGGGACGAAGTACCATGTCTGAGGGAACACCGCGCGGATGATATGCGTCGAAAGGAGGGCGAACAGGAGGGCGATCAGGGAAGAATGGAAGATGGGCGAGGGGAAGGGGGAGGGTGTAATCGGGAGAACGGGGTTGGGGGATGTTCGGGCAGGTAGGGTTTGGTGGAGGGTCGCTTCGAATCGCAGATTAAGGAGGATCTGCCGTGAGCTTTTGTACCCATCATATCCACCCGAGAGGTGTGAGGGCATGTCACTGTGTATATCCGTAGAAGTATCAGGACCAAGTGCTAGGTTCTGACTTGGTTGCAGAGAACGAGAATGGTGAAGGCGACTCACCAGAGGAATCGGTTGTAGAACTGAGGAGAACCCGACGATTCTCATAACGAGAAGTGAGATCCAGTCGCCTAAAACTCCCGACTCTGTCGACGGTTCGCCAGGTCCTTCCTTCAAATAGGTTATCCCCCCGACAAAACCAGGTACGAGCTGCCGTCAGCTTTATCCCTCAATATCGTGACAACTTTGAGCTCTATCATTCGCTCGTCCCTCGCCTTGATTCGCTTCCTTGTCTTTCCCTTCAGCTCAGCCCTGCGCATCGTCCACTACGCCTGAGCTCCCCGCAAAAGGGCCGATAACAGCGTAGCAGCAGCGAGGCCCAACTCGAACTCACCACGATAAAGCCCAGAGCCAGCACTGCAGCCATTATACTATTGTCTCTAGTCGGCCTAAAGATACTGACTACGCCCGAAACGAGCCAAGGGCCGATGAAAGCTTGAGAGATATTCGTGCCGAGGTATGAAGAGACGAAAATCACGATGGTCGATAAGTATCCTAGGCATACTTGTCGGCGGAGAGCGATATGCGCAGAGCGGGGCGAAGAAGTAGGGACAGAACGGATCTCGTATGTTGTCGTTATTTTTTTGCGGCGGATGGCGATTCGGACGGTTTGAGGATCAACTACAACTCTCATTCCCTACCATCAGCTCTGTCCTTTTTTATTTCGGCATGGTGTTGCGGAGCATGATGACTGAAGGGCTGTTAACCGAGCGGAGGTGTGGACGCACGAGGACCATGATTCCCAAAACGACTAAGAAAGTCACCCATCCCACAAAAAGATCTTTGACCCATGTTTGCGGTTCTCCCTCGTTGAGCTGGGCGCCCACGCCCGTCATGTGGAACACGAGCTGGATGGCGGGCCATGAGGCGCAGAGGAAGACTGCCTCGGCGTAATGATGCGGTCTAGTGATGAACCAAGGGGGCAGATTGTGCCGTGGTCGAGATTGTACATCCCCCACGTCGGTCTTGACACTATCAAGCTCCTCATCCCCGCCGTACTCTTCGTGGGCGGCGACACCTCGCGCTATTCTGGATTCATGGCTTGTCCCTCCAGAGCCCATCTTGGCGGATGTGCCCGAGCCAATGCCCACATCCAGGTCTTTTGGCTGGATCTCGTCGCATGGGCAAATATACCATTGACTGGGGATATGGCTGCTCAGCGCGAGATAGTCCTGCGGATCAGTATCACTCGATCCCCACACCGAGCGAGGCTTGTGCGACACACCTTGAGAGGGGCATATGAGATGTACCAGAGCGCAAGGACGAAGAGGACGTCGCTGGCTATATCAGTGATGACCGCTGGCGTCACCGCTGATCCCATTGTCCTGGCTCAGGCAAGCTTTGCCGTAGCGAATAAAGACGGGAGTCGGAGATGAACCGCGAGATGAGTTTGTACCTTATAGCCATGTGCGTGAGCCCATGTGGATAAGGGACGCCATGAGTCGGAGACAGGGGATAAAGTCAGGTAAGGTCATTTTCGTTTTCGCTTACCCCTCTCCCCCTCAACACCCCCATCCAGCTAAGTTGGTCTTGACAATGTCCACGGCCATGTCATGTAACTGGCTGCACCTCACTGTCTAGTTCTCTCCCCCCCCTTCGTATTTGGATCATATCTATGATACATCGTGTATACACCGTGTACGAGCGCACTATACAAATAAACCTGAAAACCCTGTACACTCATGATCACCCTCCTTCACGACCATTGCCTGTCGTGTTCATCTACTAAACGCCAATAATCGTAAACCCCCTCCATGACAGCATCATCCGCAGCGCCCACCAACGGCCTCACTTTTAGATCTGGTACACCTCCTTCCAACACCCAATGTCTAGATAATCAGCTGGAACACCCATACGCTATACTTATAGGTTACTCACCTGCCTTCAGACGTCGTCTCGGGACGCGAGTCGATAATCTGGTGGGCTTGGATCACATTCAGTCTCGCGCCCGGATGTCGCTCTTTCCACAACTCCAAAGCCATAGCCGCCCATATTCCGTGTCTCCGCAAGATCGCCCTTCTCTGCCCTCCATGGCAAAACACCGAGGCCGAAGCGCTATAAGTGTTCACCCACGTATACACCGGCGCGTCCCCAAACAGCCCATGCAGGTTCTCCATGTGATTGAGAACGTTGTGGGTGTATTGTTTCTGCTCCTGCAGCCCAAACCACATTCCGAGGTTGATGACAAGGTGGCTGACGGGTAGATCGTGTTCGTTGGCCGTCCCGATCCGCTCGACGGCTTCTTCCGGATGACCATTGATGAACCGTTGTGAGAACCGAACTCTTCGGGGAGACTCGGCAGGCCCGCGAGCGATTTCAAACGTCTTGTCGGATTGCTGGTATTTCAACCATTCGTCGCCCACGCCGAATACGCAGTCTTCGCCTATTGTTCCGTCATGCAGCGCAGTGTACAAGTGGCCGCAGTAGGTCGAACGAAGTATGGAATCTCCCAGGTATAGCACTTGTGTCATATTGGGCGTAGAAGCAACTGCCCGTTCGTAATCCAAAGCGAGGCGTTTACACTGGTAAGGCAGGTAAACGTAGTCGGGCATGGTGGTATGGCCGTGTATACGTGCTGAATGTTAGTATACGTACCACCTTCCCACCGTCAAAGACCCATCGGCGAAAACTCACCAGTTCGCTCAATCTGGCTCGCAATCAACGGGTGTTTTCGGTACTTGTCCCGTATATAATCCACCCCGACCCATCTTCCTGTCAAAGCCGAGGCATAGTCATCCACCGTACACGCCCTCATCCCGTCGACCTCGGGTCGTTTGCCTTCAGCAACACTGATAAGCCCCGCTCCACTCCCTCGAACTGTCCCAAGCTCGTTGCCAGCTTTCAAAGCCGGACAGTTGTTGATCAACGGCCAATCGGGAGACGCCCAGACCTCATAAGACCCGCTCTGAGGTATATGGCATTCGACAACAGTCTCCCCTGTCGATTTGTCGTGCGAATATAGCTGAGACATCGGGGACAGGGAGAAGGCGATAGGTCCTCGGAAATGGACGACATACTGCGGAGCGCAGAGATGAGTCCCGATGATCGTTGGATCACATTGGAACGTGAGATAAAACGTCTCGCCCGCCTTGACCGGCTGGGTAGGGAGGGATAAGGAGATGTCGGCTGATGATGAGTTTTGGACGTCATGGTGTTACTCACAGTACACCACCCGGGTCTGGTCTACCAGGCTCGCACCAGGCGTCCTTGTGACCACAGTAGGATCTATCAGGTCTAGTACGATCGCGTCGAGCGTTTCGCTCTTGTAGAGTTCGGCGATTTTGGCCAAATTCCTATCAATGTCAGATCTGCTCTCGTTTACTTCCTCAACTCACTTGATGGTCATATCGTCGTTTATGAGCCAAGCGACAATCGCAGTGACTATCACGACGACTGCCAAGCAGCTGACTCTGCGTCTGAGCTGCATGATGGATGTGAGTGGGACCCTTGTTGTTGCTGTTGGAGCTTTCAGTTCAAGGAAGAGAACGACTACAGCGCTCGACAACACAATACGGAAAGCCTCGACCTGCGCGGCAGCGTCGTCGTTGGGATGTTTTGATGGGAGATACGGTTCTGCGAATAGTCAAAGCAAAGTTGAAATACATATACATCCCCGCCAACCGCGACCAACTTTTCTACTCACCTATCGCGACTGACACCCGATGCCGCGAAAGGTAAGCTCGAGGAGGCGCAGAGAGAGAGATCCTGGACGAGAACGCGAGATGGGTCGGAAGACAGAGAGACTTTTGCGTTCCGGCGTTCGGTGGCCCGCAGAGGCTTTGCCGCTTTGGGCAAATTACAGCGCTTCACATTGTATAATCCGCAATTAGTAGTACGACCCAACGCAGAACTTACATGCATCCTGGGCTGGCCAGATCCTTTTCGAGCCGAAAGTAGTACGCAACTGTTGGTCCAGAAGTCGCCACGAAGCCTCGTTGGCAGATGAAGCGTTGGTGAGCTAGGCTTTCGGAGATGTTGCTCCCGCTTCTAGTATTCAAGCAGTCCAATAATTATGGTTTAACACCACGTCGCCAGATCTGAGACGTCCATTTCACTCTGATTCAATGCAATGCAATCAATGCCTGTCATTCGTGTGTATATACTAAACAATTCGTGTATGAACTCAGATCTACCGGTTCTCTGCTACTCGCCATGCATTTTCGATAATGCCCCCCAGCCTAGATCTCCCTTTGTACCGTCTCGTCACCCGCACGATCCCTTCCTGTCGCCGCGTGATGCACGCGGTCCTCTCCCATAGGCACCTCACTGAATTCTGTTGACCCAGTATACGCCTTTCCATCCGGGAAAGACGACGCGTGGGGATAATTTTGCGCCAGACCATTATGCTGTGCTGAAGCCATCGATGCTGCACCTGGGGCGGGAAGAAGAGAGGCGTGTGGTCCGTCAGTCGACGGACGAGTCATGTGGGTCATATGCGAGGAACCACTGGTGTGGTGAAGGGGAATGTCGTCGTCTCGGGGGATACGAGGAGAGTAGGGTTTGTAAGCCTGTGGGTGTCCCAATGCCTGAATGTCAGTCTTTGCGGACCTGATGCGCGACTTCGTGGTGTATGACACTGGAGTCTTCCGAGGCATAAGACGGGAACGAGGAGTCATGGATGGCAGCGATGATATCGCCGATTGTTGAGATAAAGAGGACCCTACGTACGGGGTAGAATTGCCTGTAAGCGAACCAAGCAGCCAAGATACCAATAATCGCGCCCGCAATGACATCTGTCGCGTGGTGTCGGTAGTCCATCGTTCTTGAAATCGAGACTAAAGACGCGCCGGAAAGCGGGGCAAGGAGTAACCACGATTTCCAGGTGTACCCTCGACGGTTTGAAATGCGCATTTCTACTGTCAACCGGTGCGTTTCACGGGGACTCACTGGCAGCACCGTAGAGGATGAGATACCAGAATCCCGCCCATGCGAAACTGCTGTGTCCGCTCGGGAACGACCTGAAGCCTTCTCGCAGCGTATCGGTTTTCGTGCATACTCTCCAGTCTACCAGCCCGTGAACTGGGTTCGCGACGAGATCGGGGGGGAGTTGACATCGGTCAAGAAGATCCGGGCGGGGTCGTCCGGCTGTTATCTGCGTGTCAGCGTGAGGTCACGAAGTATTCCGCAGCAGGCAGCTTTTAACCATGCGGAGTGTGACGTGAAGAAAAAGGAAAGGGAGGAAAACAAAAAAAAAGAGGGAAAGTATGGAGGTATCGACGTACCTTGGTGATATTTGTAAAGGTGATTGTAAGGCCGAGGTTCAGCAAGAATCCGAGCAAACCCGCATGGACGTCCCAAGGCGACCGCCTAACAAACGTCCTGTGATATCAGCAGCTGACCTGAGATCGCGGCGATGCGCGAAGATTCGACTCCGAACTCCGGGATAATCGCCGGACTCGGCTGATGTCAAGGAAAACCAATTCGACGTACCCGACGCAAATGATAATCACAGCAGGGATAAGTCCAGCATAAAGCCCCAGATGCCAGACCTTGATCCTCTCCGGGTCGACAGACGGGTAGGAGATCGATGTGTCCGTGACCGAGAACATCCGTCGATATCCGTCGATCTGTAATTAGTGAGTGGTGGCTAGTCGTGTGATCGAAGGGGAGGTGTGACTAACCTTGTCGAGGAGGTAAAACATTCCCTGTTGTTAGCTAAAGCTCTGTCATACCGCTCTTTCCAAAAACACGCAGGATGTTGAGTAGTGAAGTTTATAGCATCCCAAGGCGGGCGAGCTGCGACTGTCACTTACCCAGAGGAATATCGTCAAACACCAGTCTGGCAGGTAACTCCAGAAGATCCTCCATTTCCTCGCGTTCTCAGTCTCGCGGCCGTTCTCGGGTTTTGTCCCGGGCATGTGGAATTTGGACGGCATGCTGCGCCACTGGTGATCCTGACAAGAGTGAGGTGTTGGAGGTGAAGGGCTGGTATGGGTGAGAAGAGGTAAAGTAAAAAGTATATCGGGATGTTGATCAGACTTGGCGTCTGAACATGACGGCATCGATCGTCAAAACATCCTTTTTACCCCACATTCTCATTTGCTTTCATCCGGACGGATCCCACAGAAGACCCGTTCTATCCGCTGCTACTCGAGTCTCGGGACATCCACCAGTCACTGAGGATGATGTCTTGGGTATCTGATCAGAATCGTTCATGCATATGGTGAAAAATATAGTGGTACACACACACACCAGGGTTGACGAGCGACCGCCTCCCGGTCGCCGCTCAACCGACTCTCCTGGACAATTCTCCTCGTCATCCACCCTCGGTATATACTGCCGCCCTCACTGTATCCATGCGTCCCTTGACCAGATCCCTCAGCGTCTTGATCCCTTTCAGAACCCCCTCGTCCGGCCCCTCACCCTCCACCAGACCGGTATGGGCGAAATCGATCAATTTCAGCGTCATAGGCGGACACCTTCTCGCCTTTCTCGCATCGGCCCTCGCGCCATCATCCTCATCATCATCCGACGACGTCGAGCTGTCTTCCTCTATCTCATCATCCTCTTCCTCCTCCTCGTCCTCGTCGTATGCGTCCTCGTCTGGTGCTTCTGCCGCGAGAAGCGCTTGACGCGCGCGTTTGGCTTCTGAGCGGTCGAGCGCGTCTTCGAGACGCTCGGTATCCCCTTCGTAGATTATCAAGATACTTGCGCCGACGAAACGGGCTTCGAGTTTCGACAGGACGGCTGCAAGTTGTTCCAGTTCTTGGTCGACCATTGACAGGACGCGCAGGAGAGTCTTGGCCGAAATGGCGTGAGACGTGTATTCTTTGGGCGAAGGCGCGTCTCCGGTGATAGATGTAGGAGCATCAGCTGGAGATTCCGAAGCGGGAAGAGGGAGATGAGGGGCCGCAGCGGAAGCGGAGGTTGATGCGGAAGACGGCGGAGAGGTTGACAGGGAATACAGCGCGGGGACGGTATCGGAGGGTAATGGAAAGAACCTGACGAGGCCTTCCGTGAGTTGGGAGACGGTGATGCTCTTGCCGTAGGATTTGGGTGTGAGGATATAAGACGCCGTAGGGGCGTGCCAGGTCTTTCGTCAGCCATATCCCGAGTTCCTCTTCCAGCTCCATAATAATCCTCGTGATGGCCCTCGAAGGGAACGATCCGTCGGCTATGTGTTCCGACAAGCTAGTTGGCTACCGCATGTTGCGGGAGAGCTCTACCTGCCCAGCAGACGTTAAAGACCGCTGTAACTCACTTGACACCCCGTAAGCCTGATCCCAGTCTCCCAAGACGTTGATCTCTTTGCCTGCTCCGCCATCCTCTGCTTCTTCTCCGGCTTGGCATCCTCAGCATAAAGCACCGTTCCCATCTTCACATCAAGCACGTTCGGGCGGGTGTACATATGCGCCAAATTCTCCAATACAACGCTCTACCATTAGTCCCGCTCGGCGTTCGAATATAGGTCACAGTCACGGTCCCCACCAACGACATACCTCTGGAACGTCGATAATCCCATCCGTCGCTATACCACCCTGTCCATCGACTTTCCCCTCTAACCGCAAAGTCCCGTAGAATTGGGGTACAAACGGCTTGAGCTTTGCGAGTTGAGCCGACCTCGAGGCGGAGTTTAGCATGTGGTAGAAGGCGATCTCGCGAGGGAGCGCAGGCTAAAGTTAGCTTTTGGCGCATAGAGAACTGGATAGTGGCTTACTTTGATGACGAGTGATCCGGATGCATCTGATAAGACGTTTTGATGACCGGCAACTTGGTTCGCAAGGGGGGTGGAACCGGCATGCGCGTCTAGGTGGAGGGACGGTGGTGGCATGATGAGTGAAACTGTATTGGAATGTATAGCGCGTTCAGTGACGGGCTATGGACCGAGGTGGGGTGGGATATCGAGTTGTGACGAGTGATCGTTGAATCGACAAGAGGTCAATGGTCAATGTGGGCGACGAGAATCCAAGAAGAAGCAGGAAATGTCCAACGCGCGACTACCTTTCATCGCGTGGCAATACGTCCACGCAGCCTACTCGTCTTCTCTGTCTCATCCCATGTACGGGGAAGGCTTGGTAAAACAGGGAGGACAACCAACATGCTGAAACGTGTCTGATCTCGACCGCAGTCTTGTGAAAAATCCTTTGTATAATGAGCGAGACTAGGCGGTGGATATGCGATACAAGCCAGATGCTCAGACCACCTTCACACTCCGTGTACCTCGTTAGCTGCAACCAACAAGAAATTCCTCCAAACCGAATGGTGATGCATATGGGCGACTACACGTCATGATGATGTTTACATTTCCCTTCGAACAAACTGGTATTAGCTCTGACACCAGAATCGTACTTGACAAACCCACCTCGACAACCTTCCATCCACTCGTCAGCTCGTTCTCCAGCTCCGACTCAACCATTGTCAAGGCAAACACATATCTGCTCCTTTTAACACTCTTTGTATCTCCCACTTTAACTTCTCCCGTCTTGGCGCTCTTCCACGCGTGTACCTCTTGACTCTCGCATGTAGCAAGGAAGACGGGTACCGTTTCATTATGGAATTTCGCCTGCAACACATCGACCGACTGGACCTCGATAACCTGACTTGCGCTGACCAGGCCCGATTTGATGTATTCCCCGAGAACCGCCCAAGAGACGTTGAAGGCCGCTTCGGACATCCAAGCTTTCATATCCCCCCTGTCGGCGGTGAGGAAGGCATCGATGACTTCAGGAACAATGTATTCTTTCAACTCGGTCTGAAATCGGTCCATTCGGAAATGAGGGTCGGTCTCGCGGATCGCACGAATGACTTTGGCCTGTTCGTTTTCGTCGAATAATCGGCCAACGCGGGATCCCACGGATCGAAGAGCGGAATACAAGGGGTCGTCGGATTCATAGTAGTTCTCCATAAACCGTTGGTAGGCCGGTGAGTTTTGGAGGAATGACATGCGGGACGAGGAAGAGTCAGATTGTTGTTCTTTGGAAAGGACGAGTGCTTCGCCGGCTCTGCAGGTTAGCAGGTTGTGCTTGCGCCTTTCCACCATAGCGTCCCGGTCTCTTCTACTCCCACATCTCCGCATATCCATCGCACGGCAGTACACCATCGCCAATAGCCCAAGATGCAAAAGACCACGCCCACTCACTCGGTATTCGGCTTGACCCTCACCACCCCACTCCTCTCCACCCTCTTCTTCCTCCTCGCCCTCCTCTCCTCTTTACCCTCGTACCCCTGCAGCCCCAGATCGTCTAGCGCCTCAATGATCGCCTGTCCCACCGTACTCTCCTTGATCGGCAGAGCAAATCGTCGTCCCATATTCGTCAATCGCTCCAACGCATCCGTCACGCCAGAATCTTGCAGAGCACGGGCTGTGGCGTCTGAAACAGAGATACCGGCCGTCTGAAGATTTCGGACTGCTTCGGCGATACGTGGGTTCTCCTTGATCATCGTGGTGATCTGGCGTCAGTGGGGCTCTTGCTGGGTACGGTGCGTGTCGTTCCATTCTTTCAGAAACGCTTCTCCAGTCCAGCCCAAGCGTCGGTACATAGGGACTCATGAACCGATGCCCCAGTCCGAATCCCCTCCCCAACGCAGCACCACCCAGCCCCAAATTCAATTCCAAAACCGAACGCAACTCACCCTGGTCTTCTCGTACAATGCCCGAGCCTTCCTCATAGCCTCACTATCCGCCGCCTTATCTACCTCACCCTGCAGCTGTTTCACGTTATCCGCGAATCCCTGCGTCTTGTCGATTTCCTCCCTCAGAGTCTGCACAAAGACCTTCCAGGGGGATTGCGGAGCCGCGTTCTCTTCGAATCGGGGTTTCGCCTTTTCCTTCTCTTTCCCTGCTTTCCCGTCTTTTCCGTCCTTCCCATCGGCGTTGGCATCTGCGTTTGGCTTGGCCTCGTTCAGCAGCCGCGGCGAGGTGGAGATCGCCCGGAAAGCGACAGGCGGGCTGACCAATATCGGTCGGGCCATCATCAATGGTGTCGCCGTATTGCGCAGGCGCATCGCGCGGAGGAACGTAGGTCTCGACTTCATTTTTGGCTTGATATGCAGCAATCGCCTGGTCGAAGATGGTCTGAAATGTAAATGTTGAGATGGGATGTCTGCTAGACTTTTCCCTCGTTGCCGCCCGTTGCGCCTCCGCCCGAGATTTACAGGTAACCACTTTTAAAGTTGCTCACTCTGCTCTTACACCAAAGTCCAGTGTATGCATGCACGATATCTTGTCTTCCCACCTCACTCATTGCCTAGAGCACTTGCCGTTGATGTATTACATGCCGCTATAACATGATCAGATCCCCCTCGCAAGCCGGACAACAGTATACAATCTCGTCCCCAAACTGCGCTCTTCCGCTCTTCTTCGATCTCCCCTCCATTGGCGTCACACCAGCTGGCGACGACACGCTCCCTCTCCGACCTTCGTCCTCCTCATTCAGACTGATCATAGGCGTCGAGACAACCCGATGAGGATGTTCCATCCTTGCTTTCAAGGCGGACAGAGAGACTTGACGCTTATGTCTCACATGTGCTGGCAATAGCGCGTCTACGCCTGTTGGGCGACTCGATTGACCGGGCGATCTGGCGGTAGGAGAATCACCATCTGACAAGAAATAGCCACGGGATGTACCGGGTGACGATAGCATTTGAGAATCGGCAAGTTGACGCGTCAGCGTGTGTACGCGGGATTCGGCGGCATGAAGCGAGTTTTCGAGAGAACGGATCCGTTCAGCTTGTTGAGAGAGCTCCAAGTCGTGTGAAGCTTTGAGTGTCGAAACGGCATGAGCCTCATCGCCCTGCATCCCTTGCAAGCGCTGTTCAGCGGCCTCGAGCGCCGCAGTTCGTTCGTCCAAGGTAGAACGCAATGACTGCAACTCGCCGTCCAGTTCCTCTGCGCGCGAAGACGATTGTCGGTGGTCTTCAGCGAGAACCTCTGCTTGGCTTCGTAATGACTGCCATCAGCCCCATCCCTCGACTATCCATCGCCCATCTCATTCTCCATTCGCGCCGAGATGAGATATTCTGAATGCAAGTCAACTCACGCTGATCTCCCCCACTTGTGCTTCCTTCTCCCTCTCCCACCCTTTACTCTTATTCTCCATACTCTCGACCCTTCCCGCAAGATCCACCTTCTCCTCCATGATCTGCACCACCCTCCCTCGAACTTCTTCAAGCTGTTTGACCAGCTCTCCGTTATCCTCCTGTAGAGCAGCCTTTTTCTTCTCTGCCACTTCGGCTCTCTTCGTCAGGGATTCCACTTTTGATGACGTTTCCGCGGCGTTCTTCTTCAGTTGATCCAGCTCGGCGTTCAACGAAAAATGCGTATCCGACGTCGATTTCGCTTCTGATGCAAGCTTATCGTGTGCTTTTTGCAGGGAGGTATGTGTCGATTTCAGCTCATCCAGCTCTCCGATCACTGCGGTGTGTTCCGACGATAACTGATCGTGGGTTCCTCGCAAGTCATCCAGCGACGTCGTCTTCTCTTCCGACGCTTTCTTTGTGTTCTCCAACTCCTCGGTCGTACTACGCAGTTGCTCCTGCAGCTGGGTGTTACTCTATCCATCAGCTCTACACTAATCACCACACTCGGGCACGCACCGCTCGTAATCGACCCAACTCCGTCTCCAACCCACCTTCCCTCTCTCTGCTCCTCTCCAGACTCTTCTCCAGTTCTCCCACTCGCTCTTCCAGCGCTTGTCTTCCCTCCTGCGCTTCCGCTTTACTCTTCTCAAATTCCGCCGCTAACGCTTGCTTCTCCTTGTCCAGTCCCTGCGTCTCCCCGCCCAGCCGTTCCACCTCACTCTCCAGTCCGTCAACCTTCTGCGCCCGTTCTTCCGCCTGCCCCAGCTTGCTCTCAAGAGCCTCCTTCTCACCCTCAAGCCGCGAAATAAGTGCTCTGCCCTCGACTAACAACCCCGAGTCGGCTTTCGCAGCGTTCAAAGCCGTGTTCAGCGTAGCGAGCTGTGTCTGCAGATCCGTCCGTTCAGCGATCAAGAGCGAGACCGTCTCTTTCAAGTTGGACAACGATTTTGCATCCGCCTCGGCGTCGTATGACGCTCTGTGATCCAGCGCCTTCCGGTTGGGGACAGGCGACGAAGGGGCCGTATCGTGTGATGGGATCGTATCCGATGCGGCAGAGGGAGAAGTCGGGGGTCGGGCACTGGGGGGCAGAGAAGTGCTGTCGGTTGTTTCGTTTGGCATACCAGTAGGCGTGTCGTCTTGCGTTCTAACCTCGATATCTCCTTCAGGAACAGGGATAGGGGTGGTAGCACCGGTCGATTTTTTCCCCTTCTTCTTCTTTTTACTGCTCTTACTCTCCTCTTTGGGCGCAACCTCGACTGTATTCGTAGCCTCTTTCGTCGATTCCTCGCCTGCCGCTTTCTCCTGGTCCTCTTCCGCTTTGGGCTCGTCTACCTTGGGCTCCTCTGATTTCGGGTCCTCTGCCTTGATCTCCTCAGACTTTGTCTCCTCCACCTTGCTCTCCTCTGGCTGGCTCTCCTCAGGCTTCGTCTCCTCCGCCTTGGTGATTTCCGCCTCGTTTTCTTCCTTCGTCGTCGTCGTCTTCTCCTCCTCCGCCGGCCTAGGCTTTGAATCCTTCGACGCATCCCCCATATTCCCACCTTCCCCAGCCTGCTGCGAGACGCTATCCTCCTCCTTCGACTCCGTCTTCACCGTTTCCTCCTCTTTCTCCTCGCCTTCCTTCGTAACCTCCTCCCTCGCACTTTCATCGAGGTTCAGACTGTTCCGCCCACTAGGTACTTCCGAAACCACCGAAGCCGCCGCCGATCCCGAAGCGGCTCCCGCAGCTTTCGCCCGGCGTTGAGCGAGCTTTCGTCAGTCAAATGAAACTCCTTGTACATCCTCATTGCCTGAGAGCGGTGTGGAGACTTACGAGCTTCTTCGCTCTTGCCGCTTTTGCCTTACGCTCGGCCTCTTTTTCTTGTTCTGACATGGTGTTGTAAACAAGCCAGATGAGTTCAAGTGAGAAAGTGGGAAATCAACTACTTGTGACGCGTCAATGTGGCACGGCTTGGCTTGGTATTGCTCCGTTGGTCGAGACTCCTGGTCATATCTGCCATGTAAACGGCGACATTGGCACAGACAGCACGGGATGAACTGGGGTATCATAATGGCTTGTCACCTTACATATGCTGAATGCCTAAAAATCTAGTTGAAACATTAAACCCCAAATGCCCCACTACGCCCTATCCTTTCTCTTCTTCTTCTTCTGGCCGTCCGCGGCGTATTTCCCGGATTTCTAGCCGTCAGTTCTGCAAAGCCAAAAATCCAAGAGCGCTCACCTTCGTGATCACCCGGTCTAAGGCTCTTCTTACCGCCGAATCGGCCGGGAAAGATTTTGGGTCAAAGTACTGAGGAGCGTACTCCAATAGCCATTCAGGTCGGACTTCGGTCACGGTACGGATGAACTGGGGTCAGTCGAGATCGAAGAAAATATCGACAATGGCAACTCACGTTTGCGGTGGTCAAGACAAACTCGTTATACAAAACCCACTCGGGCGTCGTGTCCAATCCGCAAGACAGATGGAGCCTGACCACCTGGTTGTCCTTCACCGTCATATAACTTCCCTTCTCCCCTTCCTTGTGCGCAACTTGCATGAAGAAACCACATGTTAACGCCTGTCGGATGTTGTTCCAGTAATTCTTGTCCTCAAATGCCGTCGACACGAGCTCTAAGTCGAACTTCTCCATATTACGCTTCAGCTGCGTTCGGACATTGTCGGCTTGATTGAGCGAACGGAAGTTGAGGAAGTTTTGCCAACACCAATCCTTTGCGTTGGACTCGTTTGTCTTGTACGCATGGTAAACGTTGAGCATTGTCAAGTGATCACCGTCCGGGTGGGTGAACTGGGCTTTGGCGAGATCGGCCTCCTTTTTGGCGTTGGCGGGTCGCATGAAGACGTTGGGGACGGAAAGCATAGCGGTGAGCGAGAGCATCTCGTTTGAGCATCCAAATTCGGGCGAGACGATAAGCATCTTGGCGAGTTGCGGGTCGAGTGGGAATTCAGCCATGATTTCGCCGAGCGGGGTAAGATTTCCTTCATCGTCAAGCGCAGCAAGGAAATGCAACAACTCCAGCGCTCGCATGATGGTCTCTGGTGCTGGCGCGTCTGAAGATCAGCTCCGCCGTTCTTCTTCCAGGCAAGACAAGGAAACTCACCCATGTAGTCAAAGTGGACGAGATCCTTGATACCCAGCTTGATCAACTCCAACACAGTGTTGGCCAAATTACTCCTCAGAATCTCCGGGTGAGTCTGCTCCTCGAGCTCCTTGACAAAGTCCTTTTCGGTATACAGCCTGAAGCATTTACCCGGTCTCGTACGACCGGCTCGACCAGCTCTCTGCATTGCTGACGCTTTTGAGATTGGCGAAACAAGCAGCGACTCGACACGGATTCTCGGGTTGTAGACTTTCTGCTTGCAGAAACCAGGATCGACGACGTAAACGATACCGTCGATGGTGAGCGATGTCTCGGCGATGTTTGTCGAGATAACCACTTTACGTCCTGGGTGTTCGTTCTTGCTAGGCGGGGCGGAATCGAAAATTCGTTGTTGTTGTTGAGGCGGTAGGGACGAGTAGAGAGGCAAGACGAGTAATGGTCCTGCCATGTTTTTATTCGCTAGTTCTTCTCCTTCGGCTCGAATCTTCCTACATGCGTCTTCAATCTCCTCTTCACCTGTCAAGAATAGCAACACGTCTCCTTCATCTTCAGCTTGGTGGATGAAAAGGACGGTTCGGATGGCTGCTTCGACGTAATCGGTCTCGGGTTCTTGGGTGAAGAAGGTTTCGACAGGGAATGTTCGTCCAGACACCTTGACGACGGGAGCCCGGCCGGAAGGGGTACCCTCGCCGAAGTATCGGGAAAACTTGTCAACATCAAGCGTAGCGGACATGACGATGATTTTGAGGTCTGGTCGGTTCTTGGCGATCTGTCATTAGCGCGATACTCTCCCACTAGCCTGCGATCCACTCACATCTTTCAGCAGACCCATGAGAATATCCGTAGCCAACGTCCTTTCGTGCGCCTCATCCAGAATGATCGTCGAGTACCTTTCCAACTTTGGATCGTTCATGGCCTCTCTCAACAACATACCATCCGTCATATACTTCAAAAACGTCGTTCCAGCCTCGGTCATATCTTCAAATCGAATCGAGTATCCGACCTGTTTACCGAGTTGGACGTCCATTTCATCCGCTACACGCTTTGCAACTGACATGGCGGCCACACGACGGGGTTGCGTACATGCTACCATTTTACCGCGTTGATGCGGCAAGTCAGAGTAACAGACGAATTGAGGGATTTGTGTCGTTTTTCCAGATCCCGTTTGACCCTCCATGACCGTGATTTGGTTCTTGGAGAAGATGTCGAGGAATTCAGCCATTTTTTGATACACTGGCAAGTTCTTTCGACCAGCGAGGATCTTCTTGTAGTTGGCAGAGAAAGGGGCCATGTTTTTAAATGGGTTCACATCGCCGTCCTTCTCATCAGCTACCGTCCGCTATACTGTACAACTGATCAAACTCACTTGGATCCTTTTGGCCTGCTCGACGGAGACACGTCGGGGAACGAGACCAGCTAAGGGGTTCTGCGAGGCACCTCCACCAGCAGCAGCACCGTTCGATCCAGTCGCCATGTTGGGTGGGTTGCGATGAGCCAAGTATGGATTTTCCACCGGTGTCGAGGGACCAGCTTCAGTCATGAAAGATTCAGCTTTAGATCGCTTCGAGGGGGGTTCAGACATTGCTGTTTTGCGAGGGGTAGATGGGTAAGCTGTAAGAGTGTAAGAAGTAGGAGATGGTTTACGAGTTGTCAACTTTGTGTAGCGGCAAAAATCGATCGAGACGATAGGTCCGCAGAGCTTGCGAGCCTATCAGTGGTTACCACTCATCATCGCAGAGGTAGCGTTTATCATCAAAAGAGCTTCAGAAAGTTTACAAAACATTCATTCTTGTCGACGTCTGAGCAATTGCTGTGAAGGAACTTGGCTCAATTAGGATGCATCATTGAGAAATCTAGACGAAACCCAACGCTGTCTCCAGGCCTGACCCCTCTCCGCGTCATTTTCAAGAGGCATGCCCCTGTCTTCTTCCAACCCATTGAGATGACAGACGTCCTGTCATGGACTACTCGAGCTCTTCATTCAAAGGTTCTAAACTTTTTCTGAAAACTCGATTTCCAAAAGAGGCCGAGGTATTTGCCATAACTTTCTACTCCCTCTTTCTCGAGCTGCTTTTGGCGCGTTTTTCATCCTGTTGAGATTGCGTATCCGATCCTAGATCATTCTCAACTAACTCCTCTGCATCAGTATCGCACAACGCCACGAGCGGTTTCATGTGCTTGCCTTCGTTCTGAAACACCTTGGACCGAAGACGTGAAAGATCTTTTGTGCTCTGAGCCGTTGCGAATGATGGTCATAGCGTCATTCGTCTTGTGTCGTGACTCACGAAGCCCCGGATGTCAAGGGATCGTGCTCTGGTCAGTTCAGATAGTGATTTCAACGAATCGTAAACGAGGTCTAGTCTCCGCAGAGTGCTCCTCATCTGATCCGGTTAGCATGTATCACGATCGTTCGTCTCTGATTGCGGAAGAAATGCATGAAATTCTGCATGCTCTCCGGCTCTTTACAGGAGGTCGTTCTTCTCGATGTACTCTAGCAGTCAGCTTACAGATTCCATCACAAAGGATCGCACTCTACCTTTCGTAAGTTCAAACGCGAGGAAAGTGGCCGCAGCAGCCGGGATAGCTCTGATCAAACTCGGTGATAATCCTCTGAACAGCGCGCCACTATTCAGTCAGCGCGTTTCTTCCCTTCGAGTAGCAGTGCAGACTCACGTTCCGCCCTCATTGACGATCGCACGGAATTCTCGTCCGATATACCCACCGCTCAACCATCCCCCTCGAGCTGGAGGTAGCTCCGCCAGCTGGACTCTTGACTTGATGATATCAAGCGGGTAGCATGCTAGCCAATAGCCCAGTCCTCCCAGCCCTCCCGATGTGAGGAGCGCCCAAACGGGGAGATCGGGTCCGAGACGTTTTTGGAAAGACCGTTTAGAGGTCTCGTAAGCGGCGTAAAAACCGGCGTAGGCTGGAATCTCTCGAACGACGGTCACCTATCTTTAGCAATTGTAACAATCTCAATGTCGCGGATAATGTTGCGATATCGGCTAGTAGATTAGGAGTTGGACCCACCATGTACCCCCGCATGATTCCGTTTCGGAAACCGTAGTTCCTCCACATATCACTAACAACCTGACCGAGCTTTTTGTCGTCTGCGCCGCCGTACTGTCCTTGCATCCGGATCTTGAACATCTCGACCTGGCAATTAGCCGCTTATCTTGTGCTAGATGGATTTGGGGTTTGATGCAAGGGTTGGCACATACCGGAGAAGCTAGAACAGCATTCACCGCACCCGCCATCGATCCCGCCAGAGCCACCTGCCCAACCGACAGATCCGGGTACGGCGAGACGATACGCCTGGACGCTCCGTAAGCTGTGAAGAGGAGAGAGTTGACCGCGGCGATACCGAGTAAAGGTGACATCTAGCCATTAGCAAGACGCTCAATTGCTCAATCCCCGTTGAGGCTTGGGTGATTGTTGACAGATGAGCGACATACCATCCCTGACATCAGCTTTGCACAGACCGCAAACACCAGCACTGGCTTTAGACAGACAATCACCTTTGTAAAGCGCCAAGGGACCTTCATTCCTGACTGTCTTGGTGAGGATATCGAGAGTGTTCTTGTATTTCCCAACAGGAGCTGTCTGCGCTCTCTTCACTGTTAGCCAAGCGTCCCGCTATCTTAATTCCCACCAACCGTTTTGAGCGTATCAAGCGGCTAGTAATCAGCTAGAGGTCCCTGTGAATATACAATATACGGGAATGGAGTTCAGTAGTCAAGCATGCGCTCACTCACCTGTCCGATGAGCACTTGAGAAGCTCCTCCCACTGAACCCGAGATGAGTTCTATCGCAACATCGTTCCGCTTCCTCGATGGTGGTTCGGGATAAGGCGACACGTCTGACATCTTTCCACGTTTTTTTCTTCTTTTTGCAAAGTGTGGGTGAAGGTGCAGAACCGACTTTGGATCGAGGTGGTCGTGTGGTAGTGCGAACTGTGACGAGCTTGATGAAATCTCGGTCCGAACATTCACATTTCAATTCACACCTTCATCCTGCGAATACTTCAAAGCTCTTGGACATCATGCAGGGTTGGTGATAGCCTTACGCAAAATTCTAAGCAGAGATGCAGAGCTGACTATAGGCTTGATGCATTACGCCGACTCGCCCTCACCCCCGCCTACCGCGGGAACAAGCACCAGCGGTCCATCCGTGAGTTGACCATCTGGTATTAGGATGGTAGATCACACTATGCCTTTTCCTGCTCGACCTTCCCCGATTTCCATACTTTACCCGGCTTGACTACCAGCGATCTCGGGTTGATAAAATAGGTCAGTCGCATCTTCCCTACCTCCTTTCGAGTGACCGCCGTGTTGACAAGCAGACCATCCTGCTCCTCCGGCCAAAAGAGCCCGTCTTTCCCCACCTCCCGCTATGTCCACTTCAATGACCCCGCAGCCAACGGCGACTGTCGTGGCGCCGAATCTCCCGGCAAGCTCAATAGCAGAACCAAAAGGCAAGAGCAGGGAGGAACCGATAACTATTCCAGACGATTTACCGGAGAACCTCACGCATACTGCACAGGTTGCTCTCCCTAAATCCGACTTGGCGAAAGAGCCTCCTGCGTTGGAAGAGAAGGAGATGGAGGATAATGGCTTCGGACCGATGTACGCCGGGATGACAGAGCAAGAGGTTTTTGATGCGGTGACTCGACCTAATGATATCCCTGGTATGCCCAATTGGGGGATTCCGCCTCCTGTCGACACCAAAGAATGCTCGCCTCAGCTTAAGGTGGGTTTCCTAAAGGACTTGGACGGGGGATGCTAACAAGGATTCTACTCGCCTACACCGAGATACCATATCATCGAGGAAAGAGAACTGACGTCAGGCCAAAGTCGCCCAGTTTTTATCACTGAAGTACTCGAAGAATCAACACATAAACACCTCTCTCCTCTCTTCCTCCACCTTCCACAATCCGCACATATACTCCAAACTCGTCGAATTCGTCGACCTCGACGAGCGCCGATCCAACTTTTCCGGGAAAGGCTGGTTGACGCGGATAGGCATCGAGGGGGAATTGGACAAGTACGGGCCGAAAAGAATGAGTGAAGAGCAAAAGCGGAAACAAGAAAACGTGAAGCGTAGTCAAGAAGCGGGCAAGAGGAGTGCTATTCAGTTCCAAACGGGTCGGTCTGCCGGAGCGCCGTCAGCCGTTTCTGCCAGTGCCGCCGCTACGGACAATGCGAGCGCGGGCAATACAGCGGAACGACGGCGGGAAACCGAACGCCGAGATAGAGATAAAGTCCGCCAGAGGCAACGCGACGGAGATAGGGATAGAGAACGACGTGATCGTCATCGAGGAGATAGACCGAGAGACGGCGATCGAGCAGGTAGTAATGGCAAGTATCGCGATACGCTCGGATTCGGGCGGGATAGGGATGGAGGTTGGGACGAGAGGGATATGAAGAAGGAGAAGCCCAAGTATCGATATTACTAGTCAATACGGGCTCGATAAGGAATGTATCATACTTGGCCTGGTCTGCTGAGAGAGCGATTATTGAACCGTATGCCACAGCACTGTGTTTCGGCTCTTTTTCTTGTGGTCGTAAAGAGATCCATCCGTCCAGGATTGGCTTACGCGTTCTTTCTCAATCTTCGTTTCACTGTTAGCAAGGTGCATAGCAAAACGCAGACGGAACTAGTGTCGACATCCGAGACACTACTCCGCAGAATGGGTAGTTTAGTCGATCATAGGTCCCGGTACGCATCTATCAATCCCCAACAACAGTGCAAGCTGTACTTCAATCTCGGCTCTTCATTCAAATGTCCATTCATGCAGAATCAAAGTACGTCAATACGACAAGTCGCGTCACGTTGTATTGTGGAAATCATGCAAAATCTCGTCGTGTATCGTGTCCCCCCTTTTTCACCGCGCTTCCACATCTATAACCGAGTCCCTCCTCGTCCTCGTGAATTTCTACTCGAAATCCCATCGAACAACGCCTAAATGACAGCGCCGAATGGTGCCGAGTCGGGCTTCAGTCCAATACTCTTCAGTACGAACGGTACAACCACCAAAGCGACCATGACGGCTTGGATGATGATGTAGACGATTGAGTCTGTCATCAGTGTTTGAACTGGTATTCCGCTCGGCTGTACTTACATTTGAAGACAATCTTCCTTCGTTGACTCCTCTGCCTGAAGGAGTAAATAGGAGGTCGGATCTGTTGCGACGGCGCCAACCAGAACAACATTGTTGCGTGTATTCTGTCAAAGTAGGGGATAATAGTTGGGATTGTCAAGAACAAGAGGAGAATGTGACAAGTAATAAAGTCGGCAGCGTAAAGACCCATCTCGATCGTCTTGACGACGAATTCACGAGCGGGTTGCGAGAGCGCGTGAGAGCCGAGACCACGGTTGAACCAAACACCAGTCCACCACGCTCGGTTGGTCTCGTCGTGCTTAAACTCTCGGGACAAGAAGACGGCGATGAGGATCTTGAAGATACACCGTTGAACCGCCATGACCGCGATGATACCGAGCACAGCGTGCGAGGCATCCCAAAGCTCGAGGAACCAAAGGAACTCGAAGAAGGCAATCATACCAACAACCGCACCAAAGTGGGCGATGGCAGCCATGGTAGCACCGAACTGGTTGGTGTACGAGTTGAGCTGAGTGTCAGTATTGCTCAAGGCAAAAGTCGGGGGCACTTACGCAAGGACCAAGGAAAACGGAAAGGAGGAACAGGGTCAAAAGCAAAGCCATGTTGAACACGATCGGTCCCAAGGCAATGACGGCAATACGCAAGACACCCGGTTGAACCTCTCCTTCGACCCTAAACGACTTGACGAACAAGTAGCAGATGACGAACAGCGCAGCAAGGCAGATAGGACCAATGATTTCACCGATAACGATAGACTTCCACGGCGCACGGGGAACATCGCTGGAAAGCTTCTCGGATGGAAGACCAAGACGCTTTCGCTTGAAACCGGTGATCCTTGTTCGCGACAAACGGCAGTATCCGACCCAAGAGTTGGCGTGCGTACGCGAGTTACCTCGCGACATCCATCGGAGGAATTCTCGGTAGTCGATGATAAAGTCCGAGTAGGAGAATTGATGCGGGTTGAACAGGAACGGCGCGATACAAAGACCTGCAACGGTAATCCAGAAGTAGATCAAGTGTGGGATCCAGACTGTGAGCGTGATGTACAGCAGCAGCGTGAGGGTTCGCATGCCGAGGTAGATCGATGGACCGGCGAATCGCGAGTAAAGAATTGAGAAAGAGATACGGGTAGTCGCAAATCCACGTCCAGTAGCGATATATCGCGCACCACCGAATGTCAAGTCGTTCAAGATCGAGTGCATGTAGATCTGCGTCGAGAACACTTCAAAGACTGGTGAGAGCGACAAGAAGTGCTTGACCAATCGAAGGATAGCTCGGCCGGTACCACGCTCGGTCAACTCTTGGACGAAGAGCGGGACGAAAGCGATCCAGAAGACCAAGAAGATCGAGATAACACAACGCTTGATCCACGCGAAGACTGGCTGCAAGTTGTAGCAACCGCTTTGACCGGGCAGGATATCGCCGTTGCTGTTGTACTGACAGACCGGCAACTGCTTGTTGAGCGTACCGAGGAAGACGAGTGTGAGCATGAAGACTTGAACCGAGCACATGACCAGGATGTTGTTGACGTGGAAACCGGGGTGACCGTAGTAGAATGTCAGGAACCGGTCGATGGGCAGTTGCGTTCCGAGGTAGTAGTATTCACGCGAAAGCATTTGCTCTCCCATACCAGTTCCAATCTTGGTTTGAAAGTTGAGAATAGTACCGAAACCGAGATCACGTCCTTTACCACATTGGTAGTACTCGGAGTGCTTGATACGTCCACCACGACCGAAAGCGAGCATACCGGCGAAAATATCTTCGTTCAAGTGCAGACCCTTTTGAGCTTTCGAGACACCACCACGCGTGTTCATGTAGATAGCGTTGAGGAAATCCGGGTGACCGTAATGAAGTTTTCCACCGATGAATGAAAGCGATCGAGCAGCGAGCGTACCGAATGTCTGTTCCTTCCCGGCAGCAATGTCTCCGAGAATACCAATGTTCTCCGAGAAAATGTACTCTCGAGCACCAAGAATGGCAACAGGGCATTGGGTAGGCTGGGCGCTAGCGTTCGGGGCATATGGTGACTGGTTGGATACGTTGAACTCTTCAAACTCTCCGAGAACGTTTCGGATCTTGAGACATTCTTCGAGGTAGTTGTCCTGATTGGCATCGATAAGCTGGAGGTATTCTCCTCGGTAGAAGACGATGGCGTGGTTCTGGTTGTCTGATTTACCGTCACCGAGAATGGGGTTACCGGGCAACTCGATCCTAAACTTGGGCCTTCGGCGTCCGTTGGGCAAGATCTCGGAATGACCGTCGACCAAAGCAGAGAAGATTCGGGATTCACCGCCGTCCTTCCTTGGTGGCTCTTCGTCAAGGTAAGCAATTTGCAAGTCGGGGTACGCTCGAAGCAAAAATTCGGCGTTCTCGTGCTCCTCCTTGTTGAACTTGGAGTATCGCTGCATGGAGACAACAAATTTGAACTTGCGCCTGGCCATCCTCTCGAGCTCGCGCTCGAGTTGGTCGGTGTTACCGCCAAACAGCTGGACGACCTCGGGGTTCTCAACTCGGTAAAGAAGCTTGATGGCCTTGGAGTAGTTCATGAAACCGGAGACAGTTCGGTAAAGAGTTTGGGCTCGGAGCGACGCCCAGATACGGGTACGCAGGGTGTACTCCGGAGCGGCCGACTTGAAACCGACAGTGTAGAACGGAATATCATCGGCACGTTTCGACTCGGCCTTTTCGTCGGCGCTGAATGGGTTGGAGCCGCCGCTGAATATGTTGGACTCTTCCGCCAGGATCTTGGTGTCGCGAACAAAGTTGTCCCACTCGATCGGGTGAAGCTGCTTGAGGTACTCCAAAAGCGTGACACGGGTGTTCTGGTCCTCTTCTCGGATAATCTCTCGCAGCGAGAGAAGAATCTTTTCAGAGTAGTGGGGAACGAGGACAGTGAAGGTTGGCATGGCATCGACGGGAATTGGCTCGGGAATGGTCGTGGTGAGCGACTGAGCGAAGAAGGAAATACGACGCTCGGCTTCGGATCCCTTGGGGAAGAATTCCGTCTTCAAGCCCTTGTCGCCCTGTGAGATGAAGAAGGCGGGCGCTCGGAGAGTCCTCTTGCCCGGTTGGTCGGATTGCACTTGATGGTACAGGAGCTTTTGTACATGCTCGATGGAAAGCAAATGCTCGCGGTACATCGAGATGATGACAGCGTTCCAGACTTGTGACACCAGGACCTTGGGCTTGTATTTCACTTCCATGTCGTTGGTAGCTAGAATCTTGGCGTAGATGCGTTTTGGCAACCTTGCGAAGATGTCCTTCCAAGGTGTCCAGATGGACATACCGAGGGCGAAAGACCGCAAGATCGAGAAGATTGTGTTCCAAATGACATACCACAAGAACGTGTCGAGGAAGAACAGCGTAAGGTCCATGACGAACATGACGGCGAGAGTGAACGCCGCTTGGTTGGTACAAAGACCGCTGCCGAGGTACTTGTCGGAACAGTTCTGGACCTTCATACCGACCATGACTCGGATGGGGTCACGGAAAGAGAGGGTCAAGAAGAAGTAGGATTCGGTAAACTTACATCCGAAAATCAACACCCAGAGCAGCATTGACGCCATGCGGTTCGGTCGGGGAAGA
Source organism: Papiliotrema fonsecae (assembly GCA_035773095.1). NCBI lineage: Eukaryota > Fungi > Basidiomycota > Tremellomycetes > Tremellales > Rhynchogastremaceae > Papiliotrema > Papiliotrema fonsecae. The sequence continues at coordinate 95,424 of JAHRBW010000007.1, forward strand.
ACCGGGTATGACGCAGTGAAAGTCTGATTCGCGAGGTATTTCCTGCTCTTTCCGGCAACGCGGTCTCCAAACATTCGACCAGACGGCAACGTCGCGAAAGCGATGGTGGCCAGCACGGAACAGGCAAACTGCACGATACCGAGAATGAGCGCAATTTGACCAGTTTGGTTCCAGATAGCAATATACACGGATGGAGCACCGGTGATGGCAAGAATGACGAGCAAGAACACTAATCGACGAGCAAGGTGCGACGTGTTGTTCCAGGTGGTGGGGATGTAGCTGAACTCGGCAAGAGTGGCAGCGATCATGATCAACGTAGCAACGGAACCACCGAGCGCAGTCATTGACCAAGCCATGGGAGTAGTAGCGCGTGTTTGACCGGCAGGAGCGTAGATAGACGGAGCATTGTAAGCGGTGTAGAACCAGAAGACGGCAATGTGGATGATCCAGATACGGTTGAAGTTGACGAGAAGATGGACAAAAGATCGTTTTTCAAGATAGGTCTTGAAGAAGACCTTCTCCCACTCAATTCGGTCGAACTTCAAGAAACGCTGCGCGGGCGGGATGTCCACGAGACGAGTCTTGTCGGTCAGGATAATCCTGCTGATACCCTCGGGGTACCAGAAGAGCTGGTTGACATCATCGTAACCGATAACCTTGTCGTGGTCTCGCTCTCGTCGGAGGAACTTGCCGTCGACAACCTCGTAACCCTGGTCACGAAGGAACTTGTAAAGCGGCTTGACGACCGAGCGAAGGTACAGACCTTCGGGAACAGCGTCGACTCGGTTCTGGCATTCGGGCGATCGGTAGTAGTCGTCGGCGCACTTGAAGATGAAACAAAGACATTCCGGCATGAATCGAACTTGAGCGGCCTCACCCCAGCAGAGCAGGTACAAGGCGACTTGACGAAGACGGTCGTATTGCGACATGTTGTTCATAGCCGTTCTCCAACGGTTGGTAGCACTGTCCAAAGACTTTTCTTGGGCGGAGCCAGCCTTCTTTGCATTTTTACCGCGTCGAGCGACAGATCGGACGCGAGAAAGACCAGGGTTCTGAGCGGCTCCGATCGCATCGTCGAGATCGAGCTGAGCAGCAAAGTACCATTTACGGTAATTGGCATGTTCACCACCAATGTAGTCGGCGTGAAGAGTAAGAAGCGCCTGGTTGGGCGACATACGGGAAGATCGGGAATCAAGTTGAATCATAAGGAAATCGTAAACGTTTCGCGACGAGTCTGAGATGAGCGCGAGTTTGTAATCGCACAGTGGACGTACCCTTTTGGAAACCGAACTTGTTGGCCAAATCAATCAGGACATCCTCGATTTCTTCTTTCGAGAGAGGAATGTTTGCCTCTTGGGTCCAAGCCGGCTGACATCAGCTGTGCACATACAAAAGCTGGCTCTACGCACGTATGGCTCGCGAGGACGGTGTCCATCTTTGCTGCCCTCGGTGAAAGTAGGAGTGGAGGCTCGCGAGGGCATGTAGTTTTGATGTTGGTAGTCTGACGATCCACCGTATTTGTCGTTGACATCTGAAATCAGCCTAGAGTCCTTTACGGAATGCGCTGACTCACCGCTTTGACTCCATCCAGCATCACTCATGTACGTCTCCCTGCCGACACCACCGCCGTCGTATCGGTGGGCCATTTCAGATTCGGTGTCATACATGGGCGCGTACTGACCGCCAGACATGGGCGGTGCTACGCCGGCACCTCCAGCACCTGGGTTTGGCGCGCCATGTGCGGCGTAAGGGTTGGAGGGGGACTCGCCGTAAGGCAATTGCTGGACAGAAGGGTTGAATGGGTCGGAAGAGGCGGAAGAGTAGGAAGAGTTGGCGTGTTTGGGTCCTGGGGGGGCTTGGTAGGACATGATGGGCTGTGGGGATGTCAGCGCATGAAGCGGCAACACGGCAATAAAACGCGGAGATGATCGAAAGGGTTTCTCAAATCCGTAAAAGTGATTCGACCTCGATCGAACTAACTCGGGAAGGGCAGGCCGATCAATGATGGAAGGTAATTGATAAATGGGTATCAAGGCAGCACGTCGATCTACCCATCGTTTGATGCCCGACAAGCCCAGATCCCAGCTTCAAATTCGCTTGGAAGACAAACAACGCGAAACACTCTTCCACACAGCGCCAGACACTCACCTACAGAATAGATCTGTTATACACAGAAGAGGTAAAAGGCCTCTACTTGCTGTAGAACAGCTTGTTCGTAAGACTGCTTTGTCGCGACGGAAGAAAAACGTGAAGCGGTGCGCAGTTTTAGACGCGCCTTACGAGCACCAAACTCGTGATGGTGGTCTCGACGGTCGATGTCGACGAAGCTCGTCGGCAAGTGGGTGCGTTAAAAGGAATGAACGTGAGTGAGAGAGGGAAAGGGGAACCGGAGGATGAAGGAAGAGAAAGGTGAAGGGGATGATGCGAAAGAAGAGCCAAGCTGGTGGGTTTGAAGTTGGACGAGCTGTGCTTGTGCTTGCTCTCCCTCTGCGTGACCCCTTTCCCTTTGGACCCTGAATCTCTTCGTATTATGTTATTCCAACACTTTTCACTTCACACATCAAACACGCTATACAGGCGTCGTCACCTTGCTGCTATAGTACATGCATTGTTTCTACAACGCTGTTCGCCTTGGTATATATATTTTTGCATGCATGCATATGTACACCACCTTTGGATTATATACGATCAGATGATTGGCGATAATTTGGACTAGCCTGCCCGGTGTGGCGAAACCCAAGTGTTTCGTTGTTTGATGATTTTTTCCTTCACGTGAACCGTCGACGTCATGCCTGAAAAGGCGGTGTCTCCCCAGAACCCGCGGATTAGGCGGATGGTCCCAGCAAGTCACAACGCAATCGAACGCTGGATTAGGATACCTTGCTTGGCAACATACAACCGGAATCTCAGGCGATCTTTGTGGGCAATCGTATCAGGGATAAGGGTGTTGTTTCAATGCATACGCGTTGTGAGCAGGAAAGAGACAGTCCTAACCGGGGGTCAGCTTATCACAAATGCATTTCGTGACGTGGCGTGTTTAATTCCATGTTTCAGGTTGAGACGCGTCTGTGGGGTCCTCAATCGAGCATAGCGATTTTGTTGCTCTCTAACGACAACATGGCCGCGACGGCAGTCTTCAAGGCATGGGACGCTCCGAGCACCTCTGCTCAAGGCTTGAGGCGGTATGAGCAGTTGTCGCAGGTGAGCGATTTCTGTCGCATCGGATGGTGAGAAGCTGATACAAGGCGATGAGGGTAGCGAGGGAATACCTTTATCCTAGGGACATAACGTCTTCACGAGCTGCTGCTAAACCAGGTAAGCCGCCATGGCTCCGACGCTCGTAGGTATTACATGGCTGATATCAAGTTGAATTCCCGGAAGTATCTGCAGCTTTCGCCATAGTCGTACGAGATGGGCGCTCGAGTGAAGTCTATCAAGACTTTAAAGGTGGGCACTTAACGCTGATGTAGATCGTGCTGATCGGTAGATGCGGTCGAGACTCGTTTTCATCTGGTGTATGAAAACGTAGTGCCGTACATTCATCGCTTACAGGTGTGTCGTCGCATGGAAACCGACTAACATCGCAGCAAACTGATGACGGTGAAGCCGAGGCTAATCAAGTCATGGTGGACCTGCTTGATAGACTGGCGTTGTGGCAGCGCGCCTGGGGGACACCACTGAGAGCACTCAAAGAGTGAGTGGCCGATATCCCTTGTCGTGCTCCAGCGTGCAAAGCTTACAGAAAGTACCAAGCGAATATCGACCTTTACCGCCCAGTTTCACACCCTTCTCCATGCTTCGTTACCATTCAGCTTCCCCTCGCATTTCCGCGCGTTCCTTCTCAGTTCCCTGAACGCTGTTTCCTCGGACTACGGGTCGCATTTCACGCCTCGATCAAAGTCTACAGCGCCCAGTCCGCATTTCTCCCGGCTGGGCGTTCTGCCTAGATATTCCGGCACACTCCATCGAGTCGCGCTTGAAGAGATTGAAAAGATAGCAAGGGAGGAAGCGGACAAGGGCTGGGAAGTGAGACGGTTGGGCCGAGCTAGACAGAGGGTTGGAGAAGGAGTTGCGGGCTGGCTAGGCGGGATGTTCGAAGGTGAGTATGGGCTAGGCGGAGTAACAATAATCGAGCAAATTTGACGCTTAGGCAACGAAGCGGCCCAGCAGGCAATTCGACCCATGTTCTCTCGATTCGATTACAATTTGTGCAAATCTTTTTTCGACATTAGGTCAGTATCAAATCACTGGTTGAACACGAGCTAATAAATAGGACGGACGAGCTTTTCGATATCATCGTCGATTACCCAGATTCTCTGGCCGCGCTTGAGGACCTCAGGGTGAGCTTCCTAATCCGCAGGTAATTCTGAGCTGACTGGGTAGGAGTGCCTGTTCAAGGTGGATCAAAGAGCATTATTGGTAAACAAGCTCAACGCGGCGTGAGTGTTCATCGGCTCCGCAAGCTCCAGCCTGGTTGATGGACCCAGCTGATAGCAGAAATCAAAAACGTCTTTTGCATCCAGGTGCTGAGACCAAAGACGTCATCAGACAGTACATTTCGACTATCCGGTCACTGCGAATCCTCGATCCCCCGGGTGTGCTGCTGCATAAGATTGCCGAACCCATTCGTAAGCACTTGCGCGAAAGGACGGATACGATAAGGTGCATCGTCGGGTTGTTGGTGGAAGGAGAGGATTTGAACGACGAGAATGAGGCGGGGGGTTTGATAGGCGAACAACATGAAGGTGTCGAGAGATTTGGTGACCCGAGGTGGGATCCGGAGCCTGTGGATGCAGCGCCAGGTATGTTCCTTTTGCGCCTCACATCAAAGCCTGTCAGACGCGAGCGGCATCAACAGCAGAATTCCGATCGGGCAAAGCGAGCGACATCGTCTCGACTTTGGTATCGATCTACGAAACCCGCGAAGCCATCATCAAAGAGCTGCAAGCATTGCTGGCCACCCGTCTCCTCGCTGTAAGAGACTTTGACGCTGTCAGGGAGGTGAGTTGCTCGATGCGTGTTGCCTGCCGCAGCTGATATCAGATCCGAACCATTGAAGTGCTTAAGATCCGTTTCGGCGAGAACGCACTCGGTGTCTGTGATGTTATGTTGAAGGATATGGCAGATTCCAAGCGTGTTGATGATCGTATCCAGGGGGACATTTCGGTGAGCACTCTTGTTGATCAAATTGTCAGAAAGTCGCTGACGAATTAGACCATCGTTCACCCGCTGGTCGTGTCAAGGATGTTTTGGCCAAATCTCGAATCGTCGGCACTACGCCTCGGCCCCAAGCTGGAGAGGTGAGTACGAGTGTTCACTCCGAGCTCGTTTGAATCGCACGAGCCGTGGCCTGTTCTACTGGCAATTTCGTCCGACTGAGCTGACTGGTAGGGCGGCAAACGAATACGAAGCGGCATTCCACCACTTTAAACCGGACAAACACCTCCGATGGCTCCAACAACTCGGCACGGCCACGATCTCCCTCGAGCTTGAAGATCGGACTGTTGAAGTGGAAGCGACTCCTCTACAAGCAAGCTTGATCGAGCTTTTCGAAGAAACGGATACATGGACAATCGAGGATTTGGTGGAAAGGCTCGGAACTGAAGAAGAGGCGACAGAGGCTGGATTGGCGTTCTGGAAAGCCGAGGGTGTTGTTAGGGAAGATGGGGGGAAGTGGGTCTTGCTGGAACGGGCAGAATGAATTGAGAGCACGGCAGGAGCCAGATGTACGGAGGAGGTCAGGGTGCATGGGCGGCGGTGTGGACGTATGCATCCCTCTGAGGTGTTATTGACCGAGATGCAATGGCGGGTTGTCACACTGATCCGTTTTGAAAAAACGGAACATTCTCAGTTCAATTCTCAGTCAAGTCCAAGTTAACATCTCGCACCTCTCCGATGTTGAGGTCTACATGGCCCGCGTGCAACTCACGACTGGCGACGTGGAGACATATTGTATGATCGCGAGCGTTCTGTGTCCTCGCCCTATTCTTCATTCCCCTGTTTCCAGATCAGGCAGGCTGATGTGCCCACAAGCGTCTCGAGGCGATAGGCCGGACGAGTTTGATCAGCATGATCTCTTCCCCTCTTTGGCATGTGCAAGAGCCCTCACTGCTTATGGAAGCTGCAACACGACTGTGCGCCTTGCGGCGGGCTTGTTCTGAACCGCCTCAGGTCCGTTCGGCTTCCACTCAAGTTCAGGCCCAAGCCCAGCTTCCCCTTCTCGCGCTCAAATTCATCCAGCGAGGCTCATCCAGCGAGGCTCGAGATCTGTTGATTGACACGAACGGGAGTCGGCCTAGAGTCGATTGAAATCGACCGTAAGGCAGCTACCGCGAGTGTTCCCGGTGGCAAGGGCGACTCGTTGTCCGCCATCGACTTCCTCGGTCCTGATGGCTCGAACGGCGCTGTACGCGGTTGAGTGCCGGCCGGCCATTCCGCTGATCGGGCTTAGACGCTCGACAGCGGACGTTTGCGGTTCGCCTGTGGCGGGCGCGCTTGCGGGGGTGGTTAGGGCTAATCTTCTGCTTCGCATTTTCCTCCTTTTCTTCCCCCACCGCACAGCTCGCCTCCTCTTCCTGCGGGCCCTTGCTTCTACTTTAGCTTCTAATCGGGACTATTCGTGGGCCAGCCCCGCTTCTGGGCTTTAGCACCAGCTCCAGCAGCTTCAAACTTGGCCACGGCTATGCCGAGTGGCGAGGACATGTGGGGGGTAACGATTAGCACACGCCGTCCCGCTTCAGCTGATGTGAGCTGGGGTCCCAGATACGACATCAAATATTACAAAGCAGAGTGCAGTGGAAGGAAAGGAAAACATCAATCTCCGCAGATAGTACAATCATATCCCAATCTCGTGACGCTTCATCATCTGCATATACATGTTTCTGTTTCACGCACCATACACACGTGCCTCACATCATACCCCACGCTATCGCTCATACCCACACCGCTCAGGTGAATCGCTGGACAACAACCGCATTCTGAAGCTTGGCCGCCTCGATCGTCTCCGAGTCGTCTTTCAGTTCTTTGCTGGGAAACGTCGTTTGCAAAACGAAGCTTCGGGCATCTGGACGAGCACTGATATCAGCTCTGACATCCGCTGATCTTGCCTGGCACGCCTGTTTCGCGATAATCGGGTCCGTGAACACTTACGCAGAGACAAAGTTTCTCAGATCTCCGACGGTGTGAGTAAGGTTGACCTTAGCAACCATCCTGCCCGTCAGCTGGACATCTTGAAGCATGTAATGACTAGCTCACTTCGTTCCGTCTCCCAACCTGACTTGAATAGAGGTCGCTGGTTTGCTCTCGTCCAGCTCGAAGGCCGCCTGTTGTGGCCCACTCTGGCTAGCTCCTCCGCTTGGCCCACTTGACGTCGTGGCACCTGCTCCGAATCCACCGGGCATGTTGCTCGGTGTGGAAGCACCGCTTCCTGCCGCTTCAGGCGCAGGACTTCCCAGTCGGTTACCACTACCTCCGAACGCCCTCATCACAGCCTTCGGCTTCACGTAGTCCTCGTTCGTTTTTTGGTCCACCAGCACCTGCAAAGGTTGGTTGTATCTCACCCCAAAGAGACTTGGGGGGGCGCGTCCAGAGTGAATCGCCTCGAGCAACTCCTTATTGGCGGGATCGTCATATGACATAAGTGGGCCATCTTCGATGGAGAAACCGTTGCGCCAGAAGGTAAGGTGTCGGATTTGAGTCTCTTCTTCTTCAGCAGGAGGAGGAGGAGCACGGCCGAACATCGAACCGAGGAGGGCATCGAAAGCGGAGGGGTTGGCGGCCGTGGCGCGAGGTCCGCCCGCAGCGGGTTGAGAAGATGAGGCAGATTCGGAAGGACCTTCTTCTGATCCCAGGACATTACCGGAGCCGCGGAAAAAGCTTGAGCCGGAGGGACCGGCAGCTTCGGGATCGTCGTGAGGTGTGTTCCTTCCTGTAAGCGGGACACAGGTGTAGTTGAGGGCTGCTTACTTGGCAGCTTGCGAGAGGATATCACTGACGATACCGCGAGGGCCCTTCTTCTTGTTTTGGTTCGGATCTTGTACGGCGAGACCACTGTCATCAGCAACGTACCACATGTTACACGCAGACCGTTCTTGTGCGCTCCTCCCCGATACAGCGGCGAACAAGGGCCGTTGCGGGACTGTCAAGGAGCCACTCACCTCTTCTCTCCCCCAGCGTAGAATTCCTGTGGCTCATCGTCATCGTCATCATCGTCGTCTCCGCCTCGTCCCTGCGCTGCGCTAGGGTGGATACCCTATCATCAGTGAACATTCTCCTTCATCCCTTTCCCCCTCGTCCCTCCGCCCAATCCTGGTCGGGTGGTGAATCAAAACATACAGTGTTAAAAAGCGTAGCAATACTACTCGTCAGTTTGAGACGGTCTCCATGAGACCCACTTACCCTCCCGTTTTTGGCGCAGCTTTGGCTTTAGGCTGCGGCTTGCCCCATCCTTCCGGCATAGCCTCAGCAATACGTCCATCAAGCGTCCTTGGTCCACCTGCGGGCACTACAGGCGCTCCGATTGCGGAATCTGATTGAGCGAAGGTTCCAGCGGTGTTGGCGTCCGGAAGGAGAGAATCTGATTCGGAAGGGTCGGCTTCGGCTCCTTGTGCGGCGTAGTAGTTTTCTATGGCGGACTATAGTTAGCTCCTTCATACATCTTCTACCGTGTGCATCAGGTCATAGGTAAATTCGTATGTTCAAGATCATATTTGCAAGGTGAATGGATGAACTACGAGCGGGGAAGAGGGTTGGGTGAGGGTGAGACAAGGTACAACTTACCTGCAAATCCGTCCCACCTCCCAAGAACCTCTCAGCGTCCTGCTTAGAGCCTTGGGTGATAGCCACAAATTGATCGATCTCTGTCCATCAGCTCGATGTGCTGAGTGCCTCCAGCTAGCTGACCTTCGTTTGATGCCATTTTGTGGAGTCAAGTATAGGAATGAGTTGTTCAAGTTGGGATGATCGAGAAGGATGAAACGCGACGCTACGTCAGCGTACTTGCACGTGACTTTAATTCCGCTTCATTGCGCTGAACACGCTTCAGAGCGGCTGAACACTGCAAGAGTCAATGCAAGCAAGCGCCTATGCATGTTGTTGATGAGTATGACAAACAGTAGAGGCGACCTCAAGGTGTAGCATGTAAAGAATCGCGCGAACATGTTTACTCTCCCTTCTTTCCGTCACCTCCCTTGCTGTCCTTCCCATCTTTCTCTTCATCCTTCTTAATCTTCCCCATGACCTTGACGTAGTCTCTGTTCATCTTCTCCTTATCACCAACCTCTCTCTCCAAATACCCTTCAGTACCTTCCTGCAGGCCCAAACCTTGCCTTGCTCTCCACTTGGCCTTGCGAATCCTCTTCTCCTCCTCTTTTGCTGCAGCAGCGTCGGCGGTAAGATATCCCTTAAGATCGGAGATTGCGGATGACTTGAGAGGCACAAGTTTCCCATTAACAAGGTGATTGTCGTCTGAAGACTCGGAAGGCGTGGGTGAAGGGGGTCGGGCATAGTCGAATACGGGAGGAGATGGGGAACGGGTTTTCTGGCGTTGCCGCTTTGGTGGAGGGGAAGGTGAACGGGAGAGAGGAAGACGGGGTGAGGGAGAGCGGGAATAGGTAGTCGGGCGGTACCGCTCTCGAGAAGGAGAATCGTCGCGCCGTCTTGCCGATCGGCTGTCATATCGATCTCTGGAGTATGAACGGTCGTACCCGTGAGACCGCTCGCGAGAGTACGACCTGTCGCGATGATCATACCTCTCGCGAGAGTAGGAGTTCACTCGACGGTCGTCTCTGTCGTATCTTTCATGCGAGTAAGATCTGTTGCGATCATATCGATCTCTCGAATCCGAGCGTCGTGGTCCACGGTCATACCGCTCTCTGGAGTATGACCGGTCGCGCCTGTCCCGAGAATCTGACCTATCTCGACGATAATCCCGATCGCGAGATTCGCCTCGGTCATTCCTTTCCCCTCTGTCGACCGACCTGGATCTCGACCTCGTCTGTGATCGACGCCTCTCGACTTTCACTTCTCCCTCTTCTTCCTTTACATTCTCCTCCTCTGAGTCTGTATCTGAATCCTCCGGCCGTCCAGCGGTCAAGTCGTAAGCACCGGCATCTCCAAAGATATCGTCATCGTCGTCCACAGGTGGAGGTGTCGGTTCTTTGCGTTTGATCGGTACAGATGGTCCTGGTAGATCCTGCTTCTCCTGGCCCTCTTTCGGTTGAGGTGGCGCTGATACTACTTGCTCTTGCTTAAGTCTCACACCAGGCTCTGCTTTCACCTTCTTCTTTTTCTTCTTCTTCTTCGGCGCTTCCGTCTCTTTGTTCTTGGCGGCTATCGATTTGAACTGGCATAAGCTTAGAGCGTCCTTGAGATTCAAGGACTCACCCCTTTAGCCATAGGTTCTTCGACCACTTTCTTTTCTTCCCTGTCCTCGCCTTTGGCCTTGCTCTTCGACACACCCTTTGCTAAAGCTTCCAGCTCTTCGTCGGCGATATCTTCGCCTTGGGCGGCGAGTTCTGCCTTTCTCCGTGCGAGCAACGCATAGTCGAGACCTTTGACCAGGATAGAATGTGTCGCGTCTCCTCCGAGATATGCTCGCTGCCGGTCGATCTACCGTTAGCTCTGGCGTTTGCAAGCTGGTCTTTAGCTCACCTCCTCTTGATCTACACCTTCATCCTTTTGTCGCTTCTCGAGGTCCTCGAGCAACTGCTCTACAGGCTTGTACTCGTCGTCCAGTCCTTGTCGCCGCCTCTCAGCCCTGTCCATATACTTGTCCTCTTTCTTGCCCTCCTTGTCTTTGCTGTAATCCTTCTTCTTTTGGCTCCTTGGAGCAAACGCCGTCGAGCTGCCCTCGTCAGGCGCCTTGTACTCATGTCCCGGCTTGGGCTTGATCCCCCAGCCTCGTTTTGGCGCCGGACCGCCTAGCACCCCACGCTGTCTGCCCGATGAGGAGCCTCCAGGGCCAGAGCCGGACGCGAGCATGTTCCGGAAAGCATTTTGGTCCATAGTGAGTTGTATGTGTGAGTGACCATGAGATGTTCCAGTTGAGTGGAGGAGGTGGAGGTGAAATGGGAGAAAAGGGATAAATTCCACGTGGGAGGAATATTCTGCTCGGGTCTACCCATGACCCGAGTGTGGCGCCTTTTGCCTGAAGCTGTGTCAGCTTCGGTCTCAGGATTCGCTTCGGTGCATGGTGAGTGAGTACCCTTGGTGGCTTGTTAGTTAACGACAGCAGATCTGGGCTCTACCGATGTGGGCGGAGATCTTAGGCAAAGCGACGACGGAGCGGTGACCGTCCGCTCGTGGTTGCAATTAACGGCATGAAGAGTTGGGAACGGGAAAATATCGTTCCGGGATGCCGAGGGTACTGATGCTGCCGGTCAGCTATTGGCCCGGAGGTTCTCTCGGCGCATGACCTGGCGATTGTTCCGGGTACCTCCAGCGCGATTCATAAGCTTGACCATAGTCCCCAGCATTAGTATACATCCCCCGTACATCCTCTTACCGACTGTACGCTTGTGAAACCCACCGAACTTAGCAATAAAAATAACAAATATGGCTCCTACTTTCACCCACGAGTTCAACCACGCCGGTTACAAGGGCAAGGTCGAGGTCCCCGTCGGACTCTACATCGACGGTGAATGGACCGAGTCAGCCGGCAGCGGCGCGAAGACCATCGAGTGAGTACTGCACTTTGTATGGCTACGGCAGAAGACTGACCGCAGCATCGTCAACCCATCCACTGGCGAGACCCTGATTGCCATCCCCGAAGGATTGGCTGAGGATGTCGACCTCGCCATCAAGGCCGCCCACAAGGCATTCAACACGACCTGGGGTCTTAACTGCCCCGGTTTCGAGCGAGGCAAATACCTGATCAAGCTCGCCGAGCTCATGGAGCGTGATCTCGACATTCTCGCTTCGATCGAGGCTCTTGACAACGGAAAGACCTTCTCCGCTGCTAAAGGCTTCGACGTGGCTGAGGCTGCTGCTTGTTTCCGATACTACGGTGGTTGGGCGGACAAGATCCACGGAAAGACCATTGAGGTGAGTCTTGGGTTCTCTTTTCTGCAAAGGGTTGTGGGCAGGTGGGGATTGGGGCAGTTTGGCATTAGCGGCTAGGGTTCGGCACGGGCCATCCGGCTATCGGTTAAGCTGCGGCCCCATCGACCCGTTGGTGCTAGGCCGGATTCTGAGGCGTGCGGCAGTAGACGTTTCGGTGCTCTGCGGCAAACCTTGAAACCGGGGTAGTCACTAACGACAGACCACTGCTGCCAAGTTCACCTACACCCGCCACGAGCCCGTTGGTGTTTGCGGTCAGATCAGTATGTCCTCTCGAGTCAACCGCCAGAAGCTCACTAACCCCAGTCCCATGGAACTTCCCCCTTCTCATGTTCACCTGGAAGGTCGCCCCGGCCCTTGCTACCGGTTGCACCGTCGTCATCAAGCCTTCCGAGCTTACCCCGCTCACCGCCATGTACATGACCAAACTCATGAAAGAGGCTGGTCTCCCCAACGGTGTTGTCAACGTCGTTACCGGTTACGGCCCAACTGTCGGTAACGCTCTTTCGTCTCACCCAGACATTGACAAGGTCGCTTTCACCGGATCCACCAACGTTGGTCGACTGGTCATGGAGCAGGCTTCCAAGTCCAACTTGAAGAAGGTCACTCTTGAGCTCGGTGGAAAGGGTTCCAACATCATTTTCGACGATTGCGACTTCGAGAACGCCGTCAAGTACGCCGCGCAGGGTATCTTGTGAGTGTCCCATCACCCCTCGTTACAATCAAACACCACCTGGTCCCAACCGCTAACGTCAGCTTCAACCACGGCCAAACATGCTGTGCCGGTTCCCGAATCTACGTCCAAAAGGGCATCTACGAGAAGTTTGTCGCTGGCTTCAAGAAGCAGACCGAATCGCTCAAGGTCGGAGACCCATTCGACGAGAGCTCGTACCAAGGTCCTCAGGTCTCGCAATTACAATGCGATAGGATCATGGGCTACGTCGAGTCGGGTAAGAAGGAAGGTGCGACCGTCATCACGGGCGGTAAGAGGCACGGAGACAAGGGCTACTTCATCGAGCCCGTGAGTATCGCTCTTTCTACCTCACTCTCTACAACTAATCTCCGCGTGAATCCCCGCGCTGACTTCAGACAATCTTCGGAGACGTCACTGCCAACATGAAGATCGTCAAGGAGGAGATCTTCGGCCCAGTCGTCGTCATGACACAGTTCGAGCACGAGGACGAGGTTATTGAAGCCGCCAACGACTCTATCTACGGTCTTGCTTCTGCCGTCTTCACGCAAGACATCAACCGAGCTCACCGAGTCGCTGCTAAGCTGAAGGTGCGTTTCAAGTTTGACTGTTTCAAGTTTGACTTTCGCTCCAAAATTCCCCATTATTCATTTCCCCCTCCCCTCCCCCCTCCCTGTTACACCATCTCCTTCATTCTTCATCTTCATTCCCATGTCAAACGCTGATGTCAGGCCGGTACACTGTGGATCAACTGTTACAACGAGCTCCACCCCCAGGTTCCGTTCGGAGGTTTCAAGAGCTCTGGTATCGGTCGTGAACTCGGTGAATACGCTTTGGAGAACTACACCGAAATCAAGGCGGTTCACGTCAATCTTTCCGGCCAATGCGGTATCCCATCGTAATGTGACAGTATTAGGATGATGGTGCAGAACTGTAGCTACACGGCGGTGTCTATATGATGTAAGAGATGAATGAAGTTTATCATGATAAGAGTTTGCGAACCACTGCAATGTTTATACTACGGCGTTGCGCAAATCGTTTGCTTGTACAGAAATGTTGGAGTGTGAACTAGAGTGCTTGTGAGCTATGAGCTTTGAGGAGGGAAGACGGGGTAGAGATCTGATCCCCAGAGCCAAGAGGTGATAGCGGATGGAGGGAAGATAAAAGTAGATTCGAGTGGCAAATCATCGGAAATGGCGGATATGATGGTCAAGAGATGGTCAAGAGCGATGTGGGATCTCAAGCAGCCCAAGATGGAATACGAGTATACGTTCAAGGTGAAGGTGGTATTTGGAGAGGTATTTGAAAGCCAACACCACCCTGAACCTGAGAGTCGGCCCGCCGAAAGAAGAACCCCGGACGACCAGGCATCTTTACCGTCATGAACAGATTATACGACGAGCTGCTACTCATGACTGAGCATCTTCAGAATTAAGCATCATGCCAACTGAGTCTCAAACGTGAGAGGAAAATCTGGCGCCCTCGGTCCTTTTGCTCCTTCATGGATCATTGCGATCGTCCGTAATTGCGCAGGTTCCTGCTAGCCTACTGTCGAGACAGAAACAGAGTCCCTGATTAGCCATGTGGTGACAAGCAGGGAAATCTATTGCTCGTCAACGTCAGGCAGGCGATAAGGCCGATGGTCACATGCTAGCAGTATCCTCATGTTACTTACGAGCTGAGCAACCTTTCCTCGGTCTCACGCTATTTGTGTCCAACTCTGCCGTGTTCGACAGTGTGGTTGTGCCAAAGGTAACTGATTGGGCTTACTCATATCCATTCGATATGATACCCAGACATCTAAAGTCACTTCTAGCCTGTCAGGCATTGAGTTGATACTGCCGTTCCCTGGTCGTCGCGTGTACAAAGCCTATGACCCGATGGCAGAAGCCTCTAAACATGGCAACAAGGGGATTCGCGGTTCGCCACTGGAGCCCCGGTCTTTCACGTTCACTCATCCATTACGTCTACACGTTCATCCATCGTTCTAATTATCATCTCCATCCTTCACCCCATGTCAGCCTCTATCCCTCTGCTATGCTTCAACGACGTTTATCGGGTCAACCAGCGATATGTACCCCAACCTGGTGCTCCTAGAGCACCGGGCGGAGCTGACAAGGGTGGATCGGGCGGTGAAATCAGTGTTAGCCAGTTTGGGCAGTTGATCTACGATATCCGAGATGGGTGGGGTGTCGAGCAGGGAGAAGACGGGGAAGAGGTGAAGCAGGGATTAGTACTGTTCGCTGGGGACGTGTTCAATCCCAGTGTGGAGAGTAGCGTCACGAGGGGGTCTCATATGGTGAGTCGGGGCGGTCTGTGCTACGGCTCTTCAAGCTCTGTAGCACGACACTGGCGTAACCTGGACAAGGGCAATCAGCTGATAGTAGGTACCCGTAATGAATGCCCTCAAGGTCGACTGCGCTTGTGTTGGCAATCACGATTTTGATTTTGGTACTTCAACCCTTGTATCAACGCTGACTGCAGGTTTCCCTCATTTGACCAGGCTCATTCACTCCACCACATTCCCATGGCTTCTTTCAAACATCATTGATACAAGAACAAACGCCGTGCCCGAGCCATTGAAACGGTATTGGAGGACCGAGCGATGTGGGGTCAAGATCGGTATCATCGGTTTAGTCGAAGAGTGAGTGGTGAACTAGGCGCGAGCTGATATCAGGGATTGGATAGCTACAATCCCGTCATGGCCGGAGACTTTCCAATACCGCTCAATGGTAGATACCGCGATGGAGCTATCGAAGGAGCTACGAGCAGACGGCGTGGAGCTCATCATCGCCTTGACACATTGTCGCGTGCCGAATGTACGATGTCTGACGAGATCTGCGCTTATAACAGGACATTGCTCTAGCCAAGGCGCTCGAAGCGGTCAAAGGTGGGGCCAACGACAAGCACGGTGTCGATCTTCTCATTGGCGGACATGACCACATCTACTATGTGAGCCATTGATTAGACTTTCGCTGACGGTAGATCGGAAAAGGCGCGACCGAATGGGACGGCTTCCCCGGAGACCGATCAGCAAAGGGCACAGAAGGCGACAATGGAGTCCACCTCATCAAATCTGGTACTGATTTCCGTGATCTCACCGAAGCAACTCTACATCTCACGCCGACATCTTCGGCGACTCGTAAACGGACAATACAGTCTTTGACGGGGAAACATCACTACATTGTTCCTTCTTCTCCGTCCAACAAAGATATCGAGGTTTTGCTCAAAAGCCTACTGTCAACAGTCTCACAAACCCTTTCTAAACCGGTTTGTTGGAGCTTGACTCCGTTTGACGCCAGGAGTGAAGTGGTCAGAACCAAAGAAACGGGCTTAGGGAACTGGGTTGCGGATGTCTTGGTACATGCGTATGCGGAGAGTTTGTTAGAAAAGGGATCAGGAGAGAAGGAAGAGGGCAACAAGGGGGACGCGAAAGAGTCAAGGAGGAGCTTCACAGGGGTCGACGCGGTCATCATTTGTGGAGGAACAATTCGGGGAGACTCACAGTATGGACCAGGAAAGATCACGCTCGGCGATATACTCGGTAGGTGGTCTCTGACTAATCTTACACTCGAGGTTGCTAACTACCAGAGATTCTGCCATTCGAAGACCCCGCTGTCTGCATCGAGGTGAGTCAGATATACTCTTGCTGCGGCAACATCTAACAGCAGATCGATGGGAAAGGTATTTGGGACACAATGGAATCAGCTTTGTCCAAGTGGCCCGCACAAGAAGGGTGAGTCGATCATTTTCGGACCATTCGCTCATAATAGCCGTTTCCCAATAGTCTCCGGTCTTCAAGTTCAATGGGATCATCGGTTACCGCCTGGAAAACGGGTCAAATCGATCAGGCTGGTCAACCCGCCATCGGAAGAGGATGACGAGGTGGACAACCCCGAAGACATGGTGGACTTTGTCGAGCAGGGCGATGGAACGAGAGTCGAGGTCAAGCAGAGAAAAATGGACCTGGGTGACGAGGTCAAGAATGGAGAAGGCGGCAGGGTGTACCGAGTCGTCAGTGATGAACGCGAGTCCATTGCTGAAACCAGATCACTCGCGAGTACATGGCACTTGGATATGACGGTTTTGAAGCCTTGAAAAACCGGAAGTTCATCATCGACGACGAGAACGGACAGATCATGTCGAGCATCATCCGGTCTTTCCTCCTTGGTAGGTTAGAACCGATGTTTAAGGTTGACCTCAGGTTCCGCTTACATCTTCCGACATAAACAACTGGTTGATGCCCACCAAAAACACCTTTCTACCAAAACATCCTCCTTCATCTCACGAGCGCAGAAAGAGAGTCAGAACAGCCCGCGGCAATCTCCCAGCGCTTCGCCCAAGTCATCTCGCTTGCACCTCCTCTCGCCAACATACGAAAAGGACGAATCTGCCGTCGCGCCGCAGTCACCTACCGTCGAGCGCACGACATCGGGCCTGGGATCTAAACGGCACGTGGTCAAACACGACTGGAGCTCGATTCGGGCCGCAATGTTTATTGCGAAGCACGAGCATATGAGTGATGTTGATGGATGTCAAGGGCATAATATGCGAAGGCAGGGAAGCGCACACGAGCCACACGAAGGGCCTTGCTCGCAAGTGGTCAGGAAGCAGGAGAAGATCACTACGCTAGCTCAAGCGAGCTATTTTGTCAACCAGGAGAGCAAGGAAGAGCTGAGTGCCTTGAGCGGGGACTTGGCGATTGTGTGTCCTCTGGTCGACGGCAGGATGCGTGACTTGGGAGAAGGACAGGAGTAATGGTGATAATGGGGTAGCTATAGCAAGTCATTTCATGTAGCTCGCAGTCCATCGAATGCAGCCTGCATAAATGCATGTGCCTATACCATCATACATGTCGTTGCGTATGCCTATCAGCGACACTCTGCTACGGATCTCAGATGTCTTGTCACGTGAGTGTTTCGGCATCACCGCCGCAGTACTTCGCTTACATTTATTTCTCTTTTACCCTTGCTTGCCCTCGTCGCTCCTGCCGTAGGCTCCCCTCAAGCGTCTACACAAGCGACATTGACAAGCAGCGCATAACTGCATTAAACTACATCGAATCCAGAGGGTACACGTATGAGCTAACAAATCCGCGCCCGGAGACTAGCGGCCGACCGACGCTCGCTTGAGATTTTTTCGACCAAGGAGTAATCATGCAGAGTATAGCGTATGAGTCAGTGGGGTGGATCGGCTCGAGTCGAGAGAAGGCGATGTATCATTTGTACTACAAGATCTACACTCGTTGCAGAAATACTGATAGTGATCGTCGTTGATCTCGAATTTTTATCGAACAGGACGAAGGGACCACCTCGGGGCCGCAATCACACGTAGACCCGCTTTAGATCGGATCAGAGATTTGTGGAGCGGCAAAAAGAAGCATTGAACGATATGGTCATGAACTTGAAGGCGAAGATGAATAAGAAAGCGGTGGAGCGGGATGCAGAGCTTGAAGCGGGGGTGATTGACCCACGAACGAAAGAGCTCGGGATTTCGCAAGAGGGCAGGGAGGTTGATGCTGTTTTTGGCGCTTTGAACGAGGATGGTCCGAATTATAGGGATGTGAGTGTGGAGCTTGCTTATGCCATTTCAACCACTTTTCAAGCTGGATACACGGCGTCGAGCGTGGTAACGGGTGCGGAGATGATATGGAGGAAGACGGCCACTGACGCCAGGTCGGATGGATCAGTACCCTCGTCTTGATGATCAAGTCGCAGATTGGTCTGGGTATCCTGTCCCTGCCCTCCATTATGGGCACCCTCGGTCTCGTCACGGGATTAATCTGTATCGTGGCCATCGGCGTGATCATGACTTGTGGGTTGTCCAGCGGACTGGTACTCGAAGAATCGTGACTGGTACTGATGAAAGGGGCGGATTACATGATTGGGGAGACGAAACGAAAATATCCTTCCGTCTGTGAGTCTATTCTCTCTATTTTCACCCTTGATGTCGCGAGATGAAATCTGGAGTAGGCGCTAATGTCAGACAGTATCGATGATATGGGATACCTCCTTGGTGGACGGATAGGCAAAGAAATCTTCGCCGTGGTCTACTGGCTCTGTACGGTTTTCCGACTGATTCGCATTCTAGGACGCTAATGCCAGTCATGATTTTCGTTGGAGGAGCAGGGATGCTTTCGTTGTCAACCTCGCTCAACGCGCTATCGGTCCATGGAGCTTGTACCGCGGTATTCGTCGCTGTTGCTGCGGTCGCCACGGCACTCGTATCGAGCATCCAAACGCTTGGCCGGATAAAGCTCCTGGGTTGGGCTGGCGTCGTTTCAATCTTATCTGCTGGTAAGTCAACGTTCCTGCAGTCAGTGCGATTGCTCGTCCTTCCTCCGTATCGCGTAAACCACATCGGGGCACGACTGATCCCAGTCATCGTTCTCGTCGTAGCTGTCGGCGTGCAGGACCGCCCCTCGGCAGCGCCACAAACCGGCCCATGGAACAAGGAGGTCGTGCTGTTTGGCAACCCCACTTTCGCCCAGGCTTCCGCCGCTGTATCCGGTATCGTCCTATCGTTTGCGGGTACCAGTGTCCACTACGGTATCCTGGCCGAGATGAGGACCCCGGCTCTGTACACTAGAGCCATGTTGATCTGTCAAATCTTCGTCATCGTCTTCTACCTCGTACGTTGTGTTTGTCATGTTTAGGATACGTCTAATTGCAGATCATCGGTGCTGTAGTCTACCACTACGTCGGGCAATACGTCGCTAGTCCTGCTCTTGGAAGCGCTGGCCCACTGCTCAAGCGTGTCTGCTACGGTCTGGCCTGTACGCTACACCGATTCAGTATCTTGTCCGTTGCTGATAAACAGTACCCGGTCTACTCGCTACCACTGTCATTTTCACCCATGTAAGTTATCCTCCTCGCCGTTATACGTACAATGCTGATGAGATAGCTCGCGGCCAAATTCATCTTTGTCCGAACGCTCCGTAACTCTGTCCACCTCAGCCAGAATACCGTAAAACACTGGATCGTATGGCTCGGCTCGGTCATGGGATGCACAATCCTCGCATACGTTATCGCAAGTGCCATCCCCGTATTCGGCGGTCTGGTAAACCTGATCGGAGCGACGTTCGGTACTTTCATCTGCATTGTCCCCTTCGTATGTCGAATTCTCAGCTCACTGGCGGATTTGTACGGGAAAGCTGACAGTCAGGGCGTGTTTTGGCTCTGGGATAACTGGAACCCGCCCGTCAGGACGATGCGATGGTACCTCATGGCCGCGTGGAGCACGTTCGTCGTCATCTGCGGACTGTTCTTCATGGGCGCAGGAGTGAGTGGATCTTACACAAAGGGTGCCGTATCCCGTTCAGTGCTGACTTGCAGACTTATGGCTCTGTTATCGATATTAGAGATTCATACCGCGAATCAGGCGGTTCGGCCGCGTGGTCCTGTGCGGACAACTCGAATTCGACATAAGGATACGTACCACACCAATAGAGCGGGTATGATGCAGATATAATTGAAGAAAACAAGCGTTTTGAGCGTGCGGCGGAACTGGGCTTGGTGCTGAAAGCACGAGTTCAAAACACGTTCACAAGAAGATGATTATCAATGGGTGCATTTGGGGAGTGTACAGTGGACTCTCTCTCAGCCCAAACATCTCAAACACCCGTTTAGCACACTTGTGTTTCCCACGTCAGTGCCCGAACCGAATGCTCAAAAAACGCCGCTGCATATATCGACAAGCTGACCACTGTTCCGATGTATAGGCACAACCGTCCCAAACTGGTTCCCACTTCCATGACTGCCTTGTATCCCACCTATATGGCACAAATCACCTCCTCCGGCAGATCCCAGCTTGTCACTCGACCTTCGATGCCTCAAACAGTGGACACTGCCGAATCTTGCGTGGAGTCCTCTGCCGCGTCGTTCGTCTTGGTGGTCGCACATGAACAAGTGATGGTGAGCTTCTCGCCACCATCCTGTTGCGCATCGAGGAAAGCCTGAAAGGCCTTCCTTGCACCGCCTTGGCTTTGCTTCGTGAGCAAATAATGAGAACAATGCAGTGCAGATATACAATAAGGGATGAGAGTCGGGAATTGCTGCTGTTTGTCTTTATCATCTTCCTCTGTGAATGTCGTCCCGAAATACTCTTCGGCTGTTCGCACTGACTCGATGAAAGTCTCGTGCTTCATGTGTCCCGGCCAGGACCGAGAAAAATCACAGTGTTCGGATATGAACTTTTCAAGACTGATATCATCGCCAACAAACGATTCCATCATAGCTATCGCTGTCTTCACTTCATCGTCCCTCTTGTATACAGGCTCCTCGGAAGTTCCATGGTTGATGAAAGATTCCAGAATGTTATCGATTGTAACTCCTTGCGTCGAGGCTCTTTTCAATAGACTTGCTTCAAGCCAGGCGCGCTTTAACACCGTTTCCAGCGCTATACAGGAGTCTTTTTCGGCGCGATCACAACATTTCATCTGTGCGCAGGTGTTCGGGAATCTTTGCTCAATACTGGCGTCCGACTTGCTTGAACCATCGTTGGGTGGACTTGGCTCGGACGGGTCAGCGTTGGCTGTGTTGTCGAAAGAGCCGATAGTGGGGTCCATGGACACGTCAGTGACGTCGGACATGCTTGTGCTGTATCATGAATTGTTATTATCTTGCTGTGAATGAGGGTGGTAACGGGGGGTTACAGCTAGAAGCAGAAGAACTTCTAGTGCTCACTGTAGACCCATGGTGACGCGGTCAAAGGAGGTACCACATAGGAGTGTCCGTAGACGCTGCATCACCTAGCCAAGGCCATCCGGTCGTGTACGAGCGGTTCTGATACACGAAATGGTTCTGCTTCGCATTCCTTCTCACGATTCTCACGGTTCTTACGAGTCTAACAATCGCCTCTCCTCCCTTTCACCCCAAAAGATCCGACATCCTCTACCCGAGAAAGGATGTGTGCTGAAACGCCGTCTGGCGATCTCGCCTCGGTCGGGGGCTTGTTCGAGCTATATCCAGCTCCGGCTATGCGACGTCGCGGCTAAACATAGCTCTATCGCTGCCATTTCGGTATCAAAGACCGTTTCCGCTGAATACTACCATTTCCCCTCGCCCTGCCCACGCATACTCGTGGGAACCCCGATTGAGCCGATGAAACCTCCACATCCTGTTGAACCGGGTAACAGGATACGTCGGGCTCACTTGGCGCATGACGTCGAGATTGCGTGGGATTTCTTTTCCACGAGACTCTATTGCTGACGGCTTGGCGGTTGGCTAGGTGCATGAGTAGCGGGCGATGGCACTCGCCGCCGCGATGGTGATTCCAGCACAATGGCCAACCTCCACCCGGTAAACGCCTTTACGCCTTTAAGCGGGCGAATGACCAGTGGCATGAGTAAATGAGTAAATGAGTAAATGTTATCCCGTAACGGCCGTTGCCGTCAGGGGCGCAGGGGCGAATTGCCGCGTCGGCATGCACGACAAGCCACTGATGTTATTCTGGGACGATTTTTTCCATTCTTTTTTGCTGAATACCACCCACCTCCGCTTCGCATCCCCATGGGCGGGGCGATGCAAGAGGCCACGGTTATTGAAACCCAGGGGGTGGGAGGGGCTAAAGCAGAGTCGCCGGTGCTATTGTAGCCCGTGTGTGGTGTTGAATGCAATTTGAAGCAATCAAAACAATGGGGTTTAGCTCCACGGGGATTCAGGATGACGGGGGTCCGCCGAACACGAGACCAAGCCTGTGGGACGTGGGACAAGTTTTGGTTTGGGATGGATAATGACCAATCGCCCTTGGCTCCTCTATCCCACCCCGGAAATAACCGAGCATAGGTCGAAAACCCCCCCTACATATTGCTGACTGGCCCCGTATCTCCATCGATATTTCCCCCACATCGCAAACATCTTTCCATAGTCCCGTATCTTACCGAGACAAAGCTATTTACAACCACTACTCCACCAACCACACTCTCAATCTAACATTAAATCATGTCGGCCGAGATCAAGCGAACCGCTGCTCCGTCAGAGAACGGAACTGTCTACAACGGCCCAGAGGGGTACCAAGGTACCGGCGGTGGTGTCTCTCGATTCGTGCGTTCTCGGTGCTGCGGTATACGAGGGTAAATCACTCATGTCTAGATCACACCCGGAGGTAACCCTATCGATAACTCTCAACCGGCTTTCCCGGTTTACCACCGAAAGTTTGCCAACCCCGCTCCGCTGGGTCTGCTTGGGTGAGTGGTGGTGATCCTATACGAGGCGAAACTGCTGCGAACGGCCGAGGAAGAAATCGCCATCTAATCCTAGTTTCGCCGGTACCACGTTCGTCCTCTCCCTGATCAACGCCCACGCCCGAGACATCACCATCCCGAACATTGTTGTCGGTCTCGCATTCGGTTACGGTGGTCTCGTCCAGCTCATTGCTGGTGTGCAAGAATGGGCATGCGGTAACGTGAGTTGGAATTTACCCCCGCGCTTTTTCTCCCATCTCAAACTGACTCGCAGACATTCGGAGCAACTGCTTTTTCTTCTTACGGCGGTTTCTGGATTTCTTACGCCGTGATCCAAGTCCCGTGGTTCGGTGTCAAGGGTGAGTCGAAGATCTCCACAGTCAGGACATGTGTGACATTTTTTTAATGCCCAGCCGCGTACGGCACAAACACCCGAGAACTCCAAAACGCCGTCGGAATCTACCTCGTCTCATGGGCGCTCATCACCCTCATTTTCTTCATCGCCTCGCTCCGATCTTCCATCGCCCTTGTCGCTCTCTTCGGCTTCCTCGAAATCACCTTCTGGCTGCTTGCTGCCGGTGACCTCGCCGCTTCCGTCAACACGACCCGAGCTGGTGGTGTCTTTGGTGTGGTGAGTTGATCGGAATTCCGGCACAGAAAACGCAATACTGACAATAGATCACTGCTTTCATCGCCATGTACACCGCGCTTGCGGGTATGTTGACTAAGGACACTTCGCACTTCCTCATCCCCGTTGGTGACCTTTCCCGGGCAAGCAAGTAAGCGATAGCGAGTCGAAAGTTGGGGTCATGGCGAGTTCGACAGTAATGGCGCGGTTTCATGTGAGGCAAGAGATGTGTCACGATTACCAGAGGAAGCTCATCAGCCGTTGGAGCGAAGTACAGCCGTTTTTCCAGATGCATACATTTATTATTCTACAATCACCTGACACCACCCTGACAGCATGCTAACAACATAGATTCTAACCCAAGACCGCACTTACAAGCGTTTGAGCCTTTCCCAGCGTCATTGGAAGATGGTTTGACCTCGACAAGATTGCTGGGCCAGGCGGAAGTGCCCCCAGTATCCGCGAATCGTTGTCTAGCGGGCACCCATACAACTCCCCGGACGAAGTGCACACCAATGGGGTTGCAAGGGAACGGCGTTTACACCCTCGCTGACCATTCTGTATCGCACATCTTGTATTCGAGCTAATCCCTCAACCGAGCCTAATGTTAGCAAACAAGACCTTCTCAATTTCAAATCCAGGCTGCCCCGAGAGACAGCGAGACACTGAAAACATAACAGCCGGGCAAAACGTACTGTGAGGATACCCCTTGCTTCCCGGCGGTGTCCAGAAAACCTCAGACAACGCAGCGGCACGGGGCCATAGGAGCGTTTCGAGGTTGGTCTCATCTGCCTGTTCTGCCCATAACGAGACCTGTCCTGGGGTCTCAGCTTATGTTTGTTCTCTTCGAGTGACCGAAGCAGGCCCGGAAGGACTGACCTCCGAGTACGAGATGCCGCTGATCTTTTGAAACCTTATCAAACGGATCGAAGCTTCTATCAGCGTTCTCTATGCTATGTGGGCTTGTTGCAACACGCGCAAAGGTGCGGCGGACCCACGACCATATCCTAGCCCACGTCTTGAACGGGTCACACCAGCTGTTTCCGCCTCCTCCGTTTCCGATCCAGCCGCCGTGCCCGCAGTCCAGGTAGAAATAGTCTGCGGCAGCGTGCACAATTTTGAACCCCTTGTCTAGCACTTTTCTCGCGTCTGCCGAGTCTTGCCATATGCAAACGACAGTGTCATCTCGCAGGGACGGTATATCGTATTCGAGCACCTGGACGAGTCAGCGCTCTCAACCAAGCACAGGGCGTGAAGGAGAACGCAGGATGCCGGACTTACCATCTCTTGCCATACCGCCGCTATCTTCCTTCGTTCATATAAGGCGCTCTGGGTTTTCCGCGTGAACTCATCCAGAGCTTGATCAAAAGTCCATCCTTTTGCCTCGAGGATATCGGTCGTAGCGTTATCGTCCATCTGTCATCAGCATGCTCATCTCCTGGCCGATGGGTACTGCCTCAGACCCGCAGTCGCGTCCACCCCTCTTCTTCTGAGCCAAGAGGGAGGAACAATGACACTCACCATACACTTCCGGTTCAGCTCGTCCCCTCCCGTCCCGACATATCTGCTCTCCACAAGCTCCGCCAATCTGCTGAACAAGGCAACCGCAAAATCCTGTATTGTCTCATTGGCGAACCGCAGCTGACCAGCTGGAGGTTGCACGGCGTAATCCCACCATGGCTCCGATTCGAAGCATGCGACGTAGTCGGGATAAGTTTGGGATATGGTCGCTGTATGACCTGGCGTGTCTACTTCAATGACCACGTCGATTCCGCGCTGCGTGGTAAGTATCCCGGTATCCGCCAAACCGCCATCAAGTGGCCAGATTGGGATGGGAGGTTAGCACGTACCTCTCCAGCGTAACTTATGATTTGCGCTATATCCTCTTCGGTGTAAACCTGATCTGCAGAGTAGGCAGCTTGGGATAGTTCGGGAAAATTGTCCAAGTGAAGAGGCCAAGAATTCGAGTCTGTGATATGCCTGAGCTCAACTTTGACCGTGACTTGCCAGGGTCAGGCGGTTCAGCTTCAATCGACTCACCAGTGGAACACGTTGAGCTTGACCATCGCCATGACGTCTAATTGCTTCATGATGAGGCTTTTTGGGAAGAAATTGCGGGAAGTGTCGAGCATGATCGCTCTCCAGCCAAATGCCGGTTCGTCGACTATATGGTACGGACCATATGGAGCGTATATCGTTGATCCTGAAGACGTAGATGGACGGGCATCGCCCAAAAGGGTGCTTTGAACCAGGTCGATCAGCTCTTCCTGCTGAAGCAGCAATCCCGTCGGATCTCGAACTCGATCATCGTGTATAGATGACGACGCCGAGGGGAGGAGGTAGAAGAGCTGCTGAAACGTTGTCAAACCGCGAAAGAGACCTAACGCGGATTCCGCTGTCAGTGTCGCTTTCGACGCCAAAGGGATGTCCAGCGTGTACCTCTCCAGCGCCATTCTATCTTCGGCCGGCATAGCTGCGCCGTCCTTGATGGATGGAAAGGTGCATTCGTGAGAATCGCCTCTGGGAGAAAGAATGAGCGACTCGAGGGTCGTCGCGCAACCTTTGCCTGTAGAGGGGAAGAACTCGCGCCCATGCGTGGTAGAGAGGTATGTATGGCGTATACTCGTAAGTTTCTCCTCTGTCCGCTTCAGCGTGGCGAGTAAGTCGGTTGGGATGTTGTGAGAGGCGTGGTGGACCGTGATGCTGAAGTTGGAGGAAAGACATATAGGCGCATTCCCAGTCGTGTACTCAGCTGGGAGTGGGACTATGCCGAGGTGCCCCTCAGCTGTGGTAGCCAGCGTCAAAGCGCACGGAACGACGAGGAGAAGAAGGAAAGACATCTTTATATCGAGGCTGATATTCCTCATGATGACTCGCTAGCGCGGATGCGGTTGACGAGGTGAGTAGGGGTTAGTACGAATCAGTCGAGGCTGATACGAATTGCTGTGATTGTTGGGGCTTGTGACGTTTGCGTGTTACCGAATCTCCACGACATCCTTGCCCCATCTACACGACAAGTAGGTGCGAGGAGAACATGACGCCGGACAGATGAGTATGCAATAACACTAAAGATTGGTTGAATGTTGATTTGAGCAATTGTGTGAAGGCGAGTGCCGACAGGTTCGGCCCCGAGAAGCCGGGTGGAGGTGAAGTGGGGAGGAGGATCTACGAGTACTATGGATGATATCGACGACGTCCTTACATATGCTCATGAACATGTGCCAGAACCACGAATGCATCCCTTAGTCACACAACACTATGCCTTACTTTGCGGTGTGCTTCTCGACAAATGCAATGATGGGCTTTACCACCGTCTCCCAGTCGTTACTGTCCGGGCCCTGGGAATCAGCTTCATCTCCGTCGTTCCTCGTCATATCACTCACGTTGATCCTCTGGTCGAAACCATGCGGCTCGCCCTCGGGGTACTGACTCTGCACCTCCACGCCAAGCTCTTTCAGCTTGTTCTCGAAATCACGCCCCTGCTGCACCGGCACCAGCGTGTCTCCCGTTCCGTGCAGAACGTACGTGGGCGGGTAAGCCTTGTTCCCCTTTTCTTTTTTGGTATCAAGGAGATAAGTCGCCGAGTGGTCTTTAGCTCTCTGGTCAAACTCGTCTTGCCCTTTACACTCTTCTTCGCGCAACATCAACCTCATTCGTTGCCCGAGAGCCGTGACGTAGTCGTATATATCGCATTCGAACAATGCTTCGTCTTTATCGATCTTGAGATCTTCCACGCCCCAGAACGATCGTAGTGTCTCGATAGGCAGGTCGAGGTGGAATCGCGCGGGACGGGCGTAGGCCGCGTTTGCCTTGTCCCGATCGGCAATGGCGATATCTAACCGCTTCTTCAGGTCGTCTTTCCCGGTAAGATCGAGCGCGGCGGGCACCGGTTTGTAGAAGTGCGGCTCGAGGAGATCGACAACACCGTAGACGTTGACAACGGCTTTAGGAGGTGGGGAAAGGTGATGCCCCATTAAACAGGCCAAAGTCCCCCCGGCGGAATCACCCGCTACGATGTACTTGTCGACGTCGACGCCTGGAACGACGGAGGGGAGGTTGGATCGGAGCCAAGTGAAGCCGTCGATACAATCTTGGACGGACTCCATGAGAGAGCATTGGGGGATGTAGCGGTAAGCAAGGGAGACGACGTGGTATTTGTCCCCAAAGGCCGGGTTGACCCACGGCGCGATGGCGTACGGGTTACCGGATTGGAAGCCTGGGATCAGCTCGTGTCGCGACCAAGGGATGTATTGGAGGGTGGACAACCAGTCGAGCGTGAAGGGGTAGATCGACGACAGTGTAGTCCGCCCGGTAGCACGATTGCGGCCAACACGGATGAGCATGCGAGCAGCACAGCCCATGCTCAAACGTCCAGCACAATGCTGTTTCACTTCGCCCCGCTCAATCCCAAACAGGTAGAAAGCAACTCACCTCCTCCGTGGATCCACAACACCCATCCAGTCCCCTCCCCGCCCTCCCTAGCTGGCCAAATACGAGCAGGGATCTCAACCCCGCTCTCCTCTTTGAACACTTTATCGATGAATCCCGATCTACACGGGTCGAACTTGGTTCGCAGCGTATTGCTCGGAGTGACCTGGACGCTCATGTTCGTTTCTCGACGGTTGAATATGTGTGAGTATGCTGTGAGATAAGAGAAGAATGGGTATGCTTGTTTTGCCTACAATACTTGTACGGCCCGAGTCCCAGCCAGGAAGGCTGATGTTGGTCGGAAGGACGGTTATTAGGAGACCGTCACCGGCGCCGGTCGGTCCGGGCACTTAAATAATCCCATCTTCCTCTTACCTCCACGGCCGATCGTTCTTCCGGATCGCTCAAGCATGGCTGGATGCGCCATCAAGGCGCATTCGCATGCATACGGCGAGTTTCAAGATGATATACGATACATGATTGCTGTGGTATTTACTATGCTATATCCAGGTCTCAAACAAATCGACACTGTTCCTTGTTCCATGTAATGCAATCTGACGTTACGATATTTCGTATTCCATCTGGGCCAGTGCGTGTGTTGTCCAAACCCCTGACAGACGGCCACATGACCGCGCTTACTTGCACTCCGCAATCAACACCTCCAGATCAGCCACCACGTCCGACATAGTCGGTCTCTCCCCCGGATCCTGATGCCACATTCTCTCCATAAGGTTGACCGGTTCTGCACCCCAATGCTTCTTCAGCCCAACAATGCTGGGTCTGCGTTGTTTCGCTCCGACGGCGTCGTAGATGTAATGTTCGTTATGTCCCTCCCACGGGTATTTCTGCATGTCAGCGGAAAATCTACCTTGAAGACGTCGCCTGCTTTGCATCAAAGCGATTCCTAGTCATAGAGAGTTGTATACGGAAGACTCACCTTCTCGCCGATCCAGTTCGACATCATTTCCCAATACACAACAGCCGCTGAAAACACGTCCACCTTATAATCGTACCTCGGGGTAGGGTGCCATAATTCCGGAGCTTGCCAGTTGACCGTACCGACCAAAGACCTGATCATGGATCTGGTAGAGTGCTTTACGCGGGCAAGGCCGAAATCGCCGACTTTGGCTACACCGGCTCGATTGATGAGGATATTGGATGATTTGCACTGAACATCAGCGATGGGAGCAAGGTATAACTATTAGAAAAGACGAAGCCGACAGAACACGTACGTCGCGGTGGATGATCGCTGGTTGCCTGGTATGCAGGTATTCGAGGCCTCGAGCAATATCGAGCATGAGACCAAGAACACGTTTTAGCGGGGGACACGGGACGTTGCGCTGGAATCAGCTCTGAGATTGTCGAAATTGTGATAGCTCACGATATAGTCAAACAGGTCACCATTCTCGCACAGCTCGCTGACGAGCATGCAAGGGACTTGCGAGTTATCTTCCGGTATACAGATCCCGCGCTAAGGTCAGTTCGCGCTTATAAGGGTTTGACCGCTCAGGTCGAGCAACACTCACGAATTTGACGATATTCGGATGTGAAAACTCTGCCAGCAACTTCAACTCGCGTATATCCATTTCGCTCAGTTCCTCCCTGAACTCTGAGATAGCAACCTTCCTCCCTCTCAGCTTCCCGACATATACACTACAATCAGCCCATGTTCTTCCCCCGTTAAAGCGAGAGATGCAATGTTGCTTACTCTTTGAATCCCCCTGATCCGATCTTCTCCAGCTTATGCAGCTGACTCGGGTTGATCATCGAGTCTTCCAGACCCAGTTCTGAGAGATCCAAATTCAGTTCCGCCTCGCCTCTTCCCTTGGATTCGTTGGAATGCGGCGGCGTCGCAGGGTCCGTGGCGTGAATATGGTCTCGAAGCAATACCGGCGTAGCCTTCCCTGGGGCATGGTGGGGGGTTCCTATTGCGTGAATAATCTTAGCACGAGAAGTCTTCGATTTCTTGTCGGAGCCATTTGAGGTGTTGGATTTGGACGATCGAGGTCGTGCTGTGGCCTGGGAGGATGTTGTTGATTTCTGGTCGGCATTCTCGTCATTTTGCTCATCGCGCTAAACAGTCAGCGCCAAAAGGATCCGACATCGCATCCTGTCAGTACAAGGAATATGGTCTGACATACCCATTCAAGAAGGGCCTTGGCAAGCTGCGGTTTCGTTCCGCCCACCTCGATCCCTCTCGCCTCGCAAAGCTGCACAAGCTCGTCCCTCAGCAGCCTGACCAATGAAGCCTGCGTAGCATCTCTCAAATCCACATCTGGTATCAGCAGTTTCCCATCGACCTCGACACGTAACGGACCGGTTTCAAAGGCCTCATCTTCCTCCTCATCCTCGGTCTCTTCCTCATCGTCGACTTCCTCTTGGAGAGCTTCCATATCGGGATCATCTATCGCTTCCTGCCTCAACCTGTTGCGCCTCGTTTGCCATTTCCCAAAAGCCTTTCCTGATCTTGTACGATGTTCCGGCGCGGGTGTCTCTTCGATGTCCATCCTGTCCGGGCCGGGTGTGGGTGAAAGCGGGGAATGCGAGGTATCCTCTCTTCCCCTCGCATCGTCGTCTTCATCTGACTCCATAACGACTGTACGTTGGGAAGCCGTCTCGTCGCGTGCGCGCAGCTGAGATCGAGTGCGTGGCCCGGATCTTGGCCCGTCACCATCCTCCTCCTCCTCCTCCTCTTCGTGATCCCCATCTCCGCGTACACCTTCGTCTTCTTCAGCCGAGGCCATCTCTTCGTCCCCATCCAACATTTTCGCATCATCGTCTTCTGTGTCGCTTTCCCCGCCCTTCAACGCCTGGATAGCCTTGCGTTTCGCCCCTCTGTCAGGTAAAGTTTTGCCACCTGGTTGGCTCTGTTGTGAAGATGCCTGTCTCATTGACATATCACTGGTATTGGATTTTGGGTTAGCCCTTAATTCCCGCCGACGCGGTCGAGGCGAAGATTGACCTTGGTCATCTAACTCCGACTCTTCTTCCCCGTCGGCATCGATATCGCTTGATGCCTGTTTGACAAGACTGTTTCGACTGGTTCGAGATCGCAAGCGATGTACCAGAGGCGTAGGGTTGGTTTCGTCGCCGGATTCGTCTTCTGAGCTGGATAACACGGTGACGTCGCTCGGAGCGACGTTGGCTGATCTGGATCCAGAGGCGCGTCTATCCCGAGCTGGGGTATGGTTGCGCGAAGTACCAGATCGTCTGCGTCGGCTCGGGGCAGGATTACGTGGAGGCGAATTATCAGTAGTGGTGTAGGCAGAAGACTGAGTGGAGTTCCGGCGTGACCGTCGTCTGCTTTGTTAGCTTTTGCTATGATTGGAAACGAAGAACTCACCCGATCAACGCCTTGCCTGGACTCTTGACTTCCTCGCCGAACCTCGCTTTCCGCTCGTCTTTTTCCGCCCCGAAACTCTTACTTCGTGTTCTTAATGCGGTTTCTTTGCCCTTGCCTTTGACTCTCGTCCCGTTTGGCCGTTTGTGCACTGATCTTAGCAGAGTAGTTTCCGATCTCCGCTTGGGCCGTGTTCGACCCGCCGCCTTAGGTGTCGCGTCAGTATCGACCGGTCTCCGCCGCCTATTCGAACCGTTATCGCCGTCGGAAGATGCCGTAGTGGACAAGGGAAATGAGGATGAAGCCGATCTTAGACGTTTAAGCTCGTAAGAATCACCAAGCGCTTTGAGCCCACGAGGCGACAAAGGTTCTTCTATGGAAACATGGCGATCCACAGATGTACGGCGCTAAGCTTAGTGTGTGCAAGCGATGTCAGTGCGAAACAAAAAGAAACGTACAGCAGCAATGAGACCGTCTACCAGGTCCTTTTTCATGAGACCGCCGTCATCGTCGTCGCCGACTGTGGAAGCCACCGAGTCTTCGCCATCGTCTATCGACCACATTCCGGCTACTTTCCATAACCTGACCAATTCGGCTTTTCTTAACCGATGCAGCGCGTAGGCAGGGGCGTCTTGTAGCAAATGCTGATCGCCTTTGGGTTAGCGACTCTATCCGACCGGGGGCATTTCCCTCCACCGCCATACAATCGTGGCAAGCCTGAAATAGCTTATGTGCGATGCAACGGCGGTTCTGGCGGAACGAAACTCACTCTCGGCGATAAACTCTGGCTTCTCCTCCTCCTCCTCATCATCATCTTCCATCTCGACCCAGCTACTCGACCCTTCCGAGCGACTCTCCCTCGAATGCCCATAACCTGACCCGACCCTTCGTTTGCGCTTCTTAGGCGACACACTGTCCTCGTTCTCATCCGACATTGAAAACACATCGCCCTGTCCATGTCCGTGTGCACTCGCATGTCCCTTCAGGTCTTTCTTTCCCGCTGAATGTCGAGTTGTCGTTCCCTTCCATTTCGACCGGGACTTTGACCTTTTCGCTGTGACTTCAGCGATCTCCCGACTTCGACTCCTGCTAGGCCCAGGTAACGACAACGGATCGGTATCCAGCGACACTGACGTGCGCCCAGCGGTAGGCCGAGATGGAGACTGGTCAAACGCCTCATCCTCGTCAGAAGAAACATTGTTAGAAGGGAGAGGGGCGAAAGCTGAAGAACCGAGTCTACGCCGTTTCGAGGAATGCCGCGTGAGCTTGTGCTTGGCCGGCGCAGCGGGTTTGCGGGGCGAGCTGACAAAGTGTTGGCTTCGAGCACGATGTAACGCGCTCATTTTTGTGGCGGGAGCGAGGCGTCAAGATCCGTCTGAGGGTGTAAATCGAGTCGCGAGGGGAAAAGTGGAGGTGGACCAGAAGGACGAGCTGGTTATACTGCTTTTTGATGAGAATCCGCAAGTTTTGGTACAATTTCGATCGATTATCGATTATATGTCGCTATATGCTACATCCTGAGTCCGGTGAGTCTACTGCATGGTCAGAAATGGCGGCTTTGGTTGATTTTTCAACAGGACAAGGTAATAGATGCGTGGACCTTGGAAGTGGATGAGATTATCAATCTTGATCGGTGACTGACGTGGGATTATAAACGTCATGGCGGCGATGGCCGCTGCTTCTCCCTTGTACATCAACCCCGTTAGAGGCCTACCTCGAGTGTCCACAGGTCACCTCTCTTCCTCAGCTCACACAGTATCAACCCACTTGACCTTAACAAGGACTGTACTAGAACCTATAATATACCCGACAACCCGCAGACTTTAGCACGCACATGCCGCAACCCGCCCCTATCCCTGG
Organism: Papiliotrema fonsecae; assembly: GCA_035773095.1. Taxonomy (NCBI): domain Eukaryota; kingdom Fungi; phylum Basidiomycota; class Tremellomycetes; order Tremellales; family Rhynchogastremaceae; genus Papiliotrema; species Papiliotrema fonsecae. Next base: position 128,611 of record JAHRBW010000007.1, read on the forward strand.
TCAATTCGACCAAGACGACCGGGTCTCATTTGACAAAACCGCCGGGAAATGGCAGTACGAAGACCAGGAGACGGGTCAGGAATACGAATGGAACGATGCGGCGAAAAACTGGATCCCACTGGTACTTTCTCTTTACCGCTTGACCCCGTGGTAAACTAAGATTGTTAGGTCGATGAGGCGGATTGGAAGGCCCAACAGGCCGCATACTCTGTCGCGGGGGTGGATGAAGAGGTGAATTTCCAACTGCCTCGAGTACGGATGGTCACAGAACTCATGCTAGACACCTGCGAACGCCGTGATTGCCCGTGAAGAGCGGCGCAACAAAAAGGCCAAAACCGACAAGAACGCCGGCAAGGCTTCCGGATCCAAACCACCTCCTGCACCCTCTGCGCCGAAGAAGACTGCGGTATGGGTCACAAACCTTCCCCCTAATACCACCACCTCGCTCCTCTCTTCTGTCTTCTCCAAAGCCGGCGTGCTCCTCATTGGTGATGACGGTCAACCCCGGATAAAGATGTACTACGACGAACAAGGAAAGTTCAAGGGTGATGCTCTGATTATGTACTTCAAGGAGGGTTCGGTCGATCTCGCAATAACCCTCCTGGACGATACGGAGCTGGAGATGGGGGCGGGGTACGGCAACATGCGGGTGAGGGTGGCAGAGTACGATAAGGCGCAGGCGGATAAGGACAAGAAGGAGAAAGCGGACAAGGCGGCGAAAGAGGCAGGGGAGGATGGCGAGGGAGGAGCCGAAGGGAAGGAGGAAGTGAAGAAACGAAAACCGCCCACGGCGGAGGAGAAGAAACAGATGTCCAAACGGATAAAGAAGATGCAAGAGTGAGTTGATCGAGTGACGAGGCGGAGGCAGAGGGAAGAAGCGCACTGCTCTCGCGCTGGGCGGTGGAATTTTGCGGTTGGGGAGGCATTTCGCTGATAATAGCAAACTTACTTGGCACTCGGATTCCGATTCTGATGATTACGGCGCCCCGACCGGCGGAGCTCCCAAACCGGGCGAAAACAGAAACAATCGCGTCGTCGTTCTCAAGGGGATGTTTTTGCTGGAAGATCTCGAGAAAGAACCGGGGTTGTTGATCGAGCTAAAGGAGGATGTCCGGGAAGAGGCCTCGACATTGGGCGAAGTGACCAGTGTGATTCTGTACGACGTGAGTGGATTCGGGATCCGGTACATGATCCTTTGTTCAAATGAGGGACGACAATAAGTGGGGGAGCTTGTGATATGACTAAAACGCGACTGGGCCGGCATGCTGACAGCCCAGAAAGAAGAAGACGGAGTCATGACGATAAAGTTCAAAGAAGCCATTTCGGCGCAAGCGTGCGTTACGAAAATGGACGGGCGATACTTTGACGGAAGAAGAGTGAGTCGCCCTTCTCAAGGCGGCATTGAGCGCGCATACACGGTATCGGCGTGCAACGACGGAGGCTGATGGAAGATATATGCTGGGCTATATACCGGGCGCGAGCGATATAAGCGCTCAGGTGCGGGCGTGCTGGAGGACGATGATGAGGATGAGAAGGAAAGGTTGGACAACTTTGCGCACTGGCTAGTGGACGGGGAGAATGAGGGGGAATCGTAGGCTTGCTGTGATTCAGTCTACCGATTCATAGAGAATAAGCAGTGTAGGTTGGACCAGACATTTTTCGCCTGCCCTGATGCGAACATGCATGTTGCGCGTGATACGCTTCATTGCGCCGGCTGATCCTTCGTACCGAGGATCTGTTCCACTCGCGCGACTTTGCCCGCGTTTCCGCCAGAAGCAATCTCTCTGTCTGTTCGTGTACCGATACGGATATCAGTCTGATCTCAGTTCGGCCAATCATCACTATTGCGAAGATGTCGGGGGACGCAAGGAGGGAGGGGGAGGGGAGAAGGAGATTGTGCGACTCAAAACTCACCGCGATGCGGGCACATCCCATGGCGTGTACGGCGGCGTGACAATCTCCAATCGCCTAAAGTCAGCTCGATCCTGAAAGCGACTCGGGCCGGGAGTGTATGTAGTAACGCGCGCGTACTTTCATGACTTGATCCCATGGTCCCTCGAGGTTGGTTCCGTACCCGCTGCGAAGGATTAGCGTCCCGACCTACAGACTGTTCCAGCACGTATTCGGAGAAACGTACTGGAGCTGGGCATGTCAGTATTCGGTCACACGACGTGGTCTCACCTTGTATTCCAACCCACTGGCTTCGAGCACTTTCTGGCATTCCGCTATTTGAGGTCCAACGGAAGGAGTCGGCAAACCCATAGGGATCAGACAGACTGGTATGAGTCATTCCCTATACATTTGCGGAGTCGACTATTGGCTAGCTGGGGAAGGAAGGGATGGTCTAGCTCGAGTAGCTAAGGGACAAGGACGATGTAAGAAACGTCTGGGGGGGGGGGGGGGTACTTGAACAAAGACGAAGATTATTCCAATCAGTGATAAAGAGAACGGCAACACGTACAGTCCGCTACTGCGTACATGGTTGACGTGGATGACATTTGATCTGTATGAGTGAGATATCCAAAGGTAGTACAGCTAATAGATGGGGAATTGAGGTGGAGGTAAGTTCGGAGACTGGCGCTCGTTCGGAACAACGGTCGGATGCATACCCACGGAACGTGGCACTTCGGACCTCGGTCGTCAGCTCCGATCAAGAACACTGCTGTGTTTCTAGCGACGTTTCAGATTTATCCGCATTGTCTGGAGAACGCCCTTGATGTGCCTATGCGATCAACTGATAACGAAAGGTTCATCGATGGGAGGAATACAGTTTGCATGGGTGCGACTTTCGATCTGCAGACATCTAGGACAGGTCGAAGAGCAACCCGTCAACAGCTCTTCCCGCGAATCTAGCAGAAGGCCTATGTATGTTTAGTGAAGAACTCAGTCAGCTAGATTTCCATATGTGCGCGATGCTGCTGCTTTGACATGCATCGTTGAGGGCCAGACCGGTCAAAGGAGGGTGTGCACCAACCTTAGCGCCCTCTTTGTTAGTGTATTGATGGCTGATGGCACGGGGCAAGAGCAGACAAACCTTCAACACACACCGAGGCGTGTCATGATCACCCTTGCTGCTTCTTCCCACGGCCCATGCTGCACATTACACAGCTCACCCGCCGAGTGGCCGACTATCGTCCAACATTTCGCTTCTTCTTCCTCCTCGTTTCTCTTTCACTCCACACTCGTTTGACGTCTTAGAGATCTCTGGTAAGCCTTCATCTAACAGAATTACACCGGCCAACAGGCAGAAATGCGTGTCTCCATTTTCACCCTCGTCCCCCTCCTCCTGGGCATTGTCGCCCTCGCGTCAACCCCCACCACCCCTCAATCCCGCGACATCACCTTGAATTCCACTCTCGACGCCCGCGCAGAGGGCGACGAAGACCTCCTGACCACCTTGCGAAAAGGCCACGGGAACAGATACAACAGGTGCCGAAACAACCCGCTGCGCGACCCATACGACGAGTGTCGCTGTAAACCTGGTTTGGTAGATCTGATGGGAAGCTGTTGTTGTGGCGATACCAAGAACACCGTCTTGACTCTTCAAGGATGTAGAGAAGGGGGAGGCTGCGACGAGTCGGTGTGCGAGTGCAATGCCAACCACGCTGGTGAGATAGAAGCCCTCGTGTCGTGGATCAAGATGGAAGCTGACGTTAGAATACGATATTGAGCAGATGAAGTGCGTTTGCGAAGTAAGTGAACAGGTGTATTCCGCGATCTATCCTCGTGTTACCGCCACATCTTAACTCTCAATGGCTGGCGTTGAGCTTAACCGCAGCCCGGATACCACCCCAAGTACAAGAGGAGGGGCCAGCTCAAGTGTAAGCCGGACACCAGTCCTTCCGGAATACCCAAGTACGACCGCCGTCAACTCGCTGAAGCGATCCACGAGCGCCGTTACGACACGGTTGAGGTCGTGTCGCGATCTTTGGAGGATATCATGAGATGTCTTCCTAATGAAAGGGCCTGTCAAATGGGTCCTGCTTACGCCTGTATCGAGTGAGTCAGATGACCAACCATCGCATGGGTATAATCACTTACTATAGGGTCATGAGCAATCTCGCCGCTTGTGGCGCGTGTCCGAGCGACGCCGATGGTGAGTTGACAACGTTTAGTACTCAGTATCTAACATCAGACTGTGCTTCTCTTCCAGGCGTCAACGAAGTCCGCTGCGATCAAGGCAAATGCGTCATTGGTTGGCTGAACAGGCAAGAAGCCGGGATTAGCTGACGCCAGATTCGTGTCTCCGAGGCTACACTCTTCGCAGTCAAAACATCCTCGCCAACTCGACCGCACCCACCTCTTTCTGCGAGAAGAACAAGCCAAGCGGTTCCTGGTTTGTCCAGAAGAACAACCAGGGAGGTTTGTAACTTCGAGACCAGATTCAGAGCGTTACTTGCCCCCAACTCGGTAACGAACGGACGATAGCTAGATGGATCCGAGCACAGAGGACGGAGCATAGATTGCCTGTATAAAACAACGGACCTCAGTCATTCTTTTTATCGGAGACAAACATGCGAACAGACGGTATGCAATACATTATGTTATGACCGGCATGCTCTTGGATCCTCTTCAGCGTCAAGTGAAACGGAACCAAATTGGCACTTTAAATACACCTCCCGATAAACTCATTTCCGTTGCGATCCGACGAATCGCCCTGAGCCTCTGCCAATCCACTTTCGAGCATTTCCACCGTTCTCTCACATACCTCGTCTCTTCTCTCTCAACACCCTCTCCATCTCCCCCTCAAAACTAACATGTCGACAGAAATCACCTTGACGGCCGGAGAACAGTCCGGAGCTGGATCGCTCTTCTCATCTCTGGCTTCGTTTTTCCTGCCCACGTAAGTTTGTCTGATGAAAATGGAGGCGTTGCGATGTGGGGGCGTTTTGTCATGCAGCATGGACAAATTATCCGGAACTCGGCCGATCAGGAGGGGTCAAATGGGCCGAGGAGAGGAAGGATGTAGGGAAGCAATGGAGGTGGATGTAGTTTGAGGAAGGGGGAAATACACGATGACATGACATGGCGCAGCGCTAACAAATCCAGTGCTCACGCCGAGGAAGAGTCCGAGGAGAAGGAAGAGGAGGAATCAAGCGACGAGCCAGCCGAGGAGGAAGAGGAGGAGGAGGAGGAGGAGCCTGAGGACGTAGGTTTTGGATCGATCGAAGGGGATGATTATGCTGATCGCGTCTTTACTCTTTACTTCTCGTCCGCTCATTTCGTCTTCTTGTCATATCCCTCTCAATCGACGTTCAACTCGTCTACGTTAATCGACGATCGAACCGTGTTTCACCGCTCTTTCTTTGCACGACCCCCCCACTCTGTCCTCCCCGCCCTACAATCTCGCAATAATCGTCAAAACACTCCAACGACTCGCCTTATTCACCTACTTTTCTCACAACAGCCCGCCCCAGCTATCCGCGCCGAATGCGAAGAGAAGGAATGCGCAGAACCCGCCAAACACTTCAAGCACTGCTCTGAGAAAGTCGAAGCTGGAAAAGGCTGGCAAGGCGAGGACTGCGTCGAGGAGCTGTTCCACATGATGCACTGTGTTGACGTGAGTTTGGTTTTTAATTCAGATCCGTCTAGGAGATCGTCGTTGGGTGGCGGTAAGCCATGGTAAGCCTGGATTGCAGGGTCGTGGTGATCGCAAGGCATTGGAGGTCGGAGGGACTGCAAGATCGCGCGGCCATTAGCCGTAGACTTATCGTTGCGTGCGCTAACGATTAGCTCTGCTCTGCGCCAAAGGTCTTCAAGAAGCTCGCCTAAGTTCTTCCCTGGTAGATATCCTACACATGCATTGATTTGTCGGGACATGGGGCTCTGCGGGTGTAGATTGCGAATAGTCCGTGTGAGGTGTGTCACCGCGAAACCGGGCTCTTCAGCGGGAATCATCGTGGGATTCGGAACCCGAATCCGCTGCGTTGTTGGCGTGCAATCGTCCAATGCAAGATAAATTTGGTCCTGCGTTGTTGCGCCATGAGTGTCGGGTTGCTACAGTCTGGAGGAGAAGAATGACCAAGGCGGGAGCAAAATTTCAATTCCATGGTTGGATTCCAGCTTGACCGCTTCGAAGTATAGCTGTCGTATTGATTGATAAGTCTTTACACTCATTCACATGTTATACGTTATCGGACTAGGGTTGAGCGACGAGAAGGACATCACAGTCCGCGGTCTTGAGGTACGTAGGCGGATTTTGCAGTGGTGGAAGTGAGGATGACGGATGGAGGATGACGGAAGGGGTGAACCCGAGCTGAGCTGAGCGGAGCTGATTGTAGGCTGTCAAGGGGAGCGAGAGGGTTTACCTCGAGTCGTACACTTCTATCTTGATGGTGTCGAAAGAGAAGCTGGTAGGTTATATGTTTCACTATTATCTGGCCAAAACAGTGGGAGACGGTTGGGACATGGGGGGTGCGAGCGTTGGCGGAACGGCGAGGCGGAGACACGGTGTATCAGAACGAGGAGTGGGCTGTTGATTTTTGAGGGAGTTAGGACGGCCGTTACCGCGTACGATATAAAGGAGTGAGGTCGGCGGGGGAAGAAGCGTGTTGAAGGGAGTAATAGGATCGACGGTCTATGCCGTCCCTCTGAACCGCAAATGGTTTGGTCCGCTTGCCTGCTCTGATCTCCCCACCTTCAGGAGGGCAAAGTACTAACCCCAGGAATCGTTTTACGGCCGGGAAGTCATTGTCGCTACGCGAGAGACGGTCGAGCTTGAATCGGACGATATCCTGCGGGACGCAGCTACGGTCGATATCTCGTTCTTGGTCGTCGGCGATCCGCTAGGGTGAGTCGGGGCTTTCTTTCGATTCTCCACTTGTGGAGGATCCCGCGTGGTTGACCTGATACCACGTCTCACATCTCATTGCCTTCTTCTGTCCGACAGAGCCAGTACAAAGCCTTGGCACAGCCTATCCCGCTTGCCCCGTCCATTCACCTCCCCCTGCGATCATACACAATCTACCCTCAGCCCACTGCCCGTGATCAGCCCTGACCGCAGCGCGACAACCCACTCCGACCTCCTCCTCCGTGCAGCCGATCTCGGCGTCCCCACTAAAGTCATCCACAACGCCTCTATTCTCACTGCGCTTGGATCAACGGGACTTCAGATGTACAACTTCGGCCAGACCCTCTCATTACCCTTTTACACGGAGACGTGGGCTCCAGGAAGCTGGTATGACCGTCTAGAGGAGAACCTGCGCGTGGGCATGCACACGCTCGTGCTGGTCGACATCAAGGTACGAGAGCAGAGCGAAGAGAATATGGCTAGGTAGGTTGACCATTTCCCCCCTCTTTCGGTTTTCGGTCTTGGATCGACGGACGCTAGGTCGTGGCGAATAAATGGACTAACAGCAGGGGCCGACTGATATACGAACCACCAAGGTTCATGTCGCCATACACCGCCTTCCAACAATTCCTCCGAACGGAAAATGAGCGCCATCCGCCCGTATCTGAGGAAGAAGAGGAGGAACAGATGAAGGACGATTCGACCCCGCCACCTGAACGAACACCTACACTTTGTAATCCCGATACCACCCTCGCTCTTTCTCTGTCACGGATTGGTACGCCCACACAACGGATCATCTCGGGTACGATCACTGAACTTGCCGGATTATCAGAAGAGGAGTTTGGGGAACCGTTGCACAGTGTTGTGATTGTGGGCAAAAGGCTGCATCCGCTCGAACTGGAGTTTGCGGGTCAGTGGGCCATTGGAGGGGAAAGTGGGGGATGGTGGAAGGTCGGAAAAGAGGTATACGGTGTCGAAAGGGAGAGCCGGTAGTTGGCTTGAATCTGGTTTTGGGTCTGAGTTAGGCCACGGAGAAAATGTACACGATGCATCAGCGGATACAACAGGTATCAAACAATCGTGCAACAAGTGTGACGTGAGACAAGTAATACAACCATAAGATCTCGTTGTCTCCCGTGCAACTGAGGCGGACCCCTCGATCACAGCTTACTCTTCACCACCCGGACCTCTTTCTTCTCTTGAGGCGGTTGCCAGTTTGTTCGGCGATACCTAATATCAGCGATGGAATAAGACGGCTATGTAAAGAGGCGATACGCACAATAACGTCGATGGAGCCGTACCGAACTCGACAGGAAGCGAGAGGCCAAGCTCATGTACTGCGATCGCGCGGATCATAGAGAAATGGTGGATAGCATGCAAGGAGCAGAACCATAACTAGTCGTCAGATTCATCCAGCTATACCTTGGGAAGGAACTGAGCACTCACCTCGCGCCCTACACTGCTCGCCATGCGCTGCTTAGTAGGCGTAATAGCGACCAACAGGACTTCCCTCCCCATTTCTTCCGCCAGTCGCTCTCCTTGCTCGTTGTCATGTCCCGACTCGCATTTACGTCCCCAGGCGATTAGATCCCCTTTGACCTCTTCTAGTGCTTTCCGACAAGAATCGATCGATTTAGCGATAGATTTGCGCCCAGAACTCGCTTTATCATAGTCCATCTCGAGGGCGTTTTCGTCTAGACCCCCGGATCGGATGTTGATAGGAGCCAGAAAAGCTCTGTACGTTTCGATTACCTGGCATGATCAGCTGTGTCGCTTTTTCACCAGTCTCCAGAGAAATGTTGGATAGAACGAAAGAGGGAGGAAATATTGCACATACGTGTCGGAAATGCTTCCCGAGCGTTCCACCAGGCATCAACACGCTCACATGCGTCAACTGATCGTCGCTCTTGATTGCTTCTGTTAAGATATCGATGGCGGAATCGACCAGGGCGATCGATAATTGTAACAAGGCATTGGCGGCATCGTCCGTCTGGGACGAAGGGAGAGACGCTATATTGGCGAGAGAGTGGTTGAGTGATGTATGTATTTGTTTGCGGTCCGACTTGTCAGTTGACGTGATGGCTTTACCGCCCGTAGCCTGCGTAGGGGAAGACGGTGAGGGGGACATGATGGTTGGAAATACAAGAGATCGAGCGATGGGAAGTCGGAGGTGAATAGTGAATGTCACGTGCGTTACGTCATGTTGTTCGGAGCGCGTTTCAGACTGGCAAACCACTTTGGTGCATCGAACTTGGAGCCCTCGCTTTGTGCTGTACTCACAACGCGTTGTTGCTTCGTACAACCACTCGCCGCGTTCATCAGACTCTGAGATTTGATACTGCGACAGCTCATTCGCTTGGGAGGAGAAGAGCAAGACTGGAAGAAGCGTGACCTTTTGCTCGAGCTGCGGCAGTGTGGGGGACCAAGCTGTGCTGCAACAATTTCAACCTTCATTCAAACAGCTTCACAGGTAACTCGTGTTGCATCACTCGACTTCGACCCGACTATCTCGATTACATTCACCTCTCAACGACATCTGAAAGGCACATCGTCGTCATGGCCTATACGTACACACCAGATCCACACCCAAAACACCCCGGATATCCCACTTCACCATACCAGACGCCATCATACGGCAATGCCTCGCCTCAGCATGTCGGCTCCTCCATCCATACCTACCCATCTCAACATTCTTCCAGCGGTATCCCCGCCTCAGAAGTCCCCGGGTCTTATCATGGCGACCTGACAGGCGCACAAAGCTTACAGAACGACTACCGCCAGACATACATGGGCAGAGAGCAGGATCAAGGCGATATAGGTCAACATCCATCCGTACCGAATTATCACAATCCATACGAGGAGGACTTATCGTACCTCGACCGGAAGCCATCTACAGTAGGACCGTGGGACTCGGCCTCTCAGCGGGACGTCCCCATTGGCGATTACCACCCGCATCAACCTTTTTCGCAATTTGACAGAGGGCAGCATATTCACAACAAACCCTCGTACGCTGAAGGGCTGAGCTATATCGACGAAGAAGGGGGATACTATCGGTCAGAAAACGCCAGGCCCGCCAGCTACCTGCACGAGACCCCCAATGAGCCGCTTGGACGAGAAGACGTAGAGATGAGAGGTCTGATGGGCAACGCAGCAGGGATGGGCGGAGCCGAAGAACGTCAGAAGTATGGAGAGTTTGACGAGTCCCCAAGTGCTTACCCTGCTCCTCCCTTGAACAAAGGGCTTGCTGCTTATCGGGAACCGTCGAATCTCCATTCATGGCTGCTCTTCCCGACTGGCTTGGATCGGCTTTTAGCGTTGTTTGGTCTGAAAGCGGGCAAGTTCCCAACACAGCAGGCTATAGAGCGGAAGAGGAGAGGAGCAGGCGGTCAAAGATGGCCTATCGCGGCGTGGACTCTTACAGTGGGTGAGTGGCCTCACTTCCCCTGATCTTAGAAAGCAAAGCGTTGACAAGGAGTAATGTGCGCGTTGATGGCTTACGAGCTTGTCCGTAATAACTCTGTGACGGGGTCACCGATTGCCACGAAACCCAATTTCAACTATATGATCGGCCCGACTCCATCGATTTTGATCAATATCGGAGCCAGATTCCCGCCGTGAGTTCAGGCGAAACCTGTGCAGACCGATTTGAGACTGATATCAAGGTGTATGAAGTTTGTACCGGACCTTCCGCCTACGTTCCAGTTGCAGTGCCTCAATGATACGGCCAAGTGCGCTAGACTACTCTGTTTTCTCGCTTCGAGAGTATGCTGACTACAGCCCTCCAACAACATCGTGTCCGCTAGAGGAAATCTGCGGCCATGGCGGATTCAATGGAAGCGAGCCGGACCGTAAGTGATGACGCGACACTTGGCTTCATCGCCAATGCTGCCAGCCAACGTGTTCGCGACTCTTCCGTATAACACGGCTAATAACAGAATGGTGGCGATTCATCTCCCCAATCTTCCTCCATGTCGGCATCGTCCATCTCTTGCTCAATATGATAGCGCAAATCACTGCCGCCGCCCAGGTCGAGAGGGAAATGGGGACTATCCCCTTTTTGATTACTTACCTCGCAGGAGGAATATATGGGTTTGTTTTGGGTGGAAACTTTTCGAGGACGGGTATTCCCTCTGTCGGCGCCAGCGGGGCGCTGTTCGCGACGGTACGTCTCCGATTGAGCGCATGTGTTCAATCTCACGAGTTAAGCTGATGAGAAGAATGCGTGTGTGCTGGTTGATTTGTGTCTGCATTGGAAGTATGAGCCTCGGCCGAAGCTGAAAGTGAGTCACCCATCCTGTAGCCGTACAAACTGACCTGTAGGCTTTCCTGCTGTTTGTCGAATTTGCTATAGGATTCGGGATAGGTTATATGTGAGTATCACAATGTCTGGGTAGTAACACAACCTGTGCTCATGTTCAGTCCCAACGCCGTTGACGGTCTCGCTCACCTCGGCGTGAGTTTGTGCTGCTACCAGACCTAGGGATGTGGTTCTGACATCAGGGTTGGGCCATGGGTATTCTCTTTGGAATCATCCTCTACCCCTCTATATCCGAGACGAACCGCCGGCGATACATTCTCTGGGGATGTCGGGTTGTCGCGCTCATTCTGATCATTCTCGCTTTCGTCCTGACCACCCGTAACTTCTGTACGTATCCCGACCGTACATCCTCGAATATCGCTGACGGGTGCTTAGATACAGACGATCCTGTAAGTATCATGATGGAAAAGCGAAACAAGAATTGACGGTAGAATGCCTCGTGTGAGTGGTGTCGATACCTCTCGTGTATTCCTACAAACTCGAACGGGCATTGTAAGGGTACAGGCATCACCACGACGGAAACTACAACAACGCGGCGCTCTTGGGACTCATTGTAGCTGCGTTCCGGCGCGAAGAACGAGGCCGCTCATTGGTAGGGAGATGGCGGGAGACAGACGGTACAGCTTCTGACACACACGGCTGTATAGACCGTCAGGCCGGTGATGAGGAGAGAAACGTAAACGACATAGATCGTTATGGACGATATACACGGAACTTGAGCTCATGTACTCGTCCAACAGACATGTTAGGGTTCCTGAGCGCCAAGCTCGAGCCTCGGGATGAAGCTTCATGAGAGAATTTGTTGCAATGATAGTATGCATAGGCTCGTGTGAACTATATATACCTCGGCCACCTCTTGCCCTTCGAGGCATGACCCGGAGCCAAAGTGGGAGTATCTCTGTCCCAAATGAGTAAGTGATCGGCCGACTGGCCGACATGCTACAATATGATATGAACGTTACATCTCACTCCTCTATGCTCAATCACCATTACACGCACTTGTAATCGCCACTCGGCCGTCCCCGCTCACGAAGAAGATCGGCGCCTTGGCTCAATGTTGACCTGTTCCTGCAAATACCGCTGGACATATCCGGCCGTCCTCAGACTTTCTTGAAACTGCTTGCCCTGATATACTTGCAGTTCGGGACCTGTATAGCCCTCTTCAATCATCCTTCGTATTGTCCCGTTCTTTTCGGCGAGCCGGCGGGGTGGGGAAGCATGATCGACTTGTATTGTGATTTTGTTCGGGAGGAATGTCTTGTCGATAGCTTTACGCATGTCAATTATGGTCTCGTCATCTGAAGGGCCGGAAAGGTAGAACTAGGGTTTAGCTCGCTCCTTGATGTGTGCTTGTCCGAGGACTGAATATGAATGGAGTTGTCAAAATGAAGCAGGTACTGACCGATTTGTAGCCCCTTTGCAGATCCATCAATCCGGCAACAGTATACCCAATAGCCATCGGGAACCGTGTGAGCTCTTTCGACACGCTTGTATACGTCTCGACAGCGAGGCCGTACCATTGCTCATACTCGTCCTCAAATAGTGAAGCGATTCGGGGGAGGTTGTGAACCGCCACCGAAGAAGCCGACGGTTCCGCTCCATCCTGTTCATAAGTGTCATGCAGCCCCTCTAAAAATCTGTCCGACTTACCAAGCCGTCTTTCAGTCGAACAATGATGGTCGGATCGTCTGCACTGACAAAGTATCCTTTGTACACAGGATCCCAGAACAGTTCGTTTTGCCTCACTTGCAATTCGTACGCGAACAAGGCGTGTTCTTCCCGCCCAGTTGCTTCGAACAGGTCCAAGAGGCCTGACGTCAGCTTTAGAACGTGGACCAGAGCTCATCCTCACATTTAATCATGGAGGAATAATCATCTGCTTGGGCAGTCGCGCCCTTGCCATCTTTCCAAACTCTCGTCAACGTACGGGTGGCGGGATTCCACATGTTGCACTTGATGAATGCGATGATCCGTTCTGCAGTGGGTATGCACTCGTCGACGACAGGATGATCGCTTTCAGAGAGATATACCGCTACACGGGCTAACGCGGACACCTGGAGTGAGCGGTGACGGTGTTGAGGAGTTAGCCACTTACCAGCATGGCGTTCCAACTGGTGATGATCTTGGTTTAGTTCTTCGCCCTCGATGATCCTCACTCGTGCTCACCTTGTCGTCCAGTGCCGGCCGCTCGCGTGTCTTGTCACGGTGATGTCTCAACTTCTCTAGTGCCGTATATATTTTGTCCGCGATAATGCTCTCCTCTGCCCGTGTAAAGCCAAAAACCACTCCAAGCTCTTGAATCGAGTGTGCTCGATGTAGAACGTTCTATTGTCAGCCAGATGGCCCACAAAACCTGTGACTCACCAGTCTGGTCAGTGCTCCATGTTGATCATTCTTAGTTGGAACATTTCCTTCAGCCTTCACGCCAAAGTATGACCCGACCAGCTCGGCGTCTTCCGGCCCAACCACAGCGTCGAATTCCTCTTTTGTCCAAGTATAGAAAGCCCCCTCTGCTCGTTAGCAGGCTGGAAACATACTCCGGCAATCACCCACCAGCTTTGATCTCCCCGAGGTGAGGAGTGGCGTTAGAATCTTCAGAACTCCAGAACGCCCCTTCCGGACTTTGCAAGCCTTCCAAGATGTACTGCAAAATGTCAATTGCAAAGTCTGTACACAGCTTTTTGTCGTTTTCCAGGGTTTCAACCGGTGTACCTCTCGCTGTCTCGTACGAGCTGATGGCCGCGAATGCAGTAGCGACCATCATAAGTTGAGCCTGATCCGCCCTATTGATAAACACACATCACGCGAGGAAGCGCAATATTGCGGACCGTGACTTACAACATTTTTTCGAAATGCGGAACAAGCCACTTCTCATCGACCGTGTATCTCGCAAATCCATGTCCTACCCAATCCCGAATCCCTCCATACCACATCGCCCTCAACATTTTGATCCCCATCTCTCTGGCTTCCGGTCGAACATCTTCGAGTCCCGGTACTGGCGATTGAATGGAAAATCGAGTCAACGCTTCGAGTGTCATCGAGCTTGAAGGAAATTTGGGACCCGTTGAATGGTTACCTTGCTGAGCAAACCCGCCGTATCGAGAATCGTTGGTGGACACGAAGTGGTTCCAGACTTTGTGACAGGGATTCGTATCGATGATATCTTGTATATTGGCGGTTGACATGAGTTGCTTGCCTGTCAATCTCTCGCATCTACGCCCGACAACTCACTGCAGCGGAATCTCTGAGCTTAGCCATTGTTCGACGGCCTGTATCTTCACAGCCTTCACGATCGTGGATCCAGGACTTGTGAACGCGGTCCATGAGCGATCTGAAGCGGTCCCGAGGGTAGTATGTTCCAGCGAAGAACGGAACGAGATCGGGCGTGAGGACTATACGTCAGCGCTGAGCTGTCGGAGTAGCACCGACTCACAAACTGAGAGTGGCCACCCTCCACCTCCTTGCGTTTCCTAACATCAACCTCGGACAAGCACGACTCCACCCGAAACCCACTTGCAGAAATCCCATGTATATCCGATCGACGTCCGGCCGTTCTTCCCTGTCGATCATGATGTTGACGTAGTTTTCGTTCATGATTTTTGCAGTCTCTGGATCTTCGAAAGACTCGCTGGCAAGTACATGGCACCTTTCCGTAACTTTCAGCTTGTTTATATAACCCCATAATTCGATGTTGCTCACCAGTGACAAGCAGAGTATCCCGATGAGAGGAAGATTGGCTTGTCCAACCGCTTGGCCATTGCTACCGCTTCGGCTGACCATTGTTGCCACTGCTTGTTAGGTCATGTTATTGGTTAGGTGGGACGCTGATACTGACTGCGACAGGATTGTCCTTATGCAACAGGAGGTATGGGGATTTGCTATTACCGAGCCTGTTATTTAATCGCGTTGACGGCATCGTTCCGTTAGAAGGCATTTGTGTAGTGAAAGCTGGTAGTATGCTCGCGACAACAATGTTGATGTCAATGAAGAGGGAGGTTTTGCAAAAATCAGATGGAAGAAGATCGATAGGGTGCGGACTGGGCAGTAATTGCTAGGGAGGAAAGCAAGTTAATGGCCATTTGCGTCATCCGATTTGGTCATCAAACCGCACGAGTGTGCTATTGCAACCCCCGCCAAAGGCGATTTTAGTGTCTGTCATCACATCGCTGAACACCTCGGGCACGAGACCGAGCCTGATCGACCCCTCTCGGACATGCTGTGAAGAGCGAGGTCTGCGGGAGATTAGATACAATGGTCCAAAACCGAAATGTTACCGTCAAACGGTGGTCTCGGTCATCCCCTCGGTGAGGTCATAACAACCTTTGCTGGAATCCTTGTTCCCTTTGGTATGCTGCCCTGCTGACGAGCTACCATTGCTGATTACAATTGCATCCGGGTATGACGTTGACGCATGCCTCAGTGCTGACCCCTTCGGCATGATCGAGTTAGGTTGTCAAGCGTTTGTGTCCGTGAATCTGAGGGCTAATACAAACCTTTTTAATCCGGGCGTGCAGCGATTGGTTTAGGCAGATTAGGCGGCATCGTGTCGTGAGGACCAAATCAAGAGAGACATGACCAACAACCGCAGCCTTCCAGCTTCGTACTATTGTAACATGCATGGGTGTTCCTTATATCTGCTATACTTCTGTTCTGTATTCTCTATGACGAGTTCGAGTTGTCCGCGCACGTCCACGCGGCGGATCCGCCCGAAGCTTTGTACTCATCAATGACCGAGACGACTGATCCGTAGGTCTGATGTCAGCGCTGGATTTTGTTACCAAAAATGGCAGATGACTTACTCCTGCACCCATGAGGAACATGCCGGAAACAATCATGAAAACCGACCAGACACAAGCGATGTACCAGCCAGTGGTACGGACAGGTCGGCTCCAGTTATCCCAAAGCCAGAAAGCGCCCTTACATGTCAACCGGGATGCGCGTTCTGAAAGGGTTTGTACTTACGAAGGCTTGGATGCAGACGAGTGTACCGAGAGAGGCACCGATCAGGTTAACAAGACCGCCGAAAACGGGGATGGCACTGGCAACGACATAAGAGAACAAAATACAACCGATGACCGAGCTGAGCCAAACGACCCAGTGCTTGACAGTGTTTTTGGACAAGTGCTCGGAACCTCGCAGGATTCGAACAAAGAGGTATTTGGCGGGCAGCTGAATCATCAGCATGATCGCTCGTGACCCTGTCTCGTGGCCTTCTCTGAGTGACACTTACATGGGCGTACAAAACAGTCGAGACCAGCAGGCCCGGAAGAGCGAGACCATAGCAGACGCGCTTCATGACCACACCAGCACTACCGAGAGCTGGGGAAGCGACGTATTGGCCAACGAAGTAGTAAACAACGGCACCGATAACCTGGAGTTAGCGAAGATCCAACCTCCCGCCGACTGGCGTTGCACTTACCATGTACACCGCAATCACAATCGCTTGCGACAGAATGACAGCGCGGGTGAAGAGCCGCGGGTCTTTCATTTCTGAAGCCATGGGGAAATACGTAGGCGCACTGTAGAAATTTGTCAGGCATGTGTAAACAGTCATACGAGGAACCTACCCAGCGAAGGAGAGGACGATACCAGAAACAGCAGCGCAGGCCTCGGAAAACTTTGGCGAGCCGAAAATGACGAGTCCTTTGTCCCAGTCTCCGGTTTGAGGGGCTCTAGCCGGTCGGTCCTGGACACCACAGGCAATGACAAGGACGAGAACTGAAGTTCAACAAACCTCTTGATACACCGGAGATCCACTCACGAGCCGCGAAAATGGAAATAACACCGGCCCATCCGATAAACTTGATTTTGCCGAGAGTTTGGATACTGGCAATCAAAGCGGCAGCGACGGCAGAGACAGCGACAAAGACAGCGGTACAGGTTCCGTGTAGAGAAAGGGCGTTGAGGCAGACAGACAAACTGAGCATACCGGCTCCAGCAACGAAGACCATGACTGTTGGTCAGACTTGATCAGCATCGCGTGACCAAACTTACAAAGCCACGAAGCGAAAGCCATGACTTCTCGTCCCACGCGTCCGAACATCAAGTATCCCATATCGTCGATACAGTCTGTTTATCAGTATTTGTGCATTATTTCACCTGGAAGCCACTCACAGACTTGCGGGTACTTCTTCTTACATTGCCCAATGACCCAGTCACCCCCTAAAATCAGCCACATCCAAGAAGGCGCGTTCAACCACTCACAAGTTGCCATGAATCCTATGACAAAAATGCAGATCAAACCGGGGACCATACCCAATGTACCGAGGATAGACGGGAGGGAAAGAACACCGAGACCCATTTGGGTCTTGATCATGAGCACCGAAGTACTGATCCATCCGACCTAGTTTGTCAACACAGCTCTTGTCGTCCATTGGTAAAACCCCGTCAACTTACACTTCGATAATTTGGCCCATCTGCTGTGATCTCACCGAAGACAGCATCCGTCTCAATAACAGCGGGACCGATCACGTCTGTTTTCTGGTCCTTTGAAGAAACCGGGGTATCGACACGCGGACCCATCTCGAGCTCGGAGACTTTTTGATCCTGCATATTGTGGTGTTCCTTGTCGTATTTTACTGTCGTCGAGTTATAGGCGATTCTCAAATATCGCAAATGACAATGAAAGCGACAAACCACAACCGCAGAGCAAGTAAAAAGGGGATGAACGCGGACACACGTCCACCCCGCCAGATACTTTAAACGAATCTCATCGATCTACAATACCGGCCCGATAGGACTAGAGGAAAAGAGGGCAGTGTGCACAAGCGAGTCGAGTGCTCCATTCTTGGCAGGAAACTTTTACCAGTGCTGCAAGGACGATTGGACGGTAACCAACGGGAACGAGACAGTATTTGCAAGCGAAGGTGACCGGGGAAAGTTCGTTAAACGGCGGAGAAGCACGCTAAAGACAATGGGCAATGACGGGGTCGACGCAGATCTTGACAAAGCAAGAGCAGAGCCGCAAGCTTTAAGCGGGATTAAGAGTGTAAGCGAAGTCTAAAAAACGGCTGGAGCAACACGGGGGGTCAGAGATCGGATGCGGCTTCGGTGTCGCCGAGATTAACTCGCCGCCAGAAATTCAACAACAAATTACGTAGCCGTCTCCGGCGTCCTTTGATTGTCCTTCTACGGGGTTTTGAAACCTCGCTGGGCATGTTGGGCGTGTCTCTGGCGTGCTAAGGCCTGTAAAGAGATGCCCCCAGCTGTCTCCCAACGCGGTTGACAGAAGTGACCTAAATCTTACTACCTGCAGATCCGAGTCTTTTGCACATCACCCGATCACTGAAATCGCTTCATCCTGGAGGTATACAAGCATATATGGATTCTAGCATGATCTGCTGCCACAGGGAACGACATACAAACCAAGATACCGAACCGATATTATCCCTCAAGTGCAAAGAAATCTGGGGCAAACCCGTCCCTCCCCTGAGGACCACTCGCGCTCCGGAATTCCGGGGTAGTCACGAAACAGCTCTGATCCGTGAAGGGAGAAAGAACGCTTCAAAACTTGACACTCTTGTCCCTGACGTAGGCGGTGTACCTCAAACGCTCTGCTAATCAGACACCAATCACCAATTGAGTGAAAGGGGGACACAGCCTGCATCGCTCACTAAACGAATACAACGGTATCTCTTGACCAGCCTACCCCAACGTATCGTCACCAGCGGGTGCACCTCTTTCTTGCTGCTGTTTCCATTTTGCGTATTCATAGACCACTCAGTTGCCGAGAGCAGCACCATGGCTGAGCTACGCAACTAGTCTCCTCTGAAACAATCCTTCGAACAATGGACATGTAACATTCCAGCTGCTGGGACGATATTCTACCGGTGACAAGAAATCGGGAACTGAACCAACCTACAGACACCGCTATGCAAAAGCCCGCTCTTAATCCGTACTATACATGTAACTTGGACAAAACGCAATGCGCACGACTGTACAAAGCTGCTGGATGCGCAGAAAACCTAATCCTCGCGGTGCCTACGCAGACTGCACTAGCCGCTAGACACTTACTCGATGGGCATACTCTGCAGTCTCTCTCCGAGCTCTTCCCAGACTTTCGAAACGTTCTTCGAAGCGTCCGTCTCTTCTCTCGCAAATTGTTGCCAGCCCAGAGTAGCTTGGGCAGCTTGCCTCGAGTGGAACACCAGCGATAGCTCGTGCCACATACAAGCCCTGATGAAGACACGGCGGGCCAGGAGCGAGGTAATGGTTGATTGATCTTGATCATTGGCTAATCATCAGCGATCGATCTACTGATGTCGTGCTCCCACTCACCCGCTACCAGCTTGTCCACTTCCACCTCCCAACCAGCTTTGGACGCGGATCTCGTCGACTCAATCTTTTTCTGCCTCGTTTCCACCTTTTTCTTTAGTGAATCAACAGAATCTCGGGATAGTTCTGCCTACGTCAGCGTCACTCTGTCTGCATTCGGCTGGACCCACTGTCGTGTCTAATAAAGAGGTCGCGAAATGCGACATATAGATCTCGTTGCGCTTTCAGACTCTCGATGCTCCCTTGCAGAACGGCGCTGGCCTGTATATTAGTCTCAAATGATCTAATAAAAAAAGCTCACCCTCTTTTCGCTCGCCTCTGCGACTTTCGACCAGGTCTCGCCAATCTCCCCCAAACCTCTTCCGACCCCTTCACATAGAGTGCACCCTCGCTCTCCGGCTCCTCGGAAACAGCACTTGGGCATTTCTTCGCCTATTGTTCCTAGCCCCAAGGCAATTCTACTTGCGTCCGCACTCGCTGCCTGTAATCGGCTTAACGACCTCTCTGCAAGGATAACCAGTTTTTGGTGACTCGCAAGTAACGCAGGTAAGTGATCCCGGAGCACGCCCAGCTTCTCATCCAGATCCGCCGGAATTCCCATTTCCTGAGCAGTATTCAGTCGCTTTGAGACAGATTCCTCGTCGGAAGAGACTTTGGTCCGTTTTCGCCAAGCTTCGAAATGGGGTTCTGTCAGGAAGACGTTGAGTGCACCATCGTCGCGGGTGACGGGATGGTTGACAAGCATGTTGATGAATCGGTTCAGGCCTTTCCGCCTCTGTTCCAAGAAGTTTGCGTCGGCTACAACGTTAGTCGGCATCTGCCCACACGAAACGGCAGACTCACGACCGATCTTTTTAGGCGGTAGAGATGGGAGAAGACGGAAAGGCTAAGGATAAGCGGGGTACAACTAGCTCAGCCAGATCTCACGTACATAGCGCTTGAGCAAACAATCGAGAAGCCACACAAAGTCAGAATACCGCCTGGAGACGGGACCACCTGAGCGTTTCTACAATGAATAAGGGTAGTGCCCAGACGGCTATTCACACTCACATCCGACTCAACAGTGTATTTCTGCAAGAACCAACCCTCTTTTTGCGATACTAGCGAGACCTCCACTTTCTCTAGCTTCTTCCAGTACCCCCTCTCAGCCTCCAAATCGAAAGCCGGCGCGGGTCCATCGGTGATATCGCTAGCTGTGGAAGCCCCATTCATATAATCGTTCCTGTCGTGACCGTTCAGGCGAGGCGCATTGTCCCACGGCGAAGCACTCGGTATCTCTAGTCCAGGCGTGTATGCTTTGGGCGTTGGTGTCGGCGCAACGTTGAGCGAAGGAAGGGGGAGATCAGGTAGCGCTTGGGTGAGTGCTTCGAGGGTAAGAGGATCATCGCCAGAAGACGCTTGAGCTAAAGCGACGAAGGCCAGGGCGCAGAAGAACTCGGATCGAGAAAGCGAAGAGGCTTCACGAGCGGTAAGCGTGACGATATGCTCGAGCGTAGACGCGGGGAGGCGGGATGTGGATAAAAGGCGATGAACAGATGACAAGGGTAAAACGCCGCTTGGAGGAGGGTCAAGCGAATCAAAAAGCGATAGGTACAACGGAGGAGGGTCGTCTGAGTATCAGTTGTAAGTCCAGGTAGTACGGTATGAATACACACCGAGCAGTCCGTTCAACCCCTCGCGCCCAGTCGAGCTTTCCATTCCGTTACCCATAACTGGTGGAACAGGTATATCAGAATCCCTTCTGGGTGTTCCAGATCTTGCAGGACTTGGCACTGCGCTCCAAGGATCTACTTCTCCGAACGAAGCGCTTGCATTCGGCATAGAAGCGGCAAGTGGGTCGAACGACGAGCCATTTGACGTGGAGGAAGAGATGAAAGCGGACGAAGCGAGGTTACCGCCCATGCGGCGTGGTGCGTTGAACATGTCGGTAGTCACCCCAATGCGAAGCGCAGGCGTTGTGTGAGTCAAGAGGATAGAAGAGACGAAGACAGCAATGAGTGATCGTCACGGTTCCTCGGCTGTTTCGGATCCGGCAACTCGGATTGCCCTCACGTCATGTCGCTTTATCCCTCTTTATCGCTTTCCCACATTACCTGTAACATAGCAAAACACACGCGAAGAAGAACAGAGATGAACGAGGAAGAAACGGTATCTTCTTCTGTTTCAGTCGTCGAAAAAGTGCTGCTCGAGTCCGAGCTGGAGGCAGAACGCTCGGATGGCGCCAATGAAGGCGACACGACTTGGGTTCAGCGAAGGGAAAAGTTGGTGACGCAAGCTTTGAAGGATGAAGACCATGAAGCTTTGGAGAGGATTGCTGCTCTTCCTGGAGGTTTCGGGACTGAAGAGCTACGGCAACAAGCGTGGTGAGTGACTAAGGTGTTAAACGCAAAATGTGCTGATTTAAAGGCCTGCCTTGCTAAGAACTAAATGGTTCTTTCCTCAGCAACAAGAGTCAAGTGACAGCGAACTTGATACACAAGAGAACACGGGCGGTGTCGAAGATGGCAAAGAGTTGTTAAAATCCGAAGAACCCGAGCAGGCAACGCAACAAGAAGAACAGGAGCATGCCCCTCATCCAGACGAGAATCAGGTCTTGCTCGATACCAAGCGGTCTTTTGTGGTATATCCCAAGGGCGAGCTTCATTCCGCCTCGTGTCAGCACCTAGACTCATGCATAGATCTTCATCCACAAACCAAGCTGTCGATGCAGGCAGACCTGCAAGCCTTGATTGTGCATATCCTCCGCTTATATCCCACTCTCAGCTACTTTCAGGTACGTTCACGGCCCTCCGGACTCCGCAAATGTGCTTACAAAAAGGGCTTTCACGATATCATGTCCGTTCTATACCTTACATTTATCCCCCTTCCACTCTCTTCGCCTTCCCGTTCCCGATCTGTATCGGTTAGAAGCCGAGATCGCAGCGGGACTGCAACACCGTTCAACGGGGCTCCAACAATCTCGAACGACGGGTCTGTAATCAAGCTCTCCAATGAGACTCCCACCGAGAAATCGCCTCAAACGGCTGAAAAGTCACCTGGGAGTGAGGAGATGGAGGTGCCGAATCAAAGTGAAAACATGACGGAAAAGAGCGAAAAGGGACGGCAAAATGAAACTCCCTCACGGTCGGATGCTACGCCCCAGAACCGCGACACGCCGGCTTGGAACGTTCTCAGGCGGTGCGCAGAAGTAGTCAGTATCTGTCGGGTAAGAGATGCGATGGGACACGGGATGGAACCGATGATGGGCCTGCTAAAGTATGTTCGTCCATCAATCTACCTATCATGATTCCAGGCTTACCTCATAGACTACTACAAAGACTGTTGAAAGCTGCGGATCCAGAATTATCAAAGTTTTCAGCCTCCATTTCACCGGTACCCACATTGCCTTTCTTCGCTCTATCATGGATCCTCTGCCTCTTTTCTCACGATATTGACACCCTGGAACCAGTTCAACGGATGTTCGACTTTTTACTCAGCCGCAATCCTATCTCGGCCATTTACCTTGCCGTTGCTGTGAGTTTTATACAATTCAAGACGTAAAACAACTAATCCATAGATATTGATAGCGAAGAAAGACCAGATGTTTCGATTAGCAAAGCAAAAAGGCGAAGACGCAGAGGATGATCCATCATTATTGCACCCACTTTTCGCTCGCTTACCGCCTCTCTTCGCCGATACCCCTGATCAACCCGAATACCAAGTTTCAGCGGAAAAGGGCAGCAGCGATAGCTACAACGATCCGAATCCTTATGATCCGATTCCTATCAGTCACGTGTTCAGTATCGCAGACGAGCTTATGGCGCGCTTCCCTTGGGACGGTTCGGTCATGCGCGGAAACGAGGTGCTTGGTCCGGGAAGCACTATACGGACATACGCGAACGAAGATCTGGTTCACCAAGGCGAATGGTCCCTCAAAGCGGCGGAAGCGATGGTTGATGTGGATGTGATGATGCCTGGCGGAACCGAGCCTGACGAAGAGGAAGAGGAGGCAGACCCACTAAAGAAGGTTCAAAAGATCCGAAGGAGGAGCAACAAGGGCGGTTTGACAATCGCTGTAGGTATAGCAGTGGTCGGAGTCAGTATCGCATTGTACGGCTTCAAGGCCGGTGGTAGCCGAGCAGGATGGGTGGGGTGGTGGGCGACTGTGATAAAGTCTTGGGCGGGGAAGAGTAGCTGGGAGGAGACTGTCATTGATTGGAGGAAAGTCCTGGGCCATGTAATGAAGAGCGTGAGAGAGGTCATGTATTAGCGCTCCGGTCGCACCCCATGTATTCATGTAGTTTGTAACGATGTGCACCACAGGTTTCTGATGCCACATCTTGAAAGGTCAGCCCAAGTCATGTGATTTCGGTGCCTGGTGGCGTGGGAATGAATGGGCCTCCACACAAGTTATGATACAATTCCCTGGGGTCCCACCGGTCCATGAGTTGCTCTGCTCTCACGGCTATCACCCCTCCCCATACGCCCGCCATGATGGACGAGCATTGGACGTGATCAATCAACGTGGCCCTTTACTTAAAAGCTGCGTGGGAACGTTTTCACCCTCTCTTCTGTACTCTCATCCCCTCTTCTCTTCTTGATCTCACTAAGAAGAGCGTCGGGCACGATGAGTGCTTTAACCAAAGACAATGTTGACAAGCTGCCCAGCGGTATGTATTGCTCTCAACGATCACTCCCCCTTGATGTTGACCCTTCTTCTCACTTTGCCATCATCCAAAGGGGGCTAACTGTAGCTGTCTCGGCTGGGCACAAGACTCCGTCCAACCACAAACCCTCACTTTCACGTCGCAGCTCGGCCTCCGCTGGACATGGCCAAGGTGCCGGTCCACTGAGAGATGTCGACGTTACCCAGATTGGAGTACCGGTCGTCACTCCCCGTAAAGAGCGTCCGGGACACAAGAGGTCCCTTACTGGTAAGTCCCTCCTTCTGCCTTTGACCCCATCAAAACTCCACCCCACACACCCTTTTGTTTCTACCGGACGAGACCCTGATTACCTCGGCCATTCCCCTTTTGTCCCGGGGGGCAGTGCTGATGATTGAGGGTCATACTTCCCGTCTCAACCGGGAGCTACTATGGAAAACGAATGGCCCATCGGTGATGAAAGCACCTGGAAAACCGCCATCAAAGCTCAAGAGATTGATGCCGAGGACCCTCAAGATGTCGCCAACACAGTCGTAAGACACGTCACCACCACTCTTGCCAGACAGGTGTTCAACTTGGACGACGTAAGTGGTACTTTCTTGCCTCTTACATTCCCCCTTTCCGCGTCAACGCGAACTCGGGGGATTGTTACCGCCTTATGTCCGATTAGAAAAGCTCGGACTGATCACCTAGCTTGCGGCTTACCAGGCGACCGCGTTGTCTGTCCGGGATCAGCTCCTCAAGCGTTGGAATGAGACCACGGGGTAAGTAGGCGAAGGGGGGGTGTGAGAGCGTCAAAGAAGCTGATCAAGATAGCTATCACACTGCTCGCGCGCCCAAGAGGGTGTATTATCTGTCTATCGAATGGCTCCTTGGGCGTTCGCTCGACAACGCTGTTCTCAACTTGGGCATGAGGAACACGTACGAAGAAGCCACCAGAAAGCTCGGTTTTGTAGGTCTCCCTTTTGACATGACAGCTCCATTTTTGCAATCGCTGATCGAAACAGAACTTCGAGGATCTTCTTGACCAGGAACGAGATGCTGGTTTGGGTAACGGTGGTCTTGGCCGTCTTGCCGCATGCTACGTGAGACCGATTGGCCTCACATACTAAGTACCGCTAATCAAACAGATTGATAGTATGGCCACGCTCAATCTACCGGGCTGGGGCTACGGTCTCCGATGTCAGTTACACGTCTCACTCTAATGTGCACCTCTGATGCCCAGACCAATATGGTATTTTCAAGCAGCTCTTGTCCAATTCGGGCGAGCAACTTGAAGCTCCGGACCCATGGCTCGACCGAGAAAACGTGGGTCCGCGATGAGAAGATCATGCAAATGCTGACCGCAAGCCATGGGAGATTCCTCGCATCGATGTGTCGTACCCCATTCGTTTCTACGGTCATGTCGAAAACATTGCCAATTCAGACAGGGCCGTCTGGTCCGGTGGTCAAGAGTGTTTGGCGGTCGCTTACGATACTCCTGTTGTAAGCGTCTCTCGTTGCAATTGTCATTCAAGCTGAAACGTATCATCTAGCCTGGTTACGGCACAAAGTGAGATTAGCCCTGATAAGATGAAACAAAATCTGATAAGCAGGAATTGCGCAAACATCCGTTTGTGGAAAGCTGTTCCTCAAGCTGGTTTCGATTTGAACTCGTTCAACGGTGAGCTCTCTCGAATGTGGTGTGTTACCGCTGACGACTCAGCGGGTAACTACGAGGCTAGTGTTGCCGCCAGTAGTGATGTCGAAAACATTGTAAGCTGGTTTTGATTTCCCGGTGACTGCTAAGCCATCCAGACTCAAGTCCTGTACCCCAATGATAACATGTATCAAGGCAAACTTCTGCGTCTCAAACAGCAAGCGCGTAAGTCTAGATGCCATACGTTGCTATGGGCTAATGACAGTCTGGACCAGTGCCTCTCTGCAGGTAAAGTCAACATTCCGCAGCTACGTCCGGTCTACTGACCGCGCAGGACATCCTTCGTCGTTTCACAAAGCTCGACAAACCATGGTCCGAGCTCCCAGACTATGTGTGCATTCAGAGTGAGCGTTTCGATCTCACCTATATCCTATACTGACCATTAGTGAACGACACTCACCCGACTCTTGCCATTCCAGAGTTGATGCGCATTCTCATCGACGAGGAGGAGATCTCTTACAATGAGGCATGGAAGATCACAAACAAGGTTTTCGCTTACACGAAGTAGGCTGCTGAAACGTTCCGATTGTTTGCTAACATCAAGCCATACGGTTCTTCCAGAAGCGCTCGAGAAGTGGGAGATCAGCTTGTTTGAGACTTTGTTACCGCGTCATCTGCAGATTATCTATAAGATCAACCAGTGAGTTACATGCGGATTGTTTGCTAACGGCAGCGAGTTCTTGGGACAAGTCGCAAAACGCTGGCCGGTGAGCAACCAACCTGCGCGAGATGAAAAACGCTGATGACAGAATGACATGGATAGGCTTCAGAGGATGTCCATCATTCAGGAGGGCACTCCGAAATACGTTCGAATGGCGTGAGCAACTCGAGCGTCGTGATTAGCATTACTGACATCCACCAGGTACCTTGCTATTGTTGGCTCTTTCAAGGCGAGTTTCCTATCGTTCTCTCTATTGAAAGCTGACTCGGCAGGTCAATGGTGTCGCCGAACTGCATAGTCAGCTTCTGCAAGCCACGATCTTCCGAGACTTTGTCGAATTCAAGGGTCGAGACCACTTCACCAATGTGACGAACGGCATCACCCCTCGTCGGTGAGTGACTTGATGCGGGACGGTTTGCCGCTACGCTGAACTCCAGATGGCTGCTTCAGTGCAACCCTCAACTTGCGGCTCTTACCACTCACACTCTTGGCAGCGATCACTGGCTGGTCGACGCGAAGCAGCTTGCTAAGCTTCTGCCCATGGCCGAGAATCCCAAGTTCAGAGAAGCGTTCCACGCGATCAAGCAGGACAACAAGCGCCGTGTAAGTCGTCATAAGTACCACGTAAAGTATGGGCTGACACGTAGCTTGCCGAGGTTTTGGAGCAAGAACTGGGGGTCAACATCAACGTGAAAAGTATCTTCGCAGCTCAGATCAAGCGACTCCATGAGGTCCGATCTGCCCTCATTCATAACTCCGAGCGGGACTGACTGACAGTACAAACGTCAAACACTCAACATTTTCGCCATTATTCACAAGTACTTAACTATCAAAAATGCCTCTCCCGCCGACAGGAAGAAGATCCAGCCGTGGACGTTCATTTTCGCCGGAAAAGCTGCTCCAGGTTAGTCTCCTGCTTTCGCGTGCAGATCGATGCTGAATGGTAGGTTACTACATTGCCAAGCTCGTTATCCGTCTGATCGTCAATGTAGGCAAGGTCGTGGTGAGTCGTTCTACAAATAATTCGAGACCGAGCTGATGGTAGAACAACGATTCCGACGTTGGAGACCTCCTCAGAGTCTGCTTCATTCCGGACTACAGGTAGCTATAACTGAGCATACACACGCTATCAATGTCTGATATGTAGTGTTTCTATTGCTGAAGTGCTAATCCCTGCTGCAGACATTAGTGTCCAGATTAGTACAGCGGGTACCGAAGCCTCGGGAACAGTAAGCTTAGCAATCGAATCTGAGAGTCCGCTAACCCCGCAGAGTAATATGAAGCTCGCGCTGAAGTGCGTCTGCTTTACTAAAATTCACAGGTCTAGCTAACATTCAGCGGTGCACTCCTACTGGGTACTGTCGACGGCGCCAACATCGAAATTGCCGAAGATGCGGGAGAGGACCAATGCTTCATGTTTGGCTACCTCAATGAGGACGTCGAGAAGGTCAGGTATGACAATACCTACAATCCCCTGCCTCTCGAACAGAGATCACCTGAGCTTGCCGCTGTGTTCAATTATATCGAGTCTGGGGCATTTGGAGACGGTCACATATACGAATCGCTCCTTAAGACTGTAGGTGGAGCACATTTCCTAGGTATCACAACTGATATACAGGTGTACGAGCACGACCACTATCTTGTTTCGAACGATTTCGGATCGTACTTGGAAGCCCAGAGCTTGGTCGACGAACTCTGGGGCAGCGACAAAGACGAGTGGACCAAGAAGAGTATCCTCACTGCATTCGCCATGGGAGATTTCAGCTCCGACCGTTCGGTCCAGGACTACGCCGATGGAGTAAGTATATCCGGCTCAATTTGTGGAACCTAGCTAATGAGCAGATCTGGAACGTCGCTGCTGAACGCGTTCCCGAGTGAGTAGACCACTGCGAATGTAGGCTGGAGATGTGAATATAAAGGCCCCTGCGTTACGTAGAAATGAGTTGAATACATGTTTTGACGAGATTGTGCAAGATACAACTATTGGAGATATGCGATGTTGACTATACTTTCTGTTTCTTCCCTCCATCCTCATCGTCCCCTTCTGCTGGACGTTTGACTGGTTTTTCGCCTGATTTTGTTAATGCAGGGTGCGTGACCACAGTATTGGAAGGAGCGGCCGCCTTTGGCTTCTTCTTGACAACGATGCCCTTCATCAAACTCTTCATGTCCTTCTTGCCCGATTTCAACGGTACTTTGGGTTTCATTGCTGCAGAACTGCTCGCCGTGTTCACCGAAGCCGATGGGGAGATTATCGGTATGGCAGCATCCATTGCAGCGTGCTTTGCCGCGAGTTGTCTATCATTGAGCATTCTTTCGGCTGACCGTCCCTGCCCACTTCACAGGGCAAGTCAGGACGTCACTCACTCTCTATACGCGTTGATCTCCTTATTCTCTTCAGCCCGCCATTTTGCTTCTCTATCCCTCTTTTTTTTCTCCTCGCTCGAGAGGAACTCGAACTCTTCTTCGTGCAGACCTCTGAACTGATTTCCCAATTTGAGACGGGTTTCCCACTCTTCGTCTTTTATGGCCTGACGTCAGCTGGAGATACAGGACAAGCTCACTTGTGCTGTTTGCAGGCGCTGCAAGTTAGCTCTGAACTACACGACACGACACCAGAAGAAATAGTTGACAGAGAGCTGGGATGGTGAGCTCACTTCGTAGAGTGTCCGACCGTCGTGCACCTCTTCTTCCATCTTTGGAGCTTCTTGACCAATCCTGCTAGTTAACATTTGGAGCTATCGTTCCGACCAGTAGAGCAGAGCGCACCTTGCATAGGCTTCCTTCCATTCTTTCTCTCGTTGCTCTTTTGCTTCGTCCACCGTGCTCTGGGACTCGAACCGCGAGGCGATAGACCCTTGGGCCATGGCCGATTTGGACATATCCACACTGAGATTCTCCATTCTGCTGGCTTCTTTTAGCTGTACTTGATGCTGTAGTGAAGGTGACTGGAAGGGAGTCGAAAACAATCAACGAAAGGACGAAGCGACGACGGTGGAGGTCGATATTTGATCCCGCTCTTATAATCCTCTATTCAGCCAGCTTGTTGACCCATGCATCTTGCGGTTCAACCTTGCCTCAAATCATCGCCGGAGTGACATCATGTCAAGGAAGCTGGATCTGTCTCAGTTTAGAGGGGACGATGATGACGAAAGCGCCTTTCCCCCAGCTGTCAGTCTACCACTCGTGCAGATCATCTAGCCGGCTGATACCTAGAAACGGCTCGAGCTCAACGCGCTGAAAAGCCGAACGTTCTCGCACGGGATCACAAAAAAGTCAAAGAGGGATATCGAGCGGGAAGCGGAAGAACGCAAGAAGAAAGAAGAGGAAGAGTGCGTCGACACCATTCCGCCTGGATATGGGTAATTCTGATGAGTTAGGGCAGCCGCGAAGGCTTTAGCGGAATTCGAGGATGCGTTCGATGGACCAAGCTCTGGGCCGAGCATAGGATATGGCCGTGGTAGGGCTGGCGGCGGAGGAGCAGGCGGGGGTTTTGTCATGCCGGGTGGAGCTCCCATGGCCGTCAAAGTCGCTAATCCTCCTCCGACAGGACCACCACGCGGACCAGCTGCTATGGGATACTCGAGAGTTAGTTTCGTGCTACAGAACGAGTGAATACTGACTACTAGCCACACATACCGCTGTCCAAGGCGCCATCACCGCCTCCAGGGGTGCCCAAGCCAAAAGGCAAGAGAGCTATGGACAGCTTTCTGGCCGAGATCAAAGGGTACGGCACAGATACGGATTACGGAACTGACAGGCAGCAATCAAGCGGCTCGGGAGTCGCGCCTCGGAAAAGTTGCTAAGTGTGAGTGGGGAAACTACCTGCAGATATTACCCTACTAACAATCAGTGGAAGGATCTTCAGTGTCCGCACTCGCAGGTCTGCTAAAACGACCACAAACCGACGAGCTATGTGCTGATCGCCTATCTTAGCCTGGGAACATTCCGGTGTTTCACGACCTCCGTCTGAGCAGGAAGTGAGTACATGACACTCCATATAGGGTCATGAGCTGTCTGGCTGACGTGTAGTCGACGAATCTTTTTGTTGTACGTGTGTGAAACGGTTATAGTTGACTTTTAGGCAAATGTACCCGGATCGGTCACTGAAGAAACGCTTGGGAAATTCTTCGCGGAGGTAGGACCGGTAGGGACCGTCAAAATCATGTGGCGTAAGTGTGATATCTGGAAGATGTAGCTGCCGCTCAACTGCAGCTCGAAGCGCTTTTGAAATGGACGCAGTCAAACGAGGGAAACTCAGTCTGCAGGGATTTGTCGCGTACATGAAACGTAAAGATGCCGAGACCGCGGTCAGGGAGTTGGATGGCGCAGAGTGGGGTGAGGCTAAGCTGAAAGTTGGTTTCAGCAAGCCCGTCCCAATCCCACAACGGGCACTTTACGGTGAGTCTCCATGTTGGCATTTCGCTAACGGTAGACCTGACCTCCGGTGCGAGTAAACGGCGGTCACGCTCGCGCACACCGGAAAAGACCCGAAGTAGGAGAAACACGAGGTCTCCCAGTCCGGAGAGACGGCGGAGGCGATCAATGTCCAGGGATGACTCACGGTCGCCCTCCAAGAGGCGACGAGCGAACTCGTACGACTCGTCTTCGTCACGATCACGTTCGCCACCGCCAAAACGATCTTCAGCAGTCGAGAAATGGCTGGCGAAGATCCCAGAAGAGCAAACGAAGTTCGTGAGAGCTGTCGCTGGTAAAGTGAAGGACCATGGAAGGGGATTTGAAGACACGTTGAAAGAAAGGGAGCGGTCCTATCCCAAATTCGCGTTCCTGGCGGATGACAAGGTAAGCTCTTTCTTGAACGCGAACGCAGACGCTTGGCTCATGTAAGCTGCCAGAGTATCATCTCTATCAATCATTACTGGATTCACGATATTGCATACCCACACCGCCAGACGATTTTGACGATGATGTGCGATTTATCTCTCTTGAAAAGGCAAAGCTGATAGCAGGGATACGCTTCGATGTACTCCACTGAATCGGCGGAAGACTCTGAGAGAGAGCGCACCCAGAAAGGCAAAATCGGAAAACTCGCAAAGAAGCGTTTTGAGGCAATGTTGCGGGTAATGAGCGGAACTCGAGCGGAAATCGCTCGGGCTATGGAGTTTGCAATGAACAAAGCAGAAGCGGCGGACGATGTGAGTATTATCGAGAACCTCTATATTATGATAGCTCACTATTCAGATCGCAGAGGTTGTCTGTCAAAGCTTGCGGCTTGACAGCACTCCTGTCCCACGGAAACTGGCGAGGCTACACCTTGTCTCAGATATCTTGCATAATTCCGCACGTGTCTCCAGAACCGCTCATGACCTGAGCTCATGATTAGGCTTCTCCGCTTCCGAATGTCTGGCGGTATCGGCTAGCTTTTGAGAAGCGTCTTCCGCAAGTATTTATCCACTTCAAAGGTGTGTTCGATAGTCTTCACGCATATTCCGGCAATATCTCCGCGATTGTGTTCAAGAATCAAGTTGGGGCCGTCCTCGATGTTTGGGAGAGATGGTACGTTTTCGGTCTTGTTACCACGCGGAGGCCTGACAATGTAGGATCGTCTTTGCACAGGATGTTCAGGATAGCCTACGAGATTACTTTGCGGGTACGCGGTCTCCTGAACGACCCGCGGATCAATCGACGCACTCACTTCCGGCTAAGACCGAGCCAGAAGAGGCGAAGCAGGTCGTTAAAGATCCGCCTATGTCAGGTTTCAAGTCTTCTGGGTTCAAATCTTCATTCAAGCCCATAGCGGCGGTTGTTACCCCGACGGTACCTGCTACCAGGGACACGGATCTCGACGGGGAGGCTATGGACGACCTTGACGGCGAAGCGATGGATGATATTGACGGAGAAGCGATGGACGATCTCGACGGGGAGGAGATGGATATGCAAATGGACGACGATCTTGACGGGGTAGCCATGTGAGATATGCATGCTCTGCAATTATGTCCAACAATGTTAGGCTTCGCTAGCATTGAGCTGATCACCCTTCGGAAGGAGATGCAAATCTACGATTCCGGTCCACATCTTGTCATTGATCTTGACCGCTTTGTCCAAACTCGCTCGCAACCGCTTGTTCTCCGCCAGCACGTCTGCTAGCTGATCCTCGCCTGTCGATGCGGCAGCAGCAATGCTGACAAATTGTTTTTGCCTTGGAGGCCGTAAATCATCAAGCAAAGGTAGAGCGGGGTGAGGGCGAAGCATCATTGTCACTTCTTGGACATCTTTCGCTGTTCTGCCCATACGCATACGTTCAAGCGGTTTGATCTCGATGACCGGCCATGAATCAGACTTTGAAGACACTAGGTCGGGCGGACGAAGGAGAGTGGAGAGGTACGTTATTGGGCCGGCGTGTGAGGACAAAGAGCGGAGATGTTGATGGGACGGGAGGGAGTGGATGTGTATATCGGCGGACTGAGTTCCAACGAGAAGCTGCGATGAGGAGAGGGATAAAGAGAGTGCTGTGATGGGTGATCTAACATGAGTACCCTGTCCGCAGTAGAGGCAATGAATGGGATTACTTGTAAGTGATCACTGCCCCTTCGGTCTTCACTGGCGGCGCGCCTTGACCTCCTCCACCGACAGCCTCGCTATCATCTGACATTGCACCGCCGAGTTCTCCCCTTCGCTTAAATAGTGGGACGTGGTACACCTCGCCTTGTGCTGTTCCCACGTAGAAGAACCGTTCGGATGGCTCAACGGCCAAAGTTGAGGGAATCACACCAGGTGGAAAAACAAATGTCGTAAGAAGATTGAAAGGAGCGTGAAGAGACCAAAGTTTGACGGTGCCATCTTCTGAAGCAGTCCAGCATCGTCCGCCTTGCGCACCAGATGTCTTTGAGACGATCACGTCGCGAATGCTGAGTGTATGATCGTTCAACGTGCCATATGGTTTCTGAACATCTCCTTCCGGGTCGACAAGCCGAGAGACAAGGTAGACGTGTACTGAGGAATCAAGGGACGAGGTGAGGAGGAGTCGGGAGTCCGGGGAAAAGGTAAGAGTCGTGACCGCTCGATAGTGGGCCGTGAATGAAGCGTGAAGCAATCCTGACGAGATCTAACGTGAGTGTGATGCAACCCTGGTATACCAACAACTAACCTCCCACAAATATATATGACCGTTCGGCGAGCCTCCTACAGCCCAGCACCCATTGGGAGATACCTTGAAACAGCTCAGCTTCTCCGGTAAATGCAATTTCAAGTGCATTTGGTCCTATCGTCAGCTCGGCATCAAGAATTTCGAACAAACCTTCTGCCAGGCCCAGACGTTGACTATCGCCTTGCCCTCCTGGACGGCGAAGATGGCTCCTCCTGTGTTATTCTGCGTCGGGATGTAGCTGACAGACTGAGCTGCGCTGAGCGAGGTTTTGAACGGCTGAACCGAAGATCCAGACTGTAGATCATGAAGATGAATGGCGGGAGCCGCGGTCGTTCTGCCTGATGATGTTGATGCCGTCTCCGCCGAACAGGAGGATATGATGAGTTCTTGCGATACCATGATGGGTGTAGATGTGTAGGTAGACGTATAGATGGACAAGATTGAAATAAGTTGAGAGTGATGTCACGTGACATGACAACACGTTCATT
This sequence comes from Papiliotrema fonsecae, assembly GCA_035773095.1. Taxonomy (NCBI): domain Eukaryota; kingdom Fungi; phylum Basidiomycota; class Tremellomycetes; order Tremellales; family Rhynchogastremaceae; genus Papiliotrema; species Papiliotrema fonsecae. The sequence goes on from JAHRBW010000007.1 coordinate 162,592, forward strand.
ACCTCAAGCTCGTCATCTACTCGGATCTTCCTCTGATCATTGATATCAACTCATTTTATACGTCTCACTGTTACCGCTACTCGATTTTCGACACGGACAGAAGACAGGGGGATCCAAGCATTATATGATCCGGCGAGAACATCGATGATCGTCGCCTGAACAGCGAATTCCATTCACGACTTCATCATGTCGTCACAAAATCCGCTCTCGCAGGAGATACATCTTCCGACGCGGTTCGAACTGTTTGACCGAAACGCCTGGATTGAGGACCTTCTCACTAAAATTGAGACTGGGAAATACCGACCCGAGACGCCTGTCCCCTCGCGGTCGCCCTCACCAAGAGTCCAGAAAGAGGACGATGATGTTGTAGACGGTTCTACATTTCTACCGGTATCACCAGCAGATGGCGGCGATCAGCAGGACTCGATAGATGAGCTCATAAGGCAGGAGGAAGAAGGTCGTGCTCCTGTTGATGTGATCCCCAAGGACGTAATCTACGAAGAAGGTCAGCAAAACTCATTGGCCCATAACGGAATTGTGGCCTCGTACATGCTTGAGCAAGCTATACAGAACACCGAGGCATACTTAGAAGGCACTGTAAGCTGTGATTTGATCTCGTGGTGCACCAGCTGATTCATAGACTTATGAAGATGAGATAGACGAATTGTTCGACCGTGCGGATTATGCTGAATCTACCGGTACCGGCGACGGACACCGCGACGTGACCACCGCACGCGAGACCACGAGTGATCATTACGAGGTGACGGAGGTCGAAAAATCCGATGAGTACGACCAGGATCGATCTGCGGGAGAAGTCGTCAGCATTACCGAGGACGAGGAAGGTGAAGAGGAAGAGGAGGATGAAGAGGAGGATGAAGAGGAAGATGAAGAGGAAGATGAGGTGGTTTACATTGGAGACTCCGACGAAGAGGATCAGGAAGAACGAGAGGAGTCCGAAGAGACCGACAACGATGAAGAGGAATCTGTTTCTGACAAAGCTGCCGCAGATTACGACCAGGATGCGGCCGATTACGACGAAGACGCGTCCGACTATGACGAAAATGCGGCAGACTACCTTGATGGGACACTTGTTTACAATGGAGAAGCTCTCAATGTCAACGACGAGAGATCCGATTTGGATGAAGAGGGCGACGACATGGATTACGAGGCTGGAGGCCTGGCACAAGGCGGCTATCAGCATGACTTGCCAGAGTCGGATCAAGGTCAAGAAGTCGATTATGATCGCCGAGGCCAGCCCGCTGGTGCACGACCAGATGTCGAGGGATTTAGCTATGGGCAGCACCAATTTCAACGATCCGGTTTCCCCCGACCGGAACGCCAGCCGGAAGATGACCAGTCCGCTCAAGACGAAGCGTCGTCGGAATTGCTATTTGATTCGACGGCCGCCGCAATTTTCAACGCGCAGCGATCATTGTATCCTGAGATACCGACCTCGAGCAGTATCGTCACCACTCCTGCAGCATCGGATAATCGCATCTCAGCGCGTCTGGACGAGCCACCCGTTGTACCACCCGACGAACCCAACGAAGAAATGATGATCGACCCTGAGCTTCGTGATGGTCCCACCATTACTGCTCCGTGTGTCTACCCATCCCTTCCCACCCCGTCGTTTGTGGAGGACAATACATCCGTGATTCTTGATCAGCCTGCGGCTCGACTCCTGCCACCTCTATCCGATATGCTTGACGTTGATCAGATATTTGATACGGCCCAAGCGGAACTGGAGTCGAGACGGACAATTGTAGAGCAAAGCACCGGATCTGATACACTGCTCGCGCAGGAAGAAGCAGAAAGTGAGTTAAATATATACTACAACTGTAGCTGACCTCAGGCGTGATAAATGCTATTTCGACGGCGTCGGCGGTCTCTTCCCAGGCGCTGCAAGGCGTGATTGAGATACTGTCTTCGGACGACGAGATGGAGGATCTCGCAGCATACGGTGAGGCGGCATACGATGTTGAAGAGGAAGAGGAAGAAGAGGAGGAGGAGGAGGAGGAGGAGGGGGAGGAAGAGGAGGAGGAAGAGGAGGAGGAAGAGGAGGAGGTGAAAGAAGGAGAGGCAGAAGATGAAGGAGAAGAAGAAGAGGAACATGAAGAGGTTGAGCACGAGGAGGATACACAAAGAGCCAACGCTGAGGTTCAAAAAAGCGTGTCAAACGCTCACACACCATTGCCCAAAGCCGCCTTCGACGAGATGCCTTTTCATCGAGAAGAAGACGAGTTAATTGACGAGGACGAAGCAGGATCAAAGGAGGCTGCAATGAACCACGAAGAAGACGTTTCGACGATACCGGCAGTATCGGCGGACGCTAAGACTACCGTCACTCATGAGCAGCCTACGTCGACTGAGCCCTTAGCTATGCTTTCTGACCTCAAAACGCCCAGTAACCTCGGCAGCGCGAGCGAGGAAGAAGCAATTCAACCGCCTCCCGAACTATTAGATTCTGGATGGCTGGATCATCCAATATCGAGCGTCGTGCAGACTCCGCCGAAGGCAACTTCTCCGACACCTATCGCTCTTGCCGATCTCGTTGTGGAGGAGCTGCCGGATCCAGACACTCCGATGAATATCGAAGAGATTGTCCGTCGTGCTCTTGCTGCTGACGTCACGGAACCTGCCACGGCTCAGAATACGCCTGCAATCGACAACGGGCCGCTGGTGGTGGAGTACTTCGGTACGACAGTGGAGACAATAGTAGAAGAGGAACAAGTGCTTAACGAAGAACAGGCGGGAGAAGAGTTCAAGAGCAAGAATACTCCGACAAGCGAAGAACAAGCAACGACTAATGCTCTGGGAGGAATGGATCCGTCAACGACAGAAGGTGTCGCAAATGACCGGTGCGTCACGTGCGGTTTGGTTTTGGTCTGACAATTCAGTTCCACTGCCTCAAAAGCAGACGTCAGACCACGTCAGCTGTCGGCAAAGCAACCAACTGTCACTGAGTTGAATCCCGAGAATGCGCAACCAGAAGATGCAATCATGGCCGAGCCGGAAACTGCTTCGGCTGAGCCGGCGCTTGATCTGGAGCCCGACCGACCAGAAGAGCAAAGTCAGCGACTGTCTATCGGAGCGCCGGAAGAGGCTGCCATGGAGACGCCGAATACTCTCGCGCGGCCTTCCACTCAATCGGCAATACGTCTGCCCCTCCGAGACCGCAAAATGCCTGTTCCGATTCTTCTGAGGACCCCCGGGGCGAGTCCACCTCGATCGTCGTCGATGTTCATCGACACACCTAACGAAACTCCTCAACTCAACGTTACCGATAACTACTTCTCTTGCGAAGAGACATCTATCGAGCTACCAAATCCTCACCAAGCTCCCCCTGACACTGAACTTCCGGCCGCCCTTTTCCCCGGAGAACATCCCAGCTCTCAAGTAACTCGATCGCCTTCTATGGTTGTCGAACCACCACTTCACCCTCCTGAGCCCCAGTCTGTTCTAGATGTGACGACTCGGTCCGAATCACCTACGATCCTACCTGATCCCAGCCTTCCGCCTGTAGATGCGACGCTGCCGCCGCCTTTCAGCCCCGGAGAGATCAGTCACGTGCCCGATCCGTCTCCTTCATTATTCGTTGAAGCGCCGGAGCTCCCTCCTGATGCGGGCGATATTGTCAAGGAACCACATCGCGAAGATACGCCTGTTTCTTTACCTGACCCGCACATTGCCCCACCTGATGCAATCGCCGTTGCCCCTCTGTCGCCACATGAACTTTCGGCCAGAGAGGTAACGCCCACGCCGTCGCTTGTTGTCGAGCCACCAGAAGACGAGCGTACTCCCTTCTTTCCAACATCGACGACTGTCTCTCGCGCAGAATCGCTTGTTCTTCTACCTGATCCGCATGGCGCTTCTTCTGACACGGACAGAACTGCGGAAGACGTGCCCCTACTGGCGGAGCGAGCGGGCTCTTTGTCACCTTCCGTCAAATCCCACGCAGGGGATCGCGATGTGACGGAAGCGGGGAATCTTGCAGGATCTGATGTCGACTCGGATGTGGAAGGGATGATTCGCCAGAGCGATGCCAGAGAATTCGGCAGTCCAGAAAAAATGGAAGATGACACAAATCCTGCCGAAGCTATCGACTACGCAGACGATGATGCCAAGTCAGAAGCCACATTCATAGGCGATGACAAACCTCCCGTGCGCCCTCAGATGTCCATGACAGAATCCATGCGTCTTCTTCATCGTCACGGAGTAAACCGATCGCATGCTGGAAGCACAGACGACCATGCGGCCGCTACCTCGCACCGGCACACCAGATCGAGCGCCCGTCAGTCGATCTCTTCCCAGCCCCCTGTTACACGATCACATTGCTTTTATCGCAAACTTCAGCTGAACGGCGTCGATATGTCTGCGTGCGTGCTTGTCCCTCAATGTACTCTCTTCGACTTCGAGCGGTTAGAAGAGGAGGAATCGATGGATATCGGTGAGGCGACGCCAGAAGACGAACAAGCGGCTTCAGGAAACGCCATGACCGAAGACAACCCGTTGCTGCATCCTCATCTCGCGCTCAAGCTCCATCGTATCGTCGGAAAGACGATCTTTGACGAAGGACACTGCTTTTTACTTTCGGCGGATGAAAAAGCTACCCAACCAGCAAAAGAGAATGAAATCATCACGATACACACGCCTCGTTCAACCCGGAAACGTACTTCGGTCGATCACGATGATGAAACTAGCTCATCGCAACACCTAGAGCCGACAGCCTCGGTCACTCGAGCGCGAAGCGTCAAACGAGACAGCGTGGCTCGGGAACTGGCTTCCGACGCATTCACAACGCCGACTAAAAGCCCGCTTACACGAGACAGAGGAATCCGACGATCCACGTCTCGGGCGACCGACGATGGCGCCTCTGGCGAGGTTGTACCCGAACACGATACTCCAGCTAGGCGGACTCGACACCAGACTCGACGGTCAATTTCTGTCACGACAGACACGGTGTACCATTCCGAGCCATCAATTGAGTCACGAGAGATGACGCCAGTCGCTGTGACGGTTTCGACAGTTTCAACCACGCCAAGTGGTTCTGTCCGCAAATCAGCTCGCAAATCCCGTCGTGGTCAGCAGTCGCCTGTGGCAGAGGTGATCGAAGAAGAGGACGACGAAAGGGAAGCTACACCAACTAGGAAGGTTGCAACAACCAACCTTGTCGTGAAACCGGTCGACAACGACGACGAAGTGACCCAGACTGTTCTTGAAGGACAAGAACAGAACGAAGATGAGATCCATGCTGCTCCACCTTCTAGTCCGGCTCCTCAGTCCTCAAAGAAACGCAAGGGCAAAGCAGTCGAACGAGCTCGCTCTACAGCTTCACCTTCTGAGTCTACTACAAGCGACCAACCAATCATAGCGGGTGATACTGTTGCGAACGCCATCTCGGTCGAAGACGATGACGAAGATGAGCAGAAAGCCGGCCTTCCTTTTAAAGAAGGTGTTGTTGCTCGTCGCAAATCGCGCAGACTCCGGGAGAAGGCAAAAGAGGACGAGGCATCGTCTCACCCAGGCGAAGACCCGGGCGGGATATCTTCCGACAACGAAGGCGAAGACCAGAAACGATCGGTCGATACTTCACCCACAGCTATCGGTACCCGGAAGAGGAAGGCAAGGATTTCATCGTCCCAGCTCGACAGTTTTGGGTCAGTGACGTATACAGATGCCGATCAAACGGACTCGATAGACGTGAGTCGCGAGGAGGGAGTAACCGAAGGGCGAAGTTCCAAGCGACGAGCTGTAGCGAGTGAGAATGATCCGGATGTGCCCGCAATTCAGGAGAAGACTTCGGATAAGCCGGAAGAAGAGGACGATGACAAGCCGTCAACTCCTGTGCCAGAGAAAAAGAGCAAAGGATGGTTTTCTTTTTGGAAACGTTAGTAGGCTCCGCTTGTACACGATCGACCATGAATTCAAGTCTGTCAGGACCGATTGATCGATTGCGTCACAGCGGGAAAATGCGTAAACTCATTACGTACATTCAAGCACTATACAAGCCTAGCAGACAACATTTCCAAGCGTCTTTGTCCGTAGATAATGTCCGACAAAAAATGGTATCTCCTCATATCGCTCGCTTTCGGTCCTCCCTTGCAGCCACGACACCAGATTTGACCTCTCGTTCCGCCCTCCACTTGTCAGCTCCGTTCCTGACTGTCAGCGCGCTGCTACCTTCATGTTGTAAAACTTACTTGGCCCTGATCAAACCAACAACGGCTAAACCGACCGACTTGAGCGAGCGGTGTTTTCGTGACAGCTCAGGGACGGGGAAACCCATCGATGCAATCTGCTTCAGTGTCGCCTGCTCGCTGCTCGGTCAACCAGGGTTCTGTGTATTTTGATTTGTAACTCACTTCAAACTCATGCCACCAACAAGCAATAATAGGTACTTCTTCTGTAGGGAAAGACCATTTCGGAATGTCGATTCCCGCGAGAATTTGGCTTTGAGGTAGCGGATCTGAACCGCTAGCTCGTGTGTCTGCAATTTGAAGCTGGCTTTCTGCTTCTCCAAGGCAGTCTGTACATCCCTGAATTGTCAGCACGACCGCGATAAGAAGCTCGGAAAGACTAACGCTGATCGAGCGACAGAACGGAGCTCGAGATCCCGCCTAATCTGCTGTAACTTTTGGATTTCTTCCTCAAGAGCGTGTAGCTTGTTTGCCGACAGCCTGGCCTCTCTCTCAGCCGCTGCAAGCTCACTAGCCTGCTTGGAGGCGGAACCTTGTTGCTCCACCTTCAGCTTTTGTAATTCGACGCCGAATTTTTGGCTTTCCCTGCGTTGTATATTCAAGTCTTGCTCAAACTCGGCAAGCTCCTGCACAATTGTACGCCTTTCCCCTTGTAAACGGTTCACCTTCGCCTCAGCAGCCTGTAGCGCTGTTTGCCGTTGTTGAGCTAAGTCACGAAGTTGTTCGATATTAGATTCTGCCGTTTCCAAGGAATCCTGAAGCTGATCGACGATGCGGCGCTGGATTTCAACCTCACCAGAAGGTGCCATCTCTCGAAGGCCGGATTGAGCCTCGTCTAGTTTGTCTTGAGTGCGCTCGAGGCGAGCGCCGAGCTCTTGCAAGTTGGTCGAGGAGGCGGCCAATTTCTATAAATCAGCCCAGACCCGAAACGCCAATATGAGCTCAAAATAACTTGCCCTCTTTAGTGTGTCTCTCTCCCGGAAAGCGGCCGCTAACTCCTGTTTGACCTTTCGGAGTTCGGCTTGGGATGTGGCCAAATCACGATCGGAGTCCGACTTGACCGCTTGGAGATCTATCGCATCATCACGCCTAAGCTCCGACACCATCGAAGTCAATCGGGTGTTCTCCTTTTGCAGTCGTGCTCTTTCGGCATTCAGGTCATTTTGCAGTGTTTCCATCTGTTGGCGTACGGAATCCGTTGCCGACTGCAATCGATCATCTCCTTCCCGGCTGGTTGTCAGTCGAATTTCTCAGTCATGGGGGAGGATTACCTTCGAATCTCTCTTTGCTCAGTCAATAGCGCCAAAGACGCGGTATTTCGTTGAGAAAGCGCCCGAAGCTCGTCCTCGAGCTCACTGATCCTCTCTTGCGCAACAGCAAGATCCTCGGCGAGACGGATTCCATTCATACCCGCCGCTTCCAAGCGAGAGAAGTTGCTGTCAAGCTGAGAATTCGCATTATTCAATTCGTCCTGAAGTTGTTCGATTTGAGCGCGAAGAATGGGCTCGTTGGCATCGCCTACAGTGGTATGAAGCCAAGATAGCTGAAAGTCAGCTTATGAACCAGATTAACATGTGCATACGCACGTCTTGGATTGACCCTGGCGTTTTTGGCATACGAAGCGAAGCAAGCGCTTTGTTAACGAAAGGGGTGGCTTTGAATGGAGATCCAGCATCTACAACTCGACCGGGAGTCGCTTCCCGTGAGCTTGCGAGGCGCTCTTTTAAGGCCGCTCTTTCTCGTTCGAGCGCCTGGATACGGGCTTCCTTTACCTCCATTGTAGACTTGAGGTGAGGTGAGGAAGAAAGCTGTTGCTTGAGTCGGCCAATTTCTCTGAACGCGTCTTCGAGATGAGTCTCCATGGCTGCTACTGCTTCGTTTTGTGCTGCGTCGACGAGCTTGTCCATTTGTTGCGCGCGAGCGGTTTCGAGCTCGGCGTCCTTCTGTGCGAGGATCCGGTTCGATTCCGAAAGCAAGGCATTCAATCTGTCAAGCTCCGCGGAGAGCCCTTTCTCCACGGCCTTACTCTCCTGTTCCGAAGCATTCACATCGTCTTCCAGCTCCTGAAGCCGGCCTGACAATCCACGCAGCTCTTCCTCCCTGTCAGAAAGCTGAGCTTCCAGCTCCTGATTCAATGTCCGCAACTCTTGTTCCTCCCTTCCGTTCGAGCTATTAGCACCAACTGCGGATAGCTCGTCGAGTTTGGCACGAAGCTCCTCAAGCTCGCCCATGGCCTCGCCGGCATTGTCGAGTCGATCCTGAGCATCGTTAAGTCGGGATTCGGCAAGCTCTACTTTAAGGACGAGTTCCCGATGCCTAGCGATATCCGCTTCCGCCTTGGCTTGCAGGGTCTGGATTTCTTTTGTTCGGTCCAGCAGCTCGGCTCGAGCTTGTTCCAAAGCTGCCTCCAACGTCGAGACTTTAGACGATGTCTCGGCGTCGACGGAAGAAGGGTTCAGCCTAAGCTCCTCAATTTCCTGGCGCAATCCAACAGTGACGCTTTGAGCAGCTTGTAGTTCCATTTCGAGGGATGCAACCTGTTCCTCAAAGCTCGTACAGATCTCTCCAAACTGCCTGGCGTGTAACTCGGTTTTGTTTGCAAAATCGGAGTGAAGTTGCACTCTGGTTTGTTCTGCTTCGTCAAGTTTGTGCCGAAGGTCCTCTATAATTTGTCGATGGTCGGTATATGACTCGGCGGTGCTTTGTATGACCAGCCGCTGCTCCAAATCAGCTATCAACTGGTCTTTCTCGTCTAGCCCAGCTTCAAGCGTTTCAAGTCTCTCTGCCATCTCTTCCAAGATTGCTTCTTGCTCTTCGGGTGAAAGTCGCCCGACAAAGCCGTTTTCCTCCGGCACTTCTCCAGGAGTAGCACTACGTCGGCGTTGAAGAATAGCTGATAGTTGGTTCTCGAGCGTTTCGGATCTTGCTCTGGTATGGTTGGCGAGAGAGGCTGATGAGGCATCTGCCGAATACACCTCTGATGAATCAGATCGAGTCCCGTTTGCTATCGATGGAGGAACAAGCAGGCAAGCACCCCCGGTCATCTGAGCAGCGATATTAGATTCTCCAACATGAATTCCGGCTTCGTTCAGAAGACCCATGAGACGATCGACCTCGCCCCGCCACGCCTCCGCTTCTCGTGCCAAATCACCATTTGATTCAAGCAGCTGCTTGTTCATCGCATTGAGATGTTTGTGAATTTTGACTCCGTCCGCACGATGATCGCCAGGACCCCGCATCGAACTCCCAGGGGACGCGGCCGAGTTGTTGGTGGGCAGCAGGATGGTAGGGAACGAGGTGTTGCCACGGGAAAGTGCCTGCTTCTGATGTGTTGCTCTTCGATCCGAAGTAAGATCAGCGGAAGAAGCGATAGACACGAATGACTCGTCGATCACAGAAGTGATAGAGGTGACTTGAGAGGCGTCCGCATAATATTTGCTACGCTCTTGTAAAGTCACAGCTGGACTCCTGCCGGGAGTGTCCCTCATTATTGAATTCTCGAGGATGGAATCTGTGGCGGGGGCCGTCGAAACCCTTCGGAGGGGGTGCGGTGTTCCTTTGACGGATCGGAAAACCCTCGCAGGCAGACCTGTAGACGAAAGGACAGCCAGTACATGATTTTTTCGGCGTTCCGCATCATCCAGTGGGGCTCGAGGAGTGCTTATCTCGCCATACTTCGAAGCGTTGCTTGCAGGAGCTGGCGTGAAAGGTGCGTGCTCCGGGGTGTTTTGAGTACTGGTTACGTCTTTCAATGGTCCGGCCCGAGGTGTAGGGCAAAAATGAGAAGGCGAGTTGTGGCGAGATTCCAAGCGGCCAAATCCTGGAGTAGAGTAGGCGGGAGTTTGGGGCATTTTAGCAGGCGATGGTAAGTCCGCCTGGATCATGGATCCCAGTGATGGAGGTGGCATCATGCTGTCGTGCTCGCTTTGGTATTGGTCATCGCCAGAGCGATCCACGGATTGATCGCCGTCTGTTTCCGCATCAAGGTTGTCCCAATTTATCCTGCGGGCAGTGCTCCGAACAGCATTATGCGAACGAGGAGTCGCGATCTGTGGATTCCTGGACGGTCCTTCGGGTGTGCTCGCTGCATTGCTGGTTTCTGCATCGGAGACTTCGCTGCGAGACAAGCTTGGGATGCGCTCCTTAATCTCGGGTTCCAGATCTTTGGTGGCAGGGGTATCGTTGATCGAGGCTATATGAGACGGGAAGTTCACCTCTCGAAGGGGCTGCAATGGGAGAAAGGTGTTCGATGAAGATCTTTTCCCTCGTCGGTCTAGGACAACGTTCCCAGCGGACAGACGCCGGGCGAAAGGCGTAGGAGCCTGAGTTGGCTCGGCCTGGTTCGCCTCGGGCGACTTTCCATTAGCTAGGGCTTTTCACATAGAGAAATATCCACTCACTTGATAAATTTCATTATTTTGAGGACCCTCGTTGTACACATTATCAATTTCTATGTCCTCGATTGCAAAGCTCCTGCTCATCTGGCCAGGCGTCTGCCAACGGTCTCTTCCGGCTGTAGTACTACTGCCTAAATCGGCCGTCCCGCTACGAGTCCGTTGATGACTAACTGATTTTCGAAAGGTCGTCCTTGTTTCATCAGAGACTGATCGTCCAAGTTCTTTCGATTGGACCGTGTGCGGTGTGGAAGTGAGAGCGGTGCCAGGAACATATGGCGATGGCGTCTCTCCTCTATAAGCGGACGACAGAGGAGGGAATGGAGATCCGGTGGAGGTTGCGGAAGAAGCATTGCTGCCGGTCCTGGAAGACGCTAAGTGCGGTAAGAACGATCGTCGAAGAGGATGAGGGGTCGCTTTCTCCTGGCATGAGTCATCAACATGTTGAGAGTTGGATTCACATACGGTGTCGTGCACCGATTGAGATGATTGATTGGATCCTTCCATCGAAGTGTCTGCCTCGGTCACACTTCTGCTCTCATAATCGATGTCGTGTTGAAAGGATGGTAGAGAAGGTAGCTCCATATCTTCGAGCTGTTGTACCCTCTTTAACAGCCTATCTGGCGTGTCGGCGAGGTAGGCCGTGGTCATGACGGGTGAGGAAGGGTGAGGGAGGGTGAGGGAGGGTGAGGGAGGGTGAGGGAGGGTGAGGAATGGATTAGTTGTGAAATGGTAATGGTTGAACAGAGGTTGATTGATTGATTGATTGATTCCAAGCATAAACAAGGTCAGTCGCGCCCAGGTGAGGTCACGTGTTTGAGGCGAGGGTGGCGAATAAATCGGCCGAGTATGGGATAAAATGTGAGTAATTGGCACTTGATAAAAATAAGTTGAGATTATGACGGGGGACGGGGACATGGCATGTTGCTCGCCACCTTTCCCAAGACTGGGCAACGTGAACAACCCTTCTATTTCATCATCACCATATCCTTTGCTCGATTTTTGACTCATTTTGATCGATATTCCCATCGTCCATTCGACTTTATCGGTCTGGCACCCATACGCAGCAGCATCTACTCACGATGCAGCCGTTTCACCAACCTTCCACACCGGTTCAGCGAACGTTTATCCCCCTTACCGTCGACTCGCCTGAGATTCAAAAGGAATCCCATATGAGCACAGATGTTGCCGCTCGACAAGCCAGAGAGGCTGCAGACAATGTCGTGAGGGATTATGAGTCGAAACGAGACAAGTGAGCAGGGATCGTGTGACTACAAAGGATGTCATTGACGCAGACAGACTCGATGGCGGTATTGAGCAATGCCAATATCTGGTTGGCGATCTTATCAACTTCAACAGAGATCAGTGGCCTGTCCGTTACCCTTGTTTAGGTCCTGCACAGGCAAACAACAAGCCTACTGGTGAGCCAATACCATCATCATTCCCCAGACCGATCGTTTTTTTTTTAAACCATCTAGCCTCATCGTCACGACCTGGGATGTCAAGAAGGACTCTGACGTATGCCGATGAACCTGCCAACACGATCGATGTTGTCCTGGCTTCTACACCAACATCTCGACGCATGATCAAGCGCTCACTAACGCGGGTCGGTGAAGCGCCCGAGTCTTCCGCGGCATCTTCCTTCCCCACCCCCGATGCCACTCTCAATGTGGAACCTCGTTCCGAAGATAGCCAGGACGATTTCTCGATCCTTCGTTTAGACTTAAATCTTGGTGCTACACGACATGCCAAATCAATAATCAGTCATCTAGAGAAATCATCGATCTCATCTCTGCTCGACAACAGATTGGCGGCTTCACTAGATCATCTGGCTCTGCTACGAAAGCGGATTTACGATGCGCAGTCACGGGTTCTGGTTACTGGTGATCTCAACGCCGGGAAATCGACCTTGGTTAATGCTTTGCTTCGCCGAGACGAGATCATGCCGACGGATGAGCAGCCTTTGACGACCCGTTTTGTCGAGGTTGTTAGCGCGAAGGAGAACGAGGGCGTCGAGGAGATTCATGTGCTTTCTTCACACGCCAAATACGATCGCTCGGACAAGAGTACATTCGAAGTCGCGTCCGTCGACAAGCTGTCGGAGATGGTAGCAGATTCCGAAACCGACGCGTCAACTGCTCCCTTGCGCGTCTTCTTAAAAGAAGCCGGGTCAGCTATCGCCAACCCATCCATCCTTCACAACGGGGTTGTTGATATCTCGCTCATTGATGCTCCGGGTCTGAATCGTGACTCCATCAAGACGACCGCCAACTTCGCTCGTCAGGAGGAAATCGATGTCGTCGTCTTCGTTGTGTCTGCCGCCAACCATTTCACTCTCTCCGCGAAGGAGTTCATCTGGCAAGCTGGTCACGAGAAGGCCCACTTGTTTATCGTTGTCAATCGATTCGACCAAATCAAGGACAAAGCACGATGTCGTCGAGTGGTGCTGGACCAGATCCGCCAACTGAGTCCCAAGACATATGAAGATGCGGCAGATCTTGTACACTTCGTCGATTCCGCCAAGGTTGCCATGGGATTCTCTGAGGATGACGATGCGGCAGACGACATTGACGAAGCATTCTCGCACCTCGAGCACTCTCTCAGATCTTTCGTCTTGGTCAACCGGAGCAAGTCGAAGCTGGGCCCAGCGCAGAACTACATTACGCGTCTTTTGGCCGATGTCGAGCTACTAGCATCCGCTAACACCATCGTTGCTACTCGTGAGCGCGACGTCGCTCGTGACGAACTTGCTCGAGTCAAGCCTGTCCTGGACCGCATGAAGAAAGGCCGCGAGGGTCTCAACGACGGCCTCATTCAAGCAGAAGAGCAAGCCGTGGAGTCTGCTACATCCCGAAGCAAACAGGCCATGGAGCGAGGGCTCGAGCGGGTCGCTCGCGGAGAACTCGCCGTCCCGGCTCCCGGTTTAGTGATGCCCGCTTATCCCGGCCTGCTGGGTATCTGGGATTACGCTCACGAGATCCGCAAGGTCCTGCTTGCTTCATTGGACTCTGCCGTATCTCTTGCTGAGAATGACGCTCGTCGTGTCGCTGGCGAAGGCGTCAACGCTGTTATTGCCCTCGGCAACAAGAATCTGCCAGAAGATGTCGAACCGTACCGTCGGGTTTTTGTTCCCGGAAACATGTTCACTGCCCGCAAAATCACTCGCCGTACATCATCGGTCACTTCGCTTGGTCTCGGTCTAGTGAATCAAGCCGCTTTGACCGACGTCAATGTCGCCGATATTGTCGATTTGCATCACTATCTCTTCCTTACTCGACCACACCTTCCTTCTTTGTCGACATCGACAGAGCTCGTACCGTATGCAGCCGAAGTCTCTGGGTTTGGTGCCGCGTCCCTCGCTCTGGGAGCTTACTCGATGATCAACGGTAAGACCGTTGGTGTTCGCTCCCTCATCGAATCCGCCATCCGTCTATGCGACTTCGCTTCGAGCCCTGTTGCTCGCAAATGGGCTGGGCCAGTTGTTGGGGCGCTCGCACTCGGTTCTGTTGCGTACGTCGTATATGAGTTGCCTCGTTCGGTTCCTCGCAATATCGGAAGACACTTGCAAGAGACTCTGTCCGTCTCGTCGGGCATGGGCGGTGATGCGGATCTTGTTCCGTTCTCCGATGCGGTGTCTGGACGAGTCAGCAAAGAGGTCCGCAACGTTATGCGAGCGATCACACGCGATCTGCAAGATCTCTACGGCAAAGCAGTTGAGACTCGGGCCCAGGTGGTCAAACAGAGCGAGCAGGCGGAAAAGAAGGCTAGTGCTGCTTTAGGTCACTTCACGGCTATCGACAAAAAGGTGCAGGATATCCGTGACACTGTCGCCGATATCAAGATATAAGTCGTCACGCCTATATACACCTCTTCGCTTCTGAGATATTCTTCCATGATACGCCCTTCGATTTGTACCCCCACGTGGATTCTTGTATTCAGTGTGTAGCCGCAGAATTTCATATATGCAATCAACCGCTTATGAAAGTACAAACAGATATAGATAGTCGTCTCGCAAACCGGTCTATTTAGTAAAGATGCTAACGCTGCATATATCAGCGCTGAACCATATCTTCGCCAACGGCGTAATCAGCTTACACATCTTCATCCTGCACATAGTGTGTCAGCCCGACTTTCTGCGGTTGTGGGTTAAATTTGCTCGACTTCCCCCATACCAGAGCATATCTAGCGTCAGAGTTGTGGATAGTGCAAACCCACTTGAAATGTGACGCCAGACTTCGGTGGATTCCATGACAGACAGTTTCAATGGTAGCGCCTTGCCGCAGACAAATCGGATCAGACAGGTCTGGCTGAACACCACGCTTTTTCGTGTAGACTCTGATGGTCAGCTATTTTGACTTGAAAGGCTCTGGTACGAACTTGACTAGACCTAGTTCCTGCCGGTTAGTGGTGATCGCCCACTTCGAAGGGGTTCTGACATACCTGCCAGATGGTCTCCAATAGCCAATCAAGACCCAAATCAATTTCACAACTGATCATGACTGTGCGTCCGTCTCCCTCCCGGGCCAAGCGGTCCATCGTCTCCATGGATACGCTGTCGACCTTGTTGATAACAGTGATAGCGGGGATGTATTTTCGAGTGCCTAAGATATCAGCAAACACGATGATGACTATGCAGCGCCATACCAAGCAGTACATCGATGAATTCGTCCGTGGTGATCTGGCTGATTAGCTGATTCCGGATTTGATGAGCTCACATCTTCTCTAACCATCACATCACAGTTATGAACTGATATTAGCCGGGTCCCATGCGCGAAACCCACTCTTATAGCTCTGCAGGATACTCCGAATTGTCCGTTCATCAGTTTTCGTCAATTTAACGGTGCAGTTCAACTATATGGTTAGTTTGCCTCCAAGACTTTCAACGCACTGTGATCTAAAGCATTAGCACAGGTGTTCTTGGGAAACGCGATCATAACTTACTCCTCCAGCGGTCTTTTGCTTGAAAACGACATCTGGCGGCTTAGTGTTGAGCCGGATCCCGACGGCTTCCAGCTCAATCTCCAATAGTCTCTTCTGCTCCGCGCTCTTCGTAGCGTCGACTTCACAGTCAGCTCTGGTTCTGAGAGCTTGCGTAAAGACTCACTCATCAGAATGATAAGATCCGCGGTCTTTGCTACCGAAACAACTTGACGACCACGACCGCGACCTGAATATTAGCACGGTTCGGCCATTGCCACCGCTTACCTTTCGCGGCATCCTGTACGATACCGGGAAGATCGAGCAGCTGTATCCGTGCACCTTCGTATTCCAAGACGCCAGGGATAGCCTGAAGGTCTTTAGCTTGAGCTGTGCAAAATCACTTCTCGGCCCACCGTTAGGGTTGTGAATTCGTACGCTCCCACAACGGATTCCGTTTTCGTAACTTTTGACAGCAAAGTCGATTTACCGACTGATGGGAAACCGATCATACACACTCGAGCATCTAGCCATGTTAGCTTGTTTAATTCCGCTTGTCGAGCGGAACCTGCCTCCAGATTTCAATACGTCGAACCCTTCTCCCTTGGCAGACTTCTTGTCAGGTTCTAAAAGCTGTGCTCGGTACTTGGCGACTAAATCTTAGCACCATATCGAGCAATACCTCAACGCCTAATGGCTTACGCTTGGCCTAGCCATTAGTGTTACAGCCTCTGGTACTCTGAACACTGGACACACTTTGAGAAGACCCAAATGGTACTCGGTCGCTTTGCTGTATCATCAGTAGACTGTCCCGTCGATGATGCTTGGCATACTTCTTTTGCGCTGATTTGTTAGCATACTCGTCAAAGTGCGGTGCGTCCAGGACTCACTCCGAGCCATCTCCTCTGGATAAAGTCAGCTCAGGCCGAACGAAACATGCATCAATAGAGCTCACTCTCAATGTCCTCGATCTTGTCGACGATACCCATGATGAAAAATGTGATTTCTCAGAGTCAGATGTAGTTGTATAAGGTGTATATGAAAATGGCAATGTTGCTGGGAAGTGTCGGTATGAATGAACAGTGCAAGTGGAGGGAAGGGGGAGGGTTGAATAGTAATCTGAGGATTGTGATAATGTATTGGGAATGTATGATGAAATGCCAGATCATGAATGTGGTCTCCCGCATGTGTCAGTAAGCGGGGGATGTTTTGCCACCCAGCCTGGACGACATAAGCATACTCGAGTAGTTTGTATTTGTCGTGCCTGTGTTTCGATTGTCGTCATCCCCTTTCCCACACATTTCACTCTTCACTTTCCCACGCATCTTTTCATCCTTTTCCCAACCGTCTTGTCTGCCCTCAGAACACGCGACAAGTCAAACAACACAAACAGTATTCATTCTCGTCTATACTCTTCCCTGTCACAACTACTCTCACCGTATCTCAGCATGCCATCCTTTCAACCTCCTCTCTCACAAACGTCGCGCGTTCCATCGATCTACTCATCTTCCGAAGGAGACGCGTACCTCAGTCTAGACTTTTTTCTCCTCTTCCAACCTGGTGAGGACCAGTCTGGAGATTGGGAAATTTGGACAGATATACCGTCTCTTTCCGGCGCAAATGGGCATCCCAATACTGCTATAGGCGAATGGCACGCGATACGTTTTCACCCAATCAATTCGGAAAAACGCAGGCCCTCGAAAGTGCAGTCATCCGGTATCGATCCCACTGTCACTGCTATCACTCTGCCTGCTCCTGCCGCCGACGTTGACGAGCGAGCCCATCACACGCTTCGCGCGAACGCTATCATCAAGCCAACCCCCAGCGCAATGTATTCATTCACTTATCGTCACGTCTTACCAGACGGCCATGTACACTGGCTGGGAGGTGAAGGATCCAATGGTGTAGTCGAGCTTGTTGGTGGTGATGTTGGACCTGATCACGTCGCTGCCGTGATGGCAGAGGATGTGAAGGCCAGTCAACCTGGGTTTGGTT
Organism: Papiliotrema fonsecae; assembly: GCA_035773095.1. NCBI lineage: Eukaryota > Fungi > Basidiomycota > Tremellomycetes > Tremellales > Rhynchogastremaceae > Papiliotrema > Papiliotrema fonsecae. The sequence goes on from JAHRBW010000007.1 coordinate 180,095, forward strand.
TGGTTATACCTGAGGAAAGGTCAGTCAGGCGCAGCGCAATTGAGCCCATCACTGAGTTACACAGCTCCTCCTTCCCTTCGGTTCTCTCTCGAACCGCCGACCAGAGTACCAACGTGCATCTTGCTCTTCTCACCAACCGTCCGAACCCGGTTGGCGGAGCTTTTTCGACAGTCGTTCGCCCCTCGGTCGCTCCAAGGCTCACCGGCTCCCAAACCTTTACAATTCTCGTCCGCTCCAGTTTGCAACCCTTTGATCCTACGGCCCTTTCGAACGTTGACGATCTTCTCCGATTGACCGCTGACTACCCGGCTCTCGTCATCGATTCCGCCTTTCAAGGCGTTCCTACGCTTTCACAAAAGATGCAAAAGGCCATGGCAGACATCCTGCCTACATCTGCGACGGATAGCATCTCGGTCATCGAGCTAGAGCAGCCGTCCAATACGAGCATATTGATCTGGGCAGCCGCAGACGAAGAGGCCCGTAGCGTGGTCGTTCGACCTCGCTATGGCAACACAGATAAGCCGACACTGGTCGTCACTTCGATCGACACGCAGCCATCGTACGTTTCCAAGACGCAGCCAATCCGCTTCTATCTTCCACCAGGTGACACAAGTCTTCACCTGCTGAGATTGTTCCAGCCAGATGAGCTTCTCGTTCCTAACAAAGACCCCCTGTGGATTTGTGCACCCGGAGCTATGCGCCAGACTACTATGAATAGTACTTCTGGTGATGGTGGACAGATCGCCGACATACTCGATCGCGAAGATTCCGAGATCGGCCACGAGACCGATCACGAGGATACCGTTTCTATGGCTCGGACCGATGATACCCCAGAACTCGACGAATCTGACCCAGCGTTATCTGCCGATGTTCCCGCCGATCAATCACAGGGTGACGAGCAAGCTACCGGCTTGATCACATTCCTCAAAGCCATCGGCCACTTCCTCTCTGGGATCTGGGGCTGGTTGATGGGGTCTTCCTCGTCGCCATCAAACCCCAAGTCATCCGAGGCGCCTTCCCCCACACACGACGACGAGATCAGCGAATCGGAAGCAGAGACTCCGATTGACGAGAGAACCCCTCTTCTTCGAGTGAGTTGAAGTTTTTCTCCTCTGATAAGGTTCTGACCCACCAGACCCCCCAAATCCGCCGCTCCACTTCTTCGCCCGGGACCACGTCTCCTACTACCCCACCTGGCCCTAAGATCATGGAAAGCCTCCCCTCACTGGACCGCTTGACGCACCTTATTCACGGGACTAGCCCCAATCCAGCTGTTCTGCGATACGCCTTTGCGTCTCCTCCGCCTTATGACTTTTTCTTCGCACCGCAGCCTCAAACCAGTCAGATCTTGGACGCGGTGAACTTTCAATTGCGCACCAAAGGCTCGGGGTGGTCGGCCGCAGCTGGAAAGGAAGTCGCATTTGAAAACGGCTGCAAGAAGGTTGTTGTTGGCGAGGTCAGCGCGGAAGGCGAAGGATGGGAAGTTCAAATCGAGGCGAAGTGAGCGGTTTGGGTATTGATTCGCATATAGATGACGCTCTTAATGATCTCCGATGATACAGTAGGCTTTGAAACCTTTTTTGCCGTTCTACACACTATACGCGCTTATTCCGTTATTGGAAAATATGCACGGCTTTCCTCGTGACCATCAGTTTATTGCTCTACATACCCTAGGATGAGCCGCATCTTGGATCCCTGGGGTGATGGTTGGCCATGCAGGGTAAAGTGTTCGGAACCAAGTAAGCCAACTATCACTCACGCGAGGTGATGCTTCGAAGAAGGCGGATTTGCCACCGCAAAAGGATCCGAAGTCTCTCGCATCTCTGCATGAGTCCATGTATATGTGTTTGTGCTATGATGTAAGTAGTGCGATAGTGTTATACTCTTCTGGCTATATTCGTAATGTCTCGTTGCCCGGTCAATCAGGCTAGGCAGGATGGTGGACGGTCTACAATTACCCTCGCTGTTCAAGAGCATTCACGTTGGCATACAGCTTTGACCCCGAAACCACATGTGAACCAGGGGAGGTAACAAGAAGAATTGTCAGTATCGCTCATGGCACAACTCACGCAATGTTTGCTAGTCGGTCGCAGGCGCTCGAATTCCTCCTCCATCTCTGTAAACGACTTCGCGGAGAGGACGGGCACTGTGAACATGAAGAACCTGGAGGCTCACGAGCCGTAGCCGTTCGCTATTGCGGAGTCGATCTAATACAGTAGTCCGAAAAAGAGCCCAAAGTTGTGAGTGGTGCTACATATCGATTGGGGGAACAGACTGGCGGAATCGCAAGGGGCCAAATACGCCATATGTAGGAATGCGGCAAGTGTTACAGATAAATACATTATGAATTATACCAATGCCCTCTTAACCATATCATCCAGAGAAACAGCCTTGAATGACCCATCTTCCGTCTGGGCGAACACTGCGTCTGTGCCAACATATACGGTGACTCCTCCTCGGCCATCGGCGCTTCTGGACACTTTGAACAAGGGTTTGCCGGTCTGATCATGCGAGCGACCAACAGGGAAGAGGACAAGATCGTTTTGCGCAGCGACGTCTTCGGCCAAAGAGCGAAAGGTGATGTCGGTCGTTGTCGGATCCGCTTTGGGTATCGTGGTGACTTTCGACGTTTTCGACTTCAAAGACGACGATTTGAGCGGCTCGTATACCGGTTTACGTAGCTTGGTAGGCGCATCCGCACCAAGACGCATGGCATCTTGCATGAGACTGAGACCGGAATTGAAGCCATGCGAAACGCCAGACATGTCTTGTACAGCCAAGGGAAATCGGCTTTTCCACCATGTAAACCTGGATTTAGCTCTTGACCGGGTCAAAGGATTCGGGCACGTACCAATTCGCTACCTCATCAGCTTTGAAGCTGGGTTGAATTAGCCAGATATATAGGATATCGAGCCATTTCGGGAAAAAGTTAACTTCGAGCAATTGGGAATACGTTGAAGGTCGGAGGAGCGTATGCCAAGGGAGGACCCAATCCTCGAGAGGGACCAAGTCCTGCTTGCGAGGGTTGATAGTGAAGTCATCCCGCAAACAAATGCCAAGCTTCGGTACTACATTCCGAAGCATAACATCATCCCATTCTTTGCTAGAGAAGATCTGAAAGTCAGTCGGACTTTACGTGAGGGTATATGCACTCACATCTTTCTTCCAGCGAGCAAGCTCTTCTGGAACACCATCTCGAACAACCCATTTGCGCATGACGTGCCGAATACGCCGCTTGGCGCCGTCCAGTACGTCTTCCATCCGATGACCAAGCAGAGGCAACCACGGAAAGACGATGCTGGACAGTTTGCGTGACTTGCCGGAACGTGCAGGTCGACCGTCCCATTCCTCCATTGCTTGTTTGACTTTGGGAATAACGAGTTGATCGAGCACGTTGTCACGGATGAAGGCAGGAAGTATCGGTTCCCAGGATTCCAAAAGATGTACTGCAGCTTGAGGGGACGTAGCACTCCAATCGTTACTACCGGTCAGCTCCCTGACACATCAAACAAAGAATACCCACTTGATAGACGATCGCACTTTCGGTAACCACAGAGCCCAGAGCAAGCTTTCCCACGCAGTCATTCCTCGTCCTTGATTCAAGTCCAGTCTCTCGTCCTTACCTGGAAGGCGGTATGCATGACGCCATACCTTGAGAGAGGACAGCAATGCATCGGAAGACAAGTCGAAAGGCTCCCAGTCCGCAAAAGTCGGCCGAAGCTATATATCAGCGATGTGTTCAACAGGATAGAAGCTTACCACTTGCGCCAATGCGCCAACAACAACTTCGTCCAAATCCATCGCCAGGTATTCATCTTTGTATTCGCCAAGTAAAGCTTCGAAGCTTGGCGCAAGTGGACCTAAGGAAGGATCAGGCTGAGCAGCTTGTGAAGCCACCAAAGTCGTGATATTCGAGATGTGTATTTGTACTTGCTCAAGCCGAGCAGCACCTGGAAGTGGTTAGCCGTTCGTTCTCGTGATAATTTTAGTTCGTAAACTCACGCTTGCTCCCTTCTTCCATCTTCGATCGAGCTACTTGCTCATCCCGTATTGCCCATCGTCGTTTCTCATTAACCGAGCGACCTTCCCGAGCGAGCGCTTCGACATCGGCTTTGGTCACATCTAGTACGAGGCGAAGATTGTGGCGAAGTTCAGGCAATTGGGCATTGTCTCCAGTAGGGATCCAGCCGGAGAGATCCAATGCTGCGAGCGATTCTACCTCGCGTAGCTTGTCGTCAGTAGCGTCCAGACATCGGAACATGATCAACCTACCTCGCCCCCTCTTGCATCGATGACCAAGCCCACACCAGATCCAGAAGTATCGCCTGCCTCGGCAACCAATTGCTCATACGTCTTGTGTTCGACCTTAACCTTTACTTTCTTTTGCTTTCGCCAGCTTTGATCTGGTTCCTTCCGGTCTTTGGCGGGTTTCCGGTTTCCTCCTTTTTTCACCGGCTGTTCTTCCTCGCTGTCCGAGACGATCTCCCCACGCCGACGTGCCTCCCGCTTGCTGTCCTCCGTTCTGATACCGCTTGTGATACCTTTCCCTCTCAGTATTTTTCCAACCTCGACAGGAACCGCCCGTCCTGATCTATCCTTTCCCAGACCCTCTCCAGCATTCCATCCGAATTTTGACAACAACTGCGCGCCATAAGTTCCCTGGATATTTCGGAAATGAGCGGCTTCGTGAGCAGAAAGCGCCGTCGGTCTGGCGGAAGTAGGCGCGGGTTGACGGCCTTGAAAAGCGGATCGAGCGCGGTCTGGTTCCGGAGTTGCATCAGCGGACGGTAGTCCCGACGAATCTGGCGAGGTCTCACGGATCCCTGTGAGAGACTGTCCCTCTGCTTCTTGCTCGGCAGAAGCCGAAGAAATTTGCCTGCGACCGCCGATGCCTGGCCTAGCTCCGAGTCCCTCTCGAGCCCCAATACCAGGGCGGCCACCTGTTGCGCGTCGCGAGGAAGCATCAACGGGCTGATCTAAAGGTTCGCTTGGTTTCGATTCTGTCCCAGCCGCACGTTTGAAACCCAAACCACCCAATCCGGAGTGGGACGTCTCGGTCTGATCGTCTTCCTCGTCCCGGATCCTGGGCGAACGAGGAGCAGCTCCAGTATCGTCACTCTCAGTTTCGCTCGCCTCGTCCGTCGACGCCGCGGAAGCAGTCTTTCGAAAATGCGGCACATGACTCTGCTTGTTCACATCTATGGCGTTGGATGTGACAAAACTAGGTGCGCTGTTTCGTTAGCAAAGGAAGCAACAAACCAAACCACCAGAGCAACAGGGAAGTCACGCACCTTGCAAGATCGCTCCTTGGTCTGGAGCTCCGGCCGCGTCCTCGACGTGCGCCCAAACCTTGAGCTTGAGTCCGGGCTTCATCCTCATCCTCGCCAAATATGCCCTCCCACGCCGACTCTTTGCCTCCTCGTGCACCCATCTTGCGACGTTTACTGCCGTTATATTCGAACAAAGCTCTCTCTGCTCTCGAATCGGCATCTTCCTGAGAGTTGTAGCCACCGTTAGATGCCTCTCCGTCAGATGCTTCCGAGTCCGAACCCTCGGAAAGGTAAGCAGTCTTACGCCTCGCCATCGAGCGTGGTAATAGTGTAGGTGAAGTGTTGAAGGTATCAGCTAGAGCGAGGTGGTAGGTACGAAGTAGTCGAGATGGGGATAATAGGGAAGGTGGGTGGCGATTAGGCACGTGAGGCTTTTGAGCTGCCTTTCAAACTAGCCCGCTCGCCTATTTTTTTCCCCGAATGCGAGTGTTGTTGCCGGTTGCGTGTTTCAGGTTGACGAACGGTGGCTTGCCCAACTATCATCTTACATCTTACTCACCCATTCTACACCCTCTATCGGTCATTCCCAGCTAGTAATCAACATGGCATCCACTACATCTCTCGACCTACTCTTTGATCCTACTCTTATCCCATCTTCTATCCAGAGCCAGCTCGGTAGCGACCTCGAGGTTTGTGTTCACAACGTTACTTTGTGCTGACCTCAGATCCGACCTTTGGCTTCCTCAGATCACACAAGGGGCCACTTAGATATCCTCGCAGTCCTGACAGTGGCACCCAAACTCTCCCCTGAGGTGTATCAATGTAAAACGTGTACTGTCAACGGAGAAACTGACCGCAAGCCACCTTCAACGAGCTAAAAGCCGCGAGGAACACGTATTTCATCGTTGTCATTATACAGAAGAGCACGGACAAGGTGAGTAGCTCACGTCTGCCCAGATATCACTAACACTCGTAGATAGTTGCCTCTGGAACAGTCGTCTTGGAACGAAAAATACTTCGAAATGCAGGCGTGATCGGGCACGTAGAGGACATCGCCGTATCAAAAACCATGCAAGGCAGAAAACTCGGCTTGCGATTGATCAATTGTCTGAACGCAATCGCCATGACTATGGGATGCTACAAAATCATCCTTGACTGTAGCAAAGACAATATTCGTGAGCCAAGTCTGAAGAGCTCCACTTATCGTAGCATTCTACGAAAAGTGCGGGTACAAGCACAAAGAGTTCCAGATGGTCCGGTATCTCACCAGCCCATCCACGACAATTTCTCGACTGTGACATGTCTCTGATAGTGATTGAATCGCACAAAATGGTACTGTTGTATCTATCATTGGGCGACCGGAATAACATGGACAATATCGCTTTGAAGCATGCGTTATATATCATCGTCAACAACATGATGGTTATAATACACTGGATCCGGGTGACTACTTATTCACTATCTGTGTCTGGTGGCACGACAAGTGGATTATCTCTTGTCTGTCCTCGTGCTTGGCGCGCTGCTAAAACGGAAGACCTGGGGGCAATCGCTCTATTAAGTGGACTGCTATGAGCGCGAATTGGTTCTGGGCGAGGACTGGGAAAACCAATCAGAGACCGGACTGGGGGCGGTGACGGGGAATGTATAACCAGCGGAGCGCGCGTAGACCGTGGAGCGGTAGCCTGTGGCCGTAGAGAAGAAGGACGGCTGTCCGGACTTGGTACAGATGGCGCAGTGGGATTCGAAGCTGCTTCCTCGGCTTCCAATCGACGTATAGCTCCGAGAGACATGCCGCCCGCTGTCAAAATAGGCGTTGTTCGTCGTTCTGCTGCAATTGGGGCTCCCAGCTCCATCAGATGCCGAGAAGCGCGCCGCCGATGGCCTTCGGCTCCTTCAGTGCCACTACCGCTAAGGATACCGAACCACTCGTCAAAGCCCTTAGTCTTTCGTTTCGGTTTGGACGGCATCTCTGCTTGCAATATCTTCCACGATCTGCGATTAGTCTAAATCAGGATAAGACATACTGAGAAGTTTCCTCCCTCTCTCTTAAAAGGTCTTTCTTCTGTTTACCTTCAGGCAGACCGCGAAGCTTTCTATCTACAATTTGTTCGACGATAATGTTTGGTACAAGCGGATTATCGGGAAGGATCTGCATCCGACAGTGCGGACAAGTATAGTTCTGTCGAGTCAGGCTCAATTTCAACAGTGAAAACTATGCTAGCCTTGTTGACGATGATCCATTGCCAGGCGCAGGGACCGCAGAACGAATGGCTTCAATGTGAGTTTTGGCTGCGAGTGAAGTATTGCAACACTCACCCGCATGGCACGAGAGCTTGTGCTGCGCCACTTAGACATCAGTCTCGTGTTATATCCACAATATTTCCCACTCACATAACGTGTGCACAGCTTTTCGTTAGCAAATATAGAAGACATGATATGCACTCACATTCCGCACTCGAGCTCTTCATACCATTCTTCCTGTAGAATCCTTTTTTCCACTTCGATCTCTTCGAAAGTGCGAATGATACGAGCTGAAGCGCGTTTGACGGGTGTCTTGAGGTCTTCTAGCGGGACCTCGGTGTCAGCCATCCGCGCAGGAGGAATAGCGGATGCCATAGCGACCCGTTCTGAAACATAAGCATCGAAAAAGCATGACGTGTATTACTCACCAGCCGAAGCTCGCCTGTGTAGGGGCTGGCGAATGGGTTGAGCTTCACCAGGCATGTCGAGTATCGTAACGATGGACGGAAAGTCAAAGTAGAAAGCCCAAAAGGTGGAGCGAGGATGACGGGGGTTTCAGGACGGCCGATGCGGGGTTCAGGCACACTCCGCACATCTCCTTCCTCGTTATCGCCTGGTCCTCAATCCCGTATCCAATTATCGCTCGCAACTCTTCCTTTCATCCTCTGCATCATGACCAAGTCACCGATAACATGCCATGGCAAGTGCTTATCTGTCCCATCAACACATCGCTGACATTCCAACAGTACTTGACGCGTCGCTCGGCAAACCCGCTGCTGGAGTCCAAGTATCTCTTGCGAGTCTCGGCGGCAAGATGGACAATGGCCAAAGCCGCTCAGAGGTTACCTTAGCATCAGGGTGAGTGTCTAGTGTAGCCGTAACTCAATCTTCAGATCGACAGATGCAGATGGTCGCTGTTCAAACCTCCTGGCACCAGGTACTCAAGTTTCGCCTGGAACGTACAAAATGACGTTTTTTACGGACGAATACTTCGAAGGCATCGGAACGCCTTGCTTCTATCCTCTCGTTGAAGTGAGCTTAGTTGATGCCGAGTATCGCTAATTTAGATCACATTCAAGTATTCCAATCCCGAGCAACACTATCACATCCCGTTGCTCATATCTCCTTTTTCCTACACGACATACAGGGGTAGCTGATGTCCGTTGACCCCTTATGCATTCAAATGAGCAATTATGAAGTCCTCGATTCTGTCAACATATGACGCTGGTAGAGCGTGTTGCTGCACGAAAGCTTCAGAGGCCGCGCGCGGATCGCCTAGTCACCGTTAGTATTCGCTCGTCCCTATTGCTCTCGCTCACCGTCAGTCCGAAACAACAATTGAAGAGGTTCAGCATCATCGCTGTTGCCGTCAGCCATTGTGCACGCCATTGACTCACCTGACATCAACGCTGATGGCTAAATCTCGAGGCTGACCCAAGGGCTGGTTCAAGCGTTGTCTCGCATCCAGAAACGATCTACATCATTAGGAAGAAGGCGGGAAAAACCTACTTCATAGACACTGCCACCAATTGATTGTATCTCTAGCAGTCAGTCATGTTGAAGACGGTCACGGTCTCACTTCGATTTCTGCCTGAGAAGCAAACGCGTCCCTATTCTCCGTCCAAAGCCTTACTTTCCCGTCCGAACCACCAGTTACCACATCACCATTTGGCAGCACGTCGGCAGACCACACCGTATGACATGGGTGTAGGAGACAAGCCGTTTCCTCCCCCTCACCTGGCTGTCAGTGTTCCCAACCGTCTCCATACACACCATTCCAGATCCTCTGCCTAGTTAGGATAATGCTAACTTTGGCAAGGCGAAACTACTTACGGCTGAGTGGTCTTCTCCGCATGATACTAAATGTCCCCCTTTGCCTGCTCGGACCTGAAAGACCGAATCTTCATGACCTCTTAGCTCTGCTATTATACTGCCAGCAAGATCAGATACCCTGAGGATGCTGCAATGAGGTCAGTTTCAGTGAAGCAGCGAGAACTTGCCCATCATTGCACGCGCTGACGAACGTAACGCCTCCGGGGAGAGTTGCCAGACTCCGTACGGGTTCGGGGTAGCCCTTGAAGCTCATCATCCGTTCTCCTGCCTCACTCCAAAGGGAGACTAATTGATCGGCTGTTCTCAGACGACAATCCGCAGACGCAACATACCGGAACCTAGTGATCAGACTGGAGTCATTCTACCTTGGTAATCACCTGTCAGATACCTGCCCCCCTGTGAGCTCTTGGGTACAAATGCAATGCCCCATACTGCTGCTTGATGACCTTCCAGGACGACAGTCGTCGACCACTCTTCTTCGCCTTCATTCCAAATCCTCGCCGTATAATCCCAGCTCCCACTCATCAGCAATCGTGACGATACGTCGTAGGCAAGTGTGCAGACATTGAGAGCATGCCCGATCAAGCAATACTTCGGCTCTGTATTTGAAGACGACATTGAATGTAGCAGGATCACTGCTGAGTTTCCACCCGAGGCGAGAAGCGCTGTTGTTAGTGCCTTAGCGACGCTCAATACTTACGGCCTTTTTCAGTTGTCGGAATATAAGCCAGTGAATTGACGTAAGCCTGATGCCCCCCCAGGAGGGACTTGAGACGGAAAGCGACGCGGTCCGCAGGCGCTACATTAGCGTCGGTATGGGCCGTTGCACTCCTCTCCCAGATCGCTATACTGCCGTCACGGGAGCAGCTCGCGATGGCATCATCATTGACAGCAAGAACGCTCTTGACATCTTGCTGATGAGGGGGATTCAACTCGGCGCTGAGGTGGAAGGAACGCATCGTGGGCGCCAGGTAGAAGAAGGGCGAAGGATACTAGTTTTTTAGATATGAAACGGATGACGCGCTTTATCATCGCTTCATCTGAATCTGCTACAACCGCTATCAAATATCCCGTGCTACAAAGAAAAGCTTTTTGGGATCGACCAGTCCAAGACACGACCGTGTTTGTCCGTCACTCCGTGGGCGTCAAATATGGTCCTCAGTTCCTCTCCACCGACATGGCTGCCTTGCTGTACGACAGCCCGCAGCCGAATCCAGTCCAACATTCTGAACAATGAGCTTTGGGAGCAAGTGCACTCACAACTCGCAGGCTTCTTTGTCCGGTTCCACAGTCGCTGCCCACCAAGCGTTGAAAGGAGGTATTGGGATAATGACGCTGCTTGTCAGCCAAGAAGTCTCTGCATTATACCCTTTCAACCAGGCCTCAGCGATTTTGCTCAGGATCTCCAGGCGCATCCAAAACGGAGTACTGAGCATCCAAGGGATGATTATATACAACAAGATGCTCAGTACAATCACCAGCGTCGGACCAATATAAGGGACGATGCGGATAAGACTGGTCAGACCGAAGCTAGATGTGAATGAGTCGCCTTGAACGCTGATCAGGCCTCTTTACCGTTTGCGTTTCCCACTCTGATTCTTGGTGAACTGCGGTGTTATCTATGAATCACTGCAAGTATGTGAACTGACCGGCAAATCACTGAGACCGTCGGCCACGCGCGAATAGGTGTAGATGAATCGCTCGCAAAATGAACGTTGCGCACTCGATGCAGACTCCTTTTCCCATTTTAGCAGCTGCTTTTGAGAATGAGCTTGCAATGCAGTGCGATAAGCCTTGAAAAATGCCTAGTGGTCAACTTTGGCATAGTAAATCGCTCGGCTCTGCTCTACCTTGACCTGTCCGCTTCGCAGACTTTTGACAGCCTTGCGAGCTTGTGACTCGATGGTGAGCGCGTCCAAATGGTGAGAATGTCCAGCTTTTTTGGCTTTCAGATTGCGCTTGGATGGTTTGGCTTGGGACCGCAAATCTGTTGACGGCCTGGCGAGGTACTCGCCATCTACTTCTTCAAAGCGGCTATGGTGATTGCCCATTATGTAAGCAATGAACAGAAAGGGTTGAGGCCGGGCCTGTAGCACTTATGCGTGCATGAGCTCGAGATCTCATGAGTTGTCCTTTGTCGCGTTTTGACCAGACGGAGGAGGCTTGGAATCAAAGGATGCGGAAATTTCCCGTTGACTACAAGACATATGGAGGTGTCTCCGTGATAGGGCTGAAAGGATTGGTCTAGTAGCGATGCATACGATTGTAGGTTTGAGCTAGCCTATGCCGCCGCCTTGTCCTGTTCGTACTTGACGTAGAAAGCATCGCGCTTAGCCACTGGGCTTGTCAGCATGCACTCGAGACATGTCGATGAGGAGAGGTAGAGAAACCAAGGTACTGACTGGCTGGAAGGTGGTGTCCGTACCTGAAGGATTAGCCTTTTGACGTCTATCGGGGAGAGCCGGGACTTACCAGAAACCGTAACCAAGCGCCGTACCGAGACCGAGGCTAATGATAAGCAGACTGCACTGTGCTTACAAAAGGTCCGCGACGAACCCGATGGAGAGGTCAGTGATGAGCCTCTTTCGAAGCTGTAAGGTCAGTACGACCGATACGAATGGACGGAGATGACTGACCATGCCAACGATAGGGGTAATGGCCATGTTGAAAAATGAAAAGGGTTTGTTGAGAAAGGGCTGTTTATCAATACGATACGAGTGTAAAGACGACGGGATGCAGAGTTGAGCTCTCGACTGACAATAAGAGGGAGATGTCGAGGTACTCGAATATAGAGATGTACAGGGAGAGACGGAGAGGATGAGCCAACAAACGTAAAGGGAATTGGGAAGCGGAAGTAAAAAGTGTCAGGCTCAGATTGTGTACGAGAAAAGGTGAGGCTGATACACAGCAACCGGGTAAACGGTTCACTTGAATAAAATAAATCGCTCGAGTTGTGGTTTTGGTGGTGCGTGGTGATGGGTCGCGCCATGCCACCAGTGACGACCACCTCGAGCAACACTACTTCGTTCACTTTTCGTCTCTTTAGCAAATCATCTACCAGTAGCACACCGCTTCCTGCTCAGACTGCACATATATTCTCCTTCTATCACCCATATATTGCTGCGAGCCGACCCATCCTCAGCGATACTGTAACGCCGATCATCCTCCTTTCCCCTCTCCACCTTTCATCATACGCCGTACAACAAACAGTCGGCGCACCTATCACCCAACCTCTGGAAGATCCCTTCAATCTATCCGATAGTTGTCTACCATGGAAGGCGACTCGTCCAACCAACTGCGTTTCGCTCAGTGTTTCGGTGATAAGGGCGAGATTGAAGACGTCACAGAGGGTTAGTCCCCTTTGTCATCACTGTCGCACAGAGTTGACCACCATGTAGCCGACATTATCTCCACCGTCGAGTTTGACCACACCGGTAACTATCTCGCGACAGGTGATAAGGGAGGAAGAGTCGTTCTATTCGAACGTAACGAACAAGTAAGCGGATTTCATGCGCAAAGGCTCATACAGCACTGACTTGCTGCAGAAACGAGGCTGTGAATACAAGTTTTACACAGAGGTGCGTATCATCTGTCAAGAGGATTCGCCTAATCCCTCCAGTTTCAATCCCATGAGCCTGAATTCGACTACTTAAAATCACTCGAGATTGAAGAAAAGATCAACAGGATCAAGTGGTGCAAGCGCCAAAACTCGGCGCATTTTCTGTTGAGCACTAATGGTGAGTCATGAAAGACCTCCTCGCTGACTATTAGATAAAACAATTAAGCTTTGGAAAGTGTTCGATAAACAGATCAAAGTTGTCGCTGAAAACAATCACTCGGACGGTTTCTTGCAGGGCGGCGGTTCTAATGGCCAACCTCCGCTACGACTTCCACGCATGACAACCCATGATTCGATAACCGCCGCCGTCCCGCGAAAAGTCTACGCCAATGCCCACGCTTATCACATCAATTCTATATCGGTCAATTCCGACGGTGAGACGTATATTTCTGCCGATGACTTGCGAATCAACCTGTGGAACCTGAACATAAGCGATCAGAGTTTCAGTGAGCCAGTGGTGACTATGAAGGAGACCCGCTTTCTAATGTCCAGACATTGTGGACATTAAACCTGTCAACATGGAGGAACTCACAGAGGTCATCACCGCTGCTGAATTTCACCCTATACATTGCAATATGTTCATGTACTCAAGCTCTAAGGGTACCATCAAGCTTGCGGACATGCGAGAGTCCGCTCTTTGCGATCAACACGCTAAGTGTAAGTCTGTCGTCATGGTTTTCCCTAACCTGAGCTGACGATGATAGTGTTCGAGGAGGAGGAAGATCCTGCGCAAAAGTCCTTCTTTTCCGAAATTATCTCGTCGATATCAGACGTGAAGTTCAGCAAGGATGGCCGTTATATCTTGTCTAGAGATTACCTCACCCTAAAGATTTGGGACATTGCGATGGAGAACAAGCCGGTCAAGACTATCAACATACACGATCACCTGCGACAAAAGCTCTGTGACCTATACGAAAACGACTGCATCTTCGACAAATTTGAATGTACATTCAGCGGAGATACTAGGTAAGCTCACTGTTAGAGGAAAAATCAGAACGCTGATGCGTCCCAGCCAAGTGTTAACTGGGTCTTACCACAACTATTTCCGTATTTACGACGTCCAAGGAGACAACGATGTGGTATTGCAAGCGGATAAATCGGCTTTCAAGGCGAAAAAAATTGGTGGAGCCCGTGGCAAGACCCCCGGCAAGAAAGAAGGCCTCCAAACGGAGGGAATCGACTTTGCCAAGAAAATTGTAAGCCCAATATTTGCAGTCCGAATTTAATCTGACGCGAAATTTAGCTGCATGCCAGCTGGCATCCGCAGGAGAACACCATTGCTGTGAGTCGTCTTGTTATTTGGATGCCGTCCACCTGCTGACCTACAGATTGCCGCTACAAACAACCTGTGAGGCGATCAATCCTAATGCGTCTATAATACGCTGACGAACAGTTTCTTGTATTCCACGCTATCGTAATCATTGTGCCCTTTCCTTTCGCCTCGTCTCCATTATAACCCGTTTCGCACGTTTGACACTTCACGCATCTATTAAGAACCGCCTCACGCTTTCATCCGACCACGCTACAAAATCTCAATTCCCAGTTATACCAGTGAACGGCCAGTAATGCTGGTGGCGCCAAAGTGACGGATATACCAATGTTAGAAGAGGAGGGAGCCATGGGATGGGCGGATCGATGAGAGGGGAGTGGTACGAAGGGAGAAATTAAGAAGACGAAGAAAGAAGAAGCGTATTCACAGAAGATAAATCAGCTTATGATGTATCCGAGCTTGTAGATGCTTAAAGAACGGACAGCAACATGACGAGCTGTAACGAGCTCTGAGTGGTGAACAGGCGTAGACGCCACGGGTGGCGATTTGATTCCGCTGATTCAACTCGTGTAAACAACCATTGTGCTCACGCGCATGACTTTTCGTCTGAACACAACCCTTTCCATCATTCTCATCCCTTGCATCGAAACCTCAATTGTAACAGTGCTACCGAATCACGGCTCTCGGGTCAAAGCCCTCGCCCCCTCTTCGCTCGATCAAGGGACTTTCTTGGCCGACACCTTGCAGTTTCCGCAATCTGCCGATATACACTCACCCTCCCACCCCCTTGTTACTCGCCATGTCTGCGTCAGCTATTCATTCTTCTGTCCGCCCATCTGCCGTATTATCGTCGTTCGAATCACCTCGGCCGAGTCATGATATGTCTCATTCCCAATCTCCCGATGTCAAAGCGCCGGACACTTTTGGCGATATGGACTGGGGAAATGAGGATGAATCATTCGAGGTACCCAACTTTCACTTTGACTGGGGGGTCGTCAAAGACAAATCTGCTCCAGACCATATGGAGCAGCCCCGCAAATCTTCACCTCGAAGCCAGCGACCTGTCGCGACCAAATCATTGGGCAATCAGGAGAGACTTGCCTCTCATCATCGGACGTACTCTCAAACGCCGCCATCAAACCCGTCGATTTCCGGTTCGTCGTCTGTGTCTTCAAATGAACGCCCTGATAACTTCACGGGCTATCGATTGACCCCTTGGGGCGACAGTCCAACTGAGCCCGCAGCTCGCACAGGTTTGCGCACGGGATCCGATGTGGAGCTGGCAGCGAGCACTAGTGGGAATAGTGCTGGAGCCGGCAGGATCCACGGCGGACGAACGTTCCAAAGGGTTGTATCGGCGCCTCTTGCCCGACCTCAGATCGATAATACGCCACGATATCACCAGGTACATCTCTGCAGGCGTTTTGCACGGGCTAACTTGCAGGAACCAAGTGCAGGATATTCTGCTACAATCCGACCACAACTGCTTCATACCACTTCAACTTCTTCGATAGATGAAACGCAAAAAGGAAGCTCAAGCAGATCAACCTGCGTTACCCCGGGACTCATGGACAGACAGTATCCAACGGGCTCAACTTCTACTGCTCGGCGACTTGTGGGTCTATCACGGTTTGGAGGTCCTGCTAGGCGAGTGGTGCCTTCAACTCAAACTGAAGAGTACGAGAATGAGTGGAGAGAACACAGTCCAGCTCTTATCGGTGCGTTGACCAGTGGTTATAAGCCTTGCTGATCTTAGCATCTCCCCCTTCTACACGCGCATCTCCTCCGATTGAGCGACCGCCCCTTCCTGCTTTACAAGGCATCGATCATGATCGAAGAGATCGATATCGAGCAAGCCCGACAGGATCGCGATCAAGTCCCGCGCTCATCGTCGAGGAGGAAGGATCTTGCGATTCGAGACCATCTCGCATTGTCACTCGAGGGCAAGCGTTGCCTACATCGTCCCCGCCGAGACCAGCTGGGAGACATGCTCTGACTCACAGCGACGTTCTTGACTCAGTTGGTCAAGAAAACCTACCACACCAACGGCTCGGGCCGCAAGAGATCGATCATAGAGCGAGCGCGAGTTCAGTGATGCGGCCTCTACATCCTGCCCACTCGGTGATTTCGTCAGGATCCCCTCCCGAAGTTCACCGGCATCGTCAAGATCAGTCATTTCTTGACCATTCAAAAGCGAAAGGTATTTCTGATGCTCAATCTCATTTATCATATTCAGACCAAAGAGGCATGGCAGATCACGCAACGCATGCCCGGACTGTTCCTGCGCCCCCTACGGCACCGATTGGATTACAAAACGGCAAACGTTCTTACATTGTGAGTGGTTCCTCGTCGAACGGTAGCGTGAAGTTAGAGAAGCTGACGTTGACTAGGTCAACGGCGCACCCTATGAGCGCGTGGGGGTACTGGGTAAAGGCGGATCGTCGAAGGTATACTCAGTCATCTGTCCGGCCAAGAGGATCATCTACGCTCTCAAGCGGGTGACGCTCGAACGCGCAGACGCAGAAACGTATCAAAGTTATACGAATGAGATAGAATTGCTCAAACGACTTCGAGGTCATGACAGGGTTATTCAACTTATCGATCACCAAATAACTTTTGGCCAAGGCAACAGGCCGAAAGTTCTCATGATGGTGAGTCATTACAGCGACCATGATTTAACGCTGCCAGGTCATGGAGTGTGGAGAGATCGATTTCGCTATGTTACTGGAAGAACAAAGAGGCAAACCATTAAACATGAATTTCGTGGGGCTCTACTGGGAACAGGTTCGTCTATGGCGTGACGCTTGCTCACAACAGATGCTACAAGCTGTTCAAGCGGTGCATCAAGAGAATGTAGTGCACACCGATTTGAAGCCTGCCAACTTTGTGTTGGTCAAGGGCCGGTTGAAAATTATCGATTTCGGTATTGCGAAAGCAATCGCAAATGACACAGTAAACATCCAGAGGGATCAGCAAGTGGGTGGTGCGGCGAATGATATTGAGGCTGATTGCAGATCGGTACTGTGAATTACATGTCTCCGGAAGCGATACAGCGCATGAACAACCAGAAGGTGTTGAAGGTGAGTGCCACGTTGAGGATGTTCAATGCTGACGACAGTTGTCTTATCCGAGCGACATCTGGTCAATGGGCTGTATTCTGTATCAAATGATCTACGGCAACCCGCCATTCGCGCATATTCCGGGTGGACCACTGCCCAAAATGAATGCGATTGCGGACCCCAGGCACGCTATCACATACCCGGCAGAGGCTGTTCCTAAAGCAGGTCTAGGTCAACATGGTCTAAACGAAGACCACACAACCCTTTCCGTTCGTGTTGTGCCTGCTGCGATTGATACCATGCGCCGGTGTCTCGCATACAGGAAGGAGTTGAGGCTTACGATTCCCGAACTTTTACAACACGAGTTTCTGCATCCGCGTCTGGACGGTAAGTTATCCGACCATGCTCGGCTGATAACAGTCCCGTCCCTTCCTCCCGGAACCACTTCAATAACGCCAGACCAGATGGCGATGCTAGTCAACTTTGTTGTCCGGCAGAATGGTCTTCCAGCTCTTCCTGCTTCAGATACGACGGCGACCGTGAGTTGCCAGTCCCGCGCTTGAAACAGCACTGATCGTTGCAGGATCTTTTCGAACAGCTCATGGAACAAAACTCGCACGACTGACTACGTATACATCTATAATTTGCATCTAAATCACTTGTACGGCTCCTTATGGGTCATTTGTATGAAATCATCTGCCTCGGCCACTATAGGGTTTCACGAGTTTGATCGTGTTCCGCGGACCTCGTTCACCGCGTGGTAAAAGTACATACTGCATCAAGTCCACTGTTACGGATAGAGGCTTGTTTGACTTCAGCTAAGGCGTAAGGCCAAATCACGCTCTTGCTGCGGCTGACGGGTCCCAAGCGAGCTGATGATATCCGTCATTGTGTGTTCTGCCTTGAGTATATACCAATCCACCCATGTATGCGATGTCCTGTTCGGGAAACACGCCGACTAATTGTCTGTCATCCGAGCCGGCGTAGCGTTGGGTTTGCTGGAGACTTGGGGCTTGTGGCAGTGCGCGGCTAGATTTGTGACTATCATCGCTCCATGCTGGTTCTGGTGAGACAGGGAGCAAGTGACCGTCAGCTGATAAAATCGGCATGTGCGAGTACTCGGAGCTGGCGTAGGGCGAATAGGGTGAATAAGGCGAAATGGGTTCGATCGAGTCGGGGTACGAATGGCCTGACTCAGACCACACGGGTTTGCTTTCTGTTCTCGATATGAGCGGCGCACCGACGCTTGTCATGGGCCCAACATCGACTACTTTGTCTTGAGATCGTCGTCTCCGCCATCGTCTAATATATATAGCGCTAAGCACGATCAACACACATGCACCTGTCACGTTAGCGGAAAAAATGGGGTTCCTGTTGGCATCTCGTGGCGTACAAAATCCGGTTGCTACACCGATGAACACCAAGTCTTGACTGCTGATTCTGGTGCACACCTTGCCATTGGAGTCATAAAGGCGTCCGCTCTGGAAGTCCCGTCAGGATTTGATGCTTGCATCTCTTTCGCGCGATACTCACCTTATCTTCCACGTGAGACACACAGCTGGATCGTTTGGCAAGAATCATTGCGAATTATACGTGTGAGTATGTGAGTATGTATTTTGCGGGGTCTGGTCTACTCTATCTGTTGCCCGCACCATGACCTTTATATAATCATAGGGAGAGACATGAGCTGTCAGCCACCTTCAGATTATTCACTTGGCGAAGTCCTATATATGATATCGCCCATAGGATGGAAGTCGGCGCGTTTCGTCGCCACCGATAAGCCATGTTCTCGTAGGTAAGGACACTCGCCAACTGTTTCCAGTTGATGTCGACCCTTGCAAAGCAGCGGACCATTCAACTCATAGATGACAGTCAAGAATGCATGCTACATGGCCTATATAATGTGAAACAAGCTTTGGATTATTAATCTCTTACCAACAAATGGATACGGAATACAGAACAGCAGATTTGCGATACAGGGATGATGGCAGTGCCATTAGCATCTAGTGCTGAACAGTGAAAACAAGCTCTCCATCCTGGTTTTGATTGACCTTAACCTGCTCCAAGGTGTCGACCACGTAATGGGCACCGAATTTGTCGATTTGCTCACGTTTGTGCGAAGTGCAAACTGCGATGACGGTTCCACCAGCAGCTACAGCAGCTTTGATGCCGCTGGGCGAGTCCTCGAAGATGACGGAACGCTTAGGATCGATCCCAAGATCAGACGCAGCAAGGAGGAAAGGATCAGGGAATGGCTTGCCGCGCTTCAGGCGAGCGTCGTCGGCGGTCACGCAGACTTTAGGTATGGTGATGCTGGCTCGTTAGATGGAGCTCCGATGCACATGCCTTCTGCTCACCTTGTGCGGGTCAGACAACCATGGCAATAGGTCTTTGCTCCCGATGTGGCCACAGCGTATCTTCCCTCGGGAAGAGAGTCAATTAAAGCTCGAACTCCCGGAAGAATGCGAACACTCATGTCGACGAGCTTTTCGGCCTCGGCATCTTCGTCTTCGAACGGCGATTCATCAGCGATAGCTACCTCGACATCGGTTTTCCCCAATTTGTAATGGGTGAATGCCATGCCAATATCCGGTCGGATCGAAATCGATGCCCGTCGCGAACCAGGGTTGCTGTTACTGACCGGGGTCATTGGGGCAAGAGAAGAGAGAGTCGAGTGAGACATCGAGTTCCTGTTAGATGTAGAAGACGATCGGCGAGAAGCGAACGAGTCTTTACGGGATTGAGGGGGGGTGTCGGCGAAAGCCAGGATGGATTTCTCAAAAACTAAGACGTCGGCATTGAAGATTTTGTGCTAGGGACACACTTACCTTCAACTTCTTTCTCGACGTGTTCTTTGCGCAGACTTGGAATCAGTTCTTGCAGGTTGTCGCTGGCTCGCCGTCCGTGCGTTGCAGCGATAACGACTTCCGGCTCGAGGCCAAGCTCTTCCGCCTTAGCGGACCAAGCGGCCTCTACAGCGGCGATGGAATCAGTCAATGTTCCATCCTGCGTAGATGAGCCAGAGCCAAAAACTGTTGAAACCTCTTTTACTCACCATGTCGAACAAGACTCCATCAGCGGCGAAGGTAGACGTGTTTGTGTAAACAGTAGCGGACGCCATCTCAGAGTACGGATTAATGATAAGATAGGGATAAGGGCTGTGAGGTTTCAATACAAAATGGACAAGCGAAGAAAGGACAGGCGTGTTCAGATCCCAGAGGAAGTGGATACCCTCTTTTTATATACTGTTGTTCCACGAATCGAAGACGGCACGTTCTGCCACCCGCTCTGTCTTGCCAATGCCTTGCATACAATGAAGAAACTGATAGCCCTGGTTTCGACGATTTACCCTGGATCTAGTTCCTGAGCTGCGTCAGAATCGCGAGATCTTTTCAAGTGGAACAAGGGGGAAACAAGCAAGTACTCGAATTGACCGGACGGATTTAAAACGGAAATTTGTCTGCGGTGACACGGTGGCGGCCATCGATGCCCACTTTGGGCTCGATACGGATCCCCGCTTGCGTCAGAATGGTATCATCCCGCCGGCTGGTTCTCAGCTTAACAACTCAAGGCAAGAATCGGCGGAGAGCAAGGTGGGAATTGACCATCAAACTGCTAACAAATGATCGTGATGAATAAGCCTTGGCAGATCGGGGAAACTCCAGGACCCCTTCTCATCGGTGTCAATGGCGTGAACAGCTCCAACACACTCATACGAGAGCTCGGTTGGTATACGTAGATTGTGCTACAGATCAATTGTCGTGTATCAAAACCGTTATTGGTTCATTTTACGCCAGATCCTTCCAAATGTGCGATACACCGTCGCTTTCGTTAACAATCTAGCGGAATTTGGAAACGAGATCGGTATGGACGAATGACAGACTAGGAAGAGATTGTATGCAAGGGGCGTCTTCGGCAATGGCATTAGGCTTAGCGCCTGATTGGTGGATAAGGGATTGAATGGATCCGCCACTGAAGCCAATTGCCGGATAATCCCGTTCAACTCTATGGGGGGGGACCTTTGTGGCGTGGGAGCTGCGACGGGTGACATGCATCTTACAAACCACATTCAACTTCTTTCTTACATCTTCTCAACCTCTTCATCTCAATCATAAACAATCTATTGAAAATGGGTGTCAAAGTCGGTATCAACGGTTTCGGTACGTATCTCATTCACGACCAAATCCAACGATATGCTGCGCCATTCCCGAAATTCAGCTATCTAATCTTCGCCTCTTCGGGCTATCCGCTCATCCTGAAACGCATGCTGACGCTTAGGCCGAATCGGTCGTATTGTCATGAGGTATGTTTAATCAAATAGTCGTTTGGCTGCCGGTATTTTGGGAGCGTAGATTTATAGTCAGGAATGCCATCGAACACGGTGACATTGATGTCGTTGCCATCAACGAGTAAGCAAACTGTTCTCCATGTGACCGATGTTCAATCGGCTGACATATTCAACAGCCCATTCATCGACCTCGAGTACATGGTTTACATGTTCAAGTACGACTCCATGCACGGTCGCTTCAAGGGCTCCATCGAGCAGAAGGACGGCAAGCTCTACATCAACAACAAGGCCATTGATGTGTACGGCGAGCGAGACCCTGCCAACATCAAGTGGGGCCAGTCCGGTGCTGACTACGTCGTCGAGTCCACTGGTGTCTTCACCACCACTGATAAGGCTAGCGCCCACTTGAAGGGAGGTGCCAAGAAGGTCATCATCTCTGCTCCTTCCGCCGACGCCCCGATGTAAGCCCCAAAACACGTAAAGATATCTTGCTAATTCGCAACAGGTTCGTCTGCGGTGTCAATCTCGACTCTTACAAGTCGGAGTACGACGTCATTTCTAACGCCTCGTGCACCACCAACTGTCTTGCTCCTCTCGCCAAGGTTATCCACGACAACGTGAGAATGGCCTCAAATGTTTAACTTCGTCCCTAATATCCAGTTCGGTATCATTGAGGGTCTTATGACTACTGTCCACGCTACTACTGCCACCCAGAAGACCGTTGACGGTCCATCCAACAGTGAGCACCTTAATGTCTCCGTCGCATCACACTGCTTATGCGCACAGAGGACTGGCGAGGTGGTCGTACCGCCGCGGACAACATCATCCCCTCCTCAACCGGTGCCGCCAAGGTCAGTCTACATTTACCCTGTATATGCACGGACTGACAACTCGACAGGCTGTCGGCAAGGTCATTCCTGCGCTCAACGGCAAGCTCACCGGAATGGCTTTCCGTGTCCCAACCACCGATGTCTCGGTTGTTGACCTCGTCGTCCGCACCGAAAAGGCTGCTCCATACGATCAAATCAAGGCCGCTATCAAGAAGGCCTCTGAGAACGAGATGAAGGGTATCCTTGGGTGAGCAACGATGGATTCCCGACTGTACCAAGTCTGACCATCAAGTTACACCGAGGACGAAGTTGTCTCGACCGACTTCGTCGGCTCCACCGAGTCCTCCGTCTTCGACGCCAAGGCTGGTATCCCCCTCAACGACCACTTCATCAAGCTTGTCTCTTGGGTTAGTGGATTTCGTACATATTTTGACCCCGCTAACAAGCACTAGTACGACAACGAGTACGGTTACTCCCGCCGTGTCTGCGATCTCATCTCCTACATCGCCGGCGTTGATGCCAAGTCGCAGTAGGGATCTGGTACTTACCAGATGCTTCAATCCCGTTTATAGAGAATCAACCGAAAAAAAAAGCCGATTCATGCATGATTTGCAGCTGTACAACCATGCGAAAGCGCTAATTTGACTGGGCCGTGAAAGAAGATGCAGAGAACATGCCTATACTTTTGTCTCTTACGGGCTCTGCCAAAGTACGGCACGTGACCATGTGATCCTCGCTTATTCACCACTACCGAGCCACCCTGTCATGAATGTCAAGACAACCTCGTCTGTTCGGCAACCTCCGCCGGTCACGTGATTCGTTCCCGTCCGCCGGACCGGAACCTCGTTCGTGACTCGTTCCGTCTTCGTTATCCACCAGTCTTCGTCATCTGATACCCTTTCAACGCATCCCCACGTACCTTTCAACGCTCGAGGCCATTCAACTGAACATGGCTCAAACCTTTACGCAGTCTCGTTGGAAGGTATACATGTAGAGCAGGAGACGCTCTGGTATCCTTAGATCCTTCTAATGAGTCCTTGGTCCCCGTTTCTAGATATCCTTGCATCACTCTAGCACCCAAGTCCCAGATCCGAACGAGATACCTGTATCGTCGTTCATCCCTCGTTGCAAACCTCGTTCGCCTGCCTCGTCGTCTAGTGAAGCCTCGTCCCGCATAGCGCGTGAGATTGGTCGGAACGAAGCCTAGAGTGGAGCATCGTGACAGGAGTTCTCATTTGTCCCTCTTTAGCGAACCTAGCTAGAACGATCTCATGCTTCGGAGTATTTGTGATTGGAAGCTTTGCCGTTAAACACCAATCCTCTCGAGTCTTGATGTCTTTGATGTTGTGTGTGACTGACTGACTGACTGATTGACTGACTAACTGAGTGACTTGATTGACTGACTTGACTGACTGGGGGCAAGTGGTGACCATGCATATACATGCCCGACTGCCAGCACGTCGTCATTATGCAGCACAGTGGACTAGCACGTGAAGGACAGACGATTCAGTAATCTGCTGAGATTGAAGCCGGGTGAATTACATTTGGTTGCTATTGATATGGTAAGCGTAAACATCGCGTTTGGATACCTGGCTTGCTGAATAAGTCGGTGTCATGAATGACACCACGGTAACCCAATATATTATGTCCTAGAGGCCAATTCGGTCAACCCGAGCTTAGGCAAAGTGTTTCTTTTGGCTCAGTGGTGAGCCCTCCCGGCCACGGGAGTTCAGTCCTTACACTCGGTGTCACTTGCTTTACGAGAACAGCGGCGATATTGGTTTTTGGGGCTCACCCATCGTGCTCAATCTGTCTCGTGAATTCACTTTCTAGCTAAGCGCATTGTGCTCACTGTTCCCCCAGAACAAGGAAAAGCTTGCTTTTCAGCCAACATGGTAATTATGTTACATGGAATACTGAAAACACCGCTAGAATGATCCCAGAATATTTACACTCACGTTGGTAGGAGTAATCATAGGTATTTATTGCTGTTGAGCGGAGGCTTTTGATGAGGATACGTGATAAACCGGCCGGTATTAGGGGCTTGACCATCCGCCCGGATTACGTCCGAAACATACGGTAATTGCAATACTTGAAACCCCGGAATCATTCCGCACTTACTGATAGCATGTTTGGGGACCATACATTCCACAGAGCTCTTTCCCGCCTAACCAAATCCTTCTCGTCGCATTCGATGTGATGATCAAACGATGTTGTCATTGTCCTGGTATAGCGGGAAAGCCTGCAGCACAAACTCGCAAGTTCCACTCATTCTTTGATTCTCAAGATCAAGCATCAGTTCGAAGTTGCTGTACCGGTGCTACTCCACATAATTCGGTCCTGTGTTGTATATCTGTTTGGTTGGACCCCTGAGAGCAGTGGGCAGCCATTTTGGAGACTGATTGCATTGAAAGAAAGCTCTGAGACTCCAGTATGCGTATTAATATCGAAGATTCCAAGCTGATCCTATCTGTTAGATCGAGGCTGTAGATTTTGACCGAAAAGATTGCTGATGAATGTAGAGCATGCAAAACGATCAGTCCAGGAGTGGTCGAACAGGATATCAAGATCGGCATAAAGATGAAAATTGGATGGATGGCACCGTGGTGCCACGTTTACTGACTAATCTGTTTCATTTCCTAGAGCGAGATACATCGTCACAAAATTTCACGTTCAACCTGGTCTCAGTTGCCGTGACCACTAAAGTTATCAGTGCTGGATATTACTTTTCTGTCGTTCGTACGATTCAGGTACCGCAGAAGCTGAGGATATCATGAATGATAGATACAGGACACACACGTGGAGTGATGTGGTGGTGATTGTGTGTAAGATGAGACGGACAGGCTGTGTCACGGAGATGCTGGTGACGAGGCTGGGAGGTCAGAGCGTGAACGGGTAGCAGTGACACATGTATGTGCATACTCATGTACGGCAGCAAGTGCTCATGAAATCATACGCGCCCTGCCGGCAGCATAAGCTGTATTTATTGTGTGTGAAGTGCGAAGGACAGTCGCATGTGTGTGATGAGACGGTTGTTTATCTTTCTACAATGTCGTGGAACTTTGGGATATGTGTCTTCGTTGAGCTTGTCAGCAGCGAGGTAGCGGTGTGCCAACAAGGTATGCATGATGTTGTGAGAGCGTCGAGAGAACAGGCTCTCGTTCAGCCGGTGCTCCAAACTTCCAGCCCTGAGCAAGCGAAAGCAGTCGCTTGTGGTTTTCGGATGCAACCACTGTTAGACAAAACCTCGTTGTCAAAAGTCGGACAAGTGGCAGACGAGTTGTGGCTGAACGATGAGTCCAGAAGAAGACCGTATGTTCCGGCACTGGCACATGAGCAAGCCTGAATGAAGTAGAAGAAGATTCGGGATCACTGACCCGCCTCCGAACGAAATGAAACCTGATTCACAGAGCGCAAAGTACTGGTTCTTTCCTGTCCATCGGAAGATCTTTGCCTGGTCCCCAACTATTTTGAACAAGAATCTGCTGTTATGTCGAGCTAAAAATTGCAGGAGGAGGTGCTTACGATTCGCCTCCACCGTAGTACGCGCCTTCTCGTTTAGCTATCATCTCGTTGATGTAAGATCCAAAAATATGACCCTCTTCATCGCGAACCACCAGAATGTTACCAGCTCCTCGATGAGCGGATTTTTCAATCAGCCTATACAGCGTAGCGAGGGAGGACCCGTGTTGATCGAGTGAGACTTGGGCTCAGCACGATCCTTTGCTTCCGCGCACTCACATAACAAAGTCCATCTGTCGGAGATACGTCTACGAGATGGTAGATGTTGGCGTAGCTGAAACTGTTAGTGTTCGAACAACAAATCAGCGATCGAAACTAACCTTATCCGCCACGGCAACTGTGAGGACTGCCTCGGTGGACTCACGTCGTCCCAAAAGCGAGGTTCCCGAGAAATCCTTATCATGGGTTGCAATTTCCTGGAAAGAACTCGTTTCTGGAGTAAAACCTGGTGCGCCAGAGGGTGGTATGTAGCTACCAGCACACCGGTCCCATGAAGTAAACGGTGTAGAGTGGTTCACGTCTATAGGCAGCGCCGTGGAGTTAGGGGGCTGTTGAAGAATTGAAGATTGGCTGAACGTGCCGTGATCTACAGCGGATCTCCATTTGGAAGCGATCTTAGTAGTGGTTGCTAGCGTGTTGATCAGCTTGGATTGAGCGTTCCCGCTGTGAGCATTTCGTTGAGAGCTTGGTTGTGTCTCCGGGGCAGGATGGAAAACGATGCCTGATACTTGTGGTGGTGAGCCTGCGCCGGAAAAGGCGAGCTCGGACAGGCGACGAGGAGAGCGGATAGGTGGGTTGTAGTCCGGGGTAATCTCACTTGGGCGGGGAGGTAATTGTATGTGCAGGGGCTCGTTCGAGTCCGGATGCCAAGCATGGTCGGGGAAGGGCTCGTCAGACATGAGGTCAATCAGAGGACGGTCCGTGATAGGCTGTCTGGTGTATTTCGGATGGGCAAGCGGCATCGTGTTGCCTAGTAGAACATCGTTTGAAGCTTGTGATTCTGAATCCACAAAGTCGCCAAACTCTGGCGACGACCCAAGAAGGTCCACTGGTGCGGTGGTGCGAGGACGATATTTAGACTGGCCATGAGATGAAGATGATGCTTGGTACTGCGACATATGGGAAGTGGTTGAAGGTGGGAGTCGTGACGAGGATGCTGGTGGTGGAAGAGAGTAGCGGCCTAACCTCCACTTTGATCGTATTACATTAATAGACCCGGTTTCATCATCAATCCTCACACACAACCATACACATATGAGAACTAAGCGTTCTCGGAAAGTCCCTCTGACTTCGTCTTCAGAGAAGAAATCATCCCAGCCGAGCTCGCACAAATCGACTCAGGCTACCATTTCAGCTTTCCATACTCTTCTTAAACGGCAAGCCCAGATTAAGCGTCGGCTTGAAACGTCGGTCGGGGTCGAATCAGAGGGTCTACACAGAGAGCTGGATGATGTGGAAGCAGGGCTCGAGAAACTAGGCGGGTTGGAAATGTATCAAGATGCCAGCAAATATGGACAGTCATTGGAAAGAGGCGGTGACAGCGCAAAGGTCTTAGTAGGGTGGCTGCGCGAGCTAGGTTATGATAAACGAGATAGACACTTGCGGTAAAAGATAGTTTCTGAGTGCTCGACTGTCTGCTGACTGCCCAGGCTTCTCGAAATCGGGGCTCTAACACCTGACAACTACGCCAACTGTTCAAAGTGGATCACAAACCATCCGATCGACTTACATTCTCAGCACCCAAACATTTTCGAGCAGGATTTTTTCACCCGGCCACGACCTACGTCCCATGCAGATCGATTCGACGTCATCAGTTGCAGTTTAGTGCTCAACTTCGTCCCGGATCCGAAGCAAAGAGGTCAGTAATACGATTCCGGTAGAATGCTAACGGAGCAGGGCTAATGTTGAGCCTCATTCACGAACACATGATACCGGACACTTCCTCTTTGCTGTACCTCGTGCTCCCGCTACCCTGTATACGAAATTCACGCTATATCGATCTCGATTGGCTCAAGGGACTGATGGGTGCTGTCGGGTTCGTCCTAATCAAGCAACGGTGGAAAGAGGGGGGGAAAGTGGGGTACTGGTTGTGGGCCTGGCAAAAAGGTAGCGATAAGCAGGATGTTCGCTGGCAGAAAAAAGAGTTACTACAAGATGGACCAAAGAGAAATAACTTTGCTGTGATATTACCGTAAAGGATATGATGCGAGATCGTGTTCGAAAGGTTGTACAAGAGCATCAACAGAGCCTTGGGGTGACTGATTTTGTTTTGAATTCTCGGTGACCCGTTCGACTATCCCTCCTCTCATGCTATGGTCCGATCCATCCCATTATGGCTGCCTCCATGCCTCATTCTACCTCTAAGTTGGATATGGTATCGTCTGTATGCGACAGATTATGCTCAAGGTGGTTTGTGGGGTTGTGAGATGAGCTGGATGATGCCGTCGTATATCCCTATAAAGATGCCTGACTCACCTGTGCCCCGCTACAATCTATATCTATACCGAGAAAATGGATGGGACGATGGACAAGTAAGGAAAAGTCGCATCGGTGTATGTTGATCTGTAGCCAAGCGGCCATCCAGTGATATTCATTCCAGGTAACGCCGGGTCATACCAGCAAGTTCGTTCTATCGCTTCATCAGCATCACGTCAATACCACGGTCACCCAGGCGAGCAAGCAGTGGGCATGGAAGGCGCCAAGCAGATCGACCTTTTCACTTGTACGTGTTATCGCGGGATGCGCTGATTGTAGTGGATCTCAATGAGGATTTCAGCGCTTTCCACGGTCAAACAATACGAGACCAAGCTGCTTTCCTTGTGAGCAGTGTTCATCGGGTGCTCAGCTTGTACAACGGTCCGAGGACCATAACATTGCTAGGTCACTCGATGGGTGGAATCGTTGCCCGGTTGGCCGTAACCATGGGCATAGGCAACCTGATAGATGTCGTCCTGACTATGTCGACCCCGCATCTGTTGGCCCCTGTGACGCTGGATCCGCAAGTCGAAGTGATCTACCGAGAAATCAAACGCAGCGTGCAACCAGCTCTTTTGTCTGTGTGCGGGGGCCTTTCGGACTCGCAGATCGCTTCCGACGCTTGTGCTATCGATTTGAATACCTCGGACGGTTTCGCTGTGTTCACCACGGGGATGCCCGGAGTTTGGACAGGTGTAGATCATCAAGCTATGGTCTGGTGCCATCAAGTGAGATGGAGAATAGCACGCGTCCTCCTCGAGATGACCAAAGACCACAGTAAAGCGGATCGATTGGCGACAGCGGCCAGATGGCTTTTGCCAGGCGAGAAGATCACCGCAGCGAGTGACGCAACCTCACAACGCATATATCAGATCTCGGGGTCCACCATGTTTCTAACGCGTCGGCGGCCCACATCTATACACATTTGCGACGAGGGTATCTGTCAACCGATCATAGACTATCATCTCGAACAGATCCCGATACCGAAAAGCGGACAGCCATTTCCATTGTCTGGCGAGGGCATACAAGCCGGGGACACAGGTTACGTCTTGTTGCTGGATGCAACCGGATCTATACGACTAGGCATTGATGAACAAGACGTCATTCACGGCTCAAGCGTAGCGTCAATAAGCAGCTCAAACGAATGGACAGCGACACACACAGCCGCACATCACGAACTGTACTTTCCCAGCGTCCGGATGTCATCGCTGATTGCATACCGCGTTATTGTCGAGGTACCGTCGTGCTCGGCATTTCGACCTATCATCAAGCATACAAGCATATCCGCCGACCATGTGCACGAGGCTCGCTTTTTTCCCGCCGACGCCACGGATATCCTCCTGCATTCACATTCGGGATCTGCGCCATTCGTTTCTTCGCGTGGATCAGGGCTATCTATCAGCATATATCAATCGCCAGACTGTGGTGTAGCACGGTTGATGATACGCCCGGAGATTTGGCGATCTCTCGCCAAAGGCATCACTCGATACAGAATGGCTGCAATCGCTTGGGCTTTGGGTTGGTGGGCAGCTTCAGCAGCTGGACGTTTTGGGCGGCCGGAATCCAGTGAGTGTTTGCTGCCTTTGCAGGGGACTAAAGTCAGACTCGACCGAATCTGTCCCTCTCAGTGGGATTCCAATGCGGCAAATTCTGCTGGTTTATTGGTGTCTGTTGCTACTGAGCGTGCTTCAGTCAGTTATGCCCGCTGTCCTTGCACGACAACTGTTGCTTGGTGTCACAGACACCGATCTGGAAACCCTTCTCCTTTGTGCCTCCCTCGCGACCTGGACGTTGTTGTTCTCTTTAACAGTCTACTTCGCTTTTGCGTTTGTCGCGACCCTTTGCTTCAAGTCTAACAACCGGAAAGAACGGTATGTCTTCGTTATCGTATGGTATGCTGACATGCAGCGGGGAGCAGTCAGCTGTTCTATTCACTGCAAAATGTCTGCTGGCGTCCGTTGCAGTTATGCTCATTCCTCAAGAGATTATAATGTGCCTGATCTTTGCGTACCAAACCTATGTGTTTTGCATGACGGTGAGTATGCCCCATTGTCGCAGCTAAATCAAGGGATCTCCTCAGGCAGGAGCGGTGCTCCTACTTATGTTCCATTTACTGCCGTTCAGCCTCGCTCCAATAGCAGCTTGGGCTCGAGGAACCATGACGGATTGGCGCCATGCGCCAACCATGGGACACAATCCACTTGCTGTCATACCATCACTTGGCTTGACGATGCTGTCGGGAAACTCGGTCCGGCATGAAAGACGGTGAGTACCTGGCAAAGGCGGACTTATAGCGTAGCTTTCCATGGTTGCCGGTAGTCTGCCTCAGAATGGCCTCGGCACTCTGCTTCGTAATAGGTCCAAGGCATACGTATCTGCTTCCGTATGCTTTCAACCTGGTTATGCTGGTCTTGTGGGTTGCATTGTGGCCTGAAAGTGTCGGGAAAACTCGGCAATGAGATTTCCCGGTTCGATTGGCCTCATAGTCGCATGCAATTGTCTTCTTTACAATCCTTGTACACACAGCTATGAAGTACGCACCGCTGAAAGCATACATACGGACATTGTATGGTGGCCACAACAACCTCAAGCACCTGAATACAAAGTGCAGCATTGGCAATGTTCAGAGTATGCAAAAGAGGCGGCTTTCAGCTTCGGTTGGGCCAAAAGTCACGGTAACTTTGGAAGACGGAAGACAAACGCATTTGTAGGTCTGCTCTCTGCCTGAACTAACGCAGTGACTACCAATTCCTCGTCGACCATTGTCGGTGTGATCGGTGTTTCCATAGCGCAACTAAACAGCGCCTGAAATCGCTGGTCGACGTACGTAAAACCATAGCAAGCAAATGTGCGGTACTCATGATAGTTCCCTGTAGATGTGACCCCTATCAGCACGACAACCACCGCAGAGGGCCTCAGTGTCAAGTGGTCTGATCAGCACGAGTCGTATTATCCAGTAGCGGTGTTGGAAAGGGCATCTTATGATCCCCCGCTGAGTGTGCCTGTCGAGAACGAGCGCATCCCTTGGGGTTCAAGCATTGCCAGTTCGCCTCCAGCCGTGCAGTATGATTCGTTGATGTTGGACGGATCTGAGGCAGGCGCCGAAATGTTGCATTTACTGGACGACATTGTGAGGCTATTATTAGGTGCGATATGGAAGCTGAAGCTAGCATAAAAAAGGTATATGTTTCGTAGAGGGCATCCCTGCCACGCCGTCTGCGACAGAGGAAGTCATTAGGCGTATCGCAAACATTCGGGAGACACATTGTGGGTGGACATATATCTACCTACGAATGCGCTGATATCAAGATGGAGGGTTTTGGGATTTCACGGCCGACATGTCGCATGGCGATTTGGCATACAGCACGCAGGCTTTGCCTGCGCACACTGATACCACGTATTTCACCGATCCTGCAGGCCTGCAGATATTTCATCAGCTTCATCACGACGGTACAGGTGGGAAGAGCTTGCTGGTGGATGGCTTCTATGCAGCTTCGCGACTTTCGAAAAAGTCATACGAAACCCTGTCGCGCCTCAGTGTACCGAGCCACGCATCCGGTTCCAAAGGCCATCTGCTTCGACCCGTCAATCATCCTGCTCTCCGACATGACGAGACCGGCAAGCTGATACAGGTGAGATGGAATAACGAGGACCGAGGTGTTTTGGGCCTTGGGTGGTCGTCTCAAGATGTAGCAGACTGGTATGCAGCGGCACGAGAGTTTGAAGAGATCATACGGAGTGCGGAAGCAGAGTATTGGGTCCAATTGCGACCAGGCACAATGATCGGTATACCGAGGCAATTGTTCCAGCTGATGATTCAGTCATCGACAACTGGCGAGTCATGCACGGTCGAGCCAGTTTTACCGGTTCCAGGCGGATGTGCGGAGCCTACGTAGGCGCGGACGATTGGCGAGCGCGACGCAGCGCATTGAGAGATGAGGCAGAGGCGTCAGTTGCGGATGTATGGCGCTTTGGTTGGTGAGGCAAAACGATGCTTCTCATTAGCCAGCCAGGGGTGTGGCACATCAAAGGAAGAAGTAAGATATGCATGAATACCCGGATTGAATTGCGGCTCGAACGAGCCCTGCCCCTAAAGTCCGGTTCTACTGATGTTCTATGGTGGCGTTATGTCGTGATCTCTATGGGTGACTCTTGTATCGTCTGAGAGCGCAAAGCTGGAGGGGCAATGCGGAATTCGTCGCGTGCATCAGACATGCGCCGATGCCGGGGAGGCGCACTCACTTTTTCAGCTAGGGGCAACGATGAAGCGGAGGCCGGTGGTGAGGGGTAACTATTGGTGTGTGGGTCCAAACCACCACGCAACGCCGAGGATTTTGAGATGGATGCGAAATCGTGATACATTGGTTTAGGCGAACCGTGAGCCTTGCCCTCAAACGTCCGGGCTTCGGTTTTTGTAGTTGGTAACAACCCCTCGCGCACCGCTTCGGCTTGTCGCATCTTTTTCTCTCCCTTCTCCACGTCTCGTTTGGCATTATTATACATCCACAATCCAACGCCAGTCAAGCCAATGCCTACCGCCTGAATCGGATGAACAGCTTGTTTGAACCAGATGATGGCGAGGCATATGACAGCGATGCGCTTCACTAGACTGGCGATGGAGTAAGTAACAGGCGATGTGGAGGAAAGGATAGCGAAGGCGAGAAGATTCTGTGCAAAATGGACTGTCCCGTTGACGAAAAAGTAGAGAGTGACGGAGGGTCCTGCAGGTTGGGGCACGAGAAGTCGAGGCGCATCGGAGTAGATCCACACTGGTATCATGAGAACGAAAGCCATCGAGCTGGAGAAATACAGGAGATTGATTTTGTCGAGTTTGGCGCCAAGTCCTGTCGTATCCGAATTGGTTGGCATGATTCTCTTGAAAAAGATGTTTTGCGAAACGAAGATAAGCGTTGAGCCAAACGCGCATATGAGTCCGAATATGTTGGAGATGGTCAAGTCAAAGGAGCACGCAAGCATCACTCCCAGCGTGAGTGGTAAGAGGGACAGATAAGTTGCCGGGGAATACGACACGCCGAAAAGGAAGGCATATGCCAGTACCGTAAAGAGGGGCGAAAGAGCCTAGAATAAGTCAGTTCTGTCCTGTCAAGTATGAAAGACTCACCTTGATGGTGTGCACTGTGCTAACTGGAACCCGACTTATAGCGAGCGATCCGAAAATGTGACCACCAACCTGGAATGAGGCCATAGGCAGAACGCCTTGGAGTATGGCTCGAGTAGGAGAACGCAGCCTTGTCCAGCCTAGACGGCTTAGAATGATACAGTATAGCGCGACGAAAAAGAACTGCACGATAGTGAGGGTTACCGGGAACTTGAAGCGGTTAAGGATGACCTTTCCTGTATTGGAGGATATCGCCGACGAAGCGTACCATAGAGCACAAAGTGATACGAAGCGTATGGTCTCGATGCCTGGAATGGAAAATGTGGGTGCCCGGAAGGGATCTGGCGCTGGCGAAGGCGATCGAGGGACGGCATGGTCTAGCTTCTCATCATTTCCCCATGTTGGGATTTGGGTTGGAAACGAGCGAAGGGAAGAGACAACGCCTGAAGCCGCCAGGTTGAGCGAAGAAGACGCGTGAACGAAGGGCGCTCTTTGGCGCTGATCGCCATTGACGTGAGTTCTCGCTGCGGGAGCGATACTCATGGCGTGTCAAAAAACGGAGGGAGTCCAGGGCTGTCTACAACGTCATGTAGAGCAAGTAGCAAACGAGAAACGGTGATGTCGAGTGGAGAGTAGTCGAGATGGCTTGAGGAGTATTTGTGCGAGACTACTACTTGGACGCGTCAGACCTCGAAACCAGTCGGATTGGGTATTAGTGGCGTTTTGTAAACTAACAATAGGTCCACTTGACAAGGATTACAAAAACCGACCAGATGGATTACGTTTATAGATGGATACCATTACAACCCGTTTTCCTTATCCCCTGTTAGGTTCATTAGAAATCCCTTGGGTGTACCCATTAGAAACGCTGGGTCCGCTAGCAGCTAACGGTTTCAACTCGACAACTGATGTCATGGTGGCAAACCGACAGTCAACTGAACTCACTCAACTCGCTCTTCACACTCTGGCATAGCAGACACTCACCTTCAAGCAAGCAAACGCACATCTTGTGCATATGTACGCTTCACTCAGCACCGAAACACGATGCACGTACAGCAGCTACAAGCTGTAGGTCTAGCTGCCCTGTCGCTGTTCTGCTCTTGGGCATCGGCTCAGCAAGTTCATCTCGACGACGGCGCCTTTCATCCGCATTCCCATCACGGTGAGTCGCATCTTCCCTCACGGTTCAAAACTAACAAGGACTAGCAGGTTTTCAAGATACCTTACTTTCCGCGTTGTCTTCTTCCAACCAACATACCACGTTCATCCGACTTCTACAGAGATCCAAGGCAATACCCCTTCTCGCTCACATCAATGCGACACTATTTGCGCCCACGGATCAAGCTTTCGCCGCTTGGTTTGACAAAAACACACCTCAAAGCTCCGATGTGCGTTACCAGGGTTGGCTCGGGGCAGAGGGCACTTCCGAATGGCTTGTCGGCGAGGAAGAAATCATTGCTGCCCGCGTATCCGCCGGCTATGACGAGGTCGACGTTCGAAAAAGACTTGACAATCAGAACTGGGCCCTGCGGCAGCATGTTCTGTATCATGTTCTCAACTACACCATAACACCGTCCCATTTTATAGCCAGTAATCGACACAGTAACATTACCACGGAAACAACCTTACTGTTCCCCCTTGCCGAAGAGCCGAAACTACCGCCTACCCCGCCTTCTGGTCCGCCTTGGGTGCCTCGAGGCGGAGAAGGGATGTTGGGAGGTCACGGTCAAAGATTGAGACTGGCCAAAGCGGGGTCACCGGTAGGAGGAATAAGGGGAAGAATTGGTGTTGATTATCGAGGAGAGGGAGGGGCGAGCGTCTGGGATGGAACCGGTTGGGAACGGCCTAAAAATGTGACGGAGAATAACGGGAGAGAGGACCAGGTCGAAGGTGTCCGGTGGGTGCGTAATGGGGTCGTGATAGGGATCGATGCTGTCCTCGAGCCTCCTCCGTCAATCGGTTAGTTCGCAGTCGTTACCCACGTGGCTAGTTCTTATCAGCAGATGAGATAATTCGCACCGATCCGTCACTAGGATATCTCTCTCGATTGCTTCCGGCCTCTTCGCCATTCTCGCCGCCTATGCCTGCAGATCTTGCTACGACTGCCAATTTGACTATTTTTGCGCCTTCGAATCAAGCTTTTGATGGCGTGTTTGACGCTACTGAGAGAGCGTACTTGGAAGGAGCTTTTGGAGCCGAGGGCGTAGCTCGGATCTTGGGTGGAAGCGTTATCCGCGGGATCGATGATGGCAGAGTTGGTTGGACTGATAATTGGGGATCAAAGATTGCTCAAGGTATGTGCCGACCCTATTTCCCACCTGACGACGCAGCACAGGCTGTCACTGGGCTCCACTTGACAGTTGACACATCGCGGGATGGCAGTATACGGGTTAACGGTACTCAAGCTTCTGCAGTAGATATATTTGCGTCAAATGGTCAGTGGCCTTTCGAAGCATCATTAATGGCGCAGGTGTGATACATATTCTTCCAGTTCTACTGTTACCGGAAGATTTTGCTTTACTCAACTCCGCGGAGAAGGTCTTGCTCTCTCTCAACGCGACACGTTTCGTATCGCTTTTGCGCTCCGCCAACTTGTCTTCAACGTACATTGGCGAGCAGAGAAGGGACGAAGCTTGGACTATTCTTGCCCCTTCCGACAGCGTCCTTGATATGACGGAGAAACGGGGTGGCCAAAGAACCCCACTCGTTTCCCCTCCGTCGGCGGTCGATGACCGGGACATCACTGCCAAATTTATTCCAGCTCGGTCCGATGAAGTTGTCCCATCCGTCTCTCCAATAGCCGCACTACTAAAGTACCATATTTTGCCTGGACGACTGGCGCCGGGGGACATTCGGGATGGAATGCTGGTCTCAACTGAGCTTCGAACTTCGCTTTTGGCTGGCGCCCGACAAAGATTGGCGGTCGAAGTTTCCGAAAACCTCCAAATTGGGGAGATAGGACAGGGCGAGATCCGCTTTGGAGGCGCATCTGTTTTAGGTACTCCTGGTAAGATAGACTCGCGTTGTTGTCTGGCAATTAGCTAATTTCAAGTCAAGTCTGGCGAATCCATCATCTATCTGGTTTCCTCCTTTATCTCATCGCCTGACGATATTCTTCAGACTGCTGTATCCGATTTGCAACTGTCGACTTTTGTTGCTGCGGTGTACGCAGCGGGACTCGATCGAGCTGTCAAAAGGACACCCGCCGTTTCATATTTCATCCCTCGGAATCGAGCATTCGGGGCCTTGGGACTGGGTATGAAGTATCTGTTGTTACCGGAGGGCAAAGACGAGCTGCGAAAGATTGTGCGATATCATGCCATTACTGATATACTTTATTCGGAGGATATAGAAGCTGGCAAGCACGTCTATCGAACGCTCGAAGGGGGAAATGTGGTTCTTCGACGAAGCAGAGGAAAGAACGGAAATCTGTCGCTCTCCAGCCCCACCAAGTGGGAAGGACACGATTCAGGTTATGCCCTCCCATCAAATGGAGAACTAAGACCGTCCCGAGTGAATCACTTTGACGCCTTGACGGAGACTGGCGTCATTCACACTGTCGACAATGTCATGATTCCAGCCGATGTTTCGCTCACCATCCACAAGCTTATTCGAGGTTCAAGACACAGCACGATGGCGGATTTGATGATTCGCGCGGGACTGGGCTGGATTTTGGAGGGACGCGAACCAAGCTCAGATGAAGTTTCGGCCGCCACCTTGCAAGGTTTAGTATCAGTGGCAGACGAGGCCGAGGGGCAAGAAGGCCCTGACGCGGGGTCATTGGCTATGCCAAGTTATACACTCCTGGTACCTACCGACAAAGCCTTTTCTCGTCTCAACTTGACTCATTACGTTAACGACAAAAATGCCTTGCTTGAGCTTCTCAAACTGCACATCATCCCCACACAACCGGCGACACCGAAGAGGGACGTAACCCAGGAAGCGGCCGAACCGCCAAAGGACGGGCAACCTCTCTCTTTGGGTGATGACTTGGTATATTCGACCCTGTTATCCGGGACGTCCAAATATGGGAACGTGGCGATTAGAGCGACGGGAGACAATTCGTACATTGTCGGGATCAAGGGCGCGAGGAGAAATATTGAGGAGACTTCCGCCCGCGTCGGCCAAACAGGACGTGCTAGTGTGAGATGGCGGAAGAATGCACGGGGTGGCATGACACAGCCCTTGTATGCGGGTACGGAAGGGGCGAACCACGAAGATGGTAATGACTGTCTATGGCATGGCGGCATGGCGCTTGGTGGCGGCGTCATGGTCTTAGATGCAGTCTTGATCCCTTATAAGCCGAGCTGGTTTTCAAGGTGAGCTATTCCGTTATCAAGATGTATCTCTGACGCCCAGATGGGGCTGGCTACTGATCATGTTGGTAGGTGTCAGCTTTGCGATCCTGGCCGCAATTACAAGCACTGCTTGGTGGTGGATGACTAAAGGCAAACAAGATGAGTATCAGGCTTTAGAAGGTGAAGAAGAGGAATGATTGTAATCGGACGCTGTTTGAATATAGCTCTTGTAGCAACCCAGAATCACTGTTGTCACATCGTATGCATCGCAAGTCTCCGTTTATCGTCTATTTCCGCGGGCGAAAGTGGGTGAGTGGTGTACCTCGTCACCGGCGTCTTCCAATCTACCTCCTCCGTATGTTTGCATTTCGTCTTGCTGCATGATGTTGAAACCTGTGGACCCGACTACACGCGCTGGCATGCCAAAGACCGAATCGTTACCTGCGCTGCTACCAGTGATGTCTCCGTAATGTTCATTCGGGACAGCATGGTTTGGATATCGCGCCTGCGAACCGTTATCCCCAAAAGCCGAATCAAAAGAATCTTCCTCATCGAATGAATCGTCGTCTGCATAGACTGGAGCCGGATCGTTAGGTTGATCCAAAATGTCGCTTCCGTAGCTTGTGTTGGCTAGACTCTTTCGGGTCGCGGCCGAGACAGCTGTACTAGGACCCGCTTGTGCGTTGGATTCTTCGGTGAATAATCTCCGGCCGGTCCCAAGTTCATCGGGGGCAGTGGAATATCGACCGAAAGCTTCGGGTGTAGGCATATGCGGTGAGTCCATCGAACCCATCTCTTCCAACAGGTCATCGAGGATCATTCTCGCCTCTCCTGCTGACTTCTTATCTACCGCTGGTTTAATGTCTGCTTTCATAGGGGTTCGCCCCGTATTTAAAACTGCCTGCGCTCGGGGAGGAAGGGTGAAGTTCATTGTTACCGGAGGAGACATGGTCATTCTTATTTCCTCGTCTGAATCGTCCAGAGAGTCCGCTATAGTTTGCACTAAAGACTGTTTCGGTTTGTTCGCATTCTGTTTGCCCTTTAGTCTCGCGAACTTGGCGTTAAGAGGGGTGGTACGGAGATCCGTAAGTCCGTTCCATTTGGCTGATTCCGAGCGCTTGACTTTGGGCGTGCCGTTCTCGATATGTCCAGACGAACGCGGTCTTGATGCAGCTATATCCTGGGGCTCGACAGTGCCCGTCGACACGTCATAAGAAGCATCGGCCGCGGCGAAACCAGGAAGGCTGTATCCAGATGGGAGACTGGGTGTCGGCATACTGCTGCTTTCGGCGTACCCTTCGTCAATTCGCAACTCTTCCCTAAGTTTCCTGTCCATCCTATCAAATGGACTTTCTATGCTGTCTTCCCAGCTCTTGTTGCCGCCATGTCTTCCGGGTAAGGGCGTTGAGCTTGTGACACCGGCCCCGGGTGGTTGGAACATGAAGGAGCCGTCGGTGTGGACTGAGGAAAGATAAGAATGGTCTGGTGGAATCGTAACAGTCTCATCTTCTTCGTAACCGGATTGGTGGGACGGCGCCAGGTGACTCGAATCTCCTTCAATGGGGATACGGACCGCAGCCGCTGCTTCAAAGAATGAACGCCAAAACTAGAGAATCAGGGTTGTTTTACGCCCAGCGGAGGAGAGCCGACGTACCTGGCTAGTTTCTCTTACAGGCTCCGCTCCAATGGCAAAGCGTTTGATCTCGGGTAATATCTTGGTAGTTATGACTTGATGAAAACGAGCGAAATTGGCATCAATTTCTTGGAGGAGGAGAGTGTTGAGTTGATCAACCTGTTGTAACTGAGCCGATATGGGGGCGGAAGGGGAAATGCCTGGAATCAAGAAGAATGGGGGATGAAGGAGTGGATTCCCTTGGGAACGTTGATGGGTCATTGTTGCGGGAGAGAAGAGGGAAAGTGGAATCAAGTGGAATCAAGTGAAATGAATTAATTGTCAACAGAGATTGACGCGACGACGCGACGGTGACGAGTGGAATCTGCGAATGGCGGCGAGTGCCGAGTGGCGAATATCGGGTGGCGAACTACAACACGGGGTGTGTGGAAAAAGACACGTCACGTGGAGACCCCATTACGCATGTTTCAGCTGGATTCTTACTTACCCGGCTCACTCGACTCTCGCATATCTCCTCGACTAGTAGATACCAGAACGCAGGCATCATCCTTTCAACATTCTCTCATTCACTCTTTCTCATGACCGCCATCACTTCTCCTATCAGTCTTTCTCGGCCAGACCTATCAATGTGTCAACATTTAAAACAGCTTGTGTCCTTGCCGTCTACCGCTATCGAGAGCGTTCAGATCAAGCAGGAACCTGGGACCGAGGAAGGCAAATCTGTAGCTTCCTCTTCCACTGGTGGTCAGCAGGATATCCACCCTCCCGCGAGCTCCCAGTCTGCCAGCATTCGTCAGCGCTATGCAAACATCATACGCTGGGGTGCTAGAGAAGAAGGCGCTAAAAGAAGGAGGGTGAGTAGCCCGTCATGGGTCCTCAACTGATCATTTCATGCAGCTATCAGCTCCGCATTGCACCGACTGTCACGCCGTGCTTTTCAGACCATGGGCCTGTCTTACTTGCCCCGCTATAGGTTGTATGGCACTTCGAGCCTCCACCGTTAGTGGAAAAACTTGTATCCGAGATCATTGCCAGGGGCAGCAACAAACATGTGGTTTTGGTGAGTTATGCCGCCTGTTTTGCGATGTTAACGCTTCCACAGCGGTCGATCCCACCTCAGGTGGAATATACTGCGGCGCATGTGACGATGTGACCTATTCTGACTCCTTTGAGGCGCTGTTTCGTGCCACAAAGGTCGAGGTAGAGGAATTAGGGGACACCAGTCGAGAAGTCAGCATCATTGGCAAAGGGCGGAGTAGGGGTATGTACAAACCCTGGTCCGCTTCGGATATCGCACAAGATACGCAGGTTGTTTCGATGCCGTGCCGAGGTCGGTCATGTCTTTCCTGTTGTATGAAGCTCATTTATAGGGTTACGACCCCTTCTCAATCTGTCTCAGACCTGTTTTCTCTCGGCCGTTCTTCAAGCGTTAATACATAACCCACTTCTGAAAGCCTACTTCCTTTCCGACAAACACAATCGACATGTCTGTGCTAACGGTACCAAAGGGCTGGGTGCAGGGAGACCCTTTCTAGGTCCTGACGGCACGGTCAGCTCAGAGCGAGAGAAGGGGTGTATGTGCTGCGAAATGGACAGAGCGTTTGAAGAGGTTGGTCCAAGCGTGAATCAGGCTCATGGAGCAGTTTCACAGCGACGAACGATCGCCATTCGGGCCCATCACCATGCTATATTCTATGTGGCACGCAAGCGCCGAACTGGAAGGTTACGGACAACAAGGTGAGTTTGTTTGATTGGAATACCGTGCTGACAGCAGACGCACATTCTTTTTTCCTCGCTGCGCTGGAACAAATACATGCTCACGCTAAGGGCCAGTTATCCAGCTGCAATTGCATTGCACGTGAGTGACAAGCACTTGACCTCACAATGCTAATGAAGTAGATCAAACGTTCTCTGGAGCCTTGTCGTCTTCTGTTACATGTTCCAAATGC
Source organism: Papiliotrema fonsecae (assembly GCA_035773095.1). Lineage (NCBI taxonomy): Eukaryota > Fungi > Basidiomycota > Tremellomycetes > Tremellales > Rhynchogastremaceae > Papiliotrema > Papiliotrema fonsecae. The sequence goes on from JAHRBW010000007.1 coordinate 221,501, forward strand.
AAAACGACGTCTACCACCGTGGACCCCATTCTTGATCTACAATTGGACTTTCCCACCGATCCCACCGATGCCAGCGCTCTCACGCTCACAAGTATGCTAAGAAGGTTCTGTGCGGCCGAAAAGGTTGGAGACGCGACAAAAGGGTATGACTGCTCAAAGTGCGGAGGCGGTCCTGGGGTGGTAAGTGGTTTCTGAGCGGGTGTTGACACTCTGCTTACAGGCAGGTTGCATCTAGGAAATTAGCTATCAAAAAGCTTCCGCCCGTTCTTTCTTTCCAGCTTAAAGTGGGTTGGGTTCGCCTCAAGAAGATTCTGATAGCAGCGCTTTGCTCATACCGCTACTTCTACCAAAGTAGAGCTGCCAGTTCGCTTCCCCGCGAGTCTCGATATGACCCCCTTTGTTGACCCACCCTTAACCGACAGCAAGCCTCTTCCTGTTTCACTGTATCACTACGATCTGTTCGCTGTGGTCACCCATGAAGGGAAGCTTGACAACGGCCACTACTGGGCGGATGTACTGAGCGGAGACGAGTGGTGGCATTGCGACGACGATAAAGGTGAGTCACGTGGCGCATCTGAGCATGCACAGGTCTTAAACAGCAGTTACCCCGACAGCGCTGAAGGACGTCTTATCGCAGAAGGCGTATATGCTGTTCTACGTGAAGCGATCCTTGGCTTATGCTCAACCCGTGTCCAAGCCCTCCACAAATGGAGCAGGAGAAAGTGAAACGGTAAGGTCTGCTATCGACACTGCCGACCAACCACTTCCGGCCGCGGAGAAGACGAGCATCAACCCTATCTCGGGGCGTATCGGCCATTCTATAGGCGGGATGGCTGTGTAATCGTTAGCGCTTGTTGCGTTGATCATTCGACTGTCACGGCAAACAGCTGGGGCGTGCTGTATAAACACCGACGGATGTTGTATGTTTGAAATGAAGTTCACATGCATGACGTATGGCACAACTCCATGAGAATCTCCGCAAGGGATGAACATGATCGAATGGGCTACCTCCTCGAAACAATAATATGTACAACAATCACGTAAATTATGTGCAATCTAAAAAGGAAAAGGTTGATGGCACAACTTCTGCGTTCTTTGCTGCTGAACAGCAGACGAAGGGCCATCGGAGCCTTGTGCTAGTGGCCGGAACATGTTGCGAACGCAAGCGATGACGAGTTTTTTCAGTAATGGCGGAGCGATGCGGACGATGGTGATAGGGAATCGTGAATAACTGATCGAGGTTAATTGGTGGCCGTGTGTTGAATTCAGACGATATTAGCACCAAATCGAATGGCCGGTGGAGAAGTCTAAGGTGGTCGATCCAACCATGCACTGCCAATCCGAGGGCTGTTTCGTGTCCGGGTTCTCGAAAGGAGAGAAAGAACCAGTCATCTGCTGCGTAGCGTTGGGGCTGCAGTCCGAAGAATAGCCACTATACCTGGACGATGCAGTGGACAGGCTGGAAATTGATTTGTGCTTAGTCAGATGCTTTCCAGCAGATGGAATGTCGTCGGTATTCTCGGCATCGTTGCAGTAGACTGAGGTGACGAACAGCTTTCGTTCGGCACCGATAGGAGCGAATGCCTCGCGCCTCCAGCATGATGCGGTGATGTCCTCCTCGAACTCGCCCACAGTTGGGAGGTCTTTCGGTGCGATCGACGCGCGGCGACCATCAGAACGGGGAACGCCAGCACTGCTATGCTGCGATAGGGACCGAATGTATGGGAGGCATCCCTCCGGTAGCTGATAAGTGTCACTCAACGCGTGATCCACAGGAGTCGGAAGACGGTCGATATCGGTAGGCAAACGAAGCTCATGCAAGCCATGGGCATACTGTTTTGTCAGAAAACAACCAAGGGGAGTTGTACAAAGGGCTCACCTGACAGGTAGCTCCGTACTTGCAAAGACCCGTGTCCTCCCAGACGCAACAAATCTCGGTCTTATACCAAGCGGAATCATTCGAAGGCGGGACGAATTGTGGCCCGCTCAGTTCGCTCCTCCATGCGGCGAGCTCACTGGCAGAGCTCCGACGATAGCGGTGCGTGGAGTAATTACTGCGGCTGGTATCAGAGAGTGTAACCGGTTCGACCTGTCCGACAGCGTCCCACAAGGCGTGCTCGGTAGCGGCAAAGCGAGGTGGGATGGCCACGACATCGCCGGTAGCTGGCTCAATCCGGGCATATGGTGAAGCAGCAGCGATACCGACAGGCAGCCGGGCTGCGCCAATACTTTCGAAGCGGGTCCACAGGCGCTCGGGAATACCATTACCCTCTCCGGGAGAAAGAATCATTGTCAATGCTGGAGGCAAGATATCGTCACGCGATGCAGAGGCGAGTATGCCACCTTTGAGGCGATTGGGGTCGTTGGACAGGAGATCTTGAAGTACTTTTTCATAGCCCGAAGCGGCAAGGGCTGCGGGGTTGACACCGGGCGAAGCATAGGCAGATATGGGATGCGGATAGGCGGCATTGTAGGGCTCTGGGAGCGGGACATCGCAGTCTTTCAGCGCTCTGAATGATTTAAGGTCGGGCATAATGGCTCTCAGACGAGCTCGGCGTTGCTCTGATGCCAACGGTGATTGGATAGCCTGAGGCAGCGTGTCAAGAATCGCAGATGCATCGAGCCGTGGTCTGATATTGTGCAATTGCCGAGGCACGACACTGGAACATTTGGCTGATCGTCAGTATCCGCAACTCAACTCGAGCTGAACACTACTCACTATAGCTCCCCGCAGTCTGACGGACCTCTGGACTGCTGAGGTGAGCAGCAAAAGCCTCAGACGGCGAGCGAGAGCTTTGAGCCTGATGAGAGACACTGGCCTTCGGAGAGGAAGTCTGACCGTCTCCCAGAAAAATGGGGGATTGGTTAGTGTCGAGAGCGGTAATCAGAGGACTTGCAAGAGCTGGAATAAGCTTGCATTACTGTTGGACGGCTCACGTTGAACTGCAGAGTGAGGCACGAGTTTCTTGTGATCCCATGAGGCTGGCTGAAGACGTTCAGACGATTTGGTATGTGTTGGTGGTGAGATGGCAATGTTTTTGATCTCTCGTGTCAAGTTATGGGCAGAAGAAGGCTTGCCTCTATGTTTTTCTGCGATAGTGAACTGCTTCTTTTCTGCTTGCTTTTCGGTTTTCACATTGCGATCCTCCACAATCCGCTTCTCTGAGTGATCAGCCCCGGCCAGCATATTGGAAGATTTGGCCAGACGATTTGCCGAGCGGCTTCGAGGTGGACGTCGATTCTGCCGAGATGTGATCGCTGATGAGGATGTTGGGCGGTTGAGCGGGGAGACGGCCTGATGGTGCTCCATGGTGAGGTGTGAAGATTGCGATGTGCCAGTACGATGTGCTGTCGGTCGACAGAAGTACACCTCTCTGATAGCGCCAGTTCTGGCTTACGACCACGAACTTGACTTAGGAGCGGTGAGAGATGGAGGATTGACTTGAGAGGACCATGTTGGAAGATGTTAATACATATACGCCAGGGCGTGTAGTCGACGCCCTCACAAAGAGGTAGAGAATGGTGAGACATTACGACCTCGAGGCTAATTAGTTGATTGTACCTGGTAATCAATCACCAAAGGATACATACTTCTTGCTCGACCATCCTTAGCACCGTTTCAGTTGTCCCGCACTCAGGGTTCATTGAAGCCTATACGAGTTGCACCGGGGTTTATTAACATCTTTAGAGCGTCTGAAAGCGTTGCGTATATCCCTTTGATGCCAGGTGACGGACCTCGTGGCTTGTGCGTGCGAGTCATCCAATCACTATCGACGCGTTCATCTAGAGTCAGGTACCGATCTCGACGTCCAACGTGATGGCAAACGACCCATCATCGAACGGTATTGCATGACACCTTGTCTCTTTGCCCGATATAATTTAGTTCCTGGCGTCATATTTACGTTTCATAATGCTGATCGCTAGTTTTGAAATACTCGGTCACCTACGCTTCTCGCTCGAACATTGAGATTCGTTCATCGGCAAACTCGGTCGTGATTTGGCCGAGGAGGAATTGCGCTCTAGCAATGTGAGATGGACAGTGTTCCCTGTCGATCCTAGGCGCATTTAGGCGGATGAATCAATCTTCTGGCCCTTTTGGGACTGATGAATCGTTGAATGAACACCGGCAACTCGATGCATCATACACACAGGACTGTCTCGTCTAATGTTCCGAAAGCCATCGATACTGATATGAGCATACGAAAGGCGTTTGAACTTACCTCAAACCGGAAATCGCTCTTTTTCCTTTGACACCAGCTATTTTCCCAGTCAAAGTAGAAATATCCTCCTTGCTCGTAATCCTCTGTTATCGCTTGTGGGTTGTGAGCTCGTTGAAACCACGTCAAGTATTGCTTGTGAAAACGCCATGATTGCTTTTTCAATTCTTGCGCAGCACACCATCTACCGTCAGATTCGATTCGTTTGATGAAAACCTACTGTTCGTATGTCCCAGTCATGTAGTAGAAAACGTAAAATAACTGATCTATGTCCAAACGACTGTACACATTTCCGTCTTCAAGTATTGGAGAGCGGACTTGGGGATAGTATGATGGCGTCTTGATCGGGTTTTTAGGGTGGTAGTAGCGTGGACTAGCATCAATACAAGCTCCGGAAACGTCACTCACGGCTCGGCATCCACTTGCAATGGAGCTCCGGCGTAAGATCCGTCAAGGGCAGAGTGCAATTCAGACACATCACTACCTCTCTGCTCAGCTGGGAATTAGCTGGGTTATACAATCACGACTTACATAGCTCTTTGGCAACGTCGAAACTCTGCATCAAATTGCCGAGCACGCCATGGACAGGTCGAGGGCTAGTGGACAGCACAGAACCCGCGCGAGAAGACTCGGCGTGCGGCGGATAACCAGGAGGGGCCGCGACCGGGGATTGAGATCCATTGCCCACTGTTGGAGCCGGTTCTGAAGGTGATGCTACAGCTGGTTGAGGAGGGACGGGAGACAGGCCAGGAGGAGGGACAAGCGCCTAGAATGTCAGTCTACAGGTCTATCGCGCCACACCTACTTCTTCGTTGGTAACTTCTGGCTCATCGTCCTTTGGCTTTGGCACTTCCGGCTGTGAGTTGGAGGCAGAGGCAGATGCAACAGCAGCTGCGGCTGCCGCGGCGTATCGAATAGCTGGCAGAGGGGCTTTTGCGGGTTCGACCTTTGTAACGGGGGGAACAGGAGGAGCCGGTGAAGCTTTCTCTGGCGCTGGAGCGACTTTAATCTCCATCGTGCTTTTCCTCGAAGGCTGCTTCTTGGCAGCAATTGGACTTGGCGGTTGTTCCTCGACATTCTCCTTGGTCGCTTTCGGCGTGACCGGCTTTTTCTCTTCCTTGGCCGGCGTCTTCGGAGGGGGGGCGATAACGGCAGGCTCAGGATTTGTATCGGCAATGCTTTCTGAATCGATGTTGGAGATCTCATCTTGCTGAGCAAAATCTTGTGTAAAGTCTTCTTCGTCCTGCAAGTCGAGCTCATCGTAAATTCCAACATCATAGTCAAAGTCCTCCTCCTGTCATCAGCATACCATCTCACATGCGCCGGCTCACCCCGTTGGCTTCGACAAAGTAGTTGACATCTTCCTGGATGGCTTCCACTTGCTCCGTTGACAATTGCCCGTTCTCCAGCATCCTCTGTACAACTTCCAGTCTCCCGGTGTGCCATGTCCGCCGTTCGTTGAGCTCGTCGAGCTCGTGCAGCCTGTCCCCCTGCGCCTTCTTCTTCTTCCCTGTCTGCAAAGCTTCCGCTTCGGCTTCTGTTTGCTCTATCTGTCGTGAAAGTTCGTCGGTCGTAGTGCCGATCCAGTCCACCATATCGCGCTTGGCCTTCTCTGCGGGGTCGAGGCGCGATTGAGCGATCAACCCTTCTTTTGAAAAAGCCTTCATTTTCATCTCTTTCTCCAGCGCCTTGAACCGTTCCATTTGCTAAAAGTTTAGCATCATTATATCTAAACACGCACCGTTTCTATTAGCTTTCGGTTGTCCAACAACGCCGACTTGTCTTTGATGTCGTTGCTCCCCAACCAAGCTTTGATCTGATCTCTCATTCGTTGCAGCTTTTTTATTTGGGTCTTGAGATCGTTCTCCACTTTGTCTTTCTGTGTTGCGTTGGTAGCATGATTGAGCTTGTCGAAAGTCGATTCGAACGCTTCTACACCTTGAGCGACCGCTTTCAACGTCCGGTCAATCTCGGCTGCAAGGAAGAAAGTGCGTGCGAGATGAAGGCAATGTGAACGGTGATCAGCTTGAGATACAACGAAGGATGGCTCTCGTACCCTGTAGTTTCCTCACAGCCATAGTCATCTTGGGCGGATAATGCTTTGATGGTGAGACAAAGTGAAAGTGCAATGATACAGTGCTGTCGAGGTTCTCTCGGCATCATTCCCGCTTGCCTAATGCGGGTGGCGAATTTACACCACGCCTAATAGCTCTTCACCTTGTTTTTCCCTGGACGCGCGGTGGAGGGTGAACGCGAGATAAAGTCATGTCCGACTACTTTGAGCTTGCACTCTGTAACGCATTCAATCCATCATGTCGAATCGTATGCGTGCTGCCATCGTCAAGGTTAGACTTTACACTTCTTCTTGTACTGATCAAAGGTTTTCTCTACCAAACACTCGCTGACTTTACCCGCCGCAGCCCTCCGGTACATCGAGCAAGTCCTGACCGAGGTAAGTTGCAGCGATATTGCCCTTGCTTATTATCTGAATGATATCCCTGAAGACGAGTGGATTACCGGTTTAGAGCTCTGGGCGCGCGAGTACTTAAAAGGAGAAGGTAAGTCTGTCACACAACGAAGATTGATTCTAGATTCATCCTCGCTCATCTCCCTGCCTGCGCTGCAAAAGGCGTATGAAACCCTTCAACTTGGTGTGCGCCGGAGCATGTGGAAGGGGCTGACATAAGACAACTGAAGATACTGATGAAATCGATCCAAACGAGATCAATGTGGAAACCCACTTCTCTGTTGTGGACGCTTTCGACATGCCTCCCGTCCGCTTCGACCCGGTCAGAGCCGGGTTCACTGTGTGAGGGCGACGTCGATATCTGCGACTGACCGATAGAGCTAAGCACAAGCCTTCTGTGGCGGGACAGGCATCGAGCAGATCCGCTTTCCTGCGCGAAAGATGGGGAATCATCAGAGAGGCAGGTCGCCTCGTTGCCGCAGAGCTGATAACAGGTCGTTTTGCGAAACGAAAACTTTACTCCTCCCGCGATTGGCGGCCACGATAGGTCCAACTATCTGAAACTCACGTCGACTCGCAATTTGCTCGGTCGAGCTGGTCAGCTGTTCCTTCTTTTTGGCATGCTGTCCCGAGACCCAGAAGGGAGATTGTGCTTGGAAGATGGAGAAGGGCGCGTGAGGCTGGATATGACCGATGCTGTGAGCTGCGAGCCTAGCACCTGATCGTAACGCTGACCGCAGGTGCCAGGAGAAGGGCTGTTCACGGAGGGCTGTATGGTGTTGATAGAAGGCGAGTACACCATCGAAGAGACCATCCGCGTTTTGGCAATGGGTCACCCCCCGAGCGAGAAGAGAGACGTCTCCAGGCAAGTAGAGTGAGCTCGACCCGAGCTAATATGTAGATCATTGCATGGACACGTGGATTTCCTCGGGAAGGGTGCGATCTCATTGAAAGAAGAGGTACGTTCTTCGTCCGATGCTAGTTGAACGGGCAGCAAAAATATATCCCTACCATCCAAGCCAACTCACAAGTATCCATTGTTGTGCTCTCCGACGTCTGGCTGGACCACCCACGAACACTGCCTGCCCTGAAGCGCCTTTTCGAGGGGTATGCCGACGCAGTTGAATTCCGACCTATGGCATTCGTTTTGTGCGGCAATTTTTGCCAACGAGGTTGGGAGGGCGAAGGTGGGCTTAAGCGGTATACAAGTAAGCCATCTGATGATATTCTGACTATACCTACTGACATATAGACGGCTTCAACGGGTTGACAGACTTGCTACAGTCTTTTCCCCTCCTTTACTCGTCACATTTCATATTTGTACCGGGACCACTCGATCCGTGGTCATCGTCCACCTTACCCCGACCGGCGTTACCTTCTACATTCTCATCTCGTCTGATCTCCCGTATACCGAAAGCTCGTTTTGTGTCAAACCCGTGCCGGATACGATACTTCGGGCAAGAGATTGTCATCTATCGGGAAGACTTGATGGGAAGGATGATGCGAGGATTGGTGGGCATCAAAGACGAACAAGGAGGTGACATGAAGCGTTACGTGAGTACGAGGCGCTAACCTGCGTGTTGACTTTCAGCTCGTCCAAACAATACTGGATCAGTCTCACCTGTCGCCGTTACCTCAGTCCACTCGTCCAACATTGTGGGAGTATGATCATGCGTTGCGCCTGTACCCAATGCCTACAGCTCTCATCCTAGCTGACAAGTATGAGCGATACGAGTTGACGTATGAAGGGTGCCACGTATTCAACCCCGGTCGCTTTGTCTCCGGGGGTGGAGCAGAAGGAGAAGGAGGGGAGTTTGAATGGGCAATGTACTATCCGGCGACGGGAAGAAGTGAAAGAAGGTAGGTCGGTGAACAGGCTCCGACTGATGGCAGCGCTCTGACTCTTGAATAATCTGTCTCTATCTATCCATCTACCCCATCATTGCATTGTGTCATTCATATGCATGTTGTAATACGTGACCGTTTTTTGTGTTCATGGTCGAGCTCGAAATATCCCAGTACCCCTCGACTGTCGAGCAGAAAAAGCTCCACAGGTAACCCAACAGAGTCGAATCGAGAGGGTAGAGGATGTCTATCTGACCCCGCTCCGTTTCTCCTTGACAGCTTGATGCCGAAAAGGAGAGCGCGGCAATCCACGCATCGAGGTTAAAGAGAAGACGAGACGAGGTGGGAATGGTTGTATGGGTTGCGGGCCAGGCTGAAAGAATTGGGATAAATGCATGTAATCGCTAGAAAAATAATGGTTGACGGCATTATCTTGGTCCAAACGCCGAAGACGAGTGAGGCGAAATTTGCTACGGCGTGTACCGTCCGTGTCTGTTGCATGCTCGCTCGCTATCCAATTCGAGGTTTACAGCTCGTCTCTCTCTTCTTCATCGAAAATTCGTGCGTCTATCAGCATTTCTTGATCGTCACTCCAGCTGACCTAGCTTATATTCTTCTGACAACCATCGCTTTCCCAACGCTCTCTTCTTCTTCATTCCCTCAAAACAGATCATGGCCGATTTCACTACTAGCGAGGAAGCCGCTGCTAAAAAGGCGTCTCGATCCTTCAAGAAGTACCAGTACCGAGGTGTCGAGCTCGATCAACTTTTGGACCTCGACAATGAGAAGCTGATCGAGGTGTGTTATTGGATTGGATGGAAAGGAACATGGCGCTGACCGCATTCTCCCTTTCGCCAACGCACATTTCTGTCACTTCTCACTCCTTGCATTTCCTTTTTACCACCTCGCAGCTTGTTCACGCTCGTGCCCGAAGGAGGTTCCAACGCGGTCTTAAGCGCCGCCCGATGGGTCTCATCAAGAAGCTCCGAAACGCTAAGAAGGAGGCCGGCCCCAACGAGAAGCCAGCTATGGTCAAGACTCACTTGCGAGACATGATCATCGTCCCGGAGATGATTGGTTCGGTCATTGGTGTCTACGTGAGTTGAGCTCGTTTTGAGAAGAATGGTTTGAGAAGAGGAGAGAGAGAGAAGTTGAGAGAGGGCGGAGCACGAGCGATCTGAGAACATTGTTGCGGAATGGCCGCTGATCATAAGAACGGAAAGTCTTTCACCACCGTCGAGGTCAAGCCAGAGCAGACCGGTCACTACCTCGGAGAGTTCTCGTAAGCATCATGTCGCTTTTCGTCCGATGTTGACTGATAACCTAGTATCACCTACAAGCCGGTCGGTCACGGTCGAGGTGCCAACATGAAGGACTCTCGATTGTATGTCTATTCGATCATCTTGCTGTTTCAGCTAACCTTTTAGCGTTCCCCTCAAGTAAAATATAGGGTTCGATGGCTTTGGAGTTTGTACGAGACGAGATGCGATTCCTGGCATATTGCAAATCACAGTTTCGGGCAATTGACTGCTACATAGGTTGTGGCGGTGATCGGGAGTGGAGTGGTTGTCAAGGAGACCGTTTCCGGCTGCTGGTGCGGCATCAGCATATCCTACGGCCAGCCCTACTGACATGCTACTGAGCCTTGTCACTCGACCCACAACGGTCTTCCCACAGCCACCATGAAACCCGCTATCCCCCGGCCCCCCCCCCCCCCCCCCCCTCTTCCCGCTATCAAACACAAGGTTATCCGTCGCCAGATCTTCCGCTTAGATAGTCGCAGCACTGTATCGATCGTGGCCGGACTGCGAGACCGGTCTGTGCCGATTCGTTTTACCTTGGCTCACGGTGGCGACGCCCAAATCGGCGAGCTTGATATCGATTCGTTTGCTCGTGCTAACCCCAAGCGCCAACGCCGCTCGGCCGCTCGCTGATCAGCCATCTGGCATGGGAAGGCGAGACGTTGCGGTGAGCGACGACCTGTGCCCTACAGGCATCAAGGTCTCACGATAAATACTGAAGAACGTACCCGTCAGCAATCGACTGCTCGCCGAGATCAGCCAGCGATATCAACTCTTCGCGCGATACCAGCATAGTCCCCCTTGAAGACGCTGCCGTCGGGGATGAAGCGTCATACCGATATGTCCGAGGCCTACGTTGGCGGTTTATATTATTCGGCGGAAGGATCAGCGACATCTCCGGCCGCTGATATTGAAACAATTGATAAGTGGTTAAACCAGCTCATCACTCCGATCGTATCCCAGTTGCTCGATGTTATGTGTGTATCGGCTCCTGTTGACGAGCAACAGGGGGCCAAACTCGCTGCTGCTCAGTCACAAGGCGACTCGGAGGTGCTGAAGACATTGCATGACTTTTGGGCTTCGAAGCCTAAGTCGCCATTACCGATCCACATTGCTCGCCCGCATGAAGGGGGATGGCTTGTGAAGTGCACAGCTGCGTACGGCGGCTATGAATGGTGCGAAGCCTTGCTGATAGAAATGATCACATGTCCACAAACGCTTTCGCGAGCGAAATCCTTCTAGGGAAAAGACCAGCCTCGGCGGCGCTGTGCTGCAGACGTGGTCTGAGGACTTGAAGTCGGCAGGCAGGCTCACCTCAATCGAATGCCTGTATTCGTAGTAACTACGATGGCATCTGTTGGTATACGGAGAAGCCTGGATGCGTCGTATGTATCGGCGCCGCGACTAATCGTACCCGCGCCCATTCTCAAGTTAGTCCCGTTTTCTGGCACATTTCTCAAACAACAACACGCTTGGCGAGGGCGACGTTGCCCGCAAGGCCCCGTGCGGAGCTGAATGTCAGCCTGAATATCGAATAGCCAGACACATACAACTGCACGAAGCCCAGCCCTTCCTACTTATGACCTCGCAAATGATCTTCCATCGCTCCGAGGCAGTCCGCCGCCCCGGGTGGTGGGACATGCAGGTAAAGGCAGGCCACCTGAAATACTGTTAAACGTGCTCGTTGAGCCTAGCCAAGGCTTGCGCAAAACCCAGGGCCTTGGTCGCATGGGGTGATATCGTCAGGCAAGTCTTTCGTGCAGAGATGGCAGAGTCAAGATTAGATCGAGGCCACAGGGCAAGGCGCTTCAACAAATGTCGTACCCAACGATTGACGGTGATAAAGGCTAGACCATACGTAGGGAAGCCGCCACTGGGATGATTCAATTATTGCCCGTGCATCCTATAGAAACCCGCTACATATGACTCGAATACAGCGGTTTTGGTCTTTCCGCTGCTGGCGAAAGGCGGGAGCGGCCAATCTCTCGGCGAGCAGACGGGAGGAAACTGGTATAAATTCGACGGTCAAGCGAGGAGCCGGTTGCTGACGAGCTGTGCCCGAATGGTCTCGCTCTTAGTGGCCATTGATTTGGAACATGGCTCTCACTGTTGCTGGACCGGGCAAAAGGCTGGGCCAGACCCCTTGTGAATTGAAAGGCACAGCAAGTCTGCATTGAATTGGGGTTTCAAAGGGACATACGTAAGAGGGCATTTTATTGAAGCTCATTTTTCTTTACACTCGTTGGAGCCAGTGGCGAACCCGAGCATGCATGTACTTTCGACATCATGCACGCTTTGGTGGGTAAAGAACTTGGCCGAATATAGAGCAAAGCTGATCTCGGGTAGATCTGGGAGCTTCCATGTGTCTGGACGCCGGGCACCACCCAGGTCATGTAGCCTTAAGACAGCTTGGTCTGCGAAGGACGAACGATGATGATAAATAGCAAAGGAGTGGTTTGAGACTGAGCGTTGTATACATAGCATAGCTTCAGGCTGTTATCAAGCTGTGTCCTGCCTTTGGGCAGCCAAGCCACGCACTGTCAAAGTGATAACATGAAAGCAATCAACGAGGCACGCAGTGTGCACATTGCCATCTTCCGTCGGAACGCGGTCGTTTCAGACTCAATACATAGAGCCCATCAACTAGTCCCTCTTAAGAAGTGATCAACCATGACAGACTTGTCTCTCTCCTCTAGCCTGTACACCATACTCAAGCACTCAGCCGAGAATTAAAATTCCCGCTCCCCTTTAGAATAACACTGCGATTTGTTTTTGTCCACAAAGTTGATCACGCCTAACTTTCTACTCCCTAGTAGGGCTGCACGACCCACCCCACCGCTTCTCAGAACACGCACCGCGGCGACCATGTCAGCTCATGCGCTCGCTATCTGCACGATCCCTCCGCTTCCGGATACAATCGAGTTTCCACCTCTTCCAGTAATCCATGACAAACGCATCGAAGCACAGGTCTTCACTCATTCAAGCTTCTACTCATCGCAGCCCAGAAGGACTACATCGCTGATACAAGCCCCGGATCAGGACCTTAACATGGACAACGAGAAGCTGGAGCACGTTGGAGACGCACTCCTAGGTGGGTCCAAGCACTAATCATGTTGACGAGATCAGGTGGAATGATCACTGTACTCCTGCACGATCTCTACCCTCACCTCAGCGATGGCGCGGCTACCGTAAGGTTCTACACGTGTCAAAGGACTTCAGTTCACACACAGATCGTCAAAGCTCAACTCGTTCGAGATTCCTTCTTCGCGCAGATTTCTCGTCGCTACAAACTTCAAGAACGTATCCGATGCGAGCCCTCGCAAAAATTCAACCTGACGAGTCTCGAAAAGCCCGTTGCAAACTTGTTCGAAGCCTATGTCGCTGGTCTGTTTGAGGCCTACACCCGAGGGCCTGCTTCGGAGTCCAATCAATACAATGGTGCCTTCCCCAGCAGGATGCGCTCGCATGGCCAAGCCATCGATCTGCTTGAGGATTGGATTCATCCACTTTTTACGCCTCTGGCCGCATGGGTGCTTTCACAACTCCAAGAGGAGCAGGCTCGCGTTGAAGCCGAGGCTGACAAACACGCAGGAGGTAGCGTGGACGAGGAGGATCAGAAAGCGGTCGGTTCACTCGCCCGACTGAACGAATATTTCATCTCCAAGGAAGGTACCAAGCCCGAACTGCTCGCTATGTCCGGTGCTCCAAGTGGATACTGGACGATGCAATGTATTGCAATCAAGAAAGACGGGAGCATCTTGTAAGGTCGAAAGGATGCCGGAGCTGAAACATAGCACTGGAGAGTCGACACGCACCACGAAGAGAGCGGCGTCTACGGTTGCGGCGTACAAGGTGTGCATACAGATGGGCTGGATCTAGACATGTGAATAATGATCCTGGAGCAGATATGTAACTGGTAGACAGGTAGACGGAAAACACACCAAGTTAAGGGTGTGAAATGATTACCGGTAAGCCTCTGGTTTTTTTTTTTTTTTGCATAAAGGATATATTGCAGAATGTAGAGCAAATAACATAACAACGTTGGTGGAACGGTATCATACGTGCTTGCCAATGTTCGCCTCGGCTTCATTCGATTGCACGTGTCGAGGGTTCGACTCCCTCACGTTGTATGATTGGTTTCGTTTTTTTTGTGTGTCAGACAAACCTACGTTTTTTAACTGTTTGTATCGGTATTTCCTAAACTGTTGAACTGGTGAATGTCGCTTATCTGGTTCGGCTATGCTGGCGACCAACGTTTGTCGCTGCACACCTGAGCTGTCTCGACTCCACTCACTCGTTTATTTTTCTTTTCGCTTCTCTCATCAGCAACTCCTCCCTGTGACATTCGAGACCGCCGTTCACTTCGAAGTCTTGCCTCCTGATTCTGTCAATCACTTAGCTCTGTGTGCTCTTACCGCCGACCACTTCACATACAGCCAGCCGCCTTCACCTAGCCATACCCCATCAGCTCGATGGCTTAGACAGTATTTCAACAACCTTCGGTGATCATCGACCAGCTGCCCAACCAGCTCTCGTGCCATACAATTTCGCTTCTTCACACTTCCTGGTTCTCATTCAACTGAGAAAGCACGTCTATTAACCGACGCTCGGCCCATACAAAGGGTACCGCTGCACGCACGTTTAACAACACACGATCCTTATTTGCCTCTCTGCTCTACTCGGTCCACATATAGAACCATCACGGACCAACGTATAATCTCTCAATCAACACCTCTCAGTACACTAAGCCAACATTCATATATCATGATCCATCAACGACTTAATCTCGCCGAGCATTCCTCAGGTGTCCAGGCCGACTCCACAACCCACACACCTGGTCTCTCTCCCTCGGTCTCAGCAGATCCTTCTCCCGCCTTTGCTACTGTCCTGCAAACGCCGGACGGATCTGATGTTGATGACTTTGACTTCACCATTGGCGAGCCAGCCCAACCTGCCCCGCCACCCAAACAGGCTCTGGCCGTCGGCGCGCCCGAATGTTGGGGTCACCGTGGGGTGAGTCGCTTTCTTTGATCAGCAATCGCCGTTACGACGACTAACGATCAACAGGCGTCTGTGACTTTCCGTGAGGCCCAGACTGTTTTGTTTGAAGCTTAACATTAACATTATAGCCGAAAATACCCGGGCATCCTTTATTGAAGCCTGCAACGCGGGCGCCGACGGTATTGAGACTGGTACGCGCTTTGGATAAGCTTTGGCCACAGCTTACTCGAGACATCCACATTACTTCGGACAATGTTCTGGTTATGTTTCATGACCCCGAACTCAACCGTACTACTGATGGAACTGGCCGTATCGACAAGCAGCCATGGGCTGGAGTGCTAGAGTGAGTGTTCGTGAAAGGATCGAAATAACCGAGGTCAGACTTATTGATATTCAGACACGTTCGCACCACTAAGGCGCCTCATCAGCCCATCCCTCTTTTCTCTGAGGTCCTTGACATCCTCATGATGCCTGGAAACACTCACGTCAAGCTCAACGTCAGTCTTAATCCCTTTTACACCGGTTCCTTCTCATTGCATTGTTGTGTCGCTGACGATGGGCCCTATGCCCGGGTAGATCGACTGCAAGGTTGAGAATGACCCGGTCAAGCTTTTTGGGCTCATCAAAGCGGCCGTACAAGGTCACGAAGGATGGGAGAAGTCTCTTGCTCCGAGAATCGTACTTGGTCTTTGGCATGTAAGTGAAATGGAACGCGTAATATCGGGAAAGGCTGAGTCGAAGCCTCGCTATCTCGAACCAGCGTCATCCATTCTTCCCTACCTTCCACGGTTCGCCATTTCCATGTCGATCCCCCAGGCTCGCAGCTACTTCTTCGATCACTGCCATGGCTTCTCAATCATGTACGAGGCTCTAGCCTCGGCTGATGGTGCCCGGTTCCGCAAAGAGTGCAAGGAAGCAGGAAAATCCATCTGTGCCTGGACTGTGAACTTGAGCGAGGAGATGCGCCAATGCGCACGCTGGGGAATAATGAGCATCATCTCAGATAAGCCAGACCTCTGGAGGCGTATCAAGAACGAGGTGAGTATGGTCGATTAAAGTCGTCCGTTGCTCATGAAAGATATTGGAGAACCCGTCCACGGCTCTGAAGCCAACTCTTGCAACTTATATTTTGCCATTCATCCAGACCAAGAATTGGTCCCTCAACTACGTGCGTGATAAAACGCCTGTCTGACTGTATGAAAGGCTGACAGTCAGGAGCGCCTCGCTTTGGAGGAAACCGAGTATCTCGAACGCGAGGCCGGCAAATTCAACAGTGTCGTCGTACCACCTTCAACCCTTCGGATTGCCAAGCCTGGAGACTCGCTCTAGTCATTCGTGCAAACGGACATTTGTCTCGATTCAGTACTGCCTCTACTCATCCCGTCAGCAGCACGATCACTCGAGCCACATATCTACAAACATCACATGCGGTAACGTCACGATCTTGCTATGTATTGCTTCTCTTAGCAATTTTCCGTTGGAACACACAGCGGCGTTTGGAAGCAGGTGTATTGTCATGACAAATTTGTATTGTATGCTGGGTATGTCTAAAGGCGGCTCTACTCTACAATTGTACCACGCCTGCATCTTCGCCTTCGCCTTCGCCTTCAACCTCGTCCACCCACTCTCCGTCTTCATCATCGTGCTTTCCACTTCTGGTATTCACACTGTCCACTTTGTAGGTCTCTTTAGAGGGATCGTAGTTCTCCACCCGCTCTTCCACAACATACTCGGCGTCTATCATGCGCTGTCGGATGACGCGCATACGGCGCGACAAGCGACGACGGAACAATGTCAACGATACGACGGCCAAGAACACAGGATACGCCCAGCGGACTGGAATCAGCATGGGGTCATCAAGACCTGTAATGGCTTACACAGCATCATGTTCAGCCACTCCGAATGAGGTTCCGAGGAAGTCAGATATGCGAACGGCATGGCAACAAGCATCGGCGCGAAGCTGAAACCTATCATAGTCGCGTATGCAGAGACTATAGTCTGGTTGAACTGATAAAAGCTCAATCTGAATGGCGCCCGGAGATACTGGGGTCAGAACAGTGACTGCTGTGTACGTACCTCTCGGACTGCGACTGCATTCGTCCCTCCGTACACCGTTGAGATCCATGTGCGTCTGGCAGGCGTATAAGCGAAGGCAACCAGAAGTGAGGTTATCATACAGCCCACGGACCTGACATGAGCCAGGACAAGACCCACAAATCATTTGCTCACCAAGCGTCCCAGAAATGGATGACCACAGTCGAACTCTGTGAACCGTATCTTGCCGGAATGGAGATGTAGAGCTCGAACAAGAAGCCCACTAGAGTAGGAATGACAAAGTATAGGTTGACGACCCGGTAAGCATTGATCGGACCAGAAACCAGAACGCGCTTGAATCGGGTGGAGGAATCGGAGCGGCGCAGCCGTTTGGCATAAGCCGATCTCGTCACCTTGCGGCCGATGTTTCGACCAAGATAGGCAGCGAAGAGGCAGATGTACGCGCCAGTGACATAGGAATACCCATCGTGAAGCCGAGTAGTTGTCACCATAGCTAGTGCCGCGCGACCCACAAGGATAGGGCCGAAGAACATAGTCGCGATGATAATCGATGCCATACCGAGAGCGCAAAGAATGAACACGTGGATGCGAGTACGCCAACACTGAGGCAGCCACACAATGGTGTAATCGGCTCGAGGGTCTCGGTTCTTTTGACGAGCCCGACGATCCTGCTTCAGCAAAGCCATCCTGCCCTGATCTGTCGTCGGCGTCCCTCTGGCATCGAGAGGAATGAAGACACCGTCTTTTTGCCGCTCGATTTGCGAGAGCAAGGCGACACGATCCGAGAATGGTACTCGAGCGTCCGTAGCCGTCGTATTATAACGGCCGAACGCAAACTGGAATATCGGGTCTAGTACCGGCCATACCGCTTCAACAAATTTTGGCCCTCCATTCCGTTTCTCTTCGGTGGACTGGCGCGAGCTTCCGTACATGAGGTAAGAAAGGGCGAAAATGTGCGTTGTGAAACGCCAATAAGCATTCCAGAGCCGTTTTGCTTTGTGCTTCGGTCGAACAGCGTCAATCGTCGGTGGGACAACCAGGTGAAGGAACAGAAGGTCGAATGGAACAGAGGTGAGAGGCCTATGGTTAGCAAACCACTAATGACAACAACGTACATCTTATCCAGGTTCAGCGGAAGGATCGGTATCGCAGACGATACACCGATCAACATCCAATTCACCGCACCGAACAAGCAGAAGATGACAAAACAGTAGATGACCGCGGAGACAGACAACTAAGCGTTAGCCATGCCTGATCAGTGCTCACTTTTCGCAGTTGCGATGGTATGGGGCGTTCCAAAATGTCTTTGACGGGCGAGTAGGTCTCGTCGGTGGGATCTCTGATGAAAAATACCGTTCCGGGACGAAGGGTCGACCGAATGTAAGTGAGGAGTGACGAAAAGCCATACATGAAGCTTGTTTTAGCAATTTGCTTGCAGCGTGCACGCACCTAGTACCAATAATCCAATTGACGAAGACGATGCCAAACGGAGTATGCCTCAATTGAGCAAGTCTCGTTGCGACACTGACACCGTCAAAGAGCGGGAGTAGACTCAGATTGATAGCGGATCCCGCGACAATCGGAAAGACTGCCATCTCAAGAGCCATGAACAGCGCCAGTTTTAAAAATTTGCCGTGTTGCTTCATCTGATCGACAACACCACTGGAGAGCCGTCCCAGATTAGCTTCACCGGCTAGTGCGATCAAGCAGACCGTTGTAGCGACCACAGCATATCCCACTGCCATGCACCACATTCGGCTGAAGACTGTGCCGGACGTGGCCAGACGCATTGAAGCTTCGTGTTGCTTGTCGTACAAGTCCACAGTCCGAGAGCCGATCTTCATGAGAGTCTTGGCGAGATGACCATCGTGGGCGGCTTGTGTGCGTGTCAGGTGAAGTGATTTCGCAGCTATCTCCTCGAGAGCTTGGAAGGAGCTAAACAGAGGGAGGAGGACAACTTTGTGAAGTATCTGGACGCTCATGTCGATGACAGGATCAGTCATCAACCTCGCCCATGATATGGAGTACCGGATAGTTCGTATAGCTAGTTCGACAAATTTCAATCGAAGGAAAGCTTTGCCGACAATGATCGGAGTTCCCACGAGGGTAGTAAGCGCTGCGCCCATAATGATAATGGCGAAAAGCACCTAGACATCAGTCAAACGCTCATGCCAGCGCCTGTTCTAGCTTACGTTTTGAAAGAGGTTCTGCCGAGGTCCGATAAGGCCAATGACTTAGTGTCAGTCAGGCTGGCCACAACCTTGTAAGATTATCTCACCTTCTAAAATCCCATCCCAATCCTCTCTGTCCAGGTTTGCATTCTCTAGATCCTCCTGATCCCAGTCAAATCCGTTGTCTGGGCCTCCAACATGTTGGTGGTGCGGCACTGGAGGAAGAGGAGCCAGGGCCTGAGGCGGCAATTGAGGAACGTCGAGCTGGTTGATGTCGTCCTGATCCGTGTCGACTTCGTCCTCCCAATCTAAGTCACGCTGCGCTTCATAGGCAGGAGTCGGATCCTCCCGCGCGTGTAGTAACTCCCGGACGCGAAGGTCGTTAGCGGCTGGGTCCGTGGCTGCAGTGTGGAAGATGGTTTCTCTCTGATGCAGCATTTCGGGGGCAGTGAAAGCTACGTCAATTTGCGAAGGTCCTCCAGGACGAGGATTTACCGAGAAAGCCGGGACCATTTTCGGAGGGGATCCTACAGCCTCGAGAAAGTCATCATTTGCTTCAGCTTCCGTAACCGTTTTCGCTCCTTCTAACTCCCGATCCGTTGCGCTGAACACAAGGTTGGGCGCCGTTATAGGGACTTGCGCCGATACGCCGCGGGAATAGGCTTCAAACGCCTCGTTATCCCCTCCCAAATCGAAAACGCCTCCATTCTCCGCATCTGTCCGTTCGTCGGCCGGGCCACTTTGTGATGGCGTGTTTGATACAATTGACGCATTTGTCGTGATTGGCACATCTGGCGTATTTGACATGTTGGACAGGTATGACGCACCGCTCGTATTGATCGTGTCTAAAATTTCGCCAGATGAGCTTGACTCCAGCTTACCATCATGCTGTTCCGCAACGGAGACACTGCTCATTGGGCCCAAACGATTTGTGGGTCTGTCGGTACTAGCGAATCTGACTGGCTGGCTTGTGAAAAGTTCGTCCCATTTCAGAGCGATCCCTCTTTGAATGACCCAATCATCTGGAACGATTTCCTCCAGCTGTTCGGGCTCCTGGTTCATGTTCTGAGTCCAATCATGCTGGGTGATCCATTCCCGGATCAGAACAAGGCCGAGCAAAACACCTGCTATAGCAATGGAAAGGATTTGCCCGCGAAACACAAAGCCGGGAAGCCTAAAGTCAGAAATAACAACAGGCGAGACTTACGTATTGTCCTCGGCAGTATACCAGCTCCTCAAAGCTAAATCCAACATGTTGCGAAAAGGTTCAGTCGCATTGGTAATCGTATGGTTGTAATCCAGTCGACTCGTTTCATTGCTCGAAATCGTAGCGTTGCCTTCGTTGGAGAGGTCGGAGTGAGTGCCAGCACTGACGTCAACTCAAAGAAGGTGATCATAGAGCATGATGCTGACATGGTGTCTGCTACCCATAACAGAGAACGCAATGAGAACATGTTGACACTTGGCAGAATGATTAGCCAGGCGACAACGGCTGCCCAGAAACGAGTAGAGTAGCATGCTAGTCGATATAGAAATCGCAATGTCTGCCGAGCATACACTCTCGCAGGTATGGTTGGAGGGATATACTCTGGGTATACTGATTTGTTAGCACCACAGCAAAACTCCCGACGCACCCTTTGTGAATGTGTACTTGTGGCCGCAGATCTCGCAGAACCGCTTTTGACTAGCCGCTAACCAGCTTTTCAGACTGTCATTGAGCGACGTCAACGTGGGGGCGCCTTACCATCCAGGATGGACATATCTGACAGATCCCGAGCATTTACACGGATGTATCAGAGGTTCTTCTTCATCGGCTTCTGAACGACAGACTCGACAGACATCTGCGGTGGTCAGCGGCATGAAAGGGAGCTGCATATGTTGTTGTTACCTTGATCTTCGTGCATAGAAAGTCGTGAATTCTGAAATGGGTCTAGCCCTACAGATGTGTCTGTCATAACGGGCAATCAGGTCATTCGATGAGTTGTAGGTGTGATTGTCGAAGGGATGAATCAGTGTTCAGCCAGCTCGAGCAGAACAGCGTGAACCAGGTGGCGAAAGAAGCTTTGGATTACAAAACTATTCTAATCGATTACTGTAATATTTGTAATCGACCCGTCACTGGGACGACTAGGATTCTAATCATCTATCAGCGGTGGCGATCAATAATGGCGACAATGGGTCGTGTGAGCAGAGTCATGTCCGTTTGCAAGAAGAGTTGTCTTCGGCCTTTACTATATCTACAGAGCTTAGTACAGTCCAGGGAAGATTGAACAAGCATGCGGTCGAAGACGCAGGAACATTAAGATTTCTTGCAGGCCGCACGGCAGCAACGCCGTTGCCGGTGAACAGGAGGTGAACGCAAGAACCATTCATTTGATCTACGCCAGTCGCAGAACTCGTCGCGAGCCCCCTGGGGTCTTTGTGCTGGTAGATGTTACACCTTGCACGCCTGCTCAATGGAGCATCCGTCGGACATACCTTCCCCCACTTCTTTCTCATAATAAAAATCGACGCTTCTGACTAAAAGTATCAGCCAAGCCCTTTCGGCAGTTCAAACACACCCTGAAGGATTACATCGTTGACCGGTGGACCTTGAGACCATCCCTTGTTCGCGTTCGCCCAGCAATTGATCGTCATGTCAGATGGGTTTATTGCGTCTGAGTTCGAGTGAGCATAATTTTCAGATCACAAGACTTCGACTGACAGTTGGTCTTGGGTGAATTAAGCTCTGCACCATCGTAATAATAGCGCGTGGCATCGTCGAGCCAGGCGATACTACTCCTTCAAACCAGCAGTCATATAAGGAATGCCATACGCACGTATAGTCGTGAAAGTCCAGAGAGGGATCTGTGGGAAAGTGCTAGGTAGTGTGGTCCCTCCTTTCATTTGTAGGATCGTTTGGCTGTACAGCCTGTCAGGGGCACTCTCAAAGATGCCGAAATGCCTCACATCCCAATTGGTCATCCATAACCCGTATTCGCCGGCTCCTAAGGTGCCGACGTCCATGAGGGCGTGACCAAGAATCTCGATATCCTGCTCATCCTTGTTGCCAGCTTGCTTGTCGTGATAGTTTGTCCACTGGATTTCAGCATCAAGGCTATCCTTATGCAGCGGGAAGCGCACAAAAGCTTGGCACGCTCCAGGCTCTTTTGAGACCTTGCTGTTGACCGTAAAAACGCCATGAGCGGCAGGCGCGTAGAACTTCATCTCTGCGCCAAACAGCTCTTTCGTCGCCGTGTTCTGACCTCCCGGCATGACCAGCTCCAAAGTGCCTTGCCCGCTGATGCGGATGTTGCTCGCTTTGCCTGTACACTTCACACCATCTGGGCTGGCTCCGCCTACTTTTTCATCGGCTGTTATGATCCACCCATGCTGCTTGAAGCTGTTGCCGTTGGCTGCAGGTCCTTTAGGCAGCTCCGAAAAGTTGGTGGCAAAGTGATGCCTGAAATACGCGTTGTTGTGCTTTGTGAGCACGTACCCACAACTGCAGCTGTCGTTGTTTCCAACGACTTCGACTGAGCCCGAAGGCTGCAAGACGTTTTTCGATGAAGTCGGACGAGCGACGGACGACGAGGATTTCTTGAGCGAGGAGGCAGTGCCATCAAGGACAGGGACACAATTTTTTGGGGGCGCCGAGGCCTCTACCACTGTACACGCAACCGCAAAAACGAAAAAGATGGAGAACAGCATACCTGAGGAGAATACGGTAAGCTTGTTAACCCAAATGACTTAAAACCATTTCCCAACGCCCACCCTCTTTCCCCCGGAGTCATGTCGAGCGTATCATCTCCCCTAAAAGGTTGAAAAGAGCGTGAAAGGATGGGAATGTCAATGGCAATACCTCCTCGGATCGACAGATTGCCAGAGGTCCTTCCGTTTTCAGGGTGAGAACAAGCATACTGTCATACTTGGTGGATATATCTGAGTAATTCCAATCCGGAAGAATCAGTAAAAGGCAAACCGGGACCGTCACGAATGAAACAAAGCCAGTCGTGCATCGACTATGGTTGTGCGTCCAATGCCGCATAGTACTCTGGAATGTCAGCGCCTGCGCAAACGAGAACCTGGCGTTGCTCACTCTCTGCTTCCTCGATACACTTAACGTTGGCTCCGAGCTTGTTAATGGTCTCGACATATTCGTCCTCCTCGACACTATCAAACACAATTCCACCACCTAAAGATTAGTCTATACACTGCGATATTGAGTCACGACTGACCCGCTTGAAGGTATACGATACCATCTTTGTACGTCATCGTCCTGATTGCAATGCAGGTATCCAACTCATTCCTGTCGAAATCGAAACGGCCCACAGCGCCGGCATAGACACCTCTTCTTTCCTTCTCCAGCCCACCGACAAGTTGAATAGCCTTGATTTTCGGCGCGCCCGAAACGGTACCGGCAGGGAAGATGGAACGGAAGGCGTCAAATCTGGCTGTAAGTTCGACGTCGGAAGATTGAGAAACAAATCACCTCGACTGATCGTCGCGAAGCATTCCGCTGATTTGACTGGTGATATGGATGACATGACTGAACTTTTCAAGCTTCATTAGATCGTCCACGTTCACCGTTTCTGGTTTGCAGACTCGGTTGACATCGTTCCTAGCGAGATCGACCAGCATGATGTGCTCCGCTCGATCTTTCTCGGATGCAAGCAGCTCAGTTCCAAGCCTATTGTCCTCTGGCGATGTGTCAGCTTTTGAAACCATGAGGTCTGTCCAGACTCACCCTCAATAGTCTTACCCCTGCGAACGGTACCAGCGATCGCGTGGTTGTATACCTTCCTTCCTTCAACCTTGCACAACGTCTCCGGACTGGCGCCGATTACTTGAACGTCGCCACAATTCAAGTAAAACATGTATGGACTCGGGTTCAGGCGGCGAAGATGACGGTAGATGTTGAAAGGATGGAGTTGCGTTGGGCGAGACAAGCGTTGCGAAGGAACAGCCTGGATGATATCGCCTTTTACGATATGTTGCTTCAATTTGGTAACGAAGCCTTCGTACCCCGCTTTGCCAACGTTACTCTTCGCTTCGTGACCAAGTTTGATAGGCTGCTGTTTTGGCAGCGGCGTGTGAGAGGACTCGAGCTTGTCACGAATCTGCACGATCCGTCCGATCGCCTCTTCGTACAACGATTCAACTTGGGCAGTCGGGGTACCATCGGGAAGGTGGACATGTGTGACAATTTTGATCGTCTGATAGATGTGATCAAAGATGATGAGAGTGGAGGTCACCATGAAGAAGGCTTCAGGCAGACCGGGGATAGGATTGTCGAGGGGAGTAGCCGGTTTTGTGACTGGTTCGAAGTGGGCTATAGCGTCATAAGTGATGAAGCCAACAGCGCCGCCTGTCGATCAGCTGAAGCGATTGTTCCAGTACGCACCAGTAAATGTGGGGATTTGATTGAGCTTCGCATATCGGTAGCTCTCCAGCTCTTTCTCCAGGACCGCTAATGGGTCTCCAGTCAGATCAAAGGCATCACCGGTGCGGATGGTTTTGACCGGGTCTGTAGAGTTAAGATCATTTTCTACATGTGATGCCTAGATACTCACCTGCTCCGACGAAACTGTACCGAGCCAAGCTTTCGCCCCCTACCACACTTTCCAGCAGAAAGCTATGTTCGCTGTCACCGGCAACTTTTAAATAGGCTGCAACGGGGGTGAGCATGTCCGCTGGGATCTCCAAGTACACAGGAACGAGGTTAGGCTTTGTATTGGGAGCATGGGCTGAAGCTGAGGAAGGTTTCGAAGTGGAGGGGTATGTCAGGTCCGAGGGGGAGGACAATGTGGAGGGAGCTGATGAAGCGGTTTCGAAGATGGAAATCAGCTCCTCCAGGGAGGGTTTGACCTTATTAGACTATTCATTTCAGCGTATGATAATGAGGTTCCACTGTCAACTTACCGAAGGCATTTTAGGTCGAGATACTTATGGATGAGTGCTCGAAACAAAAGTCAGAAAGGGGTTGAGTCGAAGAGAGTGTTGCTGTGCCACGTGACATTCACGTGATTTCCACGTGGGTCATCTCGCGCACCAGTGATATTCACTCGCCCAGCTTAGAGTCATTCACCTCGCTCTCGGCGTAGATCATCACTGCATCATACTTGCTTTGCACTTTTTCATCCCATCTAGCATTATCTCATTGATAGCAGAAGTGGTCAGACGCACCAATACGTCTAGCAGCCAAACGACGCGCGTTGATTACTTCCTCATGAGCGGTTTCCAGTACGGTGCTCCTCCACCACAACGCCGAACGCAGACGTATGACACATATGCTTCATCACCCGATGGCTCGGGTTCGCAATATGGGATAGAGTTATCGGGGAATGGTGGCGCTGCTTCGATAAGTAGAAGCATACGGGATAGAAGTGAGTTGTTCACTCCTCGCGTGGTAGATGATGCTCGTCTGTGCGGGGGTCGAGGATGTCGCCGGGCGAATTGGTTGGACATGGAATCGCTTTGCGACTTATCCATTTAACAGCTGTTTGCTTCGGAAGCAAACGGCTTGCCCCTTTAGCATCGTTTGACCTATTGCTGACATGTCCGTAGCCAGCCCGATAGATGCACAGCCCAACCCAGACGACCCTCCGCTCCCTTCCTATTCGGCTTTGATGGCATCCGAAGCACACAGTAGATCATTGTCGCCTCAGGCATACGAAGAACAAACGCAGAGGTCCCACGTCCGCACACCTTCGCTTGATCAAGCTCCTTACGCTCCGGTAGACTACGGAGCGCCTTCATCGCAATACCCCTCGCAACGTTCCTCGCAGCACGGCCACGGCGATCCATACGGTTATACGGGACACCAGAACCGGTTATCCATCAGCTCTATCGGAAGTATGAACCGAAGACCAATCTCAGATCCCAATGAGATGGACTTTTCCCAACTATCCTTCACCTCTAATCAACCCGCTTCACCCACCGGAGGAGTATCTCGACAACAATCCATGCCATCTGGCCAATATCCTCCGCGCCAACCATATCCTCAGCGCCAAAGAACCGTAACAGGGGAATACCCGTCAGGTGGAGGAGGTCAGTACGACGGTGCAGCCAGCGTATACAGCTTGGACACGGGAATGAACGCGTACGGAGGGAGTGGATATGGGTATAACAACCCAGGACAAGGTCAAGGATCAGGATATGCGCAATCTGTCCAACCGGATTTTTCGAACCCATACTATTCAGCTGCCAACGATTACCTAGGTCTTCCGCCAGGCTCTCAACCCGCCGCCTCGTCGTCGTCGCTCGGTCCGTCTCGCCAGCAATCTACTGCTACCCTCGCACGTACGAACACCAGCCTGACCACCGCTTCAGGATTGTCATCTACTTCGTCGGTGTCGCTTGTTCGCGTGCCTACAGAGTCTGTCGGAGCATCATCGACGCGAAGACGAGGCATTCAAGCCGCTGTGGATGTCAGCAAACCTCCCTATACCAAACAATACGTTGATGATTACCGAAAACGCATGAAGGACGATCCGGACCCGGAGGCGCAATTCGCATTCGCTAAGTACCTCATCGAAGCAGCTAAAAAAATCGGAGACGAACTCAGCGTGAAGGATGTCAAGTTGGGGCGCAAGTATCGAGATGCTCTTCTGCAAGAATCTTTGCGGACCATCAAGAAGCTGGCTGAGAGCAAAGAACCATATGCCGATGCTCAATTTTTCCTCGCCAACTTGTACGGCACCGGCCAGCTTGGGCTACAAGTTGATCACGAAAAAGCATATTACCTATATCTTATGGCTTCCAAGCTGAATCATCCCGCTGCGACGTATCGATCCGCAGTGTGTAATGAGATTGGTGCCGGAACGAAAAAGGACGCGGGCCGGGCCGTCCTGTTCTACCGCAAAGCGGCAGCGCTGGGCGATACAGCGGCAATGTACAAGCTCAGTATGATTCTTCTTGGCGGACTGCTTGGACACCCAAGGAACCCCCGAGAAGCGATCGTGTGGCTTCGACGTGCTGCGAGCCAGGCGGATGAAGACAATCCGCACGCCCTACACGAGCTTGCTCTGCTGCACGAACGACCGAACAATGGCGGCGTGCTCCCGCATGATCCCAATATGGCCCGAGATCTGTTTATGCAGGCTGCTCAGCTCGGATACGCGCCAGCGCAATTCAGGCTCGGATCTTGCCATGAGTTTGGGCACCTGATGTGTCCGATCGACCCGAGGAAAAGTATTGCTTGGTACACTCGAGCCGCGGAGAAGGGGGATAGCGAGGCAGAGTTGGCTCTGTCTGGATGGTATCTAACAGGAAGTGGTGAGCTAGCCCTACTGTATCTTACACATAGCTGACGTTTCAGAGGGGGTTTTGAAGCAGTCCGACACTGAGGCGTACCTTTGGGGAAGGAAAGCCGCGAACAAGGGTTTGGCAAAGGCAGAATACGCGGTAGGCTGTGAGTTCGCACCTCATGGCTCCTTCCGGCGAGCTGACCAGTAGATTACACGGAGATGGGTATTGGGGTCAAGCAGGATATGGAGTCTGCCAAAAGATGGTATATGCGCGCAGCAGGTCCGTCCTCTCATCTCCCGTCTACTCTTCGTATTGACATCTTCAGCCCAACAGCATAAGAGAGCCATGCAGCGTCTCACGGAATTGAGCAACGCCAAGAATACACGAGGCAAGAAGGGCGCCAGGCCTACTCGCCACGAAGCGTCCAGCGAGTGTGTCTTAATGTGAACAAGGGTTTCGCAAACGGGCGGAGTACCATCTCGGCGCAGTGGAGGTCAGATACATCCGTTATAATCTGCTCGATATGCATATGTATAAAAAGGGCTTCATTCTGAGGATAGCACAGGTTGACCCAGTATCACTCCGAGGCGTATCTCAACCATTTAGCGCTTCATCACTGCTTCAAAGCCCTTAGCTACGTCCTCCTTCAGCTATACTGTTAGTCTCAGACACCTGTAACAAGACAGTAACCTACCTGAGCCGAAATGACATCCTTGTCTGCGAAATATGCCAACATCAACTCACGCGAGACCCAGGGATCGTTGACCTGACCGAGGACTTTACCCTGTTACGTTAGCCTCAACCGGCCCCGCGACCAATCGAGCAAGCTCACTTCGTACTCCACAACCAAGCTGCCCGTTCCTGTTCGCAGCAGAGTCAGGGCTTTGCCTTTAGGAACAGATTGAGCTGGGAAGAGCGATTTCAGTGCTTGAGTGGATTGAGCAATACACTGCGTGTCAGCTCGCCCCGATGCTAACTCGGCCAGCTAACCTCTTCGTCAGAATCCGTGAGTTTCCCAGAAGCTCTTGCGAGTTTCTGACGAGTGGCAATGGCTCGAGTGAAGGCGTCTCTGAGATGCTGGGAGGTCAGCATGACAACGATATTGTATACGGGGCATGGCATACCCCGAAATCGGTGTTCCTAACGGGCACTGCTCATCAATATACCAAACAACAATCGATTGTCGAAGAGCGGAACAAGGACGTACCTATACGGACGGCACAAGCGACAGGTCGGTCAATCAGCTCCTTCATTAAAGCCTCCCCTGACAGTTGGGGCGCGTGAAGCGGATCGTCAGATCTGGTAGGCGGGACCAAGAGGTGTTGCGCGGTGAACATCTGTCCGTCAGCTTCTCAAAAGAGAACATGAATGAAGAAACGCACATGCCATCCTGGTACCTTATGCAATTGCTTCAAATCGGCGCTTTCGACGTAAAATCCCGCACTGTACACCTTGACCCGGAGGAAAGAGACGGTTCGGACTCCGAGTCCTACCAGGTTGAGGAGTGGAGTTGGAGTTGTCAATGCGAGCTCAACAGGGAATTGCATATCGGTAGAAGTATCCGCTACAGCCTCAGCGGGTGTTGATACTTTGCAGGATGCAAAACTTACTCCTGAAGCCGCCAGGGGCAGACTGGGAGGGGTACGACGGAACAGCGGCGGCATCTGCACACGCGAGGAGCGAGCTCTGCACTGATGATTTCAGAATTTCTACCACGATCAGCTGCCTGGCTTCGCTCGCAGAGAAGCCAACGACGTGACACGCACCAGACTGCTGGTCTACGGTCCACAGGCCTGCACCAACAAGAACCAAGCCAGCAGCGTATCTTCCGATCCGGGTGGCCGACCTGGCGCCCGCAGTCGACATCAGTCGTCCTGAGACACTCAATCCTCTGAGCGAACTCAGTAATCTTGTAGTACCCCTTGCGGCCATTTTAGGTGAATGTACAGGAATGATCAAGCTTGGTTCATTATGCTGTTGAAATGGGCACGAAATAAATGCCGACGTCATCACTTTTCTCAACCGGTTCCCATCTCTCTTGAAGTACATCCCACATTTAGGTCAAATGCATTGAATATTGTAACGATTATACTATAAGTATTGCTCATATGGTTACTGGAGCAGCCAACTCAATTAAGGTACACTTGATCTCTCAACAACGGCTTGCTCTGGGCTGAGGCCAGATCTGCCAACTGCCTGAACACGCCCATATCCACCCTCGCCTTGAACACAACGAACACTGGTATCAGAACCCTCCTGACCTCATCGAGGCTTAGCTCACCATGCGTCGGATCGTGATTCGCAATTTGCTCTGCATCTTGGCAGATGTCGAATCCAGCCGCGCAATGCGCGCAGCGTAACCAGATTCCCCGAATCTGATCGGAATGTATATCGCAGAGCGTTTCCTTGTGTAAAACATGTTTGAGGTATCCTGTCGGATCACGAGGGTTCACTACCGCGCCCGTAGGTACCTCCCCCACTCGCGAGCGGTATAGGATCGGTAAGAACGGCCGAGAAGATTTGAGAGGATGGTGTACGGGTCTATCAAACTTGAAGAAGACGTGACGGGGGTCGTGGATCCTATAAGAGCGCAATTCACAGATTGAACACTGGCATAAGCATCATCTGGTAAAAATTGCTCAACATACGAGATTATACGCCTCAGGATCGGAGGGGCAATTAGCACATTGATATCGCCTTCCCATTATCCATTCACTGCAGTTCTTGCACTTGACGCTGTGATCCAAGGCATCGCGAGCGGTGATGTTGACAACCTGCGTTGGTGATGGCGGTAGAGGAGAGCCGCCAGCGTACACCGTATCGTTTGTGGGTGACGAAGAGCGGGATGAAGGCGGTCTTTCGACGTTTGCTGCAGCGGCTACAGATATCGCATTCAGGTCTTGCTGGAACCATCTATCCCGAGCTCGCCGGCTCACCGCTGCTACTTCATTCGTCGCAAGGGGCAGAGGAATCTGGGGAGTCAAAAAGGGTCGTGCCATGAGTTGTCAATTCGGACTCACCTTCATCATGATGTGATCCGCCGTATGGCCGGATCCCTCACCCACTCCGGCGAGCCCTTCACATTGTATGCACAGGTCCCTATCAAATCAGAGTTGGCGTAATATAGCTTGGACATCGAGCTCACCAGGAAGGGCAGACTGCGCAATGGAAGCGGGGGCCGACTATATCTTGCAAACAGCTACACTGTCAACTCTTTGATCGTACCCTGGCAGATACTACTCACTTATGACAGAAAGCACCGGGATGCCGGGCAGCTACACGTCAGCGTGCCATGAAAATCCTCATGAAGTAACTTACGTCTTAGGACCGATGCGGCAAGATCCTGATTCTGCAAAGACGCTAAATGGGAAGGCCCCGCGGCCGAAAATGGTATGTCAGGGAGCGACAGGAAGGCATGTGCAGGATGTATCTCCTCGACTTTCGGGTAGCATGACCGACAGAGATCAAACTTCGGGCAGGACACACCTACTCATCAGCTAAAGATGGCACGCTTGAATTAACAGACTCACATCGATATCGATTATCGATCAACATTGTCCGACAAATCGTGCACCTCGAATCCTCGTCGTTGTATTCTATGCCATTAGCGAACGCAGTCTCAGGACTGCTCTAGACTTACCGACATCCATCCACCCTTCCGGACCCCACATCTTTTCTCTGAACGTATGTCTCAGCTCCCCTGCTCTCCTTCTCCGCCTCACATCCACCCCATTCCGCTTGGACCTAGCCTCTTTTGCCGCGGCCTTGGCGTGTGCAATCCCGTGGAATTCGATACATCCCGCACAAAGCTCATACCCCCGCGGCAATGATCCAGTCCTCTTCGGTCTATCCATGCCATCCTCTTCCATGTCCAAATGAGGCGCACCCTCGCCATCTGATCTCGAACCCGATCCTCTTGACGCGTTCGTCGACATGGATCCGCTCCTCGTGCGCATGTCTCTCCTATAAACCGTCTGAGAACCGTTTGAATGCCTGGCTCCATACTCCGTCTCTTCCGAGCCTTCACTGGCGGAACTTTCGCTTGGTACACGCGGACAAATGAATGCTGTTTTGTCCGGAGCGTTCTCTGTCCACATTTCTCCCTCACCGCACGTTTGGCAGACGTAGCGCATGTAGTCAAGGCGTGTCCCGCAAGCCGAGCAGTCGGGAGCGAGGATCGGTGGACCAGCTGGTTCGGATCGGCGGTTGGTGTCAGGGGTTTCGGCAGTGGGTGTTGTAGGAGGTGATATTGTTTGGATAGAAGAGACTATCGAGCGAGGTCGCCGACTAGATCCAGGAAGTTCATCGAGTGTGAGATCAAAGTCGGATCTGGAAGCGATAGACGCGGTCTCTGCCGTGTGATAAGAGTAGTAAAATTCTGCCATCAGCATTATCCAGCTGCACTGTCACGTACTTCCACGAGCGTCTCGCACCAAAGCCAAATCTCCCAGACTCTCCTCATCGCTACCCAGACTGTCGTCATCCGAGTCGTATCTCCGCGACCCGTTCGCTCCGGTAGGTCCCAAACGTCTTGTCGTGGCAAGCTTGCTCTGCTCCCGTAGCCACCGACTCCCCAGTTCGGAATTCGTAAGGAGCGAAGGTGCTGGGACACTCTCTTGACCTGTGAGAGGGAGATTTATATAAGGTAGCGCTGTATCTCCAGAAGATTGCCTGCTTGGCAGCCGTTTGGTTGAGCGTTGGGAATGGACCGACCCCTGTCTTGCCGGTTGTCGAGAATGTCGTATAGATGACCGACTTCCCAAAGACATGGAGTGGTCCGATATCGGAGAGGTAGAGAGGGACATCTCCCCTACTCCACTTGCTATCGCACTGATTGTCCCACCTTCATGGTTTCCTTCGTGGTCC
This sequence comes from Papiliotrema fonsecae, assembly GCA_035773095.1. Lineage (NCBI taxonomy): Eukaryota > Fungi > Basidiomycota > Tremellomycetes > Tremellales > Rhynchogastremaceae > Papiliotrema > Papiliotrema fonsecae. The sequence goes on from JAHRBW010000007.1 coordinate 253,653, forward strand.
GTAAAAAAATCCTGCTCTGTCCTGCCTGACCGCCCACTCCGTAGACTCTCGCTATACCTGCTGCTGCCCCACGCACTACTCCCACTCCCACTCCCTCTTTGACTTTCTCCCTCCACAAATCCCGTGCTAAAGCTCGAAATCGAAGACGTGTCACTCAGACTCGGTCCGTCATACTCCACAACGACCTCCACCCGTATACTGATTTTCTGAACGGTGAACGGGAGTTTCACAGAATGACCGGAATATATCGACGCGCCCGCTGCATCGTCGTCGCCTGACACGAAATAAGCGATCGCCTCAGTCAAGTCAGAATCGGTTTTGATGGAGAACTCCTCGCCATCGTCATCTATGTATGTCAGAAAGAATGGCGAGGCGGACAAGTGGAAACATTCCTCGACCTGCACTGTCAGCGGGAAACAAAGAAGGAGAAAATAGTCAAGTTGATAACGAGCGAAGACGTACCCTTGATCTTAAAGAATCCAGACGACATGTCGCTGCGGATGGGAAGTTGACTCGCCGTACCGTATTATCGTACCCGCACTTCACCACCAACGGTCGGTTCGGTCGGTCAGAGATGGATCCGTTAGCCGGACAGCTCATTGCGTCTCGCCGGTCGTGCGACTTTTCGGCACCGACACCACCGAGAACGATAGAACTGCAAGCGAAGGCACTGCCGGTGACTATGAGGTGGATATGGTGAGAAACAACGACATGGGAATGATGACTGCAAACATAACAGAAAACGCAGTCATCTTCGAGCGCAGTCAATATGCGGGCCCCGGATGACCATGGGACTCGGATTTAGCCGCTCACCTCTGGTTCAAGCCATAACGCGTAGTCCATGCAGTTCATGCAGCTCATGACATTACAATAAACGGTATACAGTATGCTAGGTGGGGATGGGTAATCAATGTCCAATTAAAGTGTCCTCATAGTCGTCTCCTCGTCGTCAATATCTCTTACTATCACAACACACCCTTTTCCCGAAGAATCCTGGACCACTGTTCTCTCTTGAGATTCGCCTCCTCCAATTCTCGTTTCAGCCTCATATTCTCCAGAGCTAGGTCGTTTCGACTTGATTTGGTAGCCTGGAGATCTTTTCGCATGGCCTCGAAAGCTTCAGTGGGGGGAAGTTGGGCGTCATTGAACATCCCGTCCAATTCGGTGTTGAAGGCCTTCTGTCAGTCGGAAATTTCGTTTCGGTAGCGATAACGCACCTCGTATATCACGTCCACTTCCACTTGAACATCTGAGAGCTGCTGCCGGAGAAGCTCTTGGCCTTCCTTTTCTCTGACCACCTGGGTTTCTAACTGCTTGATCGCCATCTCGCGCTGTAAATTAGCGCGTTTACATGGTACCAAAGACATGTGACTTACCTCAGACAACCGAACCGCTAGTTGTACTGTGAGCGTTCCTGCCTGTTCACTATCCGACAAAGCATAGCGCAACACGCCATCCAGCTTGTCAGCCATAACTGCGAGGCTTCTAGCCGTATCATCCAGTAGCACGGCATCCAGCTCTTGTTTCCCATTGACCATCCTCGACGGCGGAGCGTCGTCAAAGATTGAAGCGGTATCCGCCAAGCGCTAATCGTCAGTACGTTGGTACCCGCTGATTGTTTCTGTTGCAACTCACATTAATATTACGCCGATGGGGCGATCGAGGCAAAGACGACTGATTGTAACTGCTCGGTCTTGCCGCCTCAGCATTCAGCTGCTTGCGTAACGAATGTATCTCCGCCTTCAATCGCTTTACACCAGAGCGAGAGTCCGCGATTCTCTTTTTTGCAGACTCAACGGCCAATAATGCGGTCTGATGGCCAGCTACAACCGGTATAGGAGGCATTGCTGTTTCTGTCACGCTTGCTCCGGTATTTTGCGAGATGATGCTGACTGTACCAGCCGACACTCGCCTATGCTGACCGCTGGTCCTTCGAGGTGTGCTGTGTCCAGACAGTCTTCTCGACTGGCTCTTCTTCAAGCTGCCTGAAGGCACACGCATGGGCTCAGGAACTAGCGAGTCTTGCTCATCACGCGGACCCAGGGGACTTCTCGGAGGACTGCGTTTCCGGGGCGGAAAGTTATCCTCAGAATGCTGGCGCTTCGATAGGAAGATTGTCGGCGTGACATTCGGATCTTGCGTGGTGCCGTCTTCCCCTCCTTTCAAGGGCACCATTTCTCGTCCCGCTGATACTCGACGGCCACTCCCCGAAACGATCCGGAGTTTTGTATGGGCAGCGCCAATTGCAGGCTTCGGTGACGACTGCGGCCGAGGAGCAGGGCCGCGTGGACCGTGCGGACGAGGTGAGAGTGGAGCTGTGGACATATAAGCCGATGAATGCACGGTAGGGCTAGCCATTGTGCGGGGAGAGGTGAAGACATCGCTTGTATCGGCGAGTACCGCATCCACCGATGAAATGACCTGCTGTACTGGCGACATCGCCCTCACATTTGGCAATCTGGGCAACTGCTTGGGCAATAACGCTGGGATTTTTGAAGACAGAACTTGCTCGACGCTCGCCGAATGCGGGCGGGAGAGCTTCGTCTCGTGATCTCGATTCGCGTAGGGGTTGCGTGGTATATTGATGGGCTCCGGTAGCGGTCGAGGAGTGTACTCTGTACTGAGAGCTTTTGTCGGTGAAGGCGTCTTGTTTCGGACATGCAACGGTGTCGTGGTGGAAAGCGGTGTCGGCGAGCCCGATCGCACTGTCATCAGCCTCTAATCGTAGACGCGTTCGAGCAGCTTACCCGCTTCCCGCAACGCATTTTCTGCGACCTCTTCGTCGCCTTTTCTTCTCAGATCCGCAATGCTCTTGGCAGCCATCTTGGAGCCCCTTATATTCGTCTCCTCTTCCTTCTCCTCCACCTGCTTCCTGAGCTCGCCAACGCTCTTCGCTCCCAGCTTCGCCTTGGCGGGAGACAACGCAGCCATCGTCTTGCTATTCTTTCTCGCGACGTTGAGCCGTTCATTCAGGTCCACTTCGCTTTGACCCATAATTCCGCAACCATCATACGGTCTGGAGTGTAGCCCATCGTACTCATCTATCCTCTCCGACGGCGAGCTTGACATCCGAGAAACTCTGGGTCGCTCGTCAGAAGAGCTAGAGAACCGACCAGTACTCATAGTGGATGAGCGGCTGGCGATTGACTTATGTCGAGTGGACGATGTGCCGAACATTTCCGAAGAGGTCTGACTACGTCCGGATACGCTTCCTTGACCGAAGAGATTTCGCGAAATAGCATCCAGGTTAAGGAGTGATGGTCTGAGGCGATGACCAGTGCTAGAGGGAGTTGTCGGACAAGAGTTCACGGCAGTACGGAATCTGAATATGCCGCATCGGTGGACTGTCGTCAGCTGTTAACTTTGCAGTAGGAGAGCTATGGCTCACTCGTGGTTACAATTCTTTCATATACATCAGCGACATCGATGATGACTCGTTTTTCTTCATCATCTGTTGTAGTAGCGTACGAGAAGCCACAGAGACCCCCACTCATTGGTTGCAACCGGATCACCATGCTTGGATCACCCTCTAGGAGGCTGAGGTCCGGCTGCAGACCATCTTCGTCGATATGAATAGCGACCTTTGCCTATAAGGTAAGCTGTGTAAAGAATAGAGATGGACTCCCGGTTAACTCACCTTTGCCTTATCGTCGGTCCACCCGGGACGATCCCATACGTTCCAAAAGCACATCGCCCTGCCAAAAGACTCTCCGGCTAAATCCAGCGCGATTTCCTCGTTAGACATCATCACCCTTGGAACAGCTTTCACATCCACTTCTTTCGGCAGAATCTTTGTGCGAGCTTGAGCCTGAGCAGCCCAGAGATTTTGCAGGAAACGCAGTTTGTCGCGTCGGATGGAAACGGGATCCATTGTTGCACCGAAAGGGGGCTGAACAGTCGAGTATGACCGATAAGAGCGAGAGGACCATCGTTCGCCTTGATCAAAGGGTAGACGCTCGAAGAACACTTGGAAGTCTGCCTGTCAGCTTTTGGACAGCTTAGCCATGTGCACCAAAGCAGCTCACCTCCATTCCCTACGTCTATCACAGTGACCTCCGAAACGTTAACGACTCCTCGGTAACTCAGCTTGTCCTTCTTGCCTCCGTTCTTATCCATCACCGCCACGCCTCCTCCGCTCTTGACCAGCTTCGGTACATCGTCCAATCCAGTCACCTTCTTCCCACTGATCGAGCTGTTCTGCCTTTTGACGATCATAAGCTTGTCGTCAAAGAGGAACAGAGTGCAATGCAAAGGCGATAGCCCAGCATTCGATCCTGGGTGGTTGCTATGCGGAGAGATGGGCATTTGGGTGCTTGAAACGCTCGATCCGAAGGAAGCGAGAGAAGGGGTGGAAGCAGATGTCGAGGCGGACATGACAGAGGTGGGCCGGGACAGACGAGAACCTGAAGATGAACCGGTGAAATCATCTACCGGCATGTCATCGACATCGATTGAGTCGATGAAATCTCGGTTGTTGCTGAAGAGGTTGGCCTGAACTTCAGCTGAAGCGTACTTCTGCATAGCAGCAGTGCTTACAGGAAAGCCATCGACGTTCCGTTCCAAGCAGTACATGACTGTCGCTCTCACGGTCTGCGGGTCGGGCTCGCATTTTGCTATTCTTGACGCAATTTCTATACATTCCTGCAATTTTGTGCTTTGAAGGGACAAGGGCGGTAGCGATTTGATCATGGCTGCTAAGTCAGCCATATCGTGACGAACTTGCCTGAACACTCACTCTGGAATAGGAGGGTATAACGTGGAATTCTTTGCACCGGTTCCATCAACAGCTCCCTCAGACCGATGTTCCCGATACCTATCGTGGAATATTTCGTTCGCTACCGTTTAGTTTTGGTTTTTATCGCAGTAAAGATGAAGCGAACGAACCTCGATGAAAGAGTTGAAGCTGGAATACTTCTTCACCACCTCCGCAAACATCTTCTGCGACTCATCCTGTTTGCTCAGATACGTTCTGTAAGGGTCCAGAGTACGCAAATCTCTCAACTAAAGCATTAGCTATGTCCCAAGAGCGCTGATATGAACTTACATGTCTGACGCAGACGTCACCAACACTTGTAGGACCCGTTCCAGCGTCGAACATCGCTTCCAGATCCGCAAGAAACACCGCAGCAGCCGGAACAATCGCGTCGATATTGCAAAACAGCGTCTTGGCTTCGTACAGGGGGATAATCTTGCTCATCTCATCCCGAGCGAACTTCCGTAACGGATCGGCGTAACTCTATCTGTTAGCCAACTCTGCAATAGAAGCCAAAGGAGGTCGAGACGGACCTTTTTCAACGCTTGTATTCGCAGCAGATAACTCCGCTCTGTTCGGACCAGCTCTTCGATCAAGTTTCCTAATCGCTGGCTCATCTCTGCATGCTTCTCTCGGGTCCATGCCACTGGTGATTCGTTCTCCTCTTCGTCCATGGCTCCAGACGATCTCGAAGGTGTCTGAGGCCGTAGTGATGTTGAGGAAGCCGGGGCAGGTAGCGTTGAGAGAGGAGCCATCGGTTTTCCGAGATGCTGTAGCAGAGTGTTCGTCTCTATCATGAGTCTCAATCATGATCCCTGCGACTGATCTAAACGTACCTTCCCCTTCTCGCTCAATGACCACATCGCACAGGAATGCTCGTCTGCTGATTTTGGCCCCGGTTTCTCTGTCCGTAGACCGTGTCGAGCTGTTGAGATCGATAGGTTTTGCAGGAACAGGAGGAGGTAATGGCGAAGCTGAGCGCGTCCGAGCCACTCCAGATGCCTTGTACGGCGAAGACAACGCGGGCATCTTGCCCCTATCGCCTATGAGAAGGCTCTGTCGATGACTGGATGATCGGCAGAGGAGAGGAATATCTTTCGAAGTATAATCGCAAAGGTAACGGGTAAAAGTACAGAGAAAAGTGAGGCTTGAAGAAAAGTGTTGCACGGCGTCAAGAGGCAGGAGTAAGGGGGAGAGGGTTGGATGACATTGTTTACCCACCGGATGGGACCCGTTGGCAGACTTTTGCCACCGTGAGAAAATCAACCGCACAATGAAAAGAAATCCGTCGCGTCATGACTACTAGTCGGGGTGCATTCGCTTTCCTACAGCTGCTACATCAATGCATTGTCTTTTCATCCCCATGTTATCCTAGGCAATGGCACACCTCGAACAATACGATGGATATTACAGCGCCAAACACGATCAAGACGGTCGATACGTCATCCCGCCTTGTCTGTCCAGCGTTCCAGTTGACAGCGACACCATTGCCATTAACAGTAGCTCCCGCAGCGCCAGCAGCAAGGCTGTTGTTGCCATTCACAGCTCCAGCCCATCCTCCCACGGTGTTAGACGCGAGATTGGCACCAACAGCGGTCGCTCCTATCCCTCCAGCTGCGTGTGTCCAGGCTGAGCCACCGGGTGCTGCCGCGCCTGCAGCCGAGATGCGGGCGGTAGTACCGCCGTTTCCTTTCCGCCCGCCGCCGTTGTCATAGACATCGCCGTGCTTCTTCCCTTGATCGATACCTCCGCCGATCGTCTGCGTGTCGCCAGTGATCGTCGACTCGAAAGCTGAGCCTTCCGACTCTAGCCAGACAGAGGTTGCCGTTTGGGTTATTTGGATCACGCTCTCAAAAACGGTCGTCTTGAGAACCGGCGTGGGCTGATATTTCATGACAGTGACAGTGCCCTTTTCAGTCACGGTGGACGTGATAATGTCGGTGGAGTATACTGTTGAGGTGATCGTAGTAGAGTCAGTTACGTAAGTGGTGATGTAGCAAGGGACCGAGGTTGTGCTGAGGACAGTGATGGTGACAAAATCCGGCTTGAGAGTCTCTGCGGTACCTCCATACTTGCAGTCACCCCCCACACATCGCGCTCGTAAAGCTCCTGGTGTGGGAGCCGGAGCTGGAGTAGGGGCAACCGCTACGGTGAGATGTGGTAATGACGGGGACGCAGTGGCTGGAGTAGCTAGAAGGTAGATGGCGAGTAGAACGATAACAAACATGGTAAGAAAGGGTCAACGGCGTGGAAGGGTTATTAGCTGCGTCGTGATCAGTTGTGTATTCAGTGTAAAGATGGCGTGAGTTCACAGGAAGGACGAGTGGTGCGAGCAATGGAAAGGTGAAGGATTGTTGATCGGAGAGAGAGCGCCTTGTAGATGGTGCTCAAGGCCTTATTCCACGCTGTTCATCGCCTCCACCGAAACGCTGCATGAAACCTCATCCCTTATCGCTAAAGGAAGTCCATACTCGTTACCGCCGCAACACGGGAGATGTCAAAGGACGGTCTTGACCAAACAAGTAAGCTTCCACACCGGCGTCAAATGCCCCGCACATAGTGAGCCGTACAATCAATATCCGCTGCATGTAAAACCAAATCTATTTCTTCTCCTTGTTCTCTGGTGGTGGAGGTGGAGGTGGGATCTTGTAATTCTCCGGCAACGTAGGAGCTCCCGAACCGACTTGTTCCCATGGCGAAGCGGCGTCGGCAAAGTTTCTGCATGTCAGCAGCTGAACATGAGATGCATTGGTGAAACGTACCGGTATGCCTGGGTGAGTTGAAGGGGCTCGTACACAACTCGCTTTTTCACCTCGTCATACCGGACCTCGGAGTATCCCTATGTTGTCAGCGATGCTCACGTAGCCTAAATGAGCGCGACTCACCGTCAGTGGGTAGTCTTTCCTCAGCGGATGTCCCTCGAAACCTATAGCATGTCAGCATTCATCCCGGCTGTCGTTCTGTTGGTATTCACCATAATCTGTCAAGATTCGTCGCCTAAATGTCAGCTTTGATGCAGTCTCATCGGACTCGCTCAACCTACAGATCCGGGTGGCCAGTGAAGAAGACTCCGTACATGTCCCAAACCTCCCGTTCGTACCAATTCGCTCCGGAAAAGATCCCAACTGCCGATGGGACAGGTGTGACCTCATCTGCGTAGGTCTTTACTCTCAGTCTAGACTGGTGGGCCACCGACAACAAGTTGTAAACGACCTAGACGTCAACCGCGCTCTGCGTCAGATCTGATCGAACCCACCTCGAATCGCATTGCCCTCGATGGGAAATCGACGGCGGTGATATCCATGACTTGCTTGTATTGGCATTGGACGTGATCCCGCAAAAAGGTCAAGGTAGGAAGGATGGCGGAAGGAGCGACGTAAAGGGTGAGCTCGTCTTTGTAAACGGAGAACTGTTGAATGTATTTAGGAAGACAGGTGAGGAGGTATTGGCCGTATTGGTGCATCGGGGTGTTAATATCCTTCGATGCGTCGGCGGGGTTGATGCCTACCGGCTCCGAAAAGGGGGAGGCGGACGGCTCAGCGGCTAATACATTAGTCATCGCTCTACACCGAGACTATGGCAGGTGGAACGTACCGTAGACAGCTGAGGCCGATCGAAAGGTTCGAGCGAAAGCCGGAGCGACAACCGGACGAGCAACAGCTCTAGATGCAGTGCGGACAGCGGCAAGACACGATCTTGAAGCCATAGTATCGATGTAAATGGGTGATACCAGGTGGATGAGATGGGTATATGGGTATTAACGTGATGATCATTGGATGGAGGGTTAGGAAGGGGTTGAACTGGGTGCCACAATGAGATTTCGATTAAACGCCGAGTGTGGCAACTCGGTTGACTGATCTTGAACCCGCGACCGAATGCCGGCATCACCATATCGACCCCTTTGTGCAACAGAACCTCATAACGACCTACTCTATCTCGACCTCTACCTCGATCACCCTTTTCGTCTCTCGTCTCTCGTCTCCTTCCAGGCAGCTTCCACAACCTGCGGCGAGATTATTCAGCCAATTGCTTGTCGGAGCATCCAATATTCTCCCGCGTGCGCTGTTTGATCACCTTCTTATCGGTTCAACCTCGTCCGATCGCCTGGAAGAACGTATCGACCGAATTGTGATCTCGGGGGACAGCAGTCACTAAAGTCGCCCAGATGTAAGTGAGGGATAGGTGCATGTGCCTTCCCAAGGAGTCAATCAAGATGCAGCCACTAACTGAACAGGAGCGCAAAATGAGCACTTTGCATGCCGAAGAAATACCTTTACCTCAAAGCAGACAATCACCTATCGGAGAAGGACATGGAATAGAAGTACAGGCACAAGCAGGAACCGGTGGAGAGAGAAAGGAGGAGCAGGACGGGAAGGCTGTTACCGATGTTCAGGAGGAATCTAAACCGGAGAAGAAGGATGAAGTAGAGGAGAATGTCAGACCATCCGAGAGCGCAGGGAAGGAACCCGTTGATGTTTCGGACCACGATGGGAACGGAAGGGCAGATAAAGAAGAGCAGGGATCACACGAACACATGGATACGGATGGCTCCCCCCTCGTGCAAACGGTATCGATTTCCTCATCCGCCATGCGACCACCAACCCCGTTATCGCGGACCTCAACGCCACCTCTTACAGCAGGATCTGGTCTTGCTGGAGCCAAAAAGTTTTCCAGGGTCAATGTCAACAAGAAATTCCTTAGTAAAGGCGCGAGTCCGGCTGCGGGCTCACCCGCAACTGCTACCAAGCTCGGTCTTACCAGTGGGTGGTTGCAGCGAGAAATCGCAAGATGTGATTCTGATAATACAGGCTCCTCACCCGTTCCTCTCAACTCAACATCATCTCGACTTCTATCCACCAAACTTACCACCGTCCCCACCACCAGCACCAGCCCATCCCCTTTGCCAACCGGTTTGGCTACCACCACCGCAGCGACGGCTTCACCATGGGCCAAACCAACTACTTCCACCGAAACCCCTTCACCTTCCGCTATCAGCGGCACATTACATCAACCGGCACCAATGAGAGCCAAAGTCTTAACCACGACAACCATACCAACACCGACGATGGGATCAGGACAAGGGATCAGCGCATCTGCAGCAAGAGCTGCATGGAGGCCGGTCGCAGCCGAAGGGAAACGAGCACCTGTTGGTCTATCAAGAGATTTCCCTACCGCTAAAGAGGTCGCAGATGGTGGGTCATCACTATCATTCGATGATGACGGTTGCTCATATTTTAGGCAAACGAGACGCCCAGGCCATGGCTCAAGCAAAAGCTGCCCACAATCAAGCGATTCTGCAAGGACTAAATGCATTCACCCAGCTGGATGCGAATGCTCATCGATGGGAGGTGAGTCACGATCGGCAAATTACATGCACAAGTTAACAAATTAGGACGAAGATGATGACGATGAAGTCATCGACTTCGGAGACGGAGCGGTATATGCGCACCACGATCATCACGCATCGGCCCCACCTGAGCCTGTGATCGAGCAGCCTGTATCGAAGTCGGAGCGTTTCGTTGAAGATTTCGACAGAAGTTGGCCAAGATCACGACCCGCTGCTATCCCAGAACCAGCTCCAATGGTTGGCGCATCCGGTCTACCAAGACGACCAGATACGGATAGAGTTCTTTTCAACGCTTCGTCAAACCGATTGGAACCTCCTTCATCTCGACTGCCACAACCATCACTATCCACCCAACAACCACGTCTAATGACTCGTCCTGAGCCATCGACCCAGGTCTCTGATCGTCCACTTCCACCCCATTTGCAAGCTGGTGCCGAAGGTGGACGCATGCTACCTCCTCATATGACCGCCCCACCTCCTACGCATCAATCGGCTGCCTCCACGCTTGATCGGCGTCCACAAGCCCCTGTGGAACGTAAGCCGCAACCCATTGTGTCTAGCACAGGCCGTCAGCCGTGGGGTGCACAACGCGAAACAGATCGCCCTCCCCCTCCTCATCTCTCCGAGAACAGAGATCCGCCTGCACAGTCCTCTGCGCATGCAGGTGCCAGTCAGGCCTCAGGATTCGAACAAGCAACACGGAGGTCTTTCAGCCAAATGACTCGTCCCGGTGGCAATCAGCCAGAAACAGTTACTCCAGCTGTTCCCACGGCGCCAGGCGTCGATTCGCAAACCGCAGAGATGCATTCTGCGGCGGAGAAGGCGAGACTAAGGCGTCTAGCGGAGGAGCAGGAACGGGAAGCTGCAGCAGAGCGAGCCAGAAGGAAGGCGAAGGAACTGGCGGAACGTTTCGGTGCCAAGGATGTGAAGTCGCCGTCGGAATCACCTACCGTAGTACCATCGATCGCGGATCCGGTCCAACCAAGTGTCACAAAGACTGGGCCTATCGCAGGTTTCACCTTAGCCCAACGACCCACACCTCGAACAGAGGCTCCGGTACCCTCTACTTCACTGCCATCGCGACCTGCACCTGAAACAAGGAGTGCTGAAGGATTATGGCGAAGCCGAACAGAGGCTGCAACTATCATCGAGACAAGAGGGGAGCATTCTCAACCACAGCGAGCGCCACGATCACAAGGGGCACCTCAAGCACAACAGCAAAGAGCATCATTACCGCCATCCTCCATCCTTTCACCCCCATCGCGTGACGCACCTTTTCATGTTATCACACCACCGGCTCAGAATATTGAACTCACGCCTGAGCTCGTTGACGCGGTCAAAAATCAGCAATCGCCAGACAAAGCGCCAAGACGAGAACAGAACTTCGACAGCATGCTGGCTAGGATACAAGCTGCCATGGCCGAAGCACGATCGACACCGGATCTCACGTCGCCGGAGACAGAGCTGGACATCCTTCCTCAACTGGCAATACGCCCACCAAAGCTGAGCAATGAAGCAGAAGAGAAGGCGGCATCACCACCACCTCCGCCAGCCATCCCTGAGTATTTCGAAGTGACTCAGTTGGAAATCCCCAAATCGCCACCTCCCGCTTGGCGAACTTACAGCGTCAAAATCCCCAAGCCCACTACTTCAGCCCGCCCCTCTATTGCCATCTCTCAAATCAAGGATTTCGAGAATTACCGCCGAGTTCCACCAAAAGGTTGGATGATGTCATTTGACCCGCCAATCGAGCACATCAGTACTACAACGTTTTCTCGGAGTGATCTGTTCCTGCCCCAGCCGGTGGTCAGGCGGTTCGCCAAGCACCTCGAGATGGGACCGAACGTTAGTATCTCGCCAAGAAAGCTCGAGCCGTACCAGAAGAAGGGTAAGAAAAGGTTGAGTTACGACACATCCCGATCTACCGATGCTATTCCATCGGCTACTGTTGCGGATAGCTTATTACCACCAAACGGATTGAGTGCCTCAGCGCAATTGCGAAGTCAAGCGCAACCCCAGCCAAAGGCACCAGCAGCGCAACAACCCTTCAGCGGCGCGTCAGCCAAGACGAACCCTCCAGTGGAGCAGCCTACCCCAGAGCGGTGGATGCAAGATGCGAAAGGCGACACCTCCGTGGAGCAAATCAAGAAGCCTCGCTCCCCTGTCAAGGCATCTCAAGCGGCCAAAGCGGAGAAGCAGGGTCTTTTCTCAGCCGAGGGGGTGGGAATCGGAAATGCCGCACAACGGGACCGTGCTTCGAGCGATGCGAAGCCGGGAGTAAGATTCATGGTCTCCAGTGAGCTGGAAGGGGACAGCTTGCTAGATGAGGTGAACAAGATCAGCTTAGAGATGGTCGGAGAAGGCTCGGACGAGAAGAGCGGTGAGAGGCGCGAACGAGGTGAAGCCAACGAAGTCAGTAGTCCCATCTGAATTTATATCGTCGGTAACAAGCTAATCTCAGTCACCAAACACTCCTCCCGCGCTTGCCAACAATGCCGGCCGCACAGCTGGTTCATCGCCGAATGGCAACGCCGTGCCGTGGGCTCAAGGATCAACGAGGAACGCAGCTCAGCACGATCACCTCAAGAGCGTATGGGAGCAAACACTAGCATCATCGAGCGAAGCGGCTAGACCGGACAATGCCTATGCTTCTGCTTCCGTGGGGCAACCTGCTGCCCAATCAGGTGATGCTCCCGCACCTTTGTACCCATCCTTGAATGCTCCTTCCACCGATTCGCATGCGAACCAATCGTTGCCGGCAGGTGTGAAAATGGCTTACAACCAATCTCAAGCCTTTTCACCCTCTGGTTCACAAACGACCTTTGCCCGACCTCCGCAGTATGGCGGTTACAGCCCGGATTCACATGCCGTCTACACCAGGACGGCAAACGGTGCTGCCAACGCCGCGGTGTACGGGATGCAACAAGCTGTTTGGTCGCCCTCGGCTTTTGGCACGGGTTATGGATACTCGAAGCACACCGCAGGAGGTGCTGCCTCAGGAATGGATCATAAGGCTGCCATGGCCTTTGCCAATGCTTCCGGGAAGGATGTGTACGGCGCGCTGGGCAACGATTACCGTTATACCCAACAGCAACAGCAACAACAACAGCAGCAGCAGCAGCAGCAAGCTCAATCACAGCAATCCCAACAATCTCAACAACCTCAACATGCTCAACACGCGCAACAGAACCCGTCGTCCTTTGCCCAATACTCCTCCGCCCAATCACCCCAATCGCCATACACCACCACACCATTCGCACGTCAGAACATGACGTCCCCACCAGCCAACATGTACGGTTATTACGGCGCGCCTGGACAAACGGCATCAACGGGCGCCGGTCGTGGACGCTTTGGTCATGCATCTGCGAATGTAGCGAATGGAGGAGGGATGAACGGAGAATATGCATACACGGGCATGGAAGGAGGGTATTATGGCGGTGTTGGTGGAGGAGGGGCGGGCCAGCAACAATACTATGCTCATGCGCACGCAGCGCAAGCGGGACATGGAGCTATCGGGTCGCATCAACAGCAACAACATCATCAGGCTGGGAGGGGATCAGCTGGCGGAAACGCTGCTCAGAGAAAGATGTGGCAATAAATCGCTGTGAGAAGAGCATAAACATATAATGTCGAGCATGACTTCGTGTGAGGGAAAGGCAAGGGGGAAGGCTTCGTAAGAGCGGACGAGGAGAAATCATGAATTAGGAGACCTACAGGGTTAGACGAGAATGTGAAGCGATTTATGGAACGACGCTACCGCTTGTCAAGCGGCCATCAGATGCATAGCTCATACTTATCTTGATGATGTCGTAGTGGTCGATTCAATTGCTCACAGACTTTTATATGACTGCTTGGTTGCAACTTGGCATAGGCGAAAGAGCTCAGCAGCGATAAGCGCGTGGTAACGCGGCAATTCGCGCGTCATCAACATCTACTTGCCCGATACATCGTTTCCTTCTCTCACATCTTAACCAGAACTAGGTTCACATGCTAGTTCAGCTATAATGAGCGCCAGATCTCCACCTCAAAGGCAGGATTCTGTCGTCTCGACAACCTCTTCGGGCGGACGTACAGTCACAGGCCGGACTCCGCGCCGACGATCTTCCGCTTCGAACCATCAAGCGCACGCTTCAGGGCTGTTCGCTCGTCTCACGGGTAAACACACGAGCTCACCGTCACCTTCGTCTTCCTCCACCGCCTCCCCCACACCTATAAACTCCGCCTCAGACGAGGAAACGGGGAACGAGGGCGAGAACGGAAGAGAGGGTGACGACGTGGAAGAAAGGGGGAATGAAGCTGGTCCGAGCGATTATTGGCGTCGGACACCTTCGCCCCCTGCTTCACCGCCTCAAGGCTGGAGAACGAAGAGTACGGAAATGTGGGCGGACGACATTGAAGATGGACCGTCGGATGTTTGGAGATCACACGATAATCCAGTGGGCGGACGATTCACCCCGCCGTTTAAGCCGTCTAGACCTGCTCCAGTGACACCTTCTACATCGGCAGGAATCGTACGACCAAAGAATTCAAGCGGTGTACGGCAAGAGAAGGGCTTTGGGGATGGCGATTACTTCAACCATCGACATCGGGACTCATCACCTGCCGCACAAGAGATGGCTGATGTCGAAGCCGAGGTGGAATCGCAGCAGGACATGAAGGAGTACGAACGGAGGATGAAGGACGTATTTACCGATACAAACACTCCCGGATCTGGTTTGTCGCCTGCTGCGTCGACGGAAAGCCCGGGATTGGCATACAAAGGCAAAGAGAGGGGGGGGTATGACGCGGAATACAAGGCGATTGTAGGAGAAAGAACAAGCAGGGGAGAGGAAGAGTTCGGAAGATTGGAATTCCCTCAGAGGGTGAGTTTGACAGACACCAGCGTTTGTTGAGCAAACGTAGATGTGAAGTGGGAATTGACGACAGGATGATGCGTCGGATGCTACACCTTCTTCGATGTCGGGACCGACCAGACCGCTTGTCACTCCCAGCCCTCTCAAGCGGAATGTGACCCCTTATCTGCGTAAGCCGCTTCGCAGCGTCGTAGAACCGGTCATCGCTGATCCCAGACCCGTCGGTGTCGCGGCTACGTTCCCATCTCCGTACTGCATCATCCACTTCTCAAAACTCTGCCAACTCCTTCGCCCGCCCGCCCCAAGATCGTATGCCAAGCCACTTCTCCCAGATCTCTCTGAGCCGCTCAGAATCAACTTCCACTCTATCCGTTATGCCAGGCTCACCGGGTCCGTCGCTCACCGCGCCTAAAGAAGCGTCTCCGGCTTTCGTCTTTCATCCTCTGAGGCAGCTATCGGCAAATCTGTTCTCCCGAAAAGGCAGTGGAAGGTCTTCACCTGCTCGACCACCTCCTAATCGCCGGACGTCGATCATGGTAGAAGACGTCGTGCTGGGCCGGCCAAGTGTTATGGACGTGCGAGGCATGATTGCGGTTGGCACAGATGGAGGGTATACAGTGGTATATGACTTTTCTCAAGAGATCAAGCACATCTTGGGGTCCGAAGCGACAGGTGAGCTCGCTACGCTGCCATTGAATTAGTAGCTGACGAACAGTGAAAGCTTCTGGTGCTGTGACTGCTGTAACTATATCCCCAGATCAGACATACGTCGCCGTCGGACATGCCACCGGTAACATCTATTTGTACGACTTTGCTTCGCCTGCCAAACCCGCTAGAACAACCCTGGCACTCACGCTCAAACAAGTCCTATCAGGTCGCAAGGAAGGTCATCTGCAAGGAAGCAGAATCTTGCACATCGGTTTCGTCGGTTCCCGGCACACTTCTATCGTCACAGGCGACGAACATGGTCGAGCATTTTGGTGGAGTTTAGGCAAAGTCATCGGTGTTGAGAGTAACGACGTTGTACGGATGTTGGGGTCTTACCCTGAACAGGAACCTTCCCCGGTCAATGGCAAATTGTCTTACCCCTCAAAACGACCTTCGACGCTATTTGCGGTCCATTCTCTGCCGCTAGGCGAGAAGGGCCACCTAACGGATACGTTCAACTTCACGACTTTGCTTACGCCTATCAAGCTGGTGATTGTTGGTATGAAGCCAACTGCAAAAACGTGGTTCCGAAAAATGAGGGACAATCTCGGCGGGTCTGCCGGCGGATTTGTCGGATGTGCGACGTGGTTGAAAGCGGGCGAGCTAGACGAAGGAAGAGATCCTGTCTTGGCGTATTCATGGGGAAGTCATGTCCGTTTCTTGAGGGTAAAGGTCGTCACGGAGACGGCGGAAGATGGTTCGGGCAAGAAAACTGAGGTTCCTGAATTTGTGGAAGGACAGAAGTTTGAGGCCTCGACTTCTGTGCTCGCTTTGCAGTGGTATGATCCCAACGTAAGTGGACCTGGATAGTCATGCAAAATACATCAAAACTGATACACAGCATCTATTGATAGTGACAAGCTCTGAAATTGTCTTGCTAGACGTCAGAACCGGACAAGCTGTCGAAAATACCCCGCTTAATACACGGCTTCTGACGTCCAATGGCTTTTACGCCGGCCTGACCGGCAAGCAACCTTCTTTCACCGTCCCGGACGCGGTCAATTCCAGTGTTCGCACACACCGGGGCAAGCTGTTCCTGCTCACACAATCGAACGTTCAAGTTGGTACATTGCAGCATTGGAACGACCGCATTCTCGCTCGCGTGCACGCAGGCGACTTCCTAGCCGCCATTCAGGTCGCTTTGAGCTATTACGAATCGCGAGCTACTGGCAATTTTATCGGACTCCCAGATGATGTTGCTGAACGGAAAAGCGTTGTCGGGCGCAGGATACGGGAGCTCATGCGTGCCTCACTTGAATGGGCGTTCTCAGAAGATCGGATGCGAGACGATACACATTATAGCTCGGACGGACGTGGTGTCGACTTGACGAGCCTCTTCGAGGGTTTGGCAGGATGCTGCATCGAGGCGTGTCTCGCCATGGACGACATGTCTTTTCTCTTCGACGACGCTTACGACTCATACTCGAATGTCGGTATCCAAGGGATCTTTCTCAGTCTGCTCGAGAACTACATTTTCGACGGAAGAATCAAAGATGTCCCGCCTAATGTTGTTCAGGCGCTGATATCGATGCACGACGACAAGGGCGAACTCGATTCTGCCGAGGCGATTATATGGCATGTCGATCCGATCAGCCTCGACATCAACCAGGCTGTGACTCTGTGCGAAAAACACGGTCTTTGGGATGCTTTGATTCACGTCTACACGCGATCAATGCGAGACTACACCGCACCATTGATCAAACTTGTTGGCGTCATTGACGAAATCCAGAAACAGCGACAGGATAGACCCGACCTCGTTGAGGGTGATGCGATGATGGACGAGCATCTCGCCCCCGAAGCTTATAAGCTCTTCGCGTACATCGAGCACATCCTTTCCGGGATTTCTTACCCTTCTGGTGAAACTATACCAGCGGATCAAGCAGACTACGCCCGAGCGGAAGTGTACGGTTTTTTGTTCTCAGATCGACTACTCTTCTGGCCTGAAGGATCCGATGGCCAACTTGTTCTTCCCTCTCAAGAGGATGTGCCATATCCTTACCTTGATCTGCTCCTGCGGTTCGACACCGAAGCTTTCTTGCACTCTACCGATATCGCGTTCGAGGATACCTATATGAACGATTCTCGAGCGAGTTTTTCCCGACAAACTATAATCAACATCATGCTCGACCTCGTGACGCCTCCTCGATTCCATCTCGGTGATGTAACACTACTGCACATCTTTGTAGCGCGAAATCTGCCCAAATACCCGCAATTCCTCTTCATCCCGCCCTCGACATTACACCGGATTCTGATTTCTCTTGCAGAGGACACTGACCAGTCCACGAGGGAAGACCGGCAGCTGGCAGCCGAATACCTACTTTCAGCTTACACACCTCACGACTCAGACGACATGCTTGGCTTGTTCGAACGCGCCGGATTCTGGAGGATACTGAGAGAATGGTATACTCGCGAAAAGAAATGGAGGCTCTTGATCAAGGCGTACATCGACGATCCAGAGGTGGACAGCGAAGTGTTCTCGCGCTTGGAAGGGATCGTCAAAGCAACCGCAACGAAGTCTGGTGTGGCGCCCGACGTTCTAAGGGGGATTGAGGAGGCAATTCCGGTCCTTCTGGACCTAAGCGTTCGGCGGACGGCTTTGTTGCTCGATACTTCGATGCCTTCCTTGCACGACACAGCACTGCAAGCACTGGTGGGGACGGAACACAAGAAGATGGCGTATCTGCGCTGTCTACTTCAGCCCTCCGATGATGATCTGTCAGTGAATCGCAAAGTATCGACAAACCTCGACAGTGCAGCCCGCCATGCCTATGTTCAATTACTCACGACGCACGATTCGTCTAATGTGATTGCATTCCTCGACGACGTCGATCCGGATTTCTTCGACCTTCCGAAACTTGCTTCGGAATTTGAAGTAAAGAGGGTATTCGAAGGGCAACTTTGGGCCCTGGATCGACAAGGGAAGACCTCGGAAGCTTTCGACATAGCTAGGGAGGTGGTGCACGCTCAAGCGACCGATCTCGCGACTGGGTTGGTACAGCACGATCAAGGCGGAGTGCACATGTCTCTGCACGCACTAGACGGGACAACCAAAATGGCTGTCCGGCTGTGTCGGGAGCACTCGGCGAAAAAGACGGACGGCGTGGAAGATTTCTGGTTCGGCGTGTTACACGAACTGCTCGAGGTCAATCACAACCTATCGACGATCTCTCTTCCGTCTTCTGGGCCAGAAGGCGATCAGGTGCAGAATGAGCACCGAGAGGTGGAAGATCACGTTCGCGCACTTGTGACCGACACGCTATCCGCCCTCGTCGCTTCTTCCTCCGCCCACCTCTCTTTCCCTCGTCTGTTCAAACGACTCGTGGATACGGCGGCTGAAACGCGTGAGGGTAAGACAAGACCGAAAAAGAAAGGGCGTGTCTATTCAGAGTTCAGGAGTATCCTCACGGGAATGTTGGAGAGTTATCGCTCGGAGACAGAGATGCTCGTCATGACGACTCGTCTGATGCAAGATGACTTGTTCGGGAATGTGAGGCTTATGACGGAGAAAAGGCAGGCGGGATGGAGACCTTCGCAAGGCATCTGTGAGGGCTGCGGGAAAGCGCTGTTCAGGCGGAATGAAGGTTCCAAAGGGGTCAAGCTCGATGGGGATGATGGAGAAGCGGTGGAGACAGGAGTGATCGTGCTTGGATCCGGAAAGGGCATACATGTGGGTTGTAGAGACATAGTACAGCAGTAAGAAGCAAATTAGCCAACGTGTCATCGTAACAGGGCTATAATATCGGTTCGTGAAAGCATCTCCGCGACTTGTATTGGTGTTTGCCCGTCCTCGTCCTGCTCGTCAATTTGTGTTTGTTAGCGCATGCGAACTGACCAGAGCTGTTCGGTCTGCCCCGGAGGACAACAGTGCTTCGGCTATTTCTTCATGGCCACGGTCCACGGCTAGGTGTAGCGGCGTATTGCCCTGCCGTCAGCTATGATCTCCAGAATCCGAGGACATAACGGACGAATTCGTCTTTCGCGTTGACAGCTCTCGGATCAGTCTGTAACAGTCTCCGTGTCTCGTCCAAATTATTATCGACAACGGCGTCGTGTAAAGGATTCGTTCCGTCCCTACCATCAGCATACCGTCCTGCGCTAGAGGAGAAATTGAGTCGACTTACTGGGCGACCGTACCCTCCTCCTCTAAGGCGCTTACCCGCGGGCCCATTCCCCCTCCTTCCTTCTTCATTCCAACTTCCTCATCCTTATCGAAATCTATTTCTTCCTCATCTGCGTCCTTTCCTTCGCCTTTCCACCCAACTTGCGCCGCAATGGCGATATACCGCTCCCGAGCGGATTGCTCCCCTCTCTCCTCCCTTGAATACTTTGCATGGGTAGCTATCCAAGCGTCGTACTTAGCCCTAGCAGTAGGGTAGAATATAGACGGACGAGACCCTGAGCTAATCGTCAATTACGATTGCGAGTACAAAATAGCTCACGGTGTCCCCGTAGTCAGGAACTTGTAAACACCGTACAACTCTCATCAGCTCCTATGCTGCATTAACGCAAGGACGTGGCCTCACCTCAAGTTTGGTGTCATTTGGTAGAGCTGCAGCTGCTGGAGTCCCGCTTAACCATTCCGAAGCTGCCTTGAAGGCTATAGGGGAGGTTGGAAGATCAGACATCTTATGTCGGAGTATGCAACAACAAACTGAAACCTCCGTATAATGTACGAAGATTGAGTTGAACGAATAAGTGATGACGTGGAACTTAACCGGTGGAGGGTTGACGGGGCTCTTCATGCCCTTAGGCTCTGTTGTTGAACGTATTTCCTTCACTTCATCCCCCTACAACCGCACAATGACTGAGAACGGCACGAAGCAGTCGGTCGTCGGCACTTCCTCAGGTACCTCAGGACTGAATGTCAATCTGTGAGTCGACTCGCAGGACGTCAGGCTAGTAGAGCTTGGGGACGACGTTGATCGATCAGACACCCACTGCCTATCCTTAACATATCGGACCACTGCACTCGGGCGAGACTGACAGCGTCTGGTAGTTCAAGATGTGAGCTGCAAACTCCATATTCTTAATCCCTTGTATCAATCTCACAGGGCACAATGCCGTCTCGAGCTCGTTCTCTGACGCTACAGTGTTCGGAGCGCTTCTCGGCACGCAATCAAATCGCGATTTGTCGATAATCAACTCATTCGAACTCATCTACACCACCACACAGGCTGGCGAGGATGATGTCAGTATGGAAGGAGATGTCAGCCCGCAATCCAATGGAAAGTTAACGCTGGATACCGAGTTCCTGGAAACGAGAAAAGATCAGTGTGAGTCGTTCGTTCCTCTGCGCTCGGAATGATGTATGCCTGATTGGGTAGTCAAGCAAGTCTTTCCCACTCTGGACGTGATTGGATGGTACACCACTGGGTCGGAGCCCGGTGCAGAGGATGTGCAATTGCACCAGCAGGTAAGCTAAGTTTAGACCATACGGAACGTTGCTGATGATGCGCAGCTCGCGGCGGTGGTCGAATCACCTATTCTCCTCCTTTTCGACCCATCGCCTTCACCCACCGCTCAAGATCTCCCGATCAAGATATATGAATCCGCCTTGTCGGAAAGCGCAGCAGAAGATCGGGATCCGAAAGAGACTTTCGTGCAGCTGGCATACGGAGTCGAAACAGGCGAAGCGGAGAGAATAGCGGTCGACGGAGTTTCAAGAGGTGGGCAAGGGGAAGATGATGATAGCGGAGGTAAGACTTTCGTCTCGACATCTGGCTATACTGACCAAAGCTGTCGGTAACATGACAACGCAGAGGAACGCTATCAAGATGCTGTATGACCGTATTGCCGTCATTTCCGAATATATCACCAGTGTGACAAACAGCGAGTAGAGACTCCTAACCACCAAGATGCGTCTGACTTTAGAAAACGTCGCGCCAGATCACGACCTTCTCAGGCAAATCTCATCCCTTGTGGCTACCCTGCCAACTATCGACGCCCCAGAGTTTAGGAAAGAGCTCGAGACAGTAAGTGCACCCGCTGATTCACGGATTTGGTGGCTGACATTTAAGGAATACGAAGACATTCAGTTGACAGCTTACTTGTCGAACATCACAAAACAATTGAGCGCGCTGAACGATGTAAGCCCCTTACGATAGCCGATATACTGACGGCAGTACACTGAGAAACACCACACGTTATACCCTCCCGCTTCGACTGACGACTTTGGGGGTGGAACAGTAGCTGCACAGGGTCAAAGACCTTTCGGCCGTCCTGGAAGAAGAGGACGCGGTGGACCTTTCTCCGGGCTCACGTGAGCCAGATCGCCGGTAAAAGTGTGACATTCGTTCCAGAGGAGCATTGTGAGATATGACCAATCCGGAGTGAATTTGTATATTGCACGTGTATAAGAGACGAGACAAGGCGGATGATGACATGCATGTCCATGCTGAACACATGCATAGCATTGTGTCAGATCGGTGTTGAATATTTACTTGTCGGAGCAGAAGCTTATTGTCAAAGCGTTCTCGAAGTCCGGCTTTAAGGCTCGGTGACGTCTCTTAGCAAAATGGTAAAACGGCCACTTTGGTATGAAGCCCAATCCTAATTTCAGGATCGAATGGTATTCACATGGTTACATAGGCTACAGAGACTACTGTATACGATAAATCGAAGGCTACTGACATGTATAGCTACAGTGCATCGTCCCGTGTATGTGATTATGCAATAACCTTCCTCTCCTCACATGATTGTCCTTTCACAACCTGTATCTTTCCACACCCCTTCCCCATCAAGTCCACTGTCATTTACTGATGGTCCTGGCAAGTATCTATGTGATCCAATAGGTTCTGTGCGTCTTCCCAGCGACGACGGCGAGATGTACCAAACGATGTAATGTCACAGGATCGAGAGTGGCGAGTGTTGCTGCTGTGCCAGAGGATGTTGATGTGCCGTCTTAGGCGAATGAGCCTTTTTCCATGGTCGTAACGCAGCTGGGTAGGCTATCTCGATCCAGCCGAATCGGCCGTAATGAGCTTCTGGAATGGTAAGAGGAAACCGCGGTGTCGACGCGAGATTTGTCTGTATCTGTTCGACCACTGGTTATTGAACAGCCAAGGCTCCTTCTTGTTGGACGACTGGATCTCCCTCGACATTTTCTGCTGGCAGCCGTGGACTGCATTGCAAATCCTGAGGGGTCGAGAAATCCCCCAAAGAACTTGAGGATCTTTCCTCGTTGTTTCTTGCGGCGAGTGTGTCTCGACAACGAAGAGTTCTTCGCGGACGAAACGAACTTGACGCTCTTCCGCAATCTTGTCGGCACTGAGGATATAATCTGGCTGATATTGGTGTTCCGTTGTGTGGTGGGAAGCTCGTATATCCCAACAGTCCCTTTTGTGCCCGCACCAAGACTGTCGGTTTCGGTACCATTCAGGTATCGCTGTACGAATCGATCATGCCGAGGCTGAGAGGTGTCGAGCTCGTAGACTCCCCTCCTTGAATTGGTACATCCGAGTTCGTATACCGGTCTCGATGTTCCGTCGACCTCGAAGGGCGAGTCAGGGGTCGAAGTAGCGATGTCTGTGACACGTGTAGACACGGTTGTTTCCAGTTCGTGTGCTGCTTCGACTCCCCCCATGGTGCTCGAGATCGGCTTGGATGAGGCGGAATTGGAGGAGGGTAGATCTGCCCAGGAGTAGGTGCTTGTTCTGGGGCGGTGGCCGGAGTGGCCGGGTAAGGCGACCAATCCGATACGTCAGTATCGCTTGCGTACGAAGGCCTTGTATCGATTGATGAATCGCTTCGGGTGGCGTCTGGGGAACCAGCTCCGATCGCATAAGCAGGAGGCTCGGATTCTTCGTTGGTAGACGTATAAGCCGGTGGCGCCTGGCTATGGAATGTCGACTCAAGAGTATCCAGCGATAGTCTAGACCTAGGCGGTAGACTACCGGAGGATCGAGGTAAGGACGAGGAATGGGCCATACTATCCAAATAGCCCTGAAGCAGATGGACATCTTCATGCCTTCCCTGACTCAGCAATTCGTGGAAGACAGGGTGAGCCGCTCCCACAGACAACAAGTCTCGTTGCTCCGTATCCAGGATGGTGCGAAGCTCATCGCTCTGACCGTGTACTCCAGAGTTAGAAGATCTGAGATAATTGAGGAAAGAGTTGATAGGCGAAGAAGGATCTTTCAAAGCGACGGCGTATCTGTCGGCTGTTCGTATGAGGCTGGATATATGTGCCGTGCCCGATGGGATATATGCATTGGGCGAGAAAGAAAGGTCGGTACGATTCCAGGCGGTGAGCAGAGGATCGGAGGTCGTGGAACGGGTGGCCATGTTGATGCAAACCGCCCCAGAATGAAAGAATGTAAACTTGTGATGGCCGAGAGCTCAGGGGGCAAGATCGTTTGCTGTAAAAAATGGCTCTTGCAGGATCGGGAGTTGGGAGGTAGAGTGTGCTGGTGAATGGGCAAAAGCAAGAGTATTCTCAGTGGCAAGGCAGATAAATAGGCCGGCGCACTCTGTACCGCTCATCGTACAAGCATCCTTCCGCTTGAGCTTTCAGACTTCCATCTCATTTGGAAGCTTCACCGCTTCAAAGGATCCCATCGCCCCCGAAGCCAAAAATAAAACGTAAGAGTTTTCAGATCCGTTAAAGCTGTGCTTGGCCTTCTTTTGGGCCTCGACGTGTCATAGGTCTCCGGCGGGTGTAGGAGAAGCGGATGACCGAGGCGTTTCAAACGGCCGGTGGAACATGGGAGAAGGATCTACTATACTACGGACGATGGTGGGGAGGATGAAGTAGCTTCATGGTAGCTCGGCGAATGTCCTAGAGTTTTGCTCTTGGCCCTCATTGTGATCAGGATTGCGGGCACAGAGAGATCCTTTGAGTGTCCGGTATATGGCGGTTAGGGCAACACAAACGAAGTCTTTAGCTCGGGTATGAGGGTCAGAAAGACATGCTTTGGATGCATCAAGTGATCCTGAGTGTCTTCATCCCTAGGTATGGCGCTGTGAATGCGCATACATCAGTAGACCGCAGCTTCAAGACAAACCACGACCTCTGCCACAATGAAATGTGCCATACTCTGTTTCACAGCGCAGCTCTGCGCTGGTCGCGCAGCATAGCCCAAGAAATCGGTGGGGAAGCTCGTGGTACATCCTGACTCGCGGTGTAAGTTTCTGTCTTGCACTGACACGCATTGGGCAATGAGTAGAATGAGTAGCGCGGAACAGCTTGAGGGTCGGATGGAAAAGCGAAAGCCAATCGAGAACCAAATAAAACCGGCATTCCTCATCTTCACGTTTCAGATTCTGACATTCACCCTCTGCACGTCTGATCGTAGGGCGAACACCTCATCCCTCTTCATACACCCTGCACTTTCCAGTCAAACGTCCACAGTATCACTAGAGAACGATTGGGCAGAATGGATTTTGGGTCTATATCAGGACGAGGGAGCATGAGGCGTAAGCAATCTAATGTTAGTCGATCCTCTATACACCTCTGCGAATATGGAGTGAATCATATGGAGGTCTTGGGTCTTTTATAATCCTCGCTGACCTCTAGTCCATACTAGGAGCGTTCAATAAACCCAGTGCCTCCCGGACATCCGCGATCACCTCCAACTCAAGTTCGCAAGCGTCTCAATCCTCCTCGGCCTTTTACTACGCCCAAGTGCAAACACCGCCAACATCGGCCTCCTCCCATTTACCCGATCGACAGTCGTTCGAGTTCTCTCCCGAGGTATCGGAAACAGCTTCCACGCGTACCATGTCATACTCTGCCGGTGCGAATGGGACCGTAGGCTCGCGTTCCGTCTCGGGAAGCACCATTGGGCCCCAGCCAATGAGTGCAGGCGTAGGACAGGGAGGCATGTCAAATCCAGCCAACAATCCGGGAGTTAGTGCCGGTGGGACAACAGGTGGGGAGAAGAAAGTCGTCATTCGAAAGCCAGAGGATGTGTTTCGGGTAACGAGAGATAGGTTGTTCTCATGGAGCTACATGATGCAGTGGTATCAAGGGTGAGTCTTCAGTCCGCACTCTTGTCTCTCTCCGTGTATGGATCGTATACATCGCCTCCAGAGTCGCGCATATATGTTAGGGCCATCGACTGACCTACAGCGAAATACATTGGTTCAACACGGTCAAGGTATCACGATCAGCATTGGAGAACACGCTCGGCCCGTCAAAAGTCGATACCAGAGCACGTAACCTCTATATTCTGGGTACGAGTCTCGGCCCGCTCTTCGACATCACTTCTTCGGCCGACTACCTGAAAGCGGTCATGAGGTTGCTGGATGAGTGGGAGACTTATGTCGAAGGGAAAGGGCCAGGTGTTGTAAGTGTCTTGCTTCCACCCACGCATCTGGAACAAGCCTCTGTGCACTGGCGGAGATGCGGAGGGATCGTAAACATAGAGGGAGGGCTCAAACACTCGCTGACTCCACAGAAAACCCTGTTCAGAGGGCAAAAGGCAAGAAAATCTGTCACACCTGGAATGATCAACGATACATCCTCCGGGATCGTCGAAGGCGATTCGCTCATGCTGAACCTTCATGTGGTAAGTCTTTAGCGCTTCGATCATCCCACCGGATCACACTCACTCATCTTACAGCCGTTCTGCCCCGACTTTTTTCAGTGCCACGCCATCTTCTGTTCGATGATCCGCGATGTCTACAAGAAATTCCTTAACATGGTACTTCCCACAGATCCCCGCTTGAACCCACAAGAGCGCTTCTCTGTCCCACCCGCACCACGGTCGTCTTCCGACCCTAATAGTCTGTTTCATCCTTCCACTATCATCCAATCTGCGCCGATCGATTCCGGCTCAAACCCCCTTTCACCCGTCTCGACCACCCACAGTCAACACAGCGATGGCCCGCACGGGCAATCCTCGACCAACGCACTCAGCTCGAAAGACGATCCTCTTGCCCTTGGTCCAAATCCAAAATTTCAGACGACGCAACAGGATGCGTTCCAAGCGCTGCTTACGGGCGAGCTGGGAGGTGATCATATGTTGATCGGCGATGGGCAGAAGTTGACGGTCCCACTCGTCGAGATGTTCGTCAAGGTCGACGCGAGACTCAAGGTGAGGACTACACCTCCCCTGTCAACAGCATAATCCAACCGTCTCTTTAAGCGGCAAGCAAGCAAAGCTGACTTAGCAGAAGCTCTTCTCAGGTCTCATTCGTGAAGGTGACGCGTTGGCGCGCAAGGTACTGGACGAAGAGCTGGCCGCTTTGACAGCATCTCTTGCAGGTGGACCACCTATCAAGTTTGACTACAATAAGGCCTTGAGCGGACATGGCCAATCGATTGCTGGATACGATTAAAGTGTGGCAGAAATCTTGAAACTGGTGTCCAGTTGCTTCGATAATAGTCACCTCGAAATAGTTTAGCCAGATGTTGTACTTTAGATCGTTTACGCCTTTTACGACGATTTATGAATTACATGTACTCCTGACAAGGATAATAAGCTTTCTTATACAAAAAATGATACACAAAGAGCAGTCTCTGCGATACTGACGGTTTCTCAAGCGACAGCAGCGGTCTTTGCGACAGCCGGAGGAGGCATAGCCACCTTGTCGCTTTCCGCTGCGTTCGCCTTGACGTCCTTGGCAACCGCCTTGCCCTTCCCTTTCGTATCTTCCCCAACCTCAACCTTTGCCTTTTTCTTTTTCTTCAGCAAACCCGCAGCGACCGCACTCCGTACGTTGTCCTTGATCTCCCTACTTTCCTCGAAAAATTTGTTATCGTCGAATCGGTGCTTCTTCCTTGCAATCTCCTCAATGTCGACCTCGGCCAATCTCTTGTTGGCGACGGCAACGGAGCTCGATCCAGAAGCCGAGCCTGAACCAGACGCTTCAGCCGAGGTGGAGGTGGATGGGCCGGAGTCGTCCGGCGTCGTCAAGCCTAATGAACGTTCGAGTGCTTCTAACTTGGCTTTCTCCGCAGCAACCAGCGATGCACGTAGTCCCGGGGTAGTCTCGAGCAGCTCTGCTTGTCTACAAAGTCAGCTTGCACACTCGCTACTGCAGTGTAAGCGCTGCTCACCGTTGGGCTTCTTTGATGGTGCTCAGGCGTCTTCCTGATAAGTCTCGACAAGAATCCGTGTTCGTATTTTTTCCTGATGACATTCTACCTCCGGCTGCACGGAGTTGAGACCCGAATCCTCCTTTTCCACCGAGTAACCTGGCGCTGACGAACAACTCGATGGGATGGGTTGGAGAGGCATGTTGGAGTGATGATAGGTGTGATAAAGGGTCGAGGGGTGCGGATGAGCGCGTGTGAAGGTATGTTTGAGATGTCGATAGCGCGGATGGAAGGGGGAGGTCGGAAAGGGGTGTTGAGGGGGACAGGTGGAGGCTCAAAGGAGAAAGCGGGGTAGGCAAGTTGACAAAGACTTGGACTGTCATGATTAATACGTTCGATGTGTTGATCGTTGGTAATAGAAGCGTTTTGCGATACGACTATCAGCTGTGTAATGTTGATAGGGTGAAAGATGAGCGAGTACGCGCCGTGATAGAGGTGAGTGGCAAGTGGGTGGCGAATGGCGGTATTACGGCCTAAGCTGTAGTGTGGCACCTTTAAACCCATCTCGGCCAAGGACGTGGCCCGGACTTGCTGTCATTGACAGTTCACCTTGACGCCTTCGTATTGATCTGTAGTCACACGCATCCCGTTCACCGTCCGCCCAAGACGTCCACGACATCCCATACAGTAACCCACAATGGAAGTCAACAAAGAGGAAGCTTTACGATGCTTGTCAATAGCGCAAAAACACCGTAATGGCTCAAACCTCCCATCCGCCCTGAAATTCGCCAAAAAGTCGGTTTCGCTATATGAAACTCCGGAAGGTAAAGCCATGGTGGTAGTCATCGAGAGGGAGATTTCGACAGGTGGATCGTCTTCATCGTCACAGCCCGCAGGAGCCAGCACGAACGGCACGCCGGGAGCCAACGGTGCGAAGTCTACGGGCGTGGAGGAACATGTGACAAGCGCGAAATCGCGTCCTGGACATGCCGGAAGCGGGACAGCCCCGAAAGCTGCTACAGCTGAGGACAAACCAAAAAAGAGGGAGTACACCCCAAAACAGATGGAGGTGGTCAAGCGGGTCAAGGCGTGCAAACATCACGACTATTATGAGATCTTGGCAGGTGAGTGTAACAGGTCAGCACCATGGAAGGCGGAAGCTGATGGTAGTCGAGCGGAGATGCGAGGAGAACGACGTGAAAAGGGCGTACAAGAAGGTTAGCTTCATAGGTCTCCTAGCTCCAAGCTAACGTGCAGCTCGCTTTACAATTACATCCTGATAAGAAGTACATAACATATTTTTCCTTGACTCAGGGCTATGCTGATATTTAGCGGTGCACCAGGTGCAGATGAAGCCTTCAAGAGTAAGTCGATCAAATGCTGGATGTGCTACGTAGCTGACTGAGAAGTGGTATCGAAAGCATTCCAAGTACTTTCGGACACAAACTTGCGAGCAGCTTTCGACTCAAATCCGCATGCTGATCCAACGACGCGTGGCGGAGGAGGTGGAATGTCCGGGAGATCGGCATCAGGTTTTGGGCACCCTGGGTTCTCCAGTGCAGGTGGTTTCCAAGGAGATATCGACCCGTCCGACCTCTTCAACATGTTCTTCGGAGGCGGAGGGGGCGGTATGGGCGGCAATGGTTTCGGTGGCGCCAATGGTGAGTCTGGCTGTTTCCTACAGATCTTTGGACCTCACTCATTTCAGTGTTCACATTTGGAGGCCCAGGAGGATTCCAAGCTCGTTATGGTGGCCCACCACAACGGCGACGCACCGCTCAAACGCCCGACGAAGGCGCTTCTCCCATGATGGCCCTCCTGCCCATGTTTATTCTCTTCGCATTCGCTCTCATCTCCATCATCCCAAGTCTTTTCTCTTCGGCTGGAGATCCTGATCCGAAATACTCTTTCACACCAAGCGGGGACCTCAACGTTCCAAGAAGTACTTGGCAAAGGGGTATCTCGTACTATGTCAACCAACCTGAATGGGAGCAGTCCGCTATCTGGCAGACAGTACCGGAGAACAAGAGAGGCGACACGAACGCGGCGATGTTCAGTCCGAAAGTACGATCGTTTGAACGTAATGTGGAAGGAGTCTACATTCGAGCTTTGCAGAATGAAGTAAGCAGGATTTTTTTATCCTTCAGATGTAGCTGATCCCAGTGCGAGCTCTTCGAATCTCGACAACAGCAGAAAATCAACGATGCCGCCGGGTTCTTTGGTATAGGTGCGGACTTTGAAAAGATCAGGTCGTTGCGTGCGGAGAAATCTCCTTCGTGCGAGCAGCTGCGGTCTTGGGGATTACAGCAAGCTCAGTCGCAAAGGTTCTAAGCGTGGGGAGTACTGGTGCTGAGGGATGGAGGAGCGGCTTGGGCTGGATCGTACAATCAGTATAGATCAGAACGCTGTGTATAGCAGCGTCATTTGTATGTATGTCTGATTTCCGGTGATAAAAGATGAGCAAGCACGGCCGAAACAATCCGGCGATCGCCGGGAGGGGTGTTGCATACAAATTTGATCCCGCTACTTCCGGTGGAGGAACGTAAAAAGTTGCTCATCCTCACAAGCCGACCTCAACCAACTTTCTTACGTCTTATCGTTCTACGCTCCTCAGCCCACAGCCCGAGGGGTTATAGAACAATGGCGATAACTTTCGATCCCCTATCGCCCTCTCAGGCCTCTTCTTCTCACCCTCATCCGGACAAATCGACTTTCCGAACCTTGACGCGAGAAAGACAGTTCAGGCATCCGCCAGTGAACAAGTCGGATGTGCCCGCGCTTGATGAACTCGTCAAACCCCACTTGGAGAGTTTCAATGCGCTGATTGAGGATGAAGGAAACGGAGGCAAGGGGTTGTTGCAGTTGGGAGTGGAAGATATCGGAGAGAAGAGCGTTTTCGACGGGAAAGGAGATGACGAGCGACCGTGGGGGAATAAGATCTCTTGTGAGTGTTGCAATGCCTCCGGCTCTGGCAGATATTAGACTGTGGAGTCTTGCAATGTGGAGCCCATATGTTGAATGGAGGATATGGTGTACAAATCGTGATGAGATGCCGAAGCAACGCTGACGGTAGACCGTATTGACAAGGTCATGCTGTCTAAACCGCTCGTTTCCGACCGCGACAAGCTCGCTACCGAGCGACGAATCTTCCCTTCTGAGGTATGTTTGCAAACATTTTGCGGTTGCACAGGGCTTTGCTGACATTTCAGGCTCGAGAACGATTAACCACTTACCGATCAAAGCTTAGCGTCGTTATCAAGTGGAAAGTTTACGATGAAGATGGATCTGCAAAGGAGCACGAGGAAATCAGAGATTGTGGTCTGTTGCCCATCATGGCCAGGGTGAGTTGAATGAGGCTGTTGACTGAAGTTATCGTGTGCTAATGCTAGTCTGTCCGATGTAACCTGCGCGAACTCCCTGCGTCCGAGCTTGTCAAGCACGGCGAAGAATCCACTTCTTTCGGAGGATACTTCATTGTCAACGGAAACGAAAAACTCATCCGATACCTCGTTCTTCCCCGTCGCCATCACCCTCTCAACCTGTACCGACCGTCTTTCGCGAAACGAGGAGCTGGATATTCGGCATACGGATGCCAAATCCGTTGTGTCCGACCGGATCAATCTGCCGTGACGAACACGATCCACTACCTCAACACGGGTGGTGCCACGCTTCGATTCGCTTGGCGCAAAGTCGAATACATGATTCCCCTCATGCTCGTTCTTAAGGGGCTGGTTGATGCTAGCGACAAGGAGATTTTCGAGGGTCTCGTGCAAGGAGAATACGACAACACGTTCTTGACGGACCGTGTCGAGCTGCTGCTGCGAGGACAGAAGGTCTGGGGTTTGAAGACGGGAATGCAGTGCTTGGATTACCTTGGAGACAAGTTCAGAGTGGTCCTGGGATGTCCGGACGACTGGAGCAACGCTCAAGTGGGAAGTTTCTTGTTGAAAAAGGTGGTTCTTGTCCACCTCCCTGCGCCGAGGGACAAGTTCAGGATGCTCCTGTAGGTTTCCGTCATACCTTGTCACGAATCATGTTGACGATTAGGTTCATGCTGCGAAAGTTGTACTCTGCGGTTTCTGGGGCAAGCTGCGCCGACAATCCGGATTCTCCGCAACACCACGAGGTTCTTTTGCCAGGATACCTCTACGGAATGATCATTAAGGAGCGATTCGACGAATGCCTTAACAGTATCAAAGCGCAGATCAACCAGGACATCCGTCAGAATAAGACTCGGGATTTCAGCTCTCGTAAGCGTTTTTGATTCTGTCACAAGGCGCTGCTGACCCGTAGCTCGCTACTTCCAAAACGTTCTGCAGAAGACAAATTGGGACATCGGACAGAAGCTCGCTTATTTCCTTGCCACGGGAAATCTCGTCTCACCAACCGGTCTCGACTTGCAGCAGACTTCGGGATACACGATTGTTGCTGAAAAGCTGAACTTCTACCGATACCTCTCGCATTTCCGATGTATCCATCGGGGAGCTTTCTTCGCTGAGTTGAAGACGACGACAGTTCGAAAGCTGCTTCCAGACTCGTGGGGTGGGTACCAGAGTTCTGAGGAATGGGCATCATTGACACTGCAGGTTTCTTGTGCCCCGTTCACACGCCCGATGGATCGCCTTGTGGTCTTTTGAACCATCTTTCCCACACTTGTAAACTCGTCACTGACACCCTTGACGTCTCCAAAATCCCCTCTCTCCTCACATCGCACGGTATGACTCAGGTCTTCGCTGCCAACCTCGACGGTAAACGTACCGTTGTCATTCAGCTCGATGGACGAGTTATCGGTTGGTCCTCCCCTGCCAAATCTAAAACCCTCGCCAACCTTCTTCGTAAACTCAAAACCGAAGGCGATAAACGCGTCCCACTGGACCTCGAGATCGGTTATGTTCCAGTGACCAAAGGAGGCCAATATCCTGGTCTCTACCTCTTCAGCTCCCGCGCGAGGATGATGAGGCCTGTGACGTACCTCGAGAACGGCAAGCTCGACCATGTGGGATCGTTTGAGCAGGTATACATGGACGTGGCGTGTACCAAAGAGGAGATCGAGAAGGGTGTATCGACACATGTCGAGCTTGACCCTACCAGCATGTTGTCGGTCATCGCCAACTTGACGCCGTTCTCTGATTTCAACCAGAGTCCTCGTAACATGTACCAAGTGAGTTGACTGGGAGACTATCAAAGTGAAATAGCTGACGACAGTGTCAAATGGGTAAACAAACCATGGGTACACCCTCAACCGCTTTGAGCAAGCGAACAGACAACAAGATGGTAAGCTTCCGTGATCGGTCTCTTGGAGTGAATCTGACATATAGTACCGACTCCAGTCTGGTCAAACCCCGGTTGTCCGACCGAACCTGCACAATGAGTACGGATTCGACAATTTCCCCAACGGTACCAACGCCATTGTCGCCGTCATTTCCTACACTGGATACGATATGGAAGACGCCATGATTCTCAACAAGTCTGCACACGAGCGAGGTTTCGGTTACGGAACAGTCTACAAGTCTGACATCTTCGACCTGAAAGACGTTCCAGGTGCTGGCAAGTCGGCTCAGCCTACCTTGCACTTCGGAATGGGCAAGGATGTCAAGGAAGACTCTGACTGGAACATGTTCATTTCGAAAGACGGTCTTCCGCGCGTTGGCACAAAGGTCGTAGCGGGTGATCCCATTGCTGCCTACACAGACGACATCACCGGCCGTACTCGTGTGCACAAGTACAAGGGTGACGAAATGGCTTACATTGACGAGGTCCGAGTTCTCGGTTCTGATTCTGGTGATTCGGAACTCCAGAAGATCCACGTCAAGCTTAGGATCCCCCGTTCGCCCGTTATTGGAGACAAGTTTTCCTCCAGGCACGGACAAAAGGGTGTTTGTTCGCAGAAGTTCCCGGCGATCGACATGCCATTCTCCGAATCTGGAATGCAGCCGGATGTTATCATCAACCCGCATGCTTTCCCTTCGCGTATGACGATTGGAATGTTTGTGGAGAGCATTGCGGGTAAAGCGGGGGCTTTGCACGGTATGGCGCAAGATGCGACGCCTTTCAAGTGGGTTAGAGTTGGGGTATTCTTGGCACAAACTGATGATAGATTCTCCGATAACGACCGACCGACCGAGTACTTCGGAGAACAACTCAAAGCGGCTGGATACAACTACCACGGAAACGAACCGATGTACAGTGGTATCACGGGGGAAGAGTTCCATGCGGACATCTACCTCGGATTGGTCTACTACCAGAGATTGAGACATATGGTCAATGACAAATTCCAAGTCAGAACTACAGGGCCAGTCGACCCGTTA
The DNA here is from genome assembly GCA_035773095.1 of Papiliotrema fonsecae. Taxonomy (NCBI): domain Eukaryota; kingdom Fungi; phylum Basidiomycota; class Tremellomycetes; order Tremellales; family Rhynchogastremaceae; genus Papiliotrema; species Papiliotrema fonsecae. Next base: position 287,602 of record JAHRBW010000007.1, read on the forward strand.
ACACGACAACCAGTCAAGGTGAGTTTACTGCTTTTCTTGCCTCTTCTTCCTTTCCTCTGTCCTACAACCGCAATTTCATAACGATATTTGCATGACCAATGCTGACCACTAGGGCCGAAAACGTGCCGGTGGTATCCGATTCGGAGAAATGGAGCGTGATGCGCTGATCGCCCACGGAACGTCTTTCCTCCTGCAAGACAGGTTGATGAACTGTTCGGATTACTCTACCGCTTGGGTCTGCCGGAAATGCGGTTCGCTCGTTTCGCTCGGATTTGACGAGCTGGCGGGTAAAGAAGGCGGAGGCGAGTACTGCCGGATTTGCGAGAAGGATGAGCGGGAAGCGAGAGAGGGAACCGTTAGCGCCAAGGTCGAAGGCAAGAAGGAGGGTGTGGTTGCGCGTGGGGAGAGACGAGGGAATATGGATGTTATTGCTGTTCCCTGTGAGTGTGCGAGAGCTTGGAGATGATGACTGTGCTGATTACAGACGTGTTCAGGTACCTATGTGCGGAGATGGCGTGTATGGGTATCAGGCTTAACGTCAGCGTGACGTAGCGGAGAGTTGGCCAGTATATCTATTGCAAGTCGTCGTCTTGGGCAGAGCATATCGTTTCAGCATGTATACCATTGGATCAGAGGTTTTGTTGTGCTGGCAGCTAGTTCTAAGAGTGTCCAAAATGCCCGTGTCTGAGCATGCGCACACGCTGCACCCCCTTGATATGGTTACAGGCGTGGTGAGTAACCAGATAGATACCGGCGGTAATCGCTTAATTACGTTTCGGTCAAATCCGACACTAGAATTCGAAAACACGTCACTCCCAGTTCGAAATGCTGCCTCCGGGCGATTTTCGAATTTATCAAGCGACGGTAGGGCATGGGGATGATGGGTTAAGGGCGATAGATGCTTTCTTTGGACTTTTTATTTCTTGCACTGTAGAAACAAATTATAATTGTAAAAAAGCAGATCATGTCACTGATCAGAGGGTGAGTCTCTGGCGCTGAGCAGAGGCGGTATGATCGCCTTGAGATAGAGCTCGACTTATGAGCTGAAGATTACGTGCGGGATGAGCTGATATCAGATCTCGAGCTGTTCCAGCTCTGCGGTCGCAGACTGTTCAGCGCCGATTTGTCACTTCAAGCGTGATCAAGGCGGAAAACAAGAATCTGATTCCTATCAGGTAAGCTCACCACTTGACTGACGCGTGGGAACGTGGTTGATCGCAGAACAAACTTGAAAGGTCAGTCGCGGTCCTCGCAGAGTACTTGGGCGATCTTTCCGTGGAAAAGACAAGCAGAGGAGAGCAAGGATGGGGCTGATATATAGGTAGCGCGCTGTTAAACACCCCTCGAGTGAGTCGTGTCTTTCAAAATGACGGAAATGCGCTGACAGTCAGTTAAACAAGGTATGTCTACCCATCCCGAGCGGTCGCTACATTGCTTTGCACACCTTGACCTCAGGGAGCCGGTTTCACCCGTGAGGAACGTTCAATCTTCGGTATCGAGGGGTTCCTCCCTTACGACGTGCATTCGCTCGAGAAGCAGTGTTTGCGAGCATGGAACCAGCTGTTAAAAGTGGGTCCAAATCCCAGCAACGGACCTTCGCTGCCAGACCTCGAGGGTCGGCCGTATGCTCCACGGGAGTAGCAATGCCGTTTGCCTTCGTGAAGAGAAAACTAGCTAAGACTGACAACAGCAACCCTCTGTCATCCTCAAACACGCTTTCCTTGCCTCTTTGCGGGATCAGAACCAGGTCCTGTTCTACCGACTCATGCAGGATCACCTTAAGGAGCTCCTGGGTATTTTGTACACGCCAGGTGCTGCTGAGGCTGTTGCGCAATATTCATCGCTTTTCCGTCGCCCAGTGAGTATCTTTTGCTTTTGAAAATTTCGTTAGACGAGTCTCCACATCGTGCAGTCAATCGCCAACGAAGAAGAGTCGACGCTGACGTACAGATCGGATGTTTCATCGTACGCCTCCGCCTTTGCTCAAGTCCCAGCCCGAGAACTAATGCCTAGTCTTTCCCGAACCAAGACGGTATGCGGGCGCAGCTCCAGTCCCATCTGTCAGACGTAAACAGAACCGCCGATGTGGGGTATGACGCTGGAAACCCCAATGATGCGATTGATTTGGTCGTTGTCACGGATTCGGAGGCGATTCTGGGTATTGGAGGTGAGTCGGTTGGATCTCAATGGTCTTGATCCAATCCCGCCGATTTCTCCTTTCAGCCTGGGCGAGCGGTCGAAGAAGCCAAACACTGCTTGACCACGCCGCTAACGACCAGACCAAGGAGTCGGAGGCATCACCATTTCAACATCAAAATCCGCCCTTTACACGCTCGGAGCCGGAATCAACCCAAACCGAATCCTCCCCGTCGTTCTCGATTGCGGAACGGACAACCACGCCCTTTTCTCCGACCCGCTGTACATGGGCTGGAAGAGGACTCGTCTAAGGGGAAAGAACTACGACAACTTTATCGACAACTTTATCAAGAACTGTCGAGAGTTGTTCCCGAACGCGGTCATCCACTTCGAGGACTTCGGAATGGCCAACGCGCATAGATTCATGGAGAAATACAAGGATATCCCAATGTTCAACGACGATATCCAAGGTACTGGTGCCGTCGCGCTTGCCGCCCTGCTTGCGTGAGTCGATTTGGAGAGCGACATCTGGACCAAGCTGATGACAGCGGTATCAAGGTATCGGGTCAGAAACTCGCCGACCAGCGTATCCTGATCTACGGAGCTGGTTCCGCCGGCATGGGTATCGCCGATCAAATCAAGGATGGTCTGATGATCCTTGAGGGATTGGACAAGGACGAAGCAGCGCGTCGATTCTGGTGTGTGGACAGAAATGGGTTGTTGGTCGAGTCGATGGGCAATGGATTGCGACACGCCCAGATGGCGTACGCAAGGCCAGATGCCGAGGTCGAAGACTGGCCAAGAGAGAACCCAGAGCAGAACGCGCTGAGATTATTGGACGGTGCGTTGGCCTTCCGAGCAGACACCTTGTCGGGAGCAGTCAGGGGCGAGGACTGACGAGTAGTTGTCAGGGCAGTCAAGCCAACTGTGCTTATCGGTACATCGACCCACACGCGAGCGTTCAACGAGGAGATCATCCGTGAGATGGCTAAGCATGTCGAGCGACCGATTATCGTGAGTGAACAGTCTGAGCTGCTTTCTTTCGACCTCCTTCTCGTGGTCTAGCCGAGTTGTTGCTGATGCCAGTTCCCCATGTCCAACCCTACCGCGCTGTGTGAGGTCGACCCAGAGGATGCGCTTGCATGGACTGAAGGCCGGGCCCTCGTCGCTACTGGTTCGCCATTCTCGCCTGTCACTCTACCCAACGGAAAAGATTGTAGGTGCACCTCGAAACCATTTCCCTCCTTCTCCTCTCCTATTATTGGAATCCGTACTGATGTCTCAGACGTGGTCGCCCAAACCAACAACGCCCTCATCTACCCCGCGCTTGGTCTGGGTGCTATCCTTTCCCGAAGTAGAACAATCTCTCCCTCCATGATCATGGCCGGTGTCAACGCCCTCTCGTCTCTTTCCCCCGCGCTTACCAACCCGGAAGCATCGCTGCTACCTGATTTGGCAGATGTCCGATCGGTCAGTGTGACTGTCACGGCGGGTGTGGTGAGGCAGGCTGTCGAGGAGGGTAACGCGACGGATGAGCAGACGATCAAGGTCGTCAAGGGTCAAGGAAGTCAGACCCTCGAGGAGTACATCAGGGTGAGTCGATGGGTTGTCGGCCTGCGTAGTGCTGACGTTAGACCCGAATGTGGGATGCCGTGTATCGACCATTGGAGTTGGTCGACTAGGTGGTGTTGTTTGCTTCAGGATGCCGGTAGACTTAGAGGAAGGAGCAGGCTGCAGGGATTTTGTATCAATCTCGCATACTTTTATCATATTGCCCATCAACAGATACATTCTTGCGGAACAACTTTTTTACATTAAATTCGTTATTAACATGTATTGAGGCCGTTGTCGTTATTTATATATACACAATGCGTGTGATCGTAATATACAGGTACCCAACTCTGCAGCCAATTCTCACCCCCCAAGGCCTCCACCCAACGTTCTCCACAACACCGACTGTCGCTCGGTAAGCGACCCATTCTGCGGCAGGCCGTACGCGCGCAAAGTTTGATTCAGCTGTCGTTCACTGAGAGCTTGCACGCCGTGGAGAGTGGTCAGGCGGGGACGAACACCGCGCTGTCTGTGAGCTTCTGAAGTACCGACCCAATCATGAACGTACGGGAAGCACGCGGCCACCCACAGTGGGTACGGCCAGCAAGGGCTGGGCGGTGGCGCTCAAAACTCGATTCCTGGCCTGCAGAGACGTCAACAGGTGAGCCGGATGAGGAAGATAGATACGTACGACCACATCGGAGCGAGCCATCCGAGCTTCGAGTACGTCAAACCGAGCGTCTATCTGCTCGAATCCTCGATCCATGCGGTTGGACACGTCCGCAACGGTTTGTTGAACATCCGCAACGGTTTGTTGAAGATCGGCTTGGCCCTGCGCCAGCAGTGCGAGCGTATGGTTGATGGCGTTGATCGCCTCGACCAGCTCGGCGTTGCCACCTCCCATAACGCGGTTGTCTTCCCCAAGATCCGGACCAACGTGAACGGTGCGGGCTGGGGTTAGGCAAGATCGCACCCAATAATCATTCATATGGACTTGCCGTAATGAAAAGAGGCGACTACCCTGAGGGCTTCCGCTTCCTGCTTCATACCGGGCGTGTTGATTGATCTGGCGATGACCAGATCTGTGAAAGACACGATCCGCTCGAAGGTGGGAGTCTCTAACGGCAGCGGTACGATCCGGTTCAGTTGAGGATACGCCAAGAACAGGGGATCTTGCGCGAGAATATCCGGAATTTGTATGAACCGAAGGGCCATTATGTATGAGTATGCCGTAGGGTGTATTCGAGTAGGGTAGAGTGCAGTCATCCGGACGCGACGCGTTCAGCTTTTCAAACACAACTTGAACACGGTGATTACCGCTTTCGGTCAAAGCCGACCGGATTGGATTGGATTGGATTGGCCACCCGCCATCCCTCCATGTGCTACCGGTACTGTAGCCATACGACCCACATCAGGTACTCTTTCCAATTAGATACCTCACCTTTCCAACCCTATCTCATCTCTTCCCCACCATGCGCATTCAGTCACTCGTCCCCCTTCTCCCGTTGCTGCTCAGCACAACAGTCCTAGCCGCCCCAGGCTGGAAGATCCCCTCTGCCGGGGAGTTGGCCACACAGGCTTTCTCTGATGCTTCCGATTGGGTCCACCATGCCTTTTCCGGCGTGAAGGAAGAGGTCGATTCGATCAAGTACAGCGTTGATCAGCTCAAGACGGAGAAAGTCAACGTCAAAGGTATCGAGTGTGAGTCTGAATTACCTTGGTCAGACATGGCCTGATCACTAGACACCGCTCTTGCCCACCCGGCATTCCCGGAACATCGATTGCGTGTCGTCCACCCCAAATTGTGTGATCCTAGCGTAAAGCAGATTTCGGGATACCTCGATATTTCCGAGACTAGGCACTTGTTCTTCTGGTTCGAAGAGAGCAGAAACAAGCCATCAGAGGACCCATTGGTCCTTTGGCTGAACGGTGGACCGGGATGTTCTTCCACCACCGGTCTCTTGTTCGGTCAGTCACAGAATACTCAATATGGATCAAACTGATAGGCAGAGCTTGGCGGATGCAATATCGCCAATGAAGGACAAAACGTCACCCACAACAAGAATTCTTGGAACAGTATCGCCAACACCATCTTCCTCGACCGTGAATTAACCTTGCATCTCAAGTCCGATAGAGGTTGATGACAGAACCTATTGGTGTAGGATACTCTTACTCTGACGAAGGAGAAGTCAACAACTCGCCCGCTGCTGCCGAGGATGTCTTTGCCTTCCTCCAGCTGTTCATCATGAACGTAAGTGATCGCTGCCCTAGGTCGTTTGTACGCTGAACAGCAGTTCAAGGAATACTCCAAGCTCGACTTTCATGTCGCGGGAGAATCCTATGCCGGCAAGTCTATTATACCATTGACTAGACAACTGCTGATCCGTAGGGACGTACATCCCAAACATCGCCGATGTCATCTTCAAGCACAACACTGCCCTCGAACTCGCTCCTCACCCGTCGCTCCCTGTGCTCAACTTCAAATCGGTCCTCATTGGGTTAGTAGAATGAGCCCCGCATGAACCTCTAACTGATGGCAGTAACGGCTTGACCGACCCCTACGAGCAATTCGGATCGGTCCCCGAGTGAGTGGAGACGGGTCGTCGCTTGATCACAGCTGACGTCCAGTTGGGCCTGCGACTCGCCTTATGCGCCATACACTGACCCTGAAGGGCCAGAGTGCACTTCTCTCCGGGCCAAAGCTCCGCGATGCCAGAACCTTATCTCGGGCTGTTACAAGTGAGTCCAGCAGGATAATGGACCTGTTCATTCACTCATGTTTAGGACCGGCTCAAAGTTCGCCTGTGTCCCCGCTGCCCTTTACTGCTGGTCCATGTTCAACGAGCTCCAAAACCTTGTAAAATGACATACCTTCCTCTTGTGGGTGGGCGCTGACCACAAGGGCCTCAACATGTACGACGTGCGGAAGACGTGCGACAGAGCCCCGGACAAGGATGGACAACTCTGTTACAAGGAGATGGGCTGGATGGAGACGTACCTCAACAAGCCTGAGGTCAAGAAAGGTGCGTCTGCGATACTGGTGATTTGTGCTAATGTCCAGAGCTCGGCGCTCCCGAGGCCGTTACCTTCGCCAGTTGTAACATGGATATCAACAAGGCTTTGTGAGTCGGCGAAAAAGCTAGCCGAAGGCAACTGATGGCAGCTTGCTGCAAGGAGATGCGATGCACTACGCCGGTGGACTGCTCAGTCCTTTGATTGATTCTGGTATCCGAGTTCTCATCTACTCTGGCGAGGCCGATATGTGTGAGTGTTGCCATAGCGGATGCTTGACGCAATCATTGACAGGCAGTGGTCAACTACATTGGATGCTCTCGAGTCGTCGACAATCTCGAGTCAAAGTACCTCTCCGCTTACAAAGCCGCCACTGTTTCCAACTTCACCGGCTCCGACGGTAAAGTTGCTGGATGGACGAAGAAGGCAGGTAAAGGTGCCGGAAACGTCGCCTTTGTCGCTTTCAACAACGCCGGGCACATGGTGAGTGTTCTGTCAGAGCGAAGAGAAGGTAGACTGACGTTCAGGTCCCCCACGATGACCCTGTCGGAGCTTTGACCATGGTGTCTCGCTGGATCAAGAACGAGCCTCTTGCTTAAATGCATCAAGTTGCGCCCATAGAAGTTAGTCTGAAAGCAGTGCCATGTGCTGTCGTGCGGTGAAAGACAAAGTAGAAGCGAAACACATACGGTATGGACAGTATCAAACATGCATGCATGATGTGTACTGCACAATTGCTGTCGCACGTGCTATAAGTAGCAGCTTCGTCAAGTAGTCGTCAATCCGCCGCCCCGTCTGTTTGTGACAAGACGACAGTCTCCTATCCCCTTCCTCTCAAGCTCGGCGTGTCAAGCGTCCGCGCTGCACAAGGTCACGTGTCGGTATGCCGAATACCATTCATCTCTCAATTCGCCTCGTCATCGAGCGTCTCTTCCGCATCATCCTGGTCGGCTTCCATCCCGGCACCGTTCACGCCATAAATGTCCCCGTTAATACCGTTGACACCGTTTGCCTCGTCCCCAGCCATCTCCTCCTCTTCCATAGGCTTGAACCTCTTCCTCCCTTCCTCGTCCCACCCGCCGTTGATGTCTAACAGCCAATCGTCGAAATATGGACAATCATCCGGATTGACCGGTCCCTTTTCTTCGCAAAACGTGAATTGGGGGCATTTCCCACACGGCACCTGGTCCTGACCGAGCGGCAGGCGATACTTGCTGATAGCGCGATAAACGACGTGCGGGTCGTCTAGGCTCGTCACGTCTGCTGCGCCGAATGCGGCATCTTGGGCCAGATCGAGGTTGACAATACGCGCCTTCCGCTTGGACTTGGATGTATCAAAGTCGGCATCGTCTATATCGTCTGAATCGATCGACGAGGCGGAATCGGATTCAGAGGAAGAATCGCTATCCGAGTCGGAATCGCTGTCGGAAGAAGAAGATGAGGATGATGAGGACGACGCGGTGGATGCGCGGCGTTTACGTTTTTTGTCTTTCTTCTTGGAACTCTCCGTGTCGTTGATATCTACCAGGGCGTCGCTGTCGTTATCCGATCCTGAGCCGGAATCATCGTCGTCAGAATCGTCACCCTTCTTCTTCTGCCAGTCAGCAAGAATTAACGGAGATTGAGAATCAACTTGCCCTCTTCTTATCCTTCTCCTTCTCCTTCTTCCTCTTCTTCTCCTTTCTCTTCTTCTTCTTCTCCTTCTCTTTCGCCTTTTTCGCCTCCTTCTCTTTCCGCTTCTTCTCCTTCTCCTTCCGCTTCTGCGCCGCCAATTTCTCCCGTTTCTTCTCCCGCTCCCGCTCCTTCTTCGCTTCCCGCTCGTCATCATCGTCGTCGTCGCTATCTCCGCCTTTGCGTTTCTTCCTCGGTCGATCATCATCGTCTCCCACTTCAAACATAACATCCTCATCCTCGTCTATGCCTGCGACAGGCTTGATAACCTCAACATGTCCGTCCAGTTCGAGCACTCGCATACACTCCATGACGTTTTTGAGGGATAAAGCCGCGGCTGTAATGTTGGATTTACGGACGAGTTTGAGCAGTTTGGTCGGAGTGTAGTACTTGGGCGTGCGGGCTATCGTGAAAATCGCATCTTCTCGGTGTTTCTTGTCTCCACGGCTCGCCTTCCTAGGCTGGGACTGCTGTGTCAACGCACAGTGTCAGTCAGTGCAGGCTGACTACTTACTGCTTCGCGAACACGAGCAAGCAGGTATTTGCAGATACCATCCACGAGCGCGGCATCGTACTCCTTGTTTCCATCGTACCACACACCACCGAGCAGCTCAGGGTCAGGCTTGAACTCGGCAGCTATGAACAATGGGATGGTAGGTTGCTGTGGGTTAGTTCATGCCTCGGCTTGATACGAGGCACAACGCGTGTGTACTCACATGGATACTCTTGAAGCTCTTGATCTGTCCACTCTTCTCCAACGCCTCAATAGCTTTCCGGATGACAGGAACAGTAATCTCGTTTGGCCCAATCTTGTTTCGGATTGCTTTTGACGTTATACCTTGACTGTTTGCATCCCGGATATACGTTAAACAGGCGTTCATCTCTGGGGTATTGGCTTGTTTTCTGCAAGTTGAGCTGTGCTTTCGCAGATTGGCGCAAAGTCAACTTACATGTTGGCTAGTTTTGGGTCTTTGTAGTAAAAGACGACATTGCCGTCTGTGCTACGGGTCGAGTAGATCAAATTCTTCGCCCTCAGCAAGACCACACGAACATTGGGACAGCACTTACATGCTTGATCAACCCAACGAGGGAGTTGACGACATCTTTCCCCTTTGTGCCCGGTAAACTATCCTCGATATGTTTCGCTGTCATCCCCTGCAAATCAGCTCACACTTCGTTATAACTCCACGGTGATCCCCGTATTCGAGTGTGCAACAGCGACTGACCTGCTCCTTCGCATTCTTGAGCTTTAAAAAGATGTCCTTCTGCAAAGCAGTGACCTGCGCCGTACCACCAGCGGCTCCTGCTGGCTTTGAAGGCCCCGCGGCCGCATTAGGGGCCGGCGCCATGTTTGGATCTGCTCAAAGCAGTTTTGGGTGTTGTATGGGGCAATAAACAACTTGTGCCCTGGTGGACAGGAGTAAGCAAGCAAGGTTGTGATGGCTATGAAGGATGAGCGAGTGGTGATGGCGACGAGAAATATCTGACAGAGTTGAAAGGGTTGGCGGCAAAAGGTGAAACCGAATGTTTGTATGACGTGGTATCATGATAAGATTGATTCCGTACATGCGCTGGAATTGTGCCACCCAAAGTTTAACAACCGCCAGTAGGTTTATGCTTGGTTGGAGTAACGTTATCGAACCGAAGCAACCCGAAGCAACCCGCTGCGACCTAGCTTGCAAGTCTTGTAGTAAGACGAGTCAATCCTGATCGTAAAGGACTACTCACTCGCTCCACCATACCATATCATTCCTCTCGATACATTGTTCGTTGTATTCTATACGACCGACAATGTCCTCTCCGCCCAATACCGCCGTCAAGTGGAAGATGAAGAATCAGCTCCTCTCTTCAATGACAATCATGTCGATGATCACAATCCGCTAGATACAGAGAAGCTATCGGCCACATACCTCTCGCGTCTAGGGCAGTCTAGCACTGAAACAGATGGAGAGCAAATCAGCGTGAATTATACGTTTGTATCCCGATGGCCGATGAAGGGGAAGCAAATGAATGCGATAGGTATCCTAGGCCGCACCAAATCAGTGAATAGCCGCCCCTCTCGCTCTTGGCTGGTTACCCTGCCCAGCGTATTGAATTCGCTGCCATGATGGAGGTGAAAGCTCGGGCAGTTGTCCTCGAATGTAATCGAGCGATCGTCATGGACGAAGCGTGGCCGAGTTTCCAGAAGTCCCCTCCCTCGCATTTGGTTGTTTGAATAAGAGACGAACCGGGGGATGAAGAAGCTCGTAAGTTTCCTGTGCGGGTAGTTGAGACCACTAGCGAAGAAGCCCCTTTTTGTCCACATTCAGAAGATCAACCAACTCACGCTCTACCTCCTGCTCTCAGAACTGACAGTTGCAGGTACGGTACACGCGCGCAAACAAAAAATCCTGGTCTGTGTCGGCATCATTTTGGCGATAATCCTCATATACAGTGTCGTTTCGGTCATGTAAGCTCAGAGTGACCCCTTTCTGAAACCGAGTCCGCTTGTTGTACACTGCGATACATTATATTCCCCTCGTGCATGCAGCTCTAGCAACTGTCACCATTAATTTATGCTTCGGTTGCTTGACCTTGTCGGCGTCGGCGAAATCCGCTTCACCCGCCTTTGACCAAAAAGAGCAACTTTGCGGAACAGCTGTATACGATTTGGCATACGAATCCTGCTGTGACGTGAATCACCTCGGAAATCACAATAATGCTGTTCTCTGCAGATCATCTCAACGTCTCTACAAGATATTGTACTTTCCACACGCCCTGCCTGACATGTCCTCTCCGCCTAAATACCGCCGTAAACTTGAAGACGAGGAGTCAGCACCTCTCTTCAATGTCGTCGACGAACGTAGCTCGCTAGATGCAGAGCTGCACACAGACACTTACCCTCCGCGTCTCGGGCAATCAAGCACCGGGGGCGGTGACGGCGAACAGATCAGCGTAAACTATACATTTCGACCTCGATGGCCAATGAAGGGGAAAAAGCAGAGTGCCATAGGTGTTTTAGGTCGTACCAAGGCGGTGAGTATCCTTCGTCAACACCCACATACTCGCCCAGTCAAAAGTCCTCTTGCGGAGAGCCTTCCTTCCCTGTTATGTGCCCTTCATGCCCTTCCTAAAACACTGCTGACTTCAGGAAACCGCTGCGATAGTGCAGCGAGGGTTTCCAGTCTTGGCTGCAGTCTCACCAGAACGTATCGAGTTTCTGGCCAAGATGCAGCTGGAGGACGTTTCAATCGGAGACCCATGGGCTATCGTCTTGAACGAGGCATGGCCAAGTTTCCAGAAATCGCCCCCATCGCACCTGTGCATACAAATACAGGATCGACCAGGGGACGAAGAAGCACGTGAGTGCAGCGTGGGACAAGAGCTTGCTCATCTCGGGTATCGTTTCTCCTTTTTCATGCTGACGGACTACAGGCCTTGCACATGAGAGCAGAGAGGACAGGTTGTGGACTTTGCAGTGCTCGGCAATCTTTCTGTTCATTCTTTTGACCATCGCGGGGATGATATTCCTAGTTGTACGGGCTTCAGACAGCAAATGATGTTGCTCGCGGTCGGCGATTTTATACTTCCGGGTAGACACCACTTGTCCATGCACGTGTTAAGTTTAGAGCGTAGCGTGGCTTTAAGCTTGGTTGCCTTAATCTCCTCGGTCGAATCCGCTTCACCGCCTCGGTAACTTTGCGTAATCATTCTCGCCACCAGCACCACCTCCAACGTCAGCTCCTGGCTCTTTTTGACTTCGCCTCCCTTGCTACCGGTTTCTGTATTGTCTCATCATCTCCTACTGACAAGAAGAGCGTATCATCTGTTCACTACTTCGCAATGTCACTCCCGCCCCAGTATCGTCGTCAGATCGAAGACGAAGAATCAGCTCCACTCTACAAAGGCGATGAAAGGTTCTCGCTGGATTTGGAATCGTCACAGTATCCTCCCCGTTTCGGGCAGTCCAGCACCAGCAATGACGAGGGGCAGAACAATGTCAACTACACATTTGCTCCCCGTTGGCCTATGAAGGGTCAAGAGGAGCATGCGTTGGGTGTTCTGGGTCGGACTAAAGAGGTGAGTCGTACACTTTGAGCAGTTCTTACCACTGTGACCCTAACATCCTCACCTTCCGTACACATTCGCGGGATCTCGCGCTTATACCAAGGAAACTACCGCCATGGTGCAAAAAAGGTTTACAGCCTTGGCCTCGTTTCCTCCGGAGCGAATCGAATATCTTGTGCCTATGCAGCTTGACGCAACCAACAAGGTCATCGATAACAAATGGGGTTTGGTCATGGATGAAGCATGGCCAGGGTTTCAAAGAAAGCCACCCGCATATCTCAAAGTACAGGTTCAAGACGCACCAGGGGATGCTCAAGCTCGTAAGTGATCACACGTGACGTTGCAACCTAGCGCTCGGCCTAGCCCTACCGTCAGCAAGGCCGGTTGCTGCTACAGATTCGCGAGTAGATATGCTGATAAAATGCAGGGGAAAGACATGAGAAGAAAATAGTAATCATCGTCATGTCTTCTATTTTCTTAGGCATCCCGGGCGCATTCTGCTTATTCATGCTCACCCTGTTGTACTTTGGAGGACTCGACGCTTGAGCCGGCATTTACAAGTACTGTGTATCGAATGAGATGTATTTGACTGATATCTGTTCATGCTGTTGGCAGCTCATATCATCTCGCCTTCATCGTGTACTTTTACCCTACAACACTGCCTTCCGCAATGAACGAAGGAATCTAGCTTCCTGATGCTTCTCTACATCACCACTTATTGTGCACGCCCAGCTTGTATCCCCTGTCCGTGACCTTTTGCTCCGGCTCTTCATCGGGAACTTTCCAGATCCGGACGAGTTCGTCTCTGAGCTCTTGCTCGTCTGAACAGCCTTTTATGACGTTGTTCACCGCTCGCCATGCCGAATTAAGCGCGCCAATGATCCAGCCGTGATGGGTAGAAGTGGCTTCTCCGGCGATATGGAATCGTCCTCCTGCACCAGGCACCTTGACACTGTCGAATAGACTTGCTCCGCCGTGGCCGTGTTCGTCTGCCGGAGTTGTGTCGTAGAACTGCGAGGGACCGAAAATTGCGAAAGCTCCGCGGTAGTAAGGATCATTGTACCACGAGTACGCGTAGCTGCCGGTGATTCGCTCGTCGATGTCTTCAGGCTTAACGGAGTGGATCTTGGCTAGGTCGCGTACGACGAGCTCTCGCAGCTCTTGGCTCATCTCGCCCCCTTGCCCAATCAGAGCACCAAGGCGCTATTGATAAGCGGGTGCACTGGGGTGGGATGCATTCACTTACTCGAGCATCTTGGGCCCATGTGTACGAGCAGATCAAGACTCCCGGCGCATCTTTAGGGTCATTCGCACCGTACGACGGATACACGACGTTGCTCAAAGGCAAGTCGGATTTTGACACGCCACCATAGATCGCCTTACCTCCCATAAACGCTTCGTCCTGCCACCAGCGATTGGTGAACTGGACTCCAATCTTGCAGGACGCGTCGTACTGCAAGCACCGAATAGCGACGCTTTGTGAGTACGAGACGCAATCGTCGAGGTCCATAGTCGCCATGCAGCCTAGTGTTGCTGTGCAAATGACTTGGTCGTAGGCCTTTGTCCCGTTCTCTCCCGCAACGGAGACCTCCAAAAGATCGGAGTCTTTGTTTGCCTTCACAGCCGAGACGCGCTTGTTGACAATGCTGGCCTCGTCGACTTTGATATCCGCCAACATGGCTTTGGTAATTTCCTCAGAACCACCGTCGATACACACCCAGTCGTAGTCTTTAATAGGGGAGTCCTCGGGCCTCCAGCCATTCACTCCTAGAGCGTTATCACCGAAATCTGCAAGTTCCATGAGCGTCTGGGTCAAGGCCATATCGTACCATCCGGTAGTCCCGGTGTTGGTTGTCTCGAGCCACTGAATCACAGCAGGAGGGAACCCGAACTCCGAATTCGGCATAAAGGCCGTTTTGAGCAGTTGATCCAGCTCAATGACTGGCGCAACGGTCCCTGGAGGCAGGTCGGATGGGAAAATGCCGAAAAGCTTCAACCAGCTTCGAGTGGAGAAGGTATCAAGCTTCCTCATCGCCTCATCGGCTTGTGCAAGATATTCCAGTCGCTTGGCATCGTCGATATCTTTCTGATTGAGCCGGGTGAAGATGGACAAGATAGGAGCGAAAGAAGCTTCGGTAAGCGCCCTCGCGCCCTTCAAAACGTATTCTTTCGGCACGATGCCTTCACCGGACCCGTCCGGGTTCTTTCCGATACCGAATGTATCGACGCCGACTGGTGTTGCTTTGCCGACAAATTCTTGCTTGTTGTAGTATTGGCGTACGTTCGGCTCGTCGTCTCTTGGATCCATGTAGTACGGTACGACCTTGCTGTTCAGTCCACTGACTTCGTTAGCGCATTCTCAGCACAAATGTGACACCCACAGCTGGCCAAAGAGATCGACAGTCAGGCGCCGCATGAACCATAGACGAGGGAATCGCATAGCCCCCACGTCGAAGTAATCGTGCGGCTTATCGGAGAAATGGTGTGTTCGGACCCGTCCGCCGACCCGGTGAGAGCCTTCGAGGAGCTCGAACTTTATACCCAAGCTTTTGAGGATCATCGCTGCATAAAGACCGGCACAGCCCGCACCGATGATACCGACCGTGATTTCACTGCCCTTTGGCTTGGTCCTTTCCGTATCGGCCTGCTTAGGTACATTTACCGGGACAGCAACAGAATGCTTGACCGCATTGATCGAACTCTCCAGACCCCTTCGTGCAAGCCAGTCACGGATAGTTAGCGGAGCATGGGATTCCGAGCCGGTGTCGGGATAGATACTGGCCATGGCGACAACAAAGAGAGGCTAAATGTGTCGATGAACGATTGCTTCAGACGAGAATGGAGTCCGGTATTGAGTGCGATATCGAGTCCTCCGAGGATAGATCAGTTTTTTTTTTATACACATCTCTTCTTGTTCCCTGGCGAGCATCGGTAGAATGCACGCCGACCACGCCCGGTTCCTGTCACGCTGTTCAGCATACGGCGCCATTGGCTTTTACGGCGAGAAGACCTGGCAGAGACCGTTGAGTGGGAAAGTGGACAGCAACATCACTATGTGACAATTCAGGCACGGTGTTGAGTTTGCGTATGGCGACTTTGAGAAAAGCCCCCAGCACCTCAACGTCGGCTGACAAGGTGTCGCGCCTCCTAAACTATTTTGAGGTACCTAACTCGGATTCAGGCCGACACACGTGCGCTCCAACACTTGAGCTCGAACAAGCTCCGTATAGAGCGGTCTTCTTTTGTCACACCCGAATAACGAGCGAGGTATATGGCTTGATAGTGAGGTGAGGCGGACAAGGTACGAGACATGGAGAAAGTAGGAATAAAGTTAGATTCTGATCATCCGACGTTGTGCGTGCCTGTTCTTGCCTCCTTGTTCCTGATAACGCAATCCTCACATTCGCTTTATATCGCAAGGGCTACATTGCGGATTTCAGCCTTGCTATCTCGGTTCCCTATCTGGTATCCAGACAGACGTGAGATCCAAATAACTACACGGGGATTTGAATGTTACTGTGTCCACTTGGCGCAAGGCGTTCAATGAGGCCTAGGAACACTCGTTGGTCACGTTGTAGCGTGTATCCGCATTCTACAATCTGCAGTCCGTTCGAGAGCACTTGATGTTATACGCGTGTGTTCTGATTGGTGGAGTGAGGAAGCCAGCTACTCTATATAGCTATGCGCACATAAGGCTGCTTGTGCAACCAACCCTTGCCATCGCCTTCACTTCCTGGTCATCCGTTGCGCTTGCCAATCTGCTGCTTTGCCAACATCATGCCAGTCCCCATGAACCTCTCGAGGCAGAACGCCTTCAACCCTCTGCCACCCACACAGACAGATCCCGAAGCCGTACTCGAGACGGCCAAGCCGGATAATGACCCGCTCGGCCCGTTGAAGGACTTGGTAGGCAAATGGGAAGGACCCGGCTTCAACAACATTTGGAGACCGTTCAACAGTAAGAACCCCAGGGAAGATAGCTTTCTCCAATTGAATCTCACGCGAGAAACACTTTCGTTTGAACGGATCAAAGGTAATATCCCGAACCGAGGTCTTCTTCAGCCCGATATCGACATGTTCGGCGTCCATTACCTCCAGCAGGTATTCGACGTCAATACCAATGCCGATCCCGAGAAACAAGACATGATCCATTTCGAACCTGGAATTTGGCTCAATGTGCCTTCCACCACTGCGCCAGCCGTCAGTCCCACAGTCTGCCGCATGGCATCGATCCCTCACGGAACTACCGTTCTCGCACAAGGACCCATCTTCGAATCCGTCGAGCCTCGGATCGTGCCAACCAACATCATTCCGTTCCCTATCGGTCAACCGACATCTCTTCTGCCAGGACCGTTCGAGAAGCAATTCACGTTGGACCAGCCGAGCGCTTTCCGTTCGCCCCCCGAGTTGCTGGCGAACATGACGCAGTCCATGGTTACCGACCCGAACTCTGTGTTGTCTCAGATCACCTCGGGCCAAACCATCCTCCATACCACCACGTTCGTCATCAGCTCCGCAACGACAGCAGAAATTCCAGGCGGAGGTACCGCGAACTCGGCGTTCCTGGCCGGAAGTGACGAGCCAAACGCGAATGCCGCGGAGATGACGGCGATCTTCTGGATCGAGACGATCAAAGGTGAGAACGGCGAGCCTGATTTTTTCCAGCTTCAGTATACGCAGAGGGTCCTGCTCAACTTTGCCGGTCTCAGTTGGCCCCATATATCGGTGGCCACTTTGCGCAAAGTAGCTTGATGATATTCTTGCATTTCGTAGGCGAAAGCCATGCGCCGACGGTATAATGTTCGAGGGCGTGTGTAGCCATGTCGACAGAGAAACTTCAAAAACTTTTAGGGCCGGTCTTGATATTTGCAATGTTAGCCCGTTGAATCGGATGAATTTTATGTATGTACCTGTCAGCTGCAGCCAAAGCATGTTGCGACGCTATAGCTGTCTCCGAATTCTGCGCATTGATGTTCCAGCTCGACCTGAAAAGAGAGCTCTTGTAAGACTGCTTCGGCAGCCACTGAGATCCTCAGCACAACCACAAGGTCTGGCTGACGAAAAGATTGTCCACGTTATTCGCGTTCTCGTGGATGACGGACGATTCTTGAACTGTGTTGGTGATTGTCAGCGCTGTCGGGTCCCCGGCGGGCAGGGAGAAGCGATGACGTGGGAGATTGATAGCTCTGCTTCCGCCGGCATCTCTCCTTCCGACACCTGCTATACTTGCAATGCGCTATACTTCCTCCTATCTCTTGACAACCTTTACATTTCTCTCCGTATTGCATCCCGTGAATCATCGGCCAGTGAGCTTGGTGTTTATAATCGATTCGGACGGCCGATGAATCGATAAACGGCAAAATGTCAACCCCTTCAGACGTTCTTGATAGCATATTTCATCGGCTCGCGTCGAGGTGCGTTCTGCTCGACCTAAATATCTCTGGGAGACGGAGACTGATATACAGGAGCGATGAGACGCGGAATCAAGCGGCCGAAGACCTTCGCGTGCAGGTCACGTCGCATACGCAGGAATTCCAAGGCCATGACGGGTCCACTCACATATGGGGAGATATCTTTCACCGGACGTTCGACCTAACAAGGAGTAATACGCTCTACGAGCGGCTGGGAGCGACCAAGGCAATAGGTATGGTAGCTCTCGCGTTGCGGCATTCATGCTGATCTCAGAAACAATGCTGATGGCTACGAATGAGGATACGCCAGATAGAGGAGTGCAGCGGACATTGAGGCTATACGAATGTACGAGGAGGATCCGAGTGGGAATACACAGGGCGCTGACCATTCAGATCTCAGACCTCTGCTTGTCTGTACCGACTCGGCTGTCATGTCGGCTGCAGCACATGTGGTTGGTGAGTGACTGCGCCGATTCGCCGGGATCCGACTAACGGAACAGGCAAGATGGTCCTCATAGCTGGTCCAAACCTCGGAGAATCTTGGTTTACTAAGGAGATTGGCCAAGCTTTAGTATTACTCGAAGGTAAGCGCCCTTAGTGCATGGATAGTAAGCTTATCGGCAGATTCCAGACAAGAAGTCGGACGGTTCAGTGGTGTTCTTGTTCTTCATCAATTCGCTTCGAATGCCCCTGGCCTGTTCTACCCTTTCGTTACTAGAGTTCTAGAGAAGATTTGGATACCCCTGAGGGATTCGAGAGTAGGTCAACAATCATATGTGTTACGGCAGATTACTCATGGATAGACGGTGGTCAGAGAACGAGCATCCTTGCTTTTGTCGGCATGCTTAGATATCATAAAGACGAGAGAGAAGAACCCGGGGGAGATCTATCGACGGATATTCGAGGAGGCTAGATCGGGATTGCTCAAGGCGAGCTCGACCGATACCATCCTTGGCTCCTTGCTCGCGTTCAGCTCAATGCTGCAGAACCAACAAATTGTTCGTCAACTTTCAATGCCAGATTGATGTCAGCACTGACTACAGTCTATGGCGGAGTACTATCGGGCGATCTGCGAACTCACCTTGAAATATCGAGACAGCAAAGAGGTCGTGGTTCGAAAGGCCGTCATCACTCTGATACCAAACATGGCAACATATGACAGCGACGAGTTTGAGCAGCATTACCTACATCGAAGTATGTCGTATCTGCAAGCAGCGCTACACAAAGCTACAGACAGGGATATTGGTGAGCCTGCCGTTTCTGAGCGAATCCGAAGCCACCGCTGATTACAAGCCTATGTTGCGATTGGGCACATGTCTGTACAGCTGGCGTCCAAGATGCGGCCATTTATCGACGACACTGTAAAGATCATCAAGGAACATCTGCAAATGAGAGGGTAAGCGCCAGTATCTTTGATTATAATCAGGCTGATAGAATAGGAAGAAGAACGCTCCAGATGCCAGACCGATCTTCCAATGCCTGGCTATGCTCACGACTTCCGTTGGACCGATGTTGACCCGGCAAATGCACGAAGTCCTCGACTTGATGTTTCCTTGGGGTCTCAGTGACGCGTTGTATAATGCTTTGCAGGTTGTTGCCAGTCATATTCCACCTCTGCTAAGAACAATACAAGGTATGCTGACCGATCACAAATAGGTTTGGGCTGACAGGCAGAGCGATTGCTAGATACTTTGGCAATGATCCTCACAGGCCAGCCTTTCAGACCTTTGGGTGCTCCTGCTCCAAGAGGCATGTCTAGTCACGTCTCAAGGGAGATGAGCCTGCTCCAAGTAAGCCAGAGTCGTGCACTACAACATGAGCTGACAGTAAGTCTACAACAGTTGGCAGCCAACCACCCGATATTCTGGCCCTAGCATTGCGTGTTTTAGGCAACTTCGATTTCAGCGGACATACATTGAACGAGTTCGTACGGGACGCTGCTCTGCCGTATCTGGAACACGACAGTCCAGACGTCCGGAAAGAGGCTGTTCTAGCATCGACGCAATTGTTTATGAACGACCCTATCTGTCATCAAACCAGCGCGTACTCTGTAGAGATTGTCAGCGATGTTCTGGAAAAATTGTTAACTGTCGGCATTACCGACCCAAGTGAGGTTGAATCTTCGCTATCCGTCCGCAGCTAATGTCAGATCCATCAATACGACGAACGGTACTGGAGAGTCTCGACGAAAAATTCGATCGACATCTCGCTCAAGCAGAAGATATCCGATGCTTTTTCATCGCTTTGAACGATGAAGTTTTCCACAACCGGGAACTCGCAATTGGTGTTATCGGTCGTTTGGCTCAACACAATCCAGCCTATGTCATGCCACCGTTACGGAAGTCTCTGATCAACTTGATAACGGAATTGGAGTACTCAACGGCAGCGTAAGTTTCGTTACTACCGGAGTAGAGGGAGCTGACGGGTCAGCAAGCAAAAGGAAGACAGCGCAAAACTGCTTTGTCTCTTGATTGGGGCCGCTGCTACTCTTGTCAAGTCCTACGCCCCTACCATCCTCACTGTCCTCCTTCGCACCGCCGCTTCTCCCGACACATCAATACCAGTCGCGGCATACTCAATCACCTGCATAGGAGAACTTGCTCGGGTCGCAGGAGATGAGCTGGTCTCTAGCGCTGACTCGATCTTGACATTAGTGATCTCAATGCTGAACGATCAGCAATCGACACTGAGACGAGACGCTGCGCTGAAAACACTAGGTCAGCTCGTCAGTAATACGGGCAAGGTCATACAACCATATGTGGACCACCCGCAATTGCTGGGTATATTGTTCAGACTGTTACGGACGGAAACGTCCCAAATAATCAGGCTCGAGACGATCCGGACGATGGGTATGCTTGGTGCGCTAGATCCTTTCCGTCACAAAGTGAGCATCTTTGGTTCTCCTTGCGGAAATATGACCTGACGATAGCTATTGCAAGGCGGAGTTGATGATGCCAATGCTGAGACATCTGGATCGCGGATGACTGATATCGCCATCTTGGTCAACATGCAAGCGACTTCGAACGACGAGTACTGCCAAACAGTGGTTATTAACTCGCTGGTCAATGTCTTGAACGACTCCACGCTGAAGGAGCATCACTACGAAGCTGTCGAAGCGGTCATGTTGATCTTCCGAACACAACGACTACGATGCGTTTCTTTCTTACCACAGGTAAGTTGTGCTAGTGTAAATAACGGTGGGCACTGATCTCTAGATTCTTCCCGCTTTCCTCAGCGTTATTCGAATGGCTCAGCCTCAAAGACAAGAAGTATATCTCAAACAACTCGCCAATTTGATCTCGATTGTCAAACAACATATCCGAAATTACATCAATCAAGTCTTCGCACTTGTCCACGAATTCTGGGGTGCATCACCCCAGGTTCAGATTACCTTGATTCAGCTAGTCGAATCGGTTGCCCGAGCTGTCGAAGGGGAGTTCAAGGCATATCTGCCCAGACTTCTTCAACAGATTCTGAGATCCTTCGATGGGGATCTCTCGGCCGCAAATCTTAACACCGACAGACGGCTTTCTATCCTCCTGCATATACTCAAGGCTTTCTATGTTTTCGGATCGAGCATAGAAGATTACCTCCACCTCATCTTACCGGTCATCGTAAGATCTTTCGAGAATCCTTTGGCACCCGAGGAGTTACGAAAAGCTGCGTTGCGAACCACTGGTCAACTTTGTCGCAAAGTCAACTTCTCCGACCATGCGAGTCAGATCATTCATCCATTAGTGCGGACATTGAGCACGAGCGAAGGAGACTTGCGGACGACAGCGATGGACACTCTCTGTGTATTGGTCCTGCAGTTCGGGCCCGATTACGCCATTTTCATTCCGATGGTCAACAAAGTAGGCTGGAGTGCAATATTCATCGCAGAAGCAAGCTGACGTGTAGGCCCTGATCGAGAACAAGATCTCCCATCCCGCTTACGACAACTTGATCAGCAAGCTGCTCAACCGAGAAAGGCTGCCGTCAGATCTCGGACCGGTCGAGAGATTTGCCAATGATTCAGGTATCGAAATGACGGTGTCCGCCGAACAGGCCAAGCTTCCGGTCAATCAACAACAGCTCAAAGCCGCATGGGATTGCTCAAATGTGACCTCCAAAATGGAATGGCTCGATTGGTTGAAGAGGCTCGGCAACGAGCTAATGAGGGAGTCTCCCTCGCAAGCAATTCGAGCATCGAGGAATCTGGCAGAAAACTACCCGCCGTTTGCAAAAGACCTGTTCAACGTCGCGTTCGTTTCATGCTGGACGGAACTGTACGAGAGCTATCAGGTACGTGATGCAACCCGCAGCAAGATAAGTCGCTGATGGAACAGGAGGACCTCGTGCACAATCTTGAACAGGCATTGACCACCCAAGGCGTACCGTCGGATATTGTCAATATGGTTCTGAACCTGGCAGAATTCATGGAACACGATGACAAGCCTTTGGCTTTGGAAGCGAGGTTACTCGGTGACTATGTAAGCGGTCCGGTCAGTTTCACGGAGGATACTGACGCAGAAGGCTACCACCTTCCATGCCTACGCCAAGGCGCTGCACTACAAAGAAATGGAATTCTTTGTGGACGCATCGGTCGGCGTCGTCGAGGATCTGATCGGTGTCAATCAAAAGTTGCAACAATCCGACGCCGCTTGGGGTACTCTCGAGTACGCCCAAGGCAATATGGATATGACTCAAGATGTCTTGTGGTACGAGAAGCTTGGCCGATGGGAAGACGCCCTCCAAGCCTGGAACGAGAGATCGCTTGACCCCGAATCGACGTTTGACGAAAGTCAGATTGCCATGGGCAAAGCTCAATGCCTTCACGCATTGGGCGAATGGGAAGAGTTGTCCGACTTTGTCCAAATCCGATGGTCAAACGCTCTCTCCGAAGAGAAGAAGCTGCTTGCTCCATTGGCCGCGGCAGCAAGTTGGAGTCTGTATCAATGGGATCTCATGGACGATTACATATCGGCGATGAAGAACGATTCGGCGGATAGGAATTACTACAAAGCCATCCTGGCTGTTCACCGAAACCAGTTCAGTAGCGCTTTACGGCATATTACGAAAGCCAGGGAGAGGTTGGATCCGGAGTTGACGAGCTTGACTGGGGAGAGTTATGGTCGAGCCTACGAGTGAGTGCACACGGCAGGTGTGGGTCCGCATGTGCTGACGAGAAGCACTATCGTCCGGATACAGATGCTTGCCGAGCTCGAGGAGATCATCTCCTACAAAGATCACGCGGATGAGCCTGAGCGACAAGCGACACAGCGTATGACTTGGTCAAAACGGTACGTGATCGCGTTCCTGAGCGGGACTGTAGCTTACTCTCAGTTTGGAAGGGTGTCAACGGGATGTCGAAGTCTGGCAAAGGATCTTGCAGGTTCGATCGCTGGTGTTGAATCCCAACGAGGATATGGACACCTGGATCGCATTCGCCGACCTGTGTCGAGATTCTGATCGCCTTACACTGGCTGAAAAGACCCTTACCTCGCTTGTTGGCAACTCGTACAACGCGCTTGACCCAGAGGTGAGCTGATTAAAGCATTTCTGGCATAGCTGACGGTCAGTCTCGCGCTCGAGCTCCGCCTCCCGTCATTTTTGCCTATTTCCGTCTCGCATGGGCTAAGGGCGCCAATGACGGATTCAATCATGAGCGCTACGAAACTCTTAAATACCTGCGCGACTTCACTGAGCAACTGACCAACGATATCGGCGCTGGGGAAAGAGATCAGAATGGGATCTTGGTTTTGCCCGATGAGAAGCTGTATGGCGAGTACACAAAGCTTTTGGCGCGTTGTCATGTTGAGCTGGGTCAATGGCAAGCTGCTATCCGGGAGGATCCTTTCTCGGTGAGTTCTGGAGATACCGCTTGGAAGCGGCACATACTAAATTCAGCACGACCCCTCCAGTATTTTGCGAGATTATGCCTTGGCTACTGAGCTTGATCCAGGATGGTATCAGGCCTGGCATACGTGGTCTCTGGCGAACTTCGAGGTCATCACGCAATTGGAAGTCTCGCAACATGGTCTGGCGTCGGGACATTTCGTGTCCTACATCATTCCGGCCGTCCAAGGCTTCCTGCGCAGTATCGCTCTATCGCCGGGCAATTCCCTTCAGGACACGCTGCGTTTGTTGACACTTTGGTTCACGTATGGATATCAACATGGCGTGGCTACCGCTATCAGCCAAGGCCTTCCTACTGTCAACGTCGACGTTTGGTTAGAAGTCATTCCTCAAGTAAGCATCTTGTTACAGTAGGAACTGCTATAACTGAACAAACAGATTATCGCCCGTATCCACACCCCCCGTCAAGCCATCCAGAGCTTGATCGTCCGGCTACTACACGATATCGGTAAAGCCCATCCCCAGGCGCTCATCTATCCTCTTACTGTCGCCTCGAAGTCAAATGTCCAGTCGCGAAAAGCCGTGGCTAGGAGCATTACCGCCAAGATGCGTGAACACTCACCCACCATTGTCGACCAGGCTGAGCTCGTTTCGACGGAACTTATTCGCGCGGCTATTCTGTGGCACGAGATCTGGTACGACGGATTGGAAGAAGCGAGTAAACACTACTACGCCGATGGGAATATTCCGGGCATGTTTGAGGTCTTGGAACCGTTGCACGAGATGGTCGAAAAGGTGAGTTTGATAGATTGGGGGGATCAGGGCAATACTGATCGGTAGGGTCCCGAGACGCTGCGAGAGACATCATTCGTGCAATCATTCGGACATGATCTGGCACTGGCGCATGATCATCTAAGACGGTACACGGTTCATGGTGATCCTGCCGAGATCCAACAGGCATGGGATATATATTACTCGGTGCGTTGCTTGCTCATCTGATTACGTCTCAGACAATCCCAATCACATCGCTAATTACAGATTTTCCAACGATTGGGCAAACAACTCAAATTATTGAATGTCATCGAGTTGCAATACGTTTCGCCAAGGCTTATGGCCGTAAGGAATTTGGATATCGCGGCTCCTGGAACATATCAATCAGGCAAGCCAATCATTGGTATAGAATACGTCCTACCCACTTTCCAAGTGATCAACTCCAAGCAACGCCCGAGGAAGTTTAGTATGCGAGGGCGAGATGGCAAGGACTACACGTATCTTTTGAAAGGCAAGTTGGACGCGGCTTCAGCGGGCTCCGGTGCTAATCTGCAGGACACGAAGACTTGCGTCAGGACGAGCGAGTTATGCAGCTCTTCGGTCTCGTCAATACCCTTCTTAGCGCTGACCAGGAATGCGCCAAGAGGCATCTCAGTATCCAGCAGTTCTCCGTTACACCGCTTTCTCCCGGAGCGGGTCTGCTTGGATGGGTGCAGCACAGTGATACGTTGCACATGCTCATCAAGGGCTACCGAGATAGCAGGAAGATTCTGGTGGATATCGAGCATCGGCTCATGCAGCAGGTGAGTTTCGTTCTTTCGCTCTTTGACCCATCCACTATTTCGCTTTTCGGTGACAATCACTGACGTTTAGATGGCGGACGAAAACTACGATTCATTACCGCTTCTCCACAAAGTCGAAGTCTTCCAGTACGCACTGGATAACACTACTGGTCAAGATCTATACCGAATATTGTGGCTCAAATCGCGCAACTCGGAAGCTTGGTTGGAGCGAAGAGTCACGTACACCCGAAGTTTGGGTGTCAGCTCGATGGTCGGATACATTCTCGGTTTGGGTGACAGACATCCTTCGAATCTGCTCCTTGAGCAAGTCTCGGGCAAGATTGTGCACATCGATTTCGTAAGTTTCCTCTCACTCTATCTGAATTGAGAGATAACTGACACAACAGGGTGACTGCTTTGAGATTGCTCAACAACGAGACAAGTACCCCGAAAAAGTGCCGTTCCGTCTCACTCGTATGCTCATCCACGCCATGGAGGTCTGCGGTATCACCGGAACGTTTTCGCGTTCATGCGAAGTCTCGATGGAAGTCCTTCGGGATAATCGAGAATCACTCATGGCTGTTCTGGAGGCCTTCGTCTATGATCCCCTTATTGCTTGGCGTTTGACCACCGCGAACCAGCCTGGAGGAAGGGTCAACGAGCCAGGGGATGTGGACGAATACACGAAACAGAGAAAGAGCAAAGCGAACGAAACGGAGATCTTGAACGGTGAGTCTGGAATCGAAGTATGTAATGTCGACACAGGCTGACGGGAACAGAAGCCGACAGGGCAGAGGTCAAGAACGATAAAGCTCTTCAGGTCATCGATCGCGTGAGAAGGAAGTTGACGGGACGAGATTTCAAGCCGGATGTCGTGCTTGATGTGAAGGAGCAGGTGGAGAAGCTGGTGGACGAGGCGACTAAGACGGAGAATCTTTGTGTCGCTTTCATTGGATGGTGAGCGCAATCCTGACTCTCTTCTGGCATCTACTGACATGCCAGGTGTTCGTTCTGGTAAACAATTGGCGGCTGGTAGACAGATATCAAGGGTGAAGAGGAGGATCAGAAGGATCAAACAGGGCTATGTGCTAGTCTTTGCAAATTTAATATGTTGTGTGCGGTTCATATATCAAAGGCATTTCATTATATCAAGACATGAATTATTCCCTCGTTTCTGTATACAGTATGGGGTAGTAGAATAGTGGTTGGAAACTGGACGTTAAGATAGCTTTATGACATATCGGGATTACCGCCAACCCAAATCAGCCGAACTACCTTCCGACCGATTCGGCTCGACGTGACTTTTCACATTTACTTTTACGCTCATTCCGCCCTCAGTGCACAGCACGATACAAGCAGTGGAGCGCTCCGTCCGAGTTTCTGCGATGGCGGTCAACCCAACCTTCGTCTCCTCAAACATGTCCGCGGGTGATCTAATTCCACTGGAATCCCTCGGTTCCTCACGTACTACGCCTCACGGATCGTTCCCATCTTCCGAAACGGATATTATCTCCCTCCGATCACAACATGACGCTCAACAGCAATATGAGGTACGGCAGGCGCCAAATACCGGTGAAGGGGAGTCTAACGGTGACCATCGGCCAAAAGAAGGAGACCTCGAATCGCCCATAAATTACATTGACGCGTTACCGCCCGTAGATGGAGGCAGACAGGCTTGGTCTTACCTCGTCGCGGCTACGATTCTCGAGACGCTAATATGGGGCCTACCGTTTACTGTGGGTATCTTCCACGAGTACTGGACGTCGACGTTGTTCAAGGGGCAAGGAGGAGACGGGGTTATCACGCTCGCTTCGACGTTGCAGACTGGGTTGATGTACATGAGTGCGGCGGCCTTTGGACCGTGAGTCGCGATCTCACACTCACTGACGAAGTACATGTTACGTGTTATGTGTCACGAGATGATGAGGACGAGAGGGAGCGGGGGTGTTGGGGTGACGACCGGCATGGCCGCAAAAGAAGAGGGAATTAAGGGCTAACGTGTAGAATCTTCGCTGCGTACCCTCGCCGGCTGCGCGAGATTCAGATCTTCTGCATGTCCGTGGTAGGTATATCTTTGATCGCTACTGCCTTTGTGACGAAGCCATGGCATCTAATCGTCACCATCGGAATTCTGTATCCTTTCGGCGGTGGTGAGTCCTGCCTGTCTGTTTTCCAACCCCTTTTCCTGCCTTTGCGTCTCGTTGCGACACGCTCACTTTAGCCGCATACATGCCAGCCGCCATCCTTCTGTTCGAATGGTTCCATGCGAAACGGGGACTAGCAAGCGGAATCATGTACGGCGGAACCGGCGTAGGCGGAGCCATATTCCCCTTGATCGTTTCTGCCCTCTTAAAGGGAGTGGGCTATAAAGCGACAATGGTCAGCCTAGGCGTTGGGGCCCTTATCGTTGGAAACACCTGTATCTTCTTCATTAGAAGACGTATCCCCCTGCCCAGCAGGAACGAAGCGGCGCAAGCACGTGGACAAGTGGAAAGACGACATAAGAAGGTCGATTGGAGTTTTCTCACGAGCTGGACTTTCTTTGCGGGCGTTTCGACCATCCTTGTCACCTCGCTAGGGAACTTCGTGCCGAGTGTCTGGCTTCCAAGTATGTGTTATACTATGTGGTGTGCAATTTATGCTGACAGTCAGCTTTCGCGAAAGATCTGAATTTGACTAGCCCGGGAGGAACGGGGCTGGTTTCTATCATGAACGGTGAGCGCACTTGAAATTTCTTACCGACCGAGAAGGAACCATAGCTGAACTTGTAGCCGCATCGGTACCTGGTCTGACGCTTCTTGGTCACCTCTCCGACAGGTTCCCCTTAGTATGGGTGTTGGGCGTATCATGCGCCGGTACCAGCCTTTCATGCCTCTTCCTGTGGGGCTTCGGCACGAACAACGCCTTGCTCATCCTCTTTGTCATCGCCTTTGGACTCCTCGGTCTGAGCTTATCAGCGCTTTGGACCAAAATGATTTCTGTCATCTCCCGTGAGTCGACGCTCACTGAATACACATATGTGAATCTTGAATCTTACACTAGGCGACGACCCGGCTGTACCGCAATATGTCTTTTGCGTTTTCGCTTTTGTGCGAGGCGTGGGTAATATCACTTCAGGTTCGTTCCCACAAAGAAGATTGATCTGATCTGCGATCTGACAATCAGGACCTGTGTCCGAGGCGCTGCTAAAAATCGACCATCTGCGGGGCGCAGCAGGAGCGTACGGTGTGAACAACTACGTTAGTCTCGCTATCGATTACAAGATAAGCGCTGATAGCAGGGAATTTTGCTGGTTTACACTGGCGTTACTATTTTCTTAGGAACATTGACGGGTCTGCCGTTTTACGGGAAATCCTAGTACTTAGACTCACCCGCATGTATCTGTGTACGATTGGCTCAGTCTGTAAATGTATTCATCAAGGTGATCCCAGCAAGCTTAGTGTCCAGTTTTGATGGATAGGTCTTCTATCTCAAGAGCGGACATTGCCTGCATATACGGCTATCACATGCTGAGTGTCTCGCAGACGGGCGATAAGCCACGCTTTCGGAACCGGCGTTCATCGGATCTTGTCGGTAAACATCGCATCACGCCTTCGGGCCTTGCCGAGGCTCCGGTATATCATCCCGACTTTTACAACTTCTGTCCTTCTCCATCTCTTCTCCTCATTCTCCCGCAATACAAACATCACCGCATAATGACCAAAAAGACTTCTGTCCTCATCGTTGGCGCTGGCGAGTTTGGCGCCGGTACCGCCTTGTCTCTGCTGAAGACGGGCAATTACACTGTGACGATGATCGATCGTGCGCCCGAATTGCCGGCATTGGACGCGGCAAGTACGGATATGAACAAGGTGGTGAGGTGGGATTATAGTGATAAGGACTATGCGAAGCTGGCGAGGGAGGCTATTGATGTTTGGAATGAGGATTACAAGGGAATTTACTTTCAGTGAGTCGGATTTTCGATTCTGGAGACAGTGATAGCGCGTATCTTCCAGGTCGTTCGCGTGCAAGCTGATTAGTTGAACAGTACACTGATATCAGATCTGGAGTGGTAGTCCGTGGACTACACTACGACACTTTCGACGGCGAGAACGCACGCAAGACACTCGACAACGTCAGACACGAGCCTGGTATCGAAGAGCTCAATTCGCCTGATGCTATCCGCGCACGCCTCGCGCCGGGTGGTACGGTACCTGTCGCTGATATCCCTTCTGAGGAGAAATCATACTTCAACCCCGTCGGCGGATGGGCTTGGGCCGCGAAAGCCGTGGAAAGGCTGTATGAGGGTATCATCCCTCTCGGCGGAAAGATTTACGCCAATGCCGAACTTGCTGAACTCATTATCATGAATGGGGACGTCAAGGGTGTGAAGACTGTCGATGGACGGGAGTTCCGCGCGGACAAGGTGATCATGTGCACGGGATCCTGGACGGCAGCGCATCCCGCGCTCAAGGATCTGATCCCGCAAGGTCTTATCACTGCTACGGGACAGACGATCGCGGCGGTTCAGCTGGACGATGAGGAGAGGCGAAAATACAAGGATATCCCAGTTACATTCAACTATGGTAACGGGTCAGGATGGTACAGCTTCCCAGTGCGTTTTCGTCAGGGAAAACCGTACGTAAGGCTGACGGATAGCCGAGCCATACTGGCTTGATGAAGTTTGCGATCCACGGCGCTGGGTTCGTCGCGGAAACGGGCATCCCAAGGACAGCTCTGGACATGAAAGCGCTGAGCTATACCGAGGTCAACCAAGTCGGTACGTCGGGGAATCCAGTGGAATCAAAAGGCCCTTTTGACTGATACATAGGCTGGATCCCGCGAGAATCCCTTCAAGCGCTCAAGGCGGAGCTCGCCAAAGTCTACCCAGAGTTGGCAAAGAGCAAGTCCTCTTCTCCCCTCTGTATTTCATTCGCTAACAATCAGAACCTGTAGCATTCACCAGAATGTGCTGGTACTCTGACATCGTAGACGGTGATTGGGTTATCGACTACACGAAGAAATACCCCTCTCTCCTCATCGCAGCTGGTGGGTCGGGTCACGCTTTCAAGTTCCTCCCGATCATGGGAGATCTCATCCGCAAACGTCTGGAAGACAGCTTAGAGCCTCACCTTAAGCAGAAATGGCGATTAGACCGACAGCCCGCTTTAGAAGACCCGCAGAGAACAGGAATGGCGAGAAAACCTCTTAACCTGAGTGATTTGGCTACAAAGCGCGAGTTGATGCTGAGCGGCGGTGGCGGTATAGCCGCGAGATTGTAGATCTGGACCGAGCAGGAACTGTATGTAGATGCATTTTGTATGGATGTTCCGTCCTCACCTGGTTTCGCAATCTCCGCCGCCCGGAGCTAAAGGTCGGACTTTGACTCGCATGAATGACGGCATGGCGGAGATCGAAGAAAGTTTGGTACCTTTTTTTCCGGCTGATCTTCATGTGTTTCGCACTCGTCCTCACTGTCCACTTCTTCCAATTGAGCTTCTCACACAGTGCCACCATACGCATCAAGCATGTCTCCACAAATCCGGGCTGAAGGGAGAGTGATGTCGCCATGATTCGTGCTCGGTACCACCCAATGTTGAAATGTCTGGCTTGTCCCCCAACTTATTCAGCCAATCTCGCTTAAAATAACTCTTTCCCTCTCATTTGCCGCCAGGCGGCCGAAGGGATTTTTGGATTTTCGCTGGTGTTTAGGCACTTCCCCCGCACTTGCCGCACCGGAACGAAAAAAAATGGTCTTGTGAGTCAGTCATCGGATCGACCGACAGAGGGGTTCGCTAGTGAAAATGAGTGGATGCATAGTCTGACGTGCGATTATCCCACATCTCTCTTTCACTCTCCACTTCACTCCACTTTCATCAGTGCCACCGTCGATATTCTTCGACGTCGTCTGATAACTTTTGACTCCCATTCACACCTGCCAAGGACGTTGCTATAATGAACGAGGTGAAATACTCCAACAAGGAAAAAGGAACTGCGGACAAGCACGGCGATATCCAGCCATCCCAGACTCCAGACAGGATGGACATCATCTCACCCAACCTCGCTATGCCTGAGGAAGATATTGAAAAGGGCGACGATGTTGTCATTGGTTAGTCCAGCTCCAACAGTTTCCGTCTGCCGCAGTTCATTGGCTCTAGACGACCGACCTGACATTCAGCTCCACAGCGATTGCGACGTACGCTGAAAAACCGACACATTGCCTTTGTCGGTCTCGGTTCAGGTATCGGTGTTGGTATTTTCGTTGGTATCGGCGCTGCCCTCGCTGGCGCTGGACCGGCGGGTCTGCTCATTGCATTCATCATCACCGGTATGGTCGTTTGGACCGTTATGCAGTGTCTGGGAGAGATCGCTACTCTCGTAAGTACAGCAGACCGTTTCATTACACTTTCAAGGCTGATGTTAGTTCCCGGTCGAAGGAAACTTCCCGCACTTCGCCGCTCGATTCATTGACCCCTCCATGGGTCTCGCCTTGGGATGGAACTGTCAGTCCAACCTTCTTTCCCGGTGCGCAAAACTAATGACCAGACTGGTGGAAGTACGTCAAGCTATTGAGTTAGCCTGAAGGCGATATACTGATGTTAGTTATGCCATTTCCGTCGCTGCCGAGCTCTCCGCCGCTGCGCTTATCATCTCTTATTGGTCACCGTTGAACGCCGCTATCTGGATCACAATCTGTTTCATCCCTATGGTCATCATCAACTTCTTGCCAGTCAAGTACTTTGGTGAAGCGGAAGTTATCACTTGCTCTATCAAGGTCATTGCGATCATTGGGTGAGTCGATGTCAAGCTATTGTCTCGAGACACACGCTGATATTAGCCTTTTAATCCTCGGTCTCGTTATCGATCTCGGAGGAGCACCCGTCGGTGACCGCATTGGTTTCAGGTACTGGCGTGACCCGGGAGCGTTTGTGCAATACAACGACATCCCAGGAGCTACTGGCCGTTTCGCTGCGTTCTTCACGTGAGTACAAGTTCCACATCGCTTGAGCCGAGCTTATTCCAGCGCCTTCATCAACGCCGGTTACTCTTACTCTGGAACTGAAGTCGTCGTCCTCACTGCCTCGGAAGCCTCGGCTCCTTCGAAGCAGATCCCGAAAGCCGCCCGCCGAGTCATCTACCGTATTGCGCTCTTCAACATCGGATCGGCCCTTATCGTCGGCATGATCGTCCCTTACACCAACCCGGCTTTGCTTGGCGATACCGGAAACGCCGCCTCGTCTCCCTGGGTTATCGCTATCACTGAAGCCGGAATCAAAGTCCTTCCGTCAATCATCAATGCCTGTATCCTCACCTCCGCATGGAGTGCCGGTAACTCTTACGTTTACGTCGCATCGCGAACTCTTGTCGGTCTCGCGTCTGGTGGTCACGCCCCGCGATTCTTGCTCAAGGTGAACAAACACGGTGTCCCTTACTACGCAGTCATCACTACGCTCATGCTGGGTCTCCTTGCATACTTGTCCGTCGGATCAGGCGGTGCCGCACAGGCATTCGGCTGGTTCCAGAGCATGACTGCCCTTGCTGGAATTCTCGCCTGGGGTGTGCTCTGTCTCGCTTACATCCGAATGCACGCCGCTCTCAAGGCGCAAGGGATCTCGAGGGATTCATTGCCGTGGAAATCAATGTTCCAACCGTATGGAGCATGGTTCGGAATGATTGTCTCGTTCATCATCGTCCTTTTCAGTGGCTTCACAGTGTTCATTAACGGTAACTGGGACACCTCCACCTTCTTTGCCAACTACATCAGTGAGTAGACAATCTTCATTTCACTTCATGGAGCTATTCGTGCAGTGTCACAAAGTACGAAAGCTAACACGCAGGTTTGGCGATCTTCATCATCCCCTTCGTCTTCTTCAAGTTCTACTGGAAGACCAAGTTTGTCCGCGCTTCCGAGGCCGACCTCTGGACCGGCCGACTCGACCCTTCCGAGGAATTCCCAGAACCACCAGCGACTACATTGTTCGGCAAGTTCTGCGAGAAGATCTTCTAGATGTCTCCGCGTTGTTAGATGGGTTTAGAAGGGTACGAAGGTCCAGGAGGGTTTCACTATAATATTGCATTATTATCACATTCACTATCTGCACAACACATGCACATGCACATCGATACACCCAAATCTGTGTCAGTCGCGATACAGATAAGGCAACGTGGCACTTGCCGCTTCCCTTCTCCTGTACCTGCAATGGGCAGGAAGTTGAGCATCTCACTTGCCGTAAAAGAATAAACCAGTGAAACATCCACTGAAGATTGTCGCCCCGGTATAGATCAGCAAAACTCCCTGACCTATCAGTATAACCCGGGGATTGTGTGTTCGTGCACGAAAGTGCAAATAGGTCACACACATAGTTGTGCACGCCGTACGCGCCAGCGCTGCCTCGTAGGATATCCGATTTCAACAACGCATCCGATATAGGACCTGTCTTCAGCATGATTCAGCATGCGCTGCTTGAAGCCCACTCACCCGAAGTGATGTTGCCTACTCCGCGGACAAAGGCGAAAATACAGAAGATGAACTGAGGTAACGTTGGATCGTCGCCTATCATCAGTTACCTGGACCTACACCACGTCCATACTGCGACGAAATGGAGGAGCACTCACGAGCAATGATACTTATCATTCTTGACCATAACGCCGTTATGCTCGGCGCAAGGAGACCAAAGATGAGCACGAAGAGGACAATGACGGCGTTGGTCGTTCCGAAGCCCCAGAGGAAGAAGCATGAGAGCGCTGATCCGAGACAACAGCCTAGGAGAACGTAGAGGAGTGGGTAGCGGTCGGAGAGGTATCCTACCAGTATGTACCCTGGGCCTGATGCCGCTGGTCGTTAGGTGTGGTATATAAGGATGACCGACAAGTGAGATGAAGGAAGTGGAAGTTTACCGTTCATTATAGCGACAAGACCCGTTCCGCCCGGTTTGGTCAGGTTCACGTCTTTCGCAAACGCTAAAGTCAGCTTGGCCATTGATGGTGGAGGGACCCGATGGAAATGAGAAGGCTGGAGTAAAAGGATGGGACAACAACGTACTAGGCAGCCATACTGTAGGGACAAACGACCCCAAAGACGTAATGAGAATCGTGACAACGCCTGACAACATGACTTTGCGTTTCATAAAGCTCCAGTCGATTTTTGGATCCGTATGCCTCCTACCTTTTTGGCTCTCTCCACGGGGAATAGGGATCCTCCGTTTGATGAACACCAGGCAGACGTGTCCGATAATGATCAATGCCAGACCTAGTGAGATCATCGTTGCTTTGTACCCGAACGAAGCGAGAAGGGCGGAGACGACCAAAGGGAAAATAGCACCTCCGGCTCCGGTTCCCCCGTATAGGATGCCCGTGGCAAGACCCCGGCGGGCTTGAAACCATTCGAACAGAAGTGTTGCGGCGGGGACGTATGAGGCTGAAATTAGTGTCTGGTAGATGATTAACGCGTGTGAAGGCCGTCGGCGATCAGAGAGCGTTTGATAGATGAATGAGACGCACCACCAGCGAAAGGGTAGAAGATGCCGATAGAGACGATGAGGTGCCATGGCTGTGTAACAAACGCGCTAGCGACGAGAGCGAAGCCGGAGATGAACAAGCAGATGGATTGGATATGCCGCATATACCGAGGAAACGCAGCGAGGATGCTGCTATATCAGCATGTTCCTTGTCAGGCGGTATTTCTACAAGAGAATCTGGGAGCGGTCATTCGAGGCGCACTCACGGTCCAAAAGCCGCAGTGGACATGTACAGCAACCCCGTCTGTAACGTCGCAGCCAGCGTTATTGTTCCTTCTCCTTGACCCTCGAATAACGTCGATAACCAGTATTCGTGCAGCACCCCTACCGCGAATGGGAGTCCCCAGATTAGCATCTCCATCGTTGTCGCCGCGACGAGGAAGAGCCAGGCTTGTCGGCCGCTATCTACGGGTGGTAGAGCGGGGATGTAATCCGGAAGAGGGGTCTCCTGTGTCACTGTAGGAACATCTGTGCGAGCTACGCGGGGCGATAATTCATCCTCCTCCCGTTTGTTCCGAACACGTGTAGTCTGAGAGTGACCGGTAAATGTGGTTCCGCCCGGATGGTCGAAGACAGATCCGAGAGAGTTACGCGACATGCTCAACGAGCGGGGAGTCTGCAGTGGAGTTGGACCCAAACTTTGCAGGGGTAGTGGCTCGCTCATGGTAAGGATATCTGACGTGGGCGAGGCAAGACCCACTTCGTTGTAGAAAGAATTGAGCCAATTCGCCTATTCTTCGACTCGTCACTGACCTCAGATTAGGTATTCCAGTCAGCGGTTACCAGGTCGACTTTTGGCATCTCGGAGATGAGCGATGCACCGTGCCTGGCAAAAGAAAATCCCTGAACCTCGGCAATTTACGGTTCTTCCAGCTGCCGATACGAGGCGTGAGATACTCGTATATAGTCCATGCATCGCTACGCACGCCAGCGCGCGTCATATACTTCAAGGAGTGTCTCTTAGCCTCACTAGATACGGCACGCCTTCTCTTTGGAGCATCCCTCAGGAAGACCGCTGGTCCCCGGGGTCTTGTAGTACAAGGTCGCACTCTTCACCTTCATCGTCACGTCCTGAGTTGGAGGTCCTTCTGTCCATCCAACAACACCACTGGACCAGTGGTTAATGATGAGCTCGGAAGGATTGACCGAAGCTACAATCAGTATCGGCCAGGTCGCGACGTATGGCGGGAATTTGACAGAACTCACGGTACTGGCTGGGACCCTTCAGAGCGGCGTCGTCAAAGTAGTATTTGGTGGAACCTGGGAGCCAAGCGATACTGATCTGAGCTAGCAGCCGGGTTATTCTGATGAGACTCACGTATAGTTGTGGAAACCAGCGGTAGGGTCGGCAGGGAAGGGAACAACGGTATTATCGTTCTTCTCGGTGTTATTGGGCTACAACTCAGTATAGTGGTCTAGATTAATTGCACAAACTTACATCCCAGTTGGTCAATTGGATTCCCGCAGGCGTACCATTAGCCATGGGTTTGTTGATCGACTGCCCCAGAATTTCAATATCCTGCTCGTCCCGAACATTATCGCCCTTCTTGTATGTGAACTACCATCAGTCTCCGTCTAGTGTTACAAGCGGGACCTACGATAGACTGGCAAGTTCCCTCGATATCACTCAAGACCGCTTCCATCGTAAAGACGCCCCCAGTGATACCGTTATCGGTGATGAAAGTTATTTCCGAACTTGGGATCTCTCCTCCGAGTCCGTAACCACCCGGGACAGTCATGTGGAGCGCACCATCTTTTGCGGAGAAAGTGCTGATATCGCCCATGGGAACGGTATTCTCGGGACCGATCGCACCAGCTTGCCAGCCTTGAGAGACTTCCCAACCGAGAGCTCGAAGCTGATCCGCCGTAAGCTTGCCCGAGGGCAGAGTACCGAAATCGGTTCTGTGGGCCAACGGGAAGTAGGCGTCACCGTGCTGCGAGAGCACGTACCCGCATGAACAATCTGAAGATACCGGAGTACTGCCAGGATTGCTGGGAGGAATGGCAAATGACTCAGATGGGTTGGGTGCCTTGACAGTACTCGCTGGGGCCACTTCGGTCGAAGTGGGATCAGCGGACCAATGGGTCTTGGTACGAGTCCTCCACCATCCTTGAGGTTGAGGTGCGGCCTGCGCAAGTAAGGGGAAGAGCGCGATCAACACGATAGTAGACTGCATGTTAAGAAATGTGATGTGAAGCAATGTGAGGTCTGTCAACGCAAAGGGTCGGTGGGAGATTAGAATGGGAGAGACATAGTGGTCAGTAGCGTCTCCTTATATAGGCCCAGCGCCTTTGAGAAAGGAAAAGGGGATGCCAACACGTATCGAGGGGGGGTACAGTAAACTCAAACTTGACTACCGGCTCGGTTACAAGTCTGGACTCCTTTGGGTGAAAGGACGCCACGGACCTTGTTTCAGTCTATATCTGGCGTATACATGTCCTTGGTACGCCAACATGAAGGATCGGCGGTAAGATTTCAGGGTCAATGGGAAGTGGCTTGACGGGAATCTACCCCTGCAAGTCGTCAACGACGTTACAGATGATGTCTGGATGTTTTGGTGCTAAACGTTAACCCCGGGTGTATGTTCCAGCGGAGTTAAGAGGATAGAGATCAGTAGGCACGTGACACACGCACGTGACAAGCAACGAGATAACTAATGACATAATGCAATATACTGTATCTTTTGCCACCCGCTCGCGTGGCAACTCAGTAATCTCCTGGACCATATCGACACACATTCTTCCCTCTTCAACAATATTGCATCCGACAGCGAGCTTCCTATAATTTACCCACCTTTTTGGTCATGTCTGAACCAGAGCCTACGGAATCCGGTCCTTCCTCTCCCACTATCCTTCCAATACCACCCCTGGACGTCCGTTGGGTCCACGCTGGAGCTCAACACCTCGACCTCCTCCCTACTCCCATCACCGCGCTCAACCCCGCGTACAAGGCATTTTCGTTCGACGAGTCAATACGCATTGAAGATAGATGGTTGTCTCTCACAGAGCAAGAGCGGAGAGACGCAGTGGCCGAGTGGGGAAGCACGGAAGGAGAAGGCGCGCCCGTTATAAACAAAGCGGTGAAGGAGACGAAGGAGAAGGATAAGAGTACCGAGAAGGAGAAAGACAAGGCCGCCAAGGGTGACGTCCATTCGCATCAACTCAGACATGGGGAAGTACAAGATAGGCTAGATGGCAAGCTGCCAGACACAGAAGAGGTCATGTCTGGACCGGAGCAGAGTAAGCCGGAAGATGAAGATGGGCAGGACAGCAAGTATAGGGAGATTATCCGGAAATTGCAGAAAGAGAGTGATTTAGAAGAAGTCAAGGGTGTTCCCGTTAGCCAGGTGAGTCTGGGTGGTTCCCGGAGACTGATATCAGGATTCAATGTTTGAGGTCTCGCTCGAAACCTTATCCCTTCATCCCGTCTTCTGGGCGCACTCCGGCCCACGTGTGCCTGTGCTGAGAGGAACCTGGTTTCTGGGTGACGAAACAAGGCCATGTTCGTGGGAATTGGCAGAGGAGCTGGAAAAGGCATATCAAGAAATCAGGCCATGGCAGCCATCGTATAAGGACGAGCTAGCTACTGCCGTCGCCACGGGCAAAGGCGCAGAGGAGAAGCTGAGGCATAAATTACCGTCTAAGTTTGGTCAGGGACTGGGCGTTATTTTCGACGATGGGGAGTCTGGCCGTCTTACAGAGTGAGCTTTTTGGCTTTACGCGACAATCAGACTGGACTGACAACAGTGCCGGCTCAAGCTACATATCCCGAGCATTTTGGTCGTCTATACGGGCGAAGTCAGCCGTCACCCAGATATACCGAGGTTTTGCTGCCGCTCGAGCCGCATCCGGAAAAGCAACAGAAGAACCGATGGGCAAGCGTTCCGGCTCACAATCTCGTCGCGGCTCTTCCAGTAGTGTGCGGTCTGTCGGCGAAAAGGAGCCCTCCTTGCTCAAGAAATCGGTTGTGAAAGGCCAACAAGCCTCGAATGCTATCGTTGGAGAAGCGGTCAAGAGCATCGCCAAAGCAGAGAAGGAACTGCTCGGTGCCGAGAAGGCTTTACGCGACTTTCGGGCCGGTATCAAGGATCGTCCTGATGAGTCGCCCACGCCTGGAGGTAAACAAGCCATGGAGGAGGAGTTTGTCCCAGTTGTGAGTGATAGTCGCGTCTTTGGACCCGACAGCGACTGATATCAAGGTCGATTCGGATGATGACGATATCCCATGTACTGACTTGATACTGGTCATTCATGGTATCGGTCAACAATTAGCTACCCAGTACGAGTCGTATTCTTTCGTCTATGCTGGCAATCAGCTCCGACAGGTACTACGGTGAGCTCGAACCATGCAGCAAGATGCGCTTGCTCATCAACAGGAAACAGTCTGCAGACCCTGCCTTGGGCTCAATCATGCGAGATCGTCGTTGTCAAATTCTGCCTGTACAATGGCGTGCATCACTCGATTTGGCGGACGCCAAAAGTCAAGAAGACAAGGACCACGGAATGGATAATCGCTTCACCATGGCAGATATCACTATCAACAAGTCAATTCCTGTCGTTAGGGAGCTGACTAATTCGGTAAGTCTCTGTGCTCCGATGTGAGATGAGACATCTCACAAGTAGGTCCTCTTGGATATCCCATTGTACATGTCGCAACATCGAGAGAAGATGATCGAAGCTGTGTGCTCGCAAGCCAACAAGCTGTATCGTTTGTGGATCGCTCGTAATCCGGACTTTGAGAAGAACGGGCGGGTCCACATCATTGGTCATTCGGTAGGTTGAGGTATTCCACCGATCAATATCAAGCTGATTACAGCTCGGATCGGCTCTTGCGGCGAACATCCTTTCCAATCAGCCGACCAAGATGCCTGCGCTGTCACAGCTGCCAACGTCGGTTCGGGACGAGACGAAGAATCGTTTCCTGTTCAACACGAGCAGTCTCTTCCTCTGTGGTAGTCCATTAGGGATTTTTTTGCACCTCGACCAGACTCAGATTATGCCTAGGAAAGGCCGAGAACGTACGATGCATTCTCCGCAGGACGAAGCTGTAAGTGGCAGACGCTTTCTCCAATAGTTGTGCTGACTTCAGCTTGACCGATCGGGGAAATTCGGCTGCATGGCTATCGACTCGCTTTACAACATATTCTACTTTACCGATCCCATTGCATATCAACTTAATGCCGCCGTTGATGTCCGATTAGCGCTGAAACGAACCCCTCTCGCCATAACCTCTGTCACAGCCGGCTACTTGGCTTCGCTTACCGAAGGATTCGGCAGCATATCCCGTTATCTCCCCTCTTTGCCCTTTGGCAGCCCAGCGACAAATGCGAAAGATGCCAAACCGAGACGTCCAGGCGCAATCCGTCTGCCAAGCGGTATCGAGATGACCGGTCCGTCAGGCGAAGAAAGACTAGAAGGCTCTCGAGCCGAACGCCGATTCTCTGCGCTTAATCCACATGGAAGCATAGACTTCTACCTTCCTTCGGCGGGAGTCAGCGAATATCTGGATATGATCACCGCCCATGCGAGTTATTGGACAGATCCCTCTTTCGCAGCGTTCTTGTTAACCGAGATATTCTCCACGAGGCTAGATTTGCTGAGAACGGGATTGGGGTTGGCAGGGGCGACGATGCCTGAAGGTGAAGTAGCGTGATGTGGAGGGCAAATATTGGTGTCTTTGTCGTGATATTGGGTTTTGGTTTGTACTAGCATATGGTCATAAAGGTCTGTTTTGATATGGCAACGTATCTGCGGTCTGTGCTTGGATTTCCTCTCTGGGTAGGAGTAGGCCGTGGCAGCAGAACGG
Organism: Papiliotrema fonsecae; assembly: GCA_035773095.1. Classification (NCBI taxonomy): domain Eukaryota; kingdom Fungi; phylum Basidiomycota; class Tremellomycetes; order Tremellales; family Rhynchogastremaceae; genus Papiliotrema; species Papiliotrema fonsecae. The sequence continues at coordinate 328,124 of JAHRBW010000007.1, forward strand.
GAGTCGCCTGGAGGTTGATTCATTCTTCCAACGACAAGTCCACATTGTGGCATGATCACACCTTACGATGCACTGATATTACACACTGCCTATCCCATACAGTGAGTTCAGGCATTTCAGAGATTGAGAGTGAACGACGGGGCAGTTTTATAGTGCCCCAAGTGGTCCTGCATAGTATTGGTCTAGCTACAGTAAGTCCGCGCCTCGCGTTGTTTTGCCCACCTTCCGGCATCGATTTCGTGAGCTAACTCTCTATACCTAGCAAAGACAGTAGTCGAAAGGATTATGTTGCTGTGATCTCCCACATGCTATTCTGTTTCTGAGTAATCGCATCTGTATGAAGGCCCTTGTTTAAATCATACACCAGCCTTAGCCTAGCATGCGAACGATCCAATCCAGAATGATTTTTGTCAACAAAGGCGGCCAATGATCCGTCATAGATCGATCGTTCAAACACTGGCTCGTAAGCAATGTTCCTGGTAATACTCCTTACGAGATAGGTACTGGTCAATCTCCTGACCCTCGATGATTCGTGACAGGCACTCCGCCATTTTTGTGCCCAATCCGCTTTTGCCCTCGAGGATGGGACGGAACGTGGCTCATTCTGCCATTCTCCCCATTTCGTTCGAGCGTGATCCCGTACAAGAGCGTCCCGGTTTACGACAAGCTTTCTTTCAAATCTCAATGCCATCATAGGTCGCTTCGTCGGTGGAGCGTTGAACAGCGTTACTTCGCCAAGACACTTTTCTCTGATAGCTTGTTCCTCTATCTCCTTCTCGCCGCCTCGCGAGCTTGAGATTCCTGCAGTGATCAGCGAAAGGAGTACACGCGCAACTCACCCAGACGCGACGACTTGTCTTCCAAAGTGTCGTCGTCTATTGTGGACATTTAAGCTCGGATCTTGGCCACGGTTTCAGCGTAGACTAAGAGTTTGTCGGGGCCGACTCGTTGGACGAACTCGTCATCAGTCTCGCCGATTCCCATCGAGACTCTTTGAGACCGATGCGACATGTCTGTGATGGTTCGGACAAGCTGTAGCTGGGACTTTGTCGGTCGATATTCTTCAACCACTCCTTAGTCTTCCTTCTTATGACAGCCGTGTCCCAAAACTCGGCGAATACGTCGCTGGCGTGTCCCCTATATCGCTGATCAGTCGACCCAAGACTTTATGCCTGGTATCATCCCCATCAGTTCCATGTTTGAGCTGACGGTATAAGTGCTCCCACTCGAAACGCTCTTTGGTCTCGTTCAAGACCTTTTGGATGTAAGAGGAGCCTGTCGACAGCGTATGTACCCCTCGTTCAACATTTCGCGTGATCCGTCTTCCGGTATGAGAGAACATTGTATATCTATCACTAAATGACGGCGACAACTGATCGGGTCCGGCCAATAGACTGATATACTCTCAAAGCCTCGGCCTCGAACGTCGTTGAAAGGTTGTGGCCCTTTGTGACAGCTTTCGAGGGAAGATTCCACAATGCCTCTCTTTCGGCCATCATATTGTATGCCCTTTGTTTAAGCAACCCTACCTGTGACTGCATCCAGCTTCTTCCAGTATTCCCAGTATGCTATGAAGGATCACAATCTCCAAGCTTTCCACATCGAAGGCCTCGAGACCTCTGTCGCCAAGATCATGACACAGCATGTTTGACTCAAGTCCGTGATGGGTTGAACCTCCAAAGTCTCTCTTCGTGCAATCAACGGGAATATTTCTCGTCGGGAGTCTGAAGGTTTCAACACTCTTCCGCAAATTGTAGACTGGCGCTTAAAGATGGCTGAGATAGTTGCAGTGAGTACCCCGTTGGTTTCGTGTAACTGCGCGTCCGGACACTCCCGGTTCATGCAATTCCACTGTAGTGTTTCATGCAGAAGTGCCACGTGGTCGTGATGGTCTGACAAGATTATGAGAGGCTTTCAAGCTTTCGATAGCTCATACCTCGTTAAGGCATCACGAGGGGCCAATAGTTCGTTTGTCCCGGCGAACAACGGGTTTCCAGCTTCTCCCCAAGTTTGTTTGATGACGCCGAGCACCAAAGCGATTCTCGCTCCCGCTCCATCAGCTGGTTTCTTCCATCTTCAAAGGGATGACAAATATAGGCCAAGGTAATGAACGGAGCGGCGATCAAGGTGATGGGCTGATCTGGCCTGTCATCAGCACTGGTTTCTTGTTCGGTGATTTCGTCTGGACAGTTTCACATGACGCATACGATTATCAGAGGCCGCTTTCTGAGGGCCACGCCTGCGGTCTGACAGTTCTTCTTTCATGAGCAGAGCAGAACCCCGGGGTCGATACGTCGGCGAAGGCCGAACAAAGGGGAGTCCACGTAGTGCCGAGATGTGTGTTTCAGCCCTCGGTGACGAGATCGACCTTCCGTTGAGTATAGCAGCAAAGGAGTGAGCTTGGTGAGGTGGCCCCCCAAGCTACAAAAGCCGTGGCCTCGCCTTCTGTCTCGCCCCCCAACAAGTCAACGTGAACATACAGCACATTACATTCCCTTTCGTCCAGCCGCCGCATTACATACCATCAGAATGTCGTCAGTCCACACCAGCAGTTTTACCGTCAACAAGGAAACCTACAGTTCGTACAACAACTGCATGAGGCAGCATCTGGCGGAATTGCGTGATAAAAATCTGTCCGAGCTGATCGAAATGCCGGGTGGCGAAAAAGAACGTGACGAATGGTCCGGCGCGCTTCGGGCTGTTCGCGACGTTCTGGAAGAGTACGAACAGACGTACACTGGCAAGCAGGAAAGATCGAAGGGGATCGAACCCAATTCTGATATCTGGACTTGGGTAATTAACTGTCATTCTCGCTTCGAAGCTGCAGAGATACGACTACGTTCCATGCTCAAAGAAAAGGCCGAATCTCCACTTGGGCGGCAGGTCCAAGCGCACTACACTTCGTGCACGTGTCCCAGAACCGATACTCCCAGTCACCAGGATACTGACACCCCTCAGATCGAGCAAGTTACGGAGAACGCCCAATGTACGCACGCATCAAAGCAGGGTCCGAATAAGCAGGCACCAGAAGGTCATGACTACTCCGGACGTGAGATCAATCCGAATAGGGCACATCAATGCTTGAACACTCATCTGAAAAAAATGGAAAATATGGATAAATATCCTCAAAATGTCTTGTATCAAACCAAGGATTTAAGTAAGAAAATGGAAGAGATCGAGAATCTACTAAAGTCGTGGGAATCGACAATGGCCAAAGCCCGTCCCTTTCTCGGACGTCACAGGGCTCCCGCTCCACCCAGCGGTGACGGATCTGATAGCTGGACTCTCGAACAGCATACAGCTTTCAAAGCCGCGAATGAATCGTTGTGGAATTACATCGAGTGTCGCCCGTACATCCTCAAGTCGGTCGAACGCATAGGCAAGAGCTGGACCAAGTGCACGTGCAAACCTGTAGGCGCCTCAACATCCACAACTCCTACAGTAGCAGGCATTGCCGCTCACGGTACTGAAGAAGAGGACATCATGACTACCAAAGGCGCCGAAGAAGGTCTAGTGCCTGAGTCGTGGGACGACGAGGACTTGTCGGCGTAGAAGCGTTTTCTATGACACCTGGAACATGGTTGGTTAGGTTTGAAGGAAAAGAGTGTATATATCCTGGTATGCAGACTTTGAGAGTGCGAGAGAAAAACCATAAGGGGCAATCAGTCTGTGTCGGGTTAGATTACGTCTATCAAGGCGCGGCCCACATAGAGGCAAAGTCGACAAGAAACATCCTTTTCGACGGTGGAAAGGCTTGGACGTGTTGGACGTGTTCTTCGGGACTCTGCCTTGACCAGCGGGGTCATTGAACGGACTGGCATGGTATGGGGAAGCCGTTTACTTATATGGTAGGGAGGTTGCTGAACACAATAAACGGGTAGCCTGCATGACTAGTGGCCCGGACGCTGCCACACATGGCGGTCCACCTGCCCCTTCTGTCCTGCAGGCCATGAGAGGACAACGGGGAGTGTCCGTGAATGCACAATGACGGCACATATGAGGCGTTTTCTCCGGTCCATGAAAGCTTGAAAGGGAAGTACCTGGTAAAACGGGAATAAAATTCTTGTCCGAGATCTCGTGCACCACACTACAACCGTATCTCTTCACATCCCCCTCCTATATCTTCCCTCCTCACTGCTTGCTAGAATTACGTGCTTCGCCCACATCATGGCGTACCTCGCTGGTATAAACGCTTAGCTCCCCGGATAGTAATGACCCTCAACGCGCCCAAGAGTGCACCGTGTCGCACCTAAACGCAATACGGTTCCAAAATTGGAGATACGAAATTAACCGCGACGTATGACCGCAAAGGGCAGGCGCGTCGGAGAGAGATCAGGGATTGGTATGACAAGCTGGAGACGGTGCTTCATGGCCATGCAGCTGAACACAAATCATTCTTGGAATTAATTGTCGCCAGAAACGAAAGAAATACCTGTATCAGGACCAGGATCTCAAGCTTGGGTTCTGGAGCATCACTTGTCGATGCGGTCACTCGTCGAGGAGTGTCGCCAGGCAATCTGCTCGAAGGGTCACTCCACCAGTAATGATAAGTCCAGATCATCGGAAGACGTTTAAATCATGTCCCTGCAAACCTACGAGTCTCAATAAGCGTGCGGACAAATCTGTCACGAGCTCCGCGGACGCCACAAAGGGTGGCGACACAGTAGGCTCGAACTCTGTGCCGTAGATTTGGGATGATAGTGAACCTAAAGATGTGGGAACAGCCGCATCATCCGTATCTACCTCTGAGATCCACGAGCCAGGAATAATAGCTGCAGCGCGGAGCCCATGCCGAATGTGAACAGTAAAACGTCGAACAGCTCTGCCCAGACAATGTTGATCTTGAAGTGACCGCGAATCTCGTCCATGCCTGTCACGATGACAGCCTCTGCGTACACTCATCCTGCTGTTTGATCCTCACACTCGATGTTGTGCATTACAGCACGAGTATGGCAGCAAGAATACAAAGACCACCATAAACATGACGACGCTATGCTCTGTACAAACCACTCCGACCACTATGTCGGGCTTTCCTGGCGGTTCGACAAACCGACTTCGGTCGGAAAGCCCATCACTAAGCGCCGATTGCAATACCTCACTAGACCCGCCAGTTCAGACAACGCAGTTTGACCGAACACCCGGAGACGCACTCAACGTTGAACGACCCCAATATCTCATCCTAGCATTACAAATCATTATAGACAACCAAAAAAGACCTCGGATGACTGGAAAACCCAATAACCAAATTACAAACTCCCTCTTCTCCGCCGTTGACTGCCTTCTCCGCTCCTTCCGTTGCTGTCTCCCTCTCGCGACGACATCCCCCACCCCGTTTTGCCCAAAGTCCCAGCTGTCCTCTGACCCCGTCCCTCGTCTTGATCGGCAGCACCACTACCGCTCCCGCCCCACATTGGTCTTGACCCTGATCCTCCTGGTTTGCCCATATCTCCCGGCGAGTCCGTAAGCGGAACCTGTCCAGTTCGTTCCAACATCAACTTATACTCCATCTTGTGTTGTTGTGCCCGCATAAACGAGTCGAAATCCATCGTTCCGAGACTCGATTGGGCTGTACCCGCTCGATCTGAGGAACGGAGTTGAGAAGAAGAACCGGGTGGGCCAGCCATCGTTTGGGGCTCGTAAGCGGGTGGAGGGATATCAGCCGTTTCGACCATGGCGACAGGGTTGATTGCAGGTTGTACTGTTTGTAGAGCTGGCGGTAATGGTGGACCAAGAGGCGGGCCGTGGTATGGTTCCGGAGGCGAGGGATCGGTGCCGATATCAGCTGGAATCGGTCGAGGTGGGAGTGGTGGTAGTGGGCGAGTGACCGTCTCATCTGCAGGCTGAACGTCCCTAGGACTCGTAGGTTCACCATCGTCAGGTTCTTCATTGTCGCTGATGGGCGATAGTGTAGCCATATCGGTTGTATTCGAGGGTGCTTCCGTGCCGCTCCAGTCCGTTCCCATTGTTCCCCTCTCCATCTCCGCGTCTCTTCTTTTCAGCGTTCCATGGCGCGAGAGCGGTCTGCCACCTCCTGTCCCGGTCCCCAGCTCCATATTGTATTCTCCCCTAACCACTCTCGCCACGCCGCACTTGAAAGCGATCTTGCGCTCGAAAGGCAGATGTCGAACCAAGTATATGATCCATAATAGCCAAATGAGCAGCAAAGCGAAATGCGCACATGCAACCGCATTGAGCACCGTATCGACATCACAGGAATGGAGAACTTGGGTGTTTGTGTCGAAGTTCGGCCCGTCGCCTTTCGCTGCGACGCGCTGTTGCTGGCCGAGCTCGAAACTCCATTGTGCGCAAAACGTTGGTCCGCGGAAATAGATGCCCAAGACACTTATGGCTAATAGGTGTTAGTGAAGTGAAACGAATGTGTATGGCAGGAAAGGCAATAGAGGATGAGGAACTCACAGAACCAGATAGCAGCCTGGATTGATAAATACGCAACCTCGGCACCGGCTCTGTCCCATGTCCGCTTAGACCGCCTGTATGCGTGCCATACGGCCAGAGGGACGTATACCACCATAGGCAGCATCGCCCCGATTGCGAAGAGGAATAGGAAGGATCCGTGAAGGATCCCGAGGATAAAGTATAGGAATATAGCGATGATATGGATCGCCTGGGGTCAGCTGACGTGCCGTCTTCTTTCCTTGCGTCTGTTCATGCGTGATCGGCCTCAACGCGAGCAGTGTGCATTGCCGAAGAGCTCGAGCACGTCGCAGTCACATGAAAGACTGATCCAGCACGAGGACAAAAGCAGTAGATATGAGCAAGGATGAGCCACTCACAATGAGGGAATACCGGGTTCTCGTCATAAATCGCGCCGAGGGCATCGTGGCGGCTCCACCTTCCAGTAGAAGTTTCTGGCGAGGCCGTCCAGTTCTCCGACCACAGACGCCTCGATAGCGAGTCCAACACCTGAAGACGCTGCTCGTTCGCACGTCAGACAGGTTCTCCAATACCGAAGCCGTCTATCCGTCCTGGATCCTCGTTAATCAGGCACCGAATACCCCAGATCGCCTAACGAATCGCAAAACCACAATTCACTCGTACACAGCGTACCATGTAGGTGATCCCGGTTTATCCGGCGGTATAACAGGTACGATTGATTATCAAAAGGGAAGGGGATGTACAGAGATTGGTTAGTCCAAAGTGAAAAGAACGAGGTGAAACGGGTTCATTCCGGGACGACGGGGCCGCGCCGTGATCGGAGATCAACCACGTGATTTGCAGGTACGAGTATCAAAGTCTAGGTACACGCACGGTGCTTGTTGACGAATCTTGGAAACATTGGTCATATGATATCATCAAGTCATTGCTCCCAAATCGTACCTCGTTGCACGTTTACACAAAACCTTCTAACAACGTCAACCACGCAGACAGGACCCTTCATCTGCTTCACGCGTTCCAGTCCCATAGCAGGCTCCAACCCCCACCCCACCTCCATCCCCCTCTTTCCTCATTTCTACGGGATACAGCGCCTCCATACTGCGCTACGATCTGCGCTGAGATCGTCGAGGTCGGTAAGCTTGACTCTGGATTGAGAGTGTGTTCCCCGATTATGCCGTCGCCGACCATGATCCACGAAGCCTCGCTCGGTACGCCATTAACAACGACGAAGAATAGTGCCGGTCCCGGGGCGAGGATCGCGGGGTTGGGCGGTAGTTGCGCGACGTGTAGCGTTGCTGAGCCGTCATCGTTCGATGTGAAGGAAGTGCGTAGTTCAACGTGCCGTTGTCCCATGTTCATGGTATGCGTGGAAAAGCCTGTTCGGATGATCACGGCTTTGGTGCGGTTTATGTTGAGGGCGTTGTTGTTCAAATCGGCGAGGGTGAGCGTAATGTTAAAGCTGTCGCCTCCGTCTGCGAGGTCAGTATGACCGCACGTATTCGCGAACAGGGAGTAAGATTCAACTTACAAGTGATGGCGCTTGGCATACCGGAAGGAACGGGTTTGGGCTGGTCCATGCTGCATGTAAGGCACGGACAGCGGGCATGATAGAGCAACTTACTAGTCGGGATAGAAAATCTCTACCTGATATTGCGTGACATACTTGGCGTCGGGAACGTTTTCAAGATCGACATCTGGAATCAGCACATGCCTGGGCTGTTTGGCAGGTGTCTCACAATCAGAATTGGGGTTGCTCCCTGAAACAAGGACCGATCCATCCGGTAACAAGGTCGCAGATGAATGGTACATTCTTGGAATAGTCGTTACACCCCCTTTGGACCATCTCGAACCTGTCGGCTGTACGGGATCATAGTACCTGCCAATTAGAATAATTTCGCTTTGTCAACGTAGCACGCACCATGATTGCAGCTGCGGGTTATCCGCGTAGCTCTGGCCCGCCGCCCACGTTTCATTCCCGTACCCCGCCGTGCCCGTCCTTGCTCCATTCAAGAAGAATATTCGGCCGTCCGGAAGGTTGATCATGTTTCCCATACTCCGGCCCGAATCCAGCGGATCATCCTGATACCACGTCAAATCGATATCGGGAGTTATAGTCACACAACTCGTGCTCGCTGCATAGTTCACAATGGGCCAATCTGTTGTCCATTGGCCTGCCTGGAGGTTCGTCCCGCCGCAGAAAATCATGGTCGACGTCCAGTTGTTGGCGGGTGTCATGGGGAATACGGCGGTACCAGCGCTAGCGGGGTAGACTCGCACAGCATCGGGGATATTGGGGATAGGGTACTCGAGCATGTTCTTGTAGTCGAAAATGGCGGCTTGGAACTCTGCCTGAATAAAGATGTTGCCGCTGGGGAGAAGCCAAACGAGCGGGAAAAGATTGACTGGCATAGTGTTCAGCAGGAACTGCAGGGTAAAGGGAACTCCTCTGGACGGCCAGAACTGATATCAGCATTCCCCCTCCGTATCTCTGTGTTTGCCATTTGCATACTCACCTCGACAGTGGGATTGTTTTGCGTATCTCCTGAATTCACATACCCTCCCCATTCACATCCCCCAAAGATCATCGCTGACCCATCCTCCAACGTCTCAAGGGTAGGATACCATCTCCGTTCCGTCATATACATGGTAGGGTCGTCCAGCCAATTACACGACTCGTCGTCACACGGGTCAAGGAATCGGATCGCTTTCCCTCCGTCCCAGTCTTTATATGGTGACTGGCCCGTCTGCCCTGATGCCTTGTCACCACCCCACGTGATGGCTTGGTTCCCGCCAACATTCAACCAGGTTCCGTTTCCCAGTACAGTGCCTCCTGCGCAAAAAGAATTGCTCAAAACATCCATAGATCGGAACGTGTTCGTTGCGAGATCGTATTCCGTTGCCCAAGCCGGATGGCCGTTGACGGTGGCATTGTTGCGTTCTGAATGTCAGGTCTCGTTCCTCCAAGCCTGTAATCACGCGCATCGGTAAATGCGATCGGTGGTTCAAGCAAGAATAATAGCATACCCGTTTTATCTACAATATACACCTTGTTCTTCGTGCCCAAGAACAGCTGTTGGGCGGAGACACCCGACAATCCGACGTATTTGAACGTATTAGCAACTTGGGCGGTGACCGGCGTCAAAGCCAAAGCCAGCGTGAAAACGTGTACCAGTGTCGATACAGAGGTAGGCGCTGATACCGCTGTCGAGCGCGTCGTTGGAGAGAATATCATTACTGCCCCAAAAGTCGTCCGCGTCCGCTCGTCGCAATACCGGTGAATGAAGGAGGAAGGATAAATGCGAAATTAATGCGATGCAGATGGGACCGACTAAATGAGATCTATTCTCGGCCTAGTCTCACTTTCTACAGATCAACGCGTCAACGCGGCGGGAATAACGTGACACGGAAGCAAAATCCAGAATCCAGCTTGGAGCCTGACACCCCGGTGTTCGGCGTTTTCACCGTTCTTGGCAAAATGTGTCAGGCAAAGGAACGAGGCTTGCGGAATGACGTCGATATGATCGACCGAAATGAGACAATCATACTCCGTTCGCCGCTTTCGTGCTGGGTACAAGACCCAGTATATAAAACGCACCTCTCGCACAAAACTTCCCTACTTCCAACTTCTCACAAGTTAATTCTTTCAAGCAACAAGGCCAAAAATCCATTCACAACAATGCCGTCTGAACGCGTGATCAAGCTCTCCCACACCGTCCTCTTCACCCTCTCCCTCTTGGCGTCTATTGTCGCTTTAGCAATTTCCGCCTCTCTCGTCTCCCACTACAACAGCGATGGGTACCCACCCGTTCACACCGGGGCGTACAGAGACAGAATCAGGATCCTCCTAGTAGCTTCTGTATGGAGCACAGCTATCACAAGTGAGTCCACACTCGTCTTGGCACTATGCCCGGGAAGGCAATGTATTGACAATAGTCCTCCTCATTGTCGGATTCCAAGTTGCAGGCCGACACAGACTCTTTGGTGTCCTTTCCCACCTTGTCCTCGTCGTTATCGGCTTTATCCTGTTCATCATCGGTTCAGCCTCGCTCACGGCCTTGACCCGACCTATCGACTGTGGCCGGTCCGGAGACAGCTTTAGCAGGTGCAACATTGTCAAAGGTCTCGTCATCATCTCTTGGATCGATACGTGAGTTTCCATTTGACAGCCACCTGGGAGAATGCAACTGACAAGAAGTATACTGCTATTCATCACGCTCATCTTCGTTGGTGTCCTTGGTTGGATCGCCCACAGGGGTTACGGTATGACCAAGAGTACTCTCTACGCCGAGTAAACGGAGTGATGAAGCAAGTAGCAAGCGGCGGCGGAAGGTAGAAGCACATGACTCGCATCTATACAACACATTCAATAATATACTCGCCTTATAATTCTCATGCAGACCTGCACATATATTTGTTGCCTTCAACCGCATGAGGTAATTGTTTAGTTTCGATCGCTTTAGCTCGGAACACACGGAACCATTACGTAACCTTGCGCAGAGATCTATCCATACAACCCTCTAAATCGCTCTATTATACTCCCACAATCGCCTTACTCGCCTTGACCAGCAAAAATTCTCCAGCTTCTCTCGGGACCTTGTGGAACAACAGTCTCGCAAGAACCTCTCCCTGCTTGTCAGCGTCTATCCCGGACCGGACCGCTTAGATTACGCACAAATTCCACCAAACAAGCCACGACAATCAGCCAGATGATAATCCAAGTCACGCGATCCGTTCCGCGTTCTTCGATGTATTCATGGATAATTTCAAGCTACCGTCAGCTGATTGTATCCCCCTGCCGCTCGCGTTCTCCTTCTCATCGAGCTGTTGAAGGCAACTTACAAGATCACCAGCAACAGAGAGCCTGTCGTTCAGAACCTGCGCGCGAGGGCCAATCTCGAGATACTCCCGGATAGCTTCGTAAAGCGGGTACAAACTCGCTTCAGACCAGAACAGTTCCGGTGTATCTTACATGAGCTTGCTTCTAGACTCCCTAGACGTAGACTCACCAAGAATACCGCCGATAAGGTTCACGTCCATACGCAGCTTGAACAGCCGTCCCGTCATTTTCAGGGCACCTTTGCGGCTCAGCTGTAAATGGCCTGTTGTTGATAATTCCTTCGGAATATACGAGGTCAACGCGAGCGACTCTTGCATTACCGATTCGAAGATTGATAATTTTGTCGACTGCGCCACGGCGTGGGCGAGGGACAATTTGAACAGATGTGAATGGGATTTGAACGCTGATTGTCAATCCGGTACAGGCATCGATTCAAGCGAGGTAACTCACTGAACATGTCGTTGTAAATCCTGGGGTATTCCGCATCAGGATCATACTATCGTCAACTCATTTTCGATCAAAGGGAAAGGTCGAACACACGGTGTAATGGAACTCTTCCACTTCCCAATCATCTTTATCTTGCCCCCTCGTCCACGTTCCCGCACCCTCGCAGTCCTCCATGATATCCCTCTCCTCTTCTTCTCCAAAGCCAAAGAACACGCTCACACCATACTCGAAGAAAACGGCTTCGGCAATACGTCCGTGGAATTGCGCATGACTTTTCCTTCGGGCTTTCGGCGACGTCCTCGCCATGCGTGCTTCGGTAGGGGGCGAGAGTTCTTGAGGCGAAAAGGCAGTTGAGGGGATATGCTCGAGGTAGCCTGGATGTTGCGAATCCATATGTGTCCCGATAGGTCCATGAGGGTTATGTATTTCTTTCTCAATGGCGGCCTTGACCCCCACTTCCTCTTCCGATCGCAACTCGGCGGCGTCTGCTAGTCCATCCCCTACCTCTAAGCGTTGTTGTATTTCCTCGATCATCTCCTCCCTCTCATCGCCGAGACCTGCGGGGATGTCACGGGCAGAGAGTAACTCGCCATGAGCGATGATCGACGGCGGAGAATGCGACAAGATATATTCCAACGGTTGCGTTGTTGATTGTGGGTCTTCCGGGTTGGCCGAAGGAAAGTAAGAATCGTTATATCCCACATCCTCGGCCATCGTCATCCGCTCCAGCAAGGAGACACCTCCAGGCGACTTGACATTCGGGCTCGAACGGACTTTTGTCGAAGCACCATAGCCCGGTAAAAGAGGTAAAGAATATACCGCATAAACGCAATCGTCAAACACCCTCACAACGCCTACTCCATGCTCGCGTTTCAAAAACGCTTGCAGCAGTTTCAACCTATATCCTTCCGCCGTGGCATATGCCGTCAAACGCGGTAAACGATTTTCTTCTCGTTCGCGCTTTGTCATTTTCTCTGCATCCGATCGCTCGTCGCCCGAATGCCCATGATGTCTTCCAGCACCGGATGTGCCGCCAGAAGGCGGGAAAGCTCGCGGAGGGGGGACAAGATCAGTCTCCCCGGTTGCGTGAGGTAAAGGAGCGAGTTGAGGATCTTCAGGAAGCAAAATGTGTCGCTCGGTTGTTTTCGACGTTCGAACGGGTAAAGATTGCTTGACACCTCGAGCGGGAGTGCCTTTTCCAAGGGGAGAGGGTATGCGCGGAGCGGAAAGATTCCGGAGATGAGCAGGGAGAGATTTTGAGAGGGAATTTGTTGACGGAGATGCTTGTCGGAGAGTTGAGGCGGTTCGAGCGATACCTGTTCAGAATTAGCTTGGCGCTCGTGACAAGGGACTAGAGTAGACGGAAAGATGCGGTGAGGACGTACCAGGAACAGCACCAGCACTTCTTCGAGGAACAGTGGATGGTGGACCGCCGCCTGGAGGTGCGGGAGGAGCTTTTGGTGCTTTGCCGAGGGGTCTCGAGGGACCAATCGGATTCCGCGACATGGCGCAGGGGAGCTATAACTTGGCTCTTTTAATCGATCAAGCACCTGATTTCGAAGATCCACTGAGAAGCTTCGTTAACAAGCTGCTTCGATGGCCGGGGTGTCCTAATTTAACAGTCTGTTACGAGGTATGTATGGTCAAGAGAAGGACAGAGTATGTGGAGGTGATGTCCGGAAAACATGCCGGAGTTAAAGGGATTCCCAAATAAGTTTACCGGCTGTGAGCGACGCCATGCACATCCCTGACGTCGTCCCCGGACGTCATGGTAAGTACGCTCCCTCATCTCTTCCCATCTCTCTCCCTGTATCAACAACACAGATCCTCTCCCCGCTCTGCATCGCGCTTGGAGAAGATAGACCGATCGTTCACCCTTGTGACAGACCTACACGATGGCTTACGTCGCTGTCGTCAAGGCGTTATACGACTATGCTGCACAGGACCCCGAGACCGAGTTATCGTTGAAGGAGGATGCGATATGTTATGTTATTGAAAAGGAGGACGAAGAGTGAGCTGGCGATAAATCTCCAAGTCGCGGTGGAGCTAACGAGTAGCTGGTGGAAGGCGAAGTTGAAAGATGAAAATGGACAGGAAGGACCCATCGGTCTCATCCCGTCGACATACGTCGAGGAGGTGAGTCTGCTCCTTTGGCACAGCTTGTCGTGCTTGGTCCTCACAGACCATTTATAGGGCGAGTTGAGAGAGGATACGTCTGATCCCAGTTACCGCCAATGAACACCACTCGCGCTCTGTACGCATACGATTCAACATCCCCGGAAGAACTCTCGATGATGGAAGACGAATCGTTTTTCGTTTACTCGCTAGAAGACGATTGGCTCCTCGTTTGTCCGGAATCATCTCCCGATTCTAAACTAGGTTTCGTCCCGCGCACGTACTGTCAACCGCTCGACGAGGCATCGGCGGTAGACGTGCCCGACGCTGACGAGGCCGAAGCCGAGTTAGAGCAGCATCGACAAGAGGAGGAAGATCTCGAGCGGGCTCGTGAGGTTGCAGAGAAGCAAAGGGTCTTGAAACTCAAAGACAAGGTGGAGACGTGGAGCATATCAGAGATGAAAGGGAGAAAGAAGAAGAAGGGAACGTTGGGAGTCGGCAATGGGGCGGTGTTTTTCGCTTCAGACTCGGACAAGGTGAGTTCTCTATGTTCTGCCCCTAAATGCCCGGATCGTTAGTGGTTCAGTTGCAATGCTCACCGTCAGATGGGCGGTGTGAAGCAATACAACATCACCGAACTCAGCGAAGTCTCGCAGCCGTCTTCCAAAACGCTCGAGCTCGTCTTCGCGTCTCTCTCGCAGCCTCTCCTTTTCCACTGTGGTAGTCGCAGCAACGTTTCTGCGATTGTCGCCAAGCTCGAGACATCCAAAGAAGCCGCCGGAGAGGTCCTCGAGCTGACCAGGGTCGCATCCCACGGCGCAACGACAGAAGAGGAGGACTACGACGCTGCTCCAGAACCGTCTTACGCTCGCTCGCCGGCCGCTGTCGAGTCAAAGACTGTCAGATGGGCTCCCGACTCTTCTGCTTCAGGTGCCAATAGAGGCGAGACCGCGACTGTACTTTACGATTTCGATGCCCAGGGTGACGACGAATTGACGGTGCAAGAGAACGAGACCGTGACCGTCATCGACAAAGAAAACGACGAGTGGTGGTCTGTCCGCAACGCTGCTGGACAAGAGGGAGTTGTGCCAGCACAATATGTACAGCTCGGTGAGGGAGGTTCTGAGGCCTATGCGGACGATGGTGAGGAAGAACGCCGACACCAAGAGGATGAAGCTGCCGCCGCCGCCGCGCTCGAGGCTGAAAGGCAAAGAGAAGCCTCTAATAAGGCTGAAGAGAGGCGCGCCATCGAGCGAGCCGCAAGGGAGAGACAGAAGCAAGAGGAAGAAGATCGCAAGTACGCGGAGGAGTTGGAACAGAAAGAAGCAGCAAAAGCGGAGCGAAGGGCTAGAAGGCAGCAAGAAGAGCAGAGGAGTCAAAGAGAGTATGAGATGGCAAAAAGGTTAGCCAGCGCTCTTTTGGCTATGATTTGAGCTAACGATGCAGGCGAGAAGCAGCGAGAGGTCTCGAACCCCCAAAGATTGCCAAACGGCCTTCCGCACAAGACGTTGGAGAGGTCGCACGAAGTCTGCCAACAAGGGGCAAGCAGGCCCCCATCAAACCACCAGAGAAGAACAGGCCCAGTGAGTATCTACAAAGCGTTTCAGAAAACAGGCTAACATGTAGAGCCGACTCCTGGCAGGACGCGCTTGTGGAGCGACAAATCTGGTCAATTCAAGGTTGAAGCGGAATATCTCGGTCTGAACGGAAACAAAATTCGTCTTCACAAGATGAATGGAGTCGTCATCGAGGTCCCAATTGAGAAGATGTCACAAGAGGATGTTCAATTGATCCGCCGGCATGAGGCCCGCAAAGCCAAGGCTCTGGAGGACGAAGACGACATCCCTCTCGGCCGACAAAGGTCTCACAATGAACGTTCAGAGGAAACAAAGGGGCGATCGAGCCAGTTTATGGACTCGTTGCCGCGAGAGGCATTGGAAGCACCAAAACCGCGTAAGCCGAGGTACGACTGGTTTGCCTTTTTCCTCGAGGCTGGATGTGACATGGACGACTGTACGCGATACGCCTCGAACTTTGAGCGTGCCGCCATCGACGAGGAGATTCTGCCAGATCTCGACGCTGCGACTATCCGTAACTTGGGTCTGAAAGAGGGCGACGTGATCCGAGTACGCAAAATCATTACCGGACGCTATGCGAAGAAGACGCCCGAGCAGGAAGCGCAGATCAAGCAGGATGAGGACTACGCCAAGGCTCTGCAAGAGCATGAGAACTCGGGATCAAAAGGACCGATTCCGCAACCGCCTCCATCGCTGTTTACTAGTGCCGACGGCAAGCTGGCAAACAACACCCGTCGAGGCCGACCTGAGAAGAAATCGGCGGGACCCGAGACAGTTGATCCGGCCGCTTTGGCCGGTATCTCCGAGCAGCTCACCGGTGTCAACATCTCCTCGCCATCTCCACCTCCGCCCCCCAAAGCTCCTTCTCCTCCGCCAGCGCAAGAGAAGAAGAGTGTTATCAGCGGATTTGATGATGACGCTTGGACGATCAAGCCTTCTGCGTCAAAGCCTGCCTCGCCTGCGCCTCCTCCTGCTCCAGCGGCTCCAGCCGCACCCCCCATTGCGGCTCCTGCCCCCACCAACCCGACCGAAAGCCTCTTGTTGCAGATCCAATCGATGAGGCCCTCATCCACAGGTATCTCGTCAAACACCACCGGCGGATCGGGCAACTTCGACAAGTATGCAGCAATGGTCGGCCAGCCTCAGCAACGAGGCCCGATGCAGCAAACACAAACGGGATCAAGTGCCGGGTACTCCAACGGCCTTGTTCCCACGGCTACGGGCTACGGGCTCGGCGTTCAAGGATCGAACCAGTCCATGGGCCAGATGCAGAACTCCAACCGCCCTCGAGGACCTGTTGCGCCTGTACCTGCGAACGAAACTTTATTGAACCCATTGCAGCCTGTCCAGACGGGATTCGTCCCCACTCGAGGTGGAGGAGGAATGGGCATGGGCATGCAGTCTCAGCAGACCGGGTTTATGCCACCTCAGCAGACGGGCATGATGCCGCAGCAAACGGGCTTTGCCGGAGGTTTCCAGCAAGGCTACGGTGGACAGCAACAGCAGATGCAGCCGAGTGAGTGGGCTTGTTGTTTTGTTTCCTTCTACGATTCAAGCAGGTCAGAAAAGATAGGAACTGACGCCAGACTTCACGGGATACCCTGGCAATTTGCCCCAACAAAGCCAAACGTCCAACTTCAACCAAATCGCCAGTATGCGTCCACCAGAGCCAGCTCAGCCCGCCCAAGACAAATTCGCGCCATCAAACATCTTTGCCGCGATGAAGGGGAGTGGTTTTGGGAAGCCCGAAGAGCAGCAGCCTCAGGCGTCTGGTACGTACAGCGACTCTGCGTGGGAGACCTTTAGCTGACATGGCAGAAAAGTACGACTCGCTACGACCGCTCACTACGGGCTACAACGGCGGTCCAGGGGGCGGAATGATGTCCCAGCCAACGGGTATGGGTATGGGCATGCAACAAACAGGCATGGGTATGGGCGGTATGCCCATGCAACAGACGGGCATGGGTATACAGGGGATGGGGGGGATGCAACAGCAACAACAGCCGGGAATGCAGTACCCTGGATACATGATGGGTCAGATGACGGGATTTAACCCGCAACAACAAGGCGGGTTCGGGTACGGACAAAATGGACAGGGGTATAGATAGGTCTGGGGCGAGAGCGAGGTGATAGGTAGATAGGGTTGAGCTTTGTACTGGGTTGTTTATGTTGGAGATATCGGTCCGGTATGCAATAGGTTATCTGCGAGGTGATTGAGGTTGATTCGTGGACGGGGCGAAAGCGAAGTTGAAGCCGACGTGCATAGAGCGTGATAACAACACATAGGATGCGTGATTACGATGCATGGAGCTAACGTTTAGATGTAATCCAGTTAATCTGGAGGAAAGTGTCGAACAAAGAAGCTTAGAGGTGTGATCAGCTGGCACAACTTGAACGCGATGTTAAGAAGCTGATAAGGCTGTGCTCTCCCGTGGAGATCAGGACAAAATAACGGACGAACCGTCTTTACGGACGTAGAGGATGGGCCTTGAGGACAGCGTCGATGATCAACGGTGAGACGGATAAGACCTGAGTGCTTCTAACGGCCGTCTTTGGCGAGTGACCTTGACCCATCCAATCCCAAGCCGAAATGCGGCATCCGATGGGTCTTGTTCCGAGCGCTCCATGGTCGTTGTTGTAACGTCAATGCCAGATGAAGGAGGCGGACTTGAAGTGCGAGTGAAACGGGGGGAATCGGTATAGCTGAGTGCTTGGACAGCTTGCAGAGGTTGGTCTTGTGCTTGAGTATGGGATTGATAGTTTCCTTGAGATCTCGAGGGGGTTAGGGAGCTGTATTGTCTGCGGGGGGGATATCGGAAGATCAGGCTCGACGTGGGAGACAGGGGAGCAGGTGTAGCAGGCCGCGAGAGGGATGGGGTTATTCTGGTATTAGTTCGGTTCAAGTCTGTCCCCTCTCAATTTAGGTAGCCGGCTTCGAGCGAGGGCTCGGATTTTCAGGAGTCCCATAAGCACGAGATGTATCAACTCAGATCTCGGACTTACGTTACCGTAGACCTACGTGAGTGAGGGGTACGTAAAGTGTAGCTCGCTGCCGTTGATAACGACGAGGCGTTCAACGCGGTTGTCGAGTTGTCCATCTCCACCGCATAGTCGGTCGGGCATGTATAAGGTGATGAGAGGTGCACCGAGGGGTCGACAACTGGGTCGATACCGGCGTGAAGCCGGTCTGAGATATTTCGGGCGGGCGACGAAGGGTAAGTCTGACTTTCAGCGGTGCTGGCGTGACGGCGCAACGCGACGTACGTTGGTACCGAAACGTAAAGCGCTCAAATCAAGTTCATCATCTTCCCACCGAGTCCACGTTCCGTCCCACCCTACGTTGTATCCCTCTTCCCCGTCATACTCTCCAAGTTCAATATCACTTGACGCTTTCCTGGAGATGGGCGAAGAACCCCATACAGAGCTGTCACGCTTTACGTAGATACTATCCCCGCTGGGCGAGTCGGAGGTGCTTCGGCTTAAACGTCTCCGTGAACCCTGAATCGGGGTGGATGAGCGCAGAATAGAGAAATCAGGGTGACCGTATGATCTGTGCCACGCTGGGTTCTGATCTGAAAGGGCGTCGCTTGGGCGTCTTGGGGTTTCCGTCGTGTTGAGGGGATTGAAGGGAGGTTGGGGATGACGGATTTGAGAATCCAAGCGAGAGGAGGACTGTGATTTGGGTATGGGGTAGGTGTCAGGGTCGAGGAAGCTGAAAGACCCGAGAGCAGTATCCTCAAAATCGTTTTGAGACGTTAGTAGCTGCGGTAGGTCTTGCAGGTGTTCGATATCCCGTCTTGGTATAGAGCTTGGGATACTTTCGTTCTCCATGATGGCCCTATTGCGATCCTCTACACATCTTGATCCTTCAAGGCATGCGGTAGCTGTGAGCTTGGGGCGTCGTAGCAGCTTCGGACGCTTTCCTTTAGTATGGTCAGAAGCGCACTCTCACCTCGGCCGCGTCCGTTTCGCAGATGCGCCAATCGGTATCAAGTACTTGTTCTTCTCGCCTCTTCCTTTTGTTAGTCTCCGGGAAGATCATGCTTTTTTAATGAACTCTTGAGCTGTAAAGTAGAAATATATCCAACTTCCTGGACTACCTCCACCCTTTACCAATGCGGCGGGCGCCGAAAAGACCTGGCATAGGACCCATTGATTGATTGAGCCACCTCGACGTACATTACGCCCAAAGTCACCCTTTCCCGTCGCTTTGACGGACCCAGTCTTCTGCCCCGGAGCATCCAGAGCCAAACTTCACCGTGTACATACCTGAGATCGTCGAGAAATCATGCGTCCCTATAACACAGATACTCAACTACGTCGATACAACGGAGGGTTCTCGGTAACGGTGTCAGTCAATTCCCCGGGCCGATTACATCAGAATCGGGACCCTAACGGCCCGAATTTCCGGTCAACAGCTTGCCTTCATGCCTTGATTCTGGTGCACCTTTCACTAGTTACACATTACATCTCAAACTTGTTACCAATACTTTAAATACCTGAAGCAACATGGGCGTACCTACCTTTGATGCCGAGCTGTTCTGGGAGAGTCAATGTCAATTGGGAGAGGGTACGTACCCCCACGTCACCTCCACGGGGTTGCTGGGCACGTCTTCACAACGCACGATACCCTGGCGACTGGTGAGCTGGGAAGAAGAGCTGATGATAGGTATCCTCTGGGACTCTGATGCGGAGTGTCTCCGATGGGTTGACCTCAAGGTCGCTGAGGTTCACTCGTTCGTGCTGACTATGGAAGGAGGGTGAAGCACTGACAACAGGTTGAACCCAGTGACCAAGGGATATACCGTGGATAAATACCCGGAGACGCAGTTCGTCAATGCGTTGATGCTGCGCCAGAACAAGGAAGATGTGAGTGAAATCTGTTCTGCTGCTCTCTCCGGCGGTAAACCAGCGCGACCAAGCGAAAGAGTTGGCGAGTCCTACAGAGGGATCAGAGGTCAAGTTGGTAACATCGTGAAGGAACAAGCTGCTTTGGACGAAATACGTATCTCGACTGACCGCAGATTGTCGGTCTCACCCAAGATGCCGTCGCCATCATCTCCATCTCCACCCCCTCGGCCTCGTCCGCCACATCGCCTAAAGACGTCACGCGGACTGAACAGAAGATCAAGAAGATCATCGCCAAACCCCTGACTGACCTCTCGGCGGAGGGTATCGAGATGCGATTCAACGATGGAGGCTGTGATCCAAGTGGGAGGTTGTTCGCTGGGAGTGCGGCCGTTCAGGCGGGACTCAAGAGTCGGGGCGAGTTCGTCAAGTGAGTCGAGGGTTCTTGTCCTTACACAGAAAAAAAGAACATGAAGATGGGGGCTACTTCAATCTCAGACACTTCAGGGACGGCTAGGAAGGATCACTGAGGGGTTATGTAGGGATGATCAGATGGCGGCGAAGTGCAGGACTGACTGGCCAGGGTAGAGACGGACGGCACTTCGTCGCAAGTGCTCGACAAAATTAGTGTTTCAAACGGACTTGGATGGTCCATCGACGCGAAGA
This sequence comes from Papiliotrema fonsecae, assembly GCA_035773095.1. Lineage (NCBI taxonomy): Eukaryota > Fungi > Basidiomycota > Tremellomycetes > Tremellales > Rhynchogastremaceae > Papiliotrema > Papiliotrema fonsecae. The sequence continues at coordinate 349,010 of JAHRBW010000007.1, forward strand.
CCATGTGTAAGTCAGCCGTCTGATTCGAAATCCGACGCATCACTCCAGGGAATCCACAGGGGGTAGAACTGACGTACCAGACTACATCGATTCCGGGGTAGACGAAATCCGAGCGTTCGACTACGACATCTCCACTGGAACCCTCTCCAACTCGCGAGTATTCGCATCCACTCCTGACCCAGTCGAAGGCGACAACCTGACGGGAGGCGTGTTTGACGGAATGACGATAGACGGTGTTGGAAACCTTTGGGTCGCTAGGTGGAAAGAGTCGAGAGTGATGGGGTTCAAGCCCAACGGCGAGGTTATTGCGAATATCAGGGTACCAAAGTCGCTGTTGACGACCATTCCATGCTTTGGAGGTGAGTTCTTGGTATCATGGGTTCAAAGATCGTGTCCATGGGGCCGGTGAGCTAGTACTGGGAAGCGATGAGCGGAATTTGGCTGGGTGGCTGGACTACGCAAAGGGCGGACATATCCGTATACCGGATCGAGCTGGAGCAGAAGAGAGGGGATGCAACGCACTGAGGTGAACCGAAAACTGACCGCAGGCAAAAATCTCGACGAGATGTACATTGCTAGCGCGCACTCGAAATGGGCCAGACAAGGCGATATCCAGCCCGAATGGTCAAACTCGGGCGATATCTTCAAAGTCGATTTCGGACCGGGAAGCGAGATCCGTAAATTGCTTGGAGATGGGTGGAAGGGCGCCGAAAGGCATCGGTTCGCTGCTTGAGCGCGGCAGTGTGGCGACGCGGAGCATTGCGTCAACCGTGTTGCAGCCTGTGAGTGTGGGGTGCACATCAGTAGATTCGCGGAGAGATAGAAACAAGATGGATATGCTGCTGTGGGTAGGCCCGGTACGTGTAGTCATAACGCTCTAGTCAGTGAGGAAATCAGCGCATAGTCGCGAACACGGTCAGGTTTGAGAAACGACCGTTAAGGGTGCATGCCGAAGAATGACCTAGAGAAGAAAGTGAAATCAGCCAAAAGTGAACGCGTGAAGATGAAAACCGATGTTGAGACGAGTTGTGTATCCAGGCGTTTACGGATTGAAGACTGGAATAACGGGAGGAAGGGATAATCGATGAAGAAGAACAGCAGTCAGTAGGGTTGATTGTATACTTTTACGACAGGACAGCTTCACCGTAAGTAGAGCAATCTGGATCACCGTGCCTTCACAAAGGTCACCAAGGTGGCCGAGTAGCCATCTCTACTTGACCGTCGGAGCCCTAAGCGATTAAGGTACGTGCCCGCAATTGGCCTTGATCAGCGGGAGACGCACAGACTACCCCTTTCCGCTCGAATCACGTTGCGATTCTCTTCATCGCGGTTGTTCATGCTACATGCTGCAATGGTTTGGCTTGTTGTCGTTTGTACGGCCCGCTTCTTACACCTGCCCCTTTGCCCACTCGCTAGTCTGCGAGGCAATCTCAACCGCGGCCAAAGCCCAGTCTTCACCGTGGTCTATGATTAGCAATGTTCGCTTGCAGCCGCATGTACAACTCACTGTGACCCTTCTTTTCTCCTCGTCCCAACCCTGCACGCTCCAGCGCCTGGTCATCGGTCAAAGCGGTCAAGACGCCGAAAATAACCGGCGTTCCGGTGTCCAGCTGCACACGCATCAATCCGTGCGTCACGGCGTCACAGATGTACTCGAAATGCATCGTGGAGCCCTTGATGAGGCACCCAATGGAGATGACAGCGTCAAAAGGTCGTGTAGAAGTGCCAGTCGCCTCGGGCTTGGGGGCGGATGAAGTAGCCGACGAGTCGATAAGCGAAAGGAGGTTGGTGGACGATGCAATCATAGAGGGAGCGGCGTTCGACGATTGGGTCTTACCGCCCTCGATGAGTTTCTGGGTCGCGAATGGGAGTTCGTACGACCCAGGGACGGTCTTGACGACAATGTTCTCGGCTTTGACACCTTGTGCCTTTAGCTTTGAGATTGTGCCTTCGACAAGAGCTGAGATGACGGCGTCGTTCCACCTGGCGTGAATGATACCAATACGAAGACCTGATCCATCATATGACTTTGGTGGTGGTGGAAGGCCTTTGATAGTTGGGTCTGACATGTTGTTTGTGGTGCAAGTGATTGATAAGTGTATGAGACGAGTTCGGGTATGAGGTGGGATAAGAGTCGTTCGGAATAATAGATCCGTATGGTGGCGTGATCGGGGTGTAAAGGGGGGTAACATTTAATTTCCCTATCAATTTCAGGAAATTTCGACTCAATCGCCCGCGACCACCGTAACACCCACACCCCCCAGCCTCCCGCCCGTCCGCTCCCACTCCGACTTTTCCATCTTGTTTCTTCACTCTACTTCTTCTCCTTAACCAAAAATGTCCTTCTCACGAAACACTCTCCGCGCCGCCGCAAAGGTCGCTGCCCCTGCCACCAGGCAGACCGCTTCCAAGCGATCCATGTCGCTCCTCTCCCGTCAGGCTCCCCGTGTCGCCATGGCTGCCCGTGCTACTGGTGTCCGAGGTGTCAAGACCCTCGACTTTGCCGGTACCAAGGAGGTCGTTTACGAGCGTGCCGACTGGCCGCTTGACAAGTTGCAAGAGTGCGTTTTCCTATTTTCGTACTGCGCGTTCTCCGCGTCGCGTGCAGGCGACGCGGGCACCCTTGGGGGAAAACCTCGCTAACGCAACAGCTACTTCAAGAACGACACCCTTGCCATGATCGGTTACGGATCTCAAGGTCACGGTCAATCCCTCAACGCCCGTGACCAAGGTCTCAAGGTCATTGTCGGTGTCCGAAAGGGTGGTGAGTCCTGGAAGCAAGCCCAGGAGGACGGTTGGGTTGAGGGCGAGACCCTCTTCGACATCCCCGAGGCCATCAACCGAGGTACCATCATCATGAACCTCTTGTCGGATGCCGCTCAATCCTCCACCTGGCCCGAGATCGCCCCCTTGATCACCAAGGGCAAGACTCTCTACTTCGCCCACGGTTTCTCCGTTGTTTACAAGGAGGACGTGAGTGGTGTTTTTCCTGTGGAACCCTTAACATGCTAATCCCCCCAGACCAAGGTCGAGGTCCCAGCCGACGTCGACTGTATCCTTGTCGCCCCCAAGGGTTCCGGCCGAACCGTCCGAACTCTCTTCCTTGAGGGTCGAGGTATCAACTCCTCCATTGCCGTCTACCAGGACGTCACTGGTAAGGCCAAGGAGAAGGCCGTCGCCCTCGGTATCGCCGTCGGTTCCGGTTACTGTTACGAGACCACCTTCGAGAAGGAGGTCTTCTCCGACCTTTACGGAGAGCGTGGTGTCGTGAGTGACGCGTCTCGAGCATTTGGACTGTAACTCATCTGCAGCTTATGGGTGGTATCCAGGGAATGTTCCTCGCTCAATACGAGGTCCTCCGAAAGAACGGCCACTCCCCGTCTGAGGCCTTCAACGAGACCGTCGAGGAGGCTACCCAATCCCTCTTCCCCTTGATCGGCAAGTACGGTATGGACTACATGTACAACGCCTGCTCCACCACCGCTCGTCGTGGTGCCCTTGACTGGGCCCCCAAGTTCAAGGAGTAAGTCGCGACAGTGTCAATTGGGTGCCTCGAACTAACATTCAGGGCCAACTTGCCCGTCTTCGAGGCTCTCTACAAGTCCGTCAAGGACGGTTCCGAGACCCGACGATCGCTCGAGTTCAACTCAAGGAAGACCTACCGTGCCGACCTCCAAAAGGAGCTCGACGAGATCGACAACCAAGAGATCTGGCGAGCGGGCAAGACCGTCCGTCGTCTCCGAGTAAGTGAAATTTGTTTTCGGTTAGGGATGAGCACTGACAAGACAGCCGGACGCCAACAAGGACGACCTTTAAACAACTCGTTGTAAATGTCCCTTCAACCTCACCCAAAACTCAAAATTCCCTTCATCTTTCTGGTTTCCCGGCTGTGTCTCTATGTGGAAGTGCGAGTTTAGCTTGACCCTTGGAATGCATGCTTCATCTTAAACTGTTGAACTTCCCGGCCATTATCTTTCAGTCGACGCGTGATCGTTATCGACGCCAAACCCCAGCTTAGGCACTTGTTTCCCGAACCTCGGATATCTCTTTCCGTATCGATAGCAGATTATGTTTCGCGTATGCTGGTCACACGCGAACCAAGCTGCTTCGCTTGTACGACTCCGCGAGGATGCACATGGTGACACCTGTGTGATCTTATCGACAATAGCGACGGCGAATGCCGATTCGAGTGGCAAATGACGACACTCGCCGGCAAAGACGGATCATCCACATCCACCTTCGCATCGAGATTTTAGTGCATAAGCAGGTCATCTTGCAGTCACCCATAACACCTGCTGCCTTCGCCATGAGCCGTCCGTTCCTCGCGTCTCCTTTACCGCGGCTGGGACCATGCAGTCACGCATGGAAGAGAGCATACAGCAGCACTCAGACACCTCCTGCGGCACGGATACGAACGCGCAAATGGCCTACACGCATCGGAGTGGTTTTGGTCTTAGGCGGAGGGGTGTATGCATACGACAAAGTATTTAACGCGAGTGCTCTAAGTAGAAGTCTAAGGACAGGGTATATAGGGTAAGTCTGGTACCGACTTGTCCTCCAGATCGATGAGCTGACGGTAGGATTTTGTGCACTTTAGATTGTGGGTGTCGCAAGCAGCCAGAGGATGAGGGTGGTGAACTGATCGTCAGATAAGATCAACTTCGCGCCGCATAAAGCAGAGCAGATCGAGCAGCTCCATGAACGAGTTGCGAATCGGCTTCGATGGGTGATTGATGTGAACCAGGGGTTGTATTTGAAACTTGGGCAGGCATTGGGTAAGTCTCTCGTCTATCTGGCCCACGACCCGAATCGTTACCAACTCCCACCGTCCTCTCGCTGTTATTTGTATGCAACCCTGCTCTGCGCATCGTTACGAAAACATTCTGACGTATAGGATTGCAAGCGGCCTTGCTGCCGAAACCGTACAGAGAAGCCTTTGGGCACGTATTCGACCGCGCCCCTTCTGTCTCTTACTCTGAAGTCATCGGCGTATTCCAGAAGGATCTCGGCGTGGATCCGGAGGAAATATTCGAGACGTTCTCGCATGAACCACTGGCGTCGGCGAGTATCGCTCAAGTGCATAAAGCGAGGTTGAAGCCGAGGGGAGGCGGGCAGGGGAGGGAAGGTGTCGAGGTCGCTGTGAAAGTGCAGAAGCCGGCTATAGAGAAACAAATGGATTGGGACTTGTTCTCGTACAGGTAAGCAAAGGACGAGTCGTTTATAGTCAAAAGCTGCTCTCGCTAACGAGCAGGGCTTTGATGTGGTGCTGTGAGAGAGTTTTCGACATGCCCAGTAAGTGGCCGTAACTAGCTTAGAATGCCACTGATCCCAGTGTACTTTGTGTAAGCTGACCTCTCCCGCTCTTTTCCCCAGCTTATGGTCAGAGCAAAATACGTATCCTCCCAAATGCGCTTAGAGACATCGTTCAAGAACGAAGCGAGTAATGCGCGTAAATGCGCTGCCTTCGTCGCTGCCACACCTGAATTACGGGACGACGTTTACGTTCCAAGAGTGTTCGGCGAGGACGAGGGATGTAAAGAGAGCGACAGGATCATGGTCATGGAATGGGTTGATGGATGTCGGTGAGTTGACTCTTTCTTACAACGTGCATGACGCGCAATGCCTGCAACGAGTTTGGGTGATGGCTGGTAAGGTGGCTAACGGAAGGCTGAACGACAAAGCCGCAATGGAGGGTATGGGCCTGAACCCGCGAGAAGTGATGGATCTGGCTATTTCCGCCATGTCAGCGATGACCTTTTCATGGGGTTTCGTGCATTGCGATCCGCACCCTGGTAACATACTCGTTCGGAAACACCCTACTAAGAGGGGTAAACCGCAAATTGTGAATCGCCTCTTTGAACCAACCGGATCAAGCTGATGGGCAGATTTTGATCGATCACGGACTGTATATCACGCTCTCCAAGGACTTTAGAGAAGATTATTGCACACTCTGGCGCTCGCTGTTTGTTCTGGATGTTCCGAAGATTGAGACGATTGCCCGGAAATGGGGTATAGCTCTTGACGCCAACATGTGAGTCGCCGAGGTCATGGACCCTCTGCTGGAGACCTCGAGCTGATGGCAGGTTCGCATCGGCCATTCTGCTGCGACCGTTCCAGGTGAACAAGAACAAGAACGCGAAGACGGCCGAACCGCCTAAATCGCAGTATGAGCAGCAGGTCGAGTTGAAACAACGGATGAAGAAGATGTTGGAGAATGAGCAATTGATCCCAAGAGTGTGTAGCGTGTCTAAGCTTTTCGACCGTCAAACGGGCCAAAGGGTAACGAACATGGCTGACGTGTAGGAACTAATCTTTCTGACTCGGTGTCAACGGATGATGCAGGCGAACAATCAGCTCCTTGGTTCTCCATCATCCAGAGTAAACCTTACCGCCAAGGCGAGTCTACATTCCAGCTCGCGAAAGGGCCAGGGGCTGACAGACAGTGGGCATCAATAGGCTACAACTCTTCAATCACAGATCCCCGGACAATCGCTTCTGTCGGTCTCTCGACGTGGCTCCGTGATCGCCTCAACACGGTCATTTTCCGCATAACATTAGGTATCATCGACTTGGCATTCTGGGCACAACAAGCAAGGCAATGTTAGTGGGCAGATAAACGCGGTCGCGGCGTATAAGGCGATGAAGGGGGCAAGAGCTGATGAGTAGGGTTCAAGCCGAAAGGCAAGAGAGAGGGATGGGAGGATCAACTACAGCATCAATTCGAGAGTATGGCGAAGGAAGAGTTTGGGATAGAGCTCGACGATACGGTTTTCCTCGGGTAGAGCGCAATCGTGTTAGTCGAGCCGCTCAGGGAGGAAGACCGGTCATGATGCATTGTATATCTGTTGCTATGGGACAATCGATCAGGCTAGTGTGGTAAGATCGACACCAATACCTGCCACTCCGGTTATTGATGTGTTCGGTTATTGATCTGTGTTCACGCAGCTCGGCGTGAAGATTTCCTGGCGAAAAGACTTATGCATTCCTGACAGACTGCCGACAGCCATAGCGGTTCCAGCTAGTGCATGATCCAAACAGACCATGGAACTGAAAGCAATCTATACCGTGTCGAATCCCGAAAGTCGTCAATTCCCAGTCTCTGTTGTCTGAAGATCAGCGTCTTGAGAAATCAGCTCTTAGTCAACTCGAGTCAGAGCTGTAACTTGTCGTGAAACGAAACAACCTGCGTCTTTGCGCCGTGCGTGCAACATCATGAATCGTGTTTACATAACAGCACAACGTGTATACAAAGCCAATACAAAACCTATCATCCACCAAGCGATCTCTGGTCCTTCTATTCACCTTGTCGTCCATCCCATCCCACCCACAGCTTCCTCATTAATACCCATCAAGACCTCTCCCGGCCTCTTCCTCGCCCCCACCTTCCAACTCACCCCGAAAACGCGTACGCACACCCATCCGGATCCTCTCTTCCCATTCTCTAAACCATTCCCCCTCTTTCCTCCCTAACAAGTAGTGCACGCCTTTCGGGCCGTAAACCAGATGAGTCGGTTCAGGTAGTTCCCGGTGGAGCTTGTACATCCCGCCAAGTCGATCTTTTGCCGCGTCAATATGCTCGCCGGGGAATGTAGAGGGGAGTGGAGGGTAGAATTTGAGGGCATAAGAAGACATGGCGACGGTGTATGGGGCACCACCGAGTGTGTGCAGTTTCTGCCAAAGCCAGATCATGGGGTAGATCATGGTTAACCACAGGAGGACGTAGACGAATGACTGATGATTAGATGTATTTGACACAGAGGGAGATGATCACGCACGTTGTTGACAGCTCGACTGAGCAGGTTGGTAGGAAGTACAACCAACGCTGAAGGTTCATGTTCAAACTCGACGGTGAGGTGATTCGAGTTGTAGCCAGTGGAAACGATTGCGCCTCGAATAGCTGATGTCAGGTATTGTTCATGCGACGTCCTCAAAATCGCTCACCAGTTGTCAGCCCATCAAGATCCCAGCCCCAGATATAGCTGTTCATCCGGAACTCCTTTAACAACCCTTGATCGTGCACATACTTCTCGCACCAAGCTTTGAGCATCGCTTCCCTTTCTGTGCTCTGCGAGCCGTCACCCACGGTCGCCTCCTCGTCTCTGGCAGGTTCGTCGTCGCCCATGAGGGCGACTTTTCCCTTCCCTTTCGACTCCTTTGTCTCCATAAAGTCCTTGTACTCGCTCATCTTGGTCCAAGGGGGTAGACCGCGGCTCGCCCTCCATTTGACCCATTCGCGGTGCATGTTCGCTTGGGTTTTTGTCGCTGCTCTGCCGGCATCGGTAGGCCCAAGGATTGCCTCGTAACTGTTGGCAGCGGCCAGAGGCGGGGCGTGGACGGCCGAGTATGTAGCAGCCTGAGTGCCTCGAGAACAAGGGATGTCGAGAGGAGCTGTCGAAAGGTGCACATTGGCGTAATTGTCCGGATGGTTAATGACTGGACCGAGATCGATCTGAGTGTCAGACCTCGTGAACAAGACACGATGTGAATACTCACGGTGAACTGGAAATCGGTGATACACTCAGTCTGTCCTTTTCGACGCTGTCGGAGTCCATCCCGATCTTGAACCGTTTCGTTCCTGTCCGGCGTCTCGAAGTGCCTTCCAGTGCATTTTACTTTGAAAGATGGGTGTGACAAGGCGGAATGACGGAGAAAGTCGTACAAGGTGGTAGCTGAGATTAGCTCGGGTTCCTCTCTAGCTACGGCAGCGATGTGGATTATATGGTTGTGCGATATTAAGGAGCATGTGACGCCAGTTTTTTCCGCAAGAATGAAACGATGTGCACATAATTCATACCATATGAAAACGATTCGACTCACCATCTTGCAACCGCGGATCCGCCGAATACACATAACCGCCCTTCTTGACCGTCTCGATGCTCTCAAGCACGTTCAACGGCGTCTCAGCCTTGCCCAGCAGGTACTGGGGGTTGGGAGGCCCATCGTAAAGATACAAAGTATCCTTTGGCGGCGCACCGGGCGAAGCAGACGCTTGGGAAGAAGAACCGGCGTTGGTATCGCCATAAGAAGGCGCTGAGGACGCAGAGGTGGCAACGTCGTCGTAGGACGGCGGGAAGTCGTCCAACAGAGGAGCGGTATGTATGCTCGGCGAACTTGTATCGGAGGACTTGGAGTCGGAAATCATGGTGTAGGTATGGGTAGAGAATAAAGAAAGTCCGTCGTGGACGTGGAAGAGTTGGCCGTAGGTTTGACCGGTACAAAGTCAAAAGGCGGTGTGGGTGGCAACTGACGCGTATGCACAGGCGGGGAGAGCCGCTTCTCAGCCTGGACAGTTCGTGTGAGAGCTTGTACCCTTCTCAGAGACACGAGTGTCGATGGCAACGGCAGGCAACATTTACGTGTCATCATAATGTCAGGAGGTCTGCACGGCCTTTGCATTAGGAGTATGGGATGTCTTGCTGCAGGACAAAGATGTCGGGTGGCGAATTGCATGTTGACGGGTACTCTGAATCTGATCCCGCCGTCCGCTCAACCCACTTTCAACTGCAGTAACACAATTCAGAAACCAGCATAATCACGCGTTATGCCTATCGGACCGACCCTCCCTCCCCACCTAGCCCACCTAGCCTCGGGCGCGTCAACTTCCCGCTCCCCGTCGCCCCCGGCAGCTAGGGCTTCACGATCTGGAACACCCGAAGACGACTCGGAAGACGACGCATTCGGTCCAGCCCTCCCACCTCATCTTGCAGCTGCGCGGAAAGGGCCTGCTGCGGGACCTTCCAGCCATGCACCCGCTTTCGAGTCGCCTTCGCCTCCCCGAATCCCTTCTACTCTGCCTGCACGTCCAAGTGGGCCGAGCGGACCGAGTCGACCGCCAGTCGACGACGAGGATAGCGATGATGATGTGATAGGACCCGTCTTGCCCTCTGGTCCGACGGTAGAGAAGAGCGCCGTGGAGGAGTTCAGAGAGAGGGAAGAGCGTATGCGGAAGAGTCGAGAGGTAAGTGGAAGCTCCGTCAAATCCCCTCTTGCCCAAAGCCTGGCGCTTGACGCCTTCGAGCTTCCGCACAGGCGATGCTCCGGGTCGTCGGTCAGATAATGTGCTCATGAGCAGGAGCAGAACCAGCCGAAAAAACCTCAAAGGGAAGAATGGATGTTACTCCCCCCGACCTCGGGCCTCCTCGCATCCATGACTGATCCCCTCCGAAAACGCCCCTCCACATTCTCGCGAACGAACAAAGACGTCGATACCGACTCAACCGTGTGGACTGAGACGCCGCAGGAGAAGATGCAGCGGTTAGAGGATGAAAAGGCCGGTATAAAGCGGAAGAAGGGCGGGAAGACGGAGGACGATAGTGAGGAGAGCGCGAGGAAGAGGTTGCGGGATGAAGAGATCCGACGGGGTGTTGAGAAACATAATGTGGGTTGTTGCGTTGTTGGGACATGTGCTGGGAAATCTGAGCGTCTGCTGATGGGCAGAAAGATACGCGTGGGAAGACGTTGTTGGAGCAGCACGCAGAGAGGGACAAGAAGGGGGAGGAGCCGAAAGCGATCTGGGATCATGCGAGGGATATGGGCGTCACGGGCAGGTTGCTTTCAGAGCAGGAACGAGGCGAAAAAATCCGGTAAGTCGTTACACCTTGCTTCAATCTCTTCTTTCCCTTCGTGCCTTTTTCCCTCACTAGCCCTGGTTTGTGGCCATTGCTAATAGCAGCGAAGCGAAGAACCTCAACGACAGGTTTGGTCATTCCAAACGCGGAGCATACGACATATAAAATGCATCTACCAACATGTACAAATAACAACAAATACCGCAAACATTTCTTCTCGTCTAGCCATTATACTTCGTTTTGGTCTTGTAGGTGGTTCAAGACATATCGCTGTCGTCGTGTACTTCAGGTCGGGTCGGCATTATACGTAATGGATCGCCTTAGGCTGGCTTCGGCAGGCTATGTTGCTATACGCTTATAGCACAAACTTGATTGGGAAGCCTGCGCATAGGAACGACGGCCCATCGAGCCAGTCTGTGACGTTGAACGTGAGCGCGTTGAATGGCTGTCATCAGCAAGCCTTCCTAACTTCTTACGCCGCTGGCAAGGGGGCAGCCCATCGGTGAACCTTGCGAACAACTACTCACGCTCTTCAACGTCTTAAATTCGTATGTGTATACGCTCGGCACGTCCGCCTGAATAGGACAAGAAGTGTATGAACACCCATTGAAGCTTTGACCAGAGTATGGGTAATAGCCCCGAGAGTTGGGCAAACGGGCTTCTTCCGTTTCGTTTGCGATCAGATTGTTGCGGGGTCGATCGGAGGTGATGGTCGAGGTGTATGAGAGGGTGATGGTGTAGTTTCTGGCATCAGTGATGCTCACATGGGTGTGGTGTCACATGGTGGGTGATTTGGGGGAAACTGGTGTAGTGCGATGTGGTGTGAGACCAAGGAAGGGAGGTGGGGACTCACTGAGCAAAGTGGAACTCGCACGGCGAGTCCAACGTTCCATTTCCACCGTGACACGGCTCAATTGTGATGCTCGAAACGTTCCCCACGGATGGGCACTGTGTGAACTCAATCTCGGTCGCTTCGGCGCTGCTCAACCCCGTGATCGCAGTGGATGGAGGAGTCGGGGTGGGCGGAAGCGCTATTCTTGCTGAATTGACCAAGGCGCCGATATTTTGGAACGGGATGGCGGGCGCCGCTAACGCCTGTGCGCCGAATGCGAGGAAGGAGACGAGAACGGGGAACGAAGAGTACATTGCGGAGGTGAGAACCACTAGGGTCGGTATGCTGATGATCAGGTGTGATCACCATAGGCCCCTTGCGCGACTTACCAAGATAGATGTGCTAGGGTACAGAGTCCAGATCACAGATCGGACGTCTAATCAACTCTCAGAGAAGATTGTAGCACGGGGAAGCAGAGTTCAACTCGTCAAGAGTAAAGAAGAGGGAAGAGTAGCGATTACCTCTTCATCTTATATTCTAATGTCGATCTACGTAATCTGCTTACTAGACGGGATGGCAGGTCGTTTCCGCATGACCTGAAGATGATATATGTCAGCTGACGGTGGGTGGGTACGTGGTGGCGACGGTGACGGGGGAGGGAGGTATCACGTCGGACGGCAAGTGCGGGGTAATAATCTCAAGTTCGAGACAGTCGGTCTCATACAATTCTCGCTCTGTCAGGTATCCGGCACGCAAGTCGGCAATGTATGGTTGTGCATCTTTTGCGTACTATAAAGATTTATGAGAAAATCGTGAACAAATCTAGTGGGAAAGAAGGAGGATATGGTTCGGTGGGAAAGTAGGACTCCCCGCTAAAACGGGATCGGGCCGTACGACTCGCATTGCCTTTTGCATTCCGCTGGGAACATTCTGTTGCATTCCCGGGTATTGGCCGTTTCTTCACACTGGTTGCATCGGATCCCTGCGCGGCAGAAGGCTGAGGTCAGGACGAGTCATCATACGAAAGGTGGGAATGGGCAGGTACGAATGACGGAAGAGTGCGATAAAGGCTGGATCCAGGCAATCGACAGCGGATTCACACGGCTCGGTATTGCCTGGAAACCATGTCAAAGGTGGAGGGTGACAGGTGCAAGACGTACGCTTCTTCCCCAGCGTCCCGACGGGGTTCCTCCAGTCTCCATCCAGCACGCAATTCACTGAGAGCTCGGGACATGGGTTCCACACTTTCTGTCCATTGTCGTTTGATTCGCCCAAATCGCGCGGTTGTTCGGTACGTTTCATAAAGCCCGAAGGGAGGCGGTTGGGGTTATCAGGAAGCAAGATGGACTGCGCGAGAGTCGCGCAGATGCATAGGAGCAAGAGGGTGAAGCGCATAGTAGGGGATGTGAAGGAGAGATCAACGAATGCAGCGCCCGATATTTGTGGACCATGGACATTGGCATGACGACGGTGGCAAACCCCGCGAAATGGACGCGAGTGATTTTACCTCGAACCAGCGAGATCGCGGTGAAAGACTGCACAGCATCGGCTCTCGGCGCTACTGCTTGCGCCGGTCGCAGCAGGAGAAGGGAAAGGACCAGCTCATGCAGTACTGCAAAGCTGGAGTGATAACCTCATCCCAGTACGTATCCGCCTTTAAGAAGTAAAATGGCTGTGTGTGGAAGGTTGAATCAACCCCCCGCTGGGCGTTTTCACCGTCGTCATCCGACATCCTGGCTCGTTTCAGTTTAGATCCATCAACATCATCACAGCGCATTTGCTATCATTCTTCACTTCTTCGTTACTCCATTCCAACCACTACCAAGCTACCCAGAAGCCAACTGTCACAGTCCCGCAACCGGTCTTTCGGATACTGACGACATTGGACGCGGCGGCAACAACAACAACAACAACAACAACAATAACAATAATCTCCCCAGTCGCAGTCCGCTTCTAAATCAACATGAACAAGATACGTTCGTTCACCTCAAGCCTTTCGCTACCGAAAATGGGCAGTACATCAGCCGGCGCAAAGCTGTCCAAAGCTTTCAAATTCGACAAGCAGCACAATGTGTTGAACAGGAAAGAGCGCGGAGACCCGTTTATCGATGGACCGATATTCGAGGAGGTATGTTAACTCTAGTCCAATATAAATGATGGCTATACCCGGTTCTGATTCCGGAAAAACAAGTTGGGGTATGAGAACACAGGCTAACAAGTAGCCAAGCATAAACAAGACGCATTTGATCCTGCACACTATCGCTGTAAGTTGTCATCTCACTAGTTGAGGGCAATACTGTTGATCGGGGAGATCCTGCTGATATATAGGGATTCTTCTGTTTCCTGGCAATCTGCACTATCGGCGCCGTAGCGGCCTTCCAAGCGAGATGGTTCGGAGTGTGTGGGTATCCCGTGCATTCTGCTCTCCAGATCGGTCTGGCATACCGCACCGTATTGGAACTGACATGCAGCTGGAGGGACAGGTTTTGTCCTGTTTCTGACTATCATTTCCTTCATCCTCACTTCGCTCCTGACTGCTATACCAATTATCTACGATCGGTAGGTCTCTCCTGCGTGTGCTATCTGCGGGAGCCAAGGATACTAGCCCGAAGATGGGAAATGGCTGACAGGCAGATGGGACAAGCTCAAGCGTCCAGCGCAGTTCTTGGCTGTGACGCGGTCAACGCTCATCCTCCATGCGTTCGGCGCGGGTGTGATGTTGCTATCGTCCTTCATTGTCACCATCTCAGGTAGGTTTGCTCCGCTCACACGGCCAGTCCAGCTGCTTGGCCACTTCCCATCCAACCAAGACTGAGCTGCTGCCTTCGGACGAGTGCTAATGATAGCATGGACTGCGAAAGGATGCAAAAACCCCGATAACGACCCCCACGCGTCTTTGGGAGACGAGTTCAAGGAAGGCTTGAAACAGTGGTGTACCACCAAGAAAGCCTCAGCAATCTTTGACTGGTGCGTGAGATCTTCTCTGTAGCAACTCACTCCTATCTCTCTCTCCCCTCTCTATGAGCCATGATCTGCATTCTCTATCCTTCATCTCCACCCCTGGAACGGCCAAAGCTCACTCCAGGTTCTCATTCACCGCATGGACAGTCCTCCTTGTCCTCTCTGTCATCGCTTTTCGTCGTGAACGCAAGCGCGAACCAGGCTTCATGCCTCCGTCCTCGGACGGGATCAGCTACGCCAACGTCACCGACCATATCCCTGTCCGACCCGACGATCCCTATGCAGACAAACACGAGGTCTTGGGGCATGCACAGCAAGAGGAAGGTGGGTACGACAGGTACGGCTATACCGGGGCCAGGGACGGGGGAGACGAGGGCGACGCGTTCGGAAGACCAAGTATGGATCAATACGGGTTTGAGGCCGCGAGTACGAGGGCGAATGGGCGGAATACGACGGTAGGAGCCGACGAGACGAGTCGGACGATGCAGTTGGCGTACAGTGATCCTTGTGAGTACATGTTGTTCGTTGGGAGAGACGACGTTGATGGTAGATGCGCATATCAAGCAGAGCCTGTTAGGCGGTCAACAGCAGCAGCCGCAGGGATATGCTTCGCCACCGTATTCCCAATACAGCCAGAACCTGCCTCAGCCGCCCAGCTACGCACGGGGACCGAGCTACCAATAACGCGAGGGACAGAAGAGGGGGCGAGGTGGGAGTGGACGTGGACGTGGACGTGAACATATAGTTTCTTGACGAGCCGATACGATATACGTGTTGATGAACTGTATTACCGAACTGCTAGCGGGTGCACCATACAAGAAAACAAGGTGAAAGACCATGAGCCTAGCTGCTTGGTCACGATCGACAGACCAAGATGCTTCTCGAGCCAGGGAAAAAAATCAGTCAACTGTCTCTTGGGCTTCATCAACGATGATCAGGCAGAACGCGAAATACCCCGCCAGCACCGTACTATCATGTATGCATTTCGTTTCGACAAAAAGTCTGGAATAACCATAATCAAACCGCCTCGACCACCTTACATGCTCACGGCGAGACCGAGACCGGCAAGGGCGAGGGAAGAGACGAGGTTGAGGGCGGAGGCGATACCGTGGAGAGTGGAGAACTTGGTGGTGACCTTGGACATGGCGGAGGATGGCTGGGGTTAGTCTGGGTTCTTGTGGGGAGGGAGATTCTGCGGTGGATGGAGGTGGGTAATATATTAATCATGGAGAGGCGTGTGGGATGGAAGGGGTGGTTGTGACACAGGGGCGGAGAGGTGAACCCGAGCCAAGGCTGAGGCGCGAGACTATAGCCCGGGGCCAGATAGCACGTCTGGGCGTCCTTGAACTCTGCTCGAGCGCTTGGTGCTGAACAGAGTGAATCGGGAAAACTCATCGCCATCGCGGCCACACGCCATGGTCGCCGCTCGCGCTCACGCCCGCGCTCACGCCCACGCCCACACCGATACTACCACACAACACTCACGTTTGGTTCATCGTACTCCTTACCCTCGACTCGCTCCAGCCTGTGTCGCTCGAACATGACGCTAGAGGCCCAAGGACCGACGATCAACCAGTTGACAGCGGACGAAGCGAGCGCGGCGACGATGAGAAGTCCCTGTCGGCCTTCCTCGCATGTGGCCCAGTGTGGCTCGACGAGCGGGGACGAGATGAGGGCCGGGTGGAACCATAAGTGGGTGAGGAGGAGTGTGGCGGAAGTGAGGGTTTGGAAAGAGAAGTAGAGGGGTTGAAGGCGGGATTGGAGGGTACCGAAAGTTTGGCGTGGGAGGGATTTGTACGTCTTGTAGCCGGACTGTGGGGGTGGTAGGAATAATGGGGGCGGTAGGAAGAATGTCACGTTGTTTCGTGCGATGCAAGTCGTGAGGCGGCGAGGCAGGGGGAGTGAGATGAGACGAGTAAATTGCGGCGATCAGCATAATCCCGGACCATTCCCATATCACTCACGACAGTGTTCCAGACGTTGGAACCGAGGGCGGTTCCCCACGTGAGGAGGTAGAACCCTTTGACGGTGAACGGCGCGAGGACCGTGTTTGTGAATCCAGCCATAATGTGTGAGAGTCGGGGTGTAGGGTGTAGGGTGTAAAAAGAAGTATCAAGAAGATTGAGATTGAGATTGAGATTGTGAGATGAACAGAGGACGGTGACGAGATCGCGGCTGGCGGTCGCCGTCGCGTCATTATTGTAGCCCGACCCCGAGTGTGTTGTAATCCATTTACTAGGGTATTACGATAACACGCGTCTTTACCCAACAACCCATTACAATTTCGCAAAGGTCATTACAACCAAATTGTAATTGGGCCCAACCATTGCGGAAGAAAGCGGCACAGGGTGAGGCCGTCAGCGACAAGTGGCGGAATACGGCACTGACGTCACGTTATGCGTCATCCGTTTGGGAGTTTAGTTACATGAGCGGGATGAGCGAGAGGAATACTAGTACATTTTACACACACTGAGCAACCAACGCATTCCCTTCCGAAAGTTCCATCCGACTGGCCGAGCTGTATGGAATCCCGGGGGAGGGCGGAGGGAGTGGGAAAGGCGTGGTCAAGAGACCCTAAGGTCGCTTGGACTCACACACACCCGCTCAGCTTTTTATATTGCTAACGACGAATCGTCTTTCTAACACTACTCTTCATCCACCTCTACTCACTACTTGCTCTTACCTTGCCTTACACAAATCCAACCAAAACAAATCCCAACAATGTCTATCATCCGTGGTCTCTCCCTTTCCCGCGTCGCCGTCTCTTCCCGTACTTTCGCGACCACCCCTATTGCCGCCAAGAGTCTCACCGAGTCTGTCAAGGACGTCGCCGATTCTGTGAGTTTGGTCGTCTTTCTTGAGCTGCTTCGCCCCGCGCACACTACAGAGAGGGGATATACATACCCAACCCCCTACCACACAACCAAAGACCAAGGCTGACACCCAGGTCAACAAGAAGGTCGGACAAACCTTGGCGGCCGGTATTGACAAGACCGAGTCTGCTGCCAACTCGGCCAAGGCCACAGCTTGTAAGTGACTTGTGCTTCATCTCCGACTCTACCTCCTTCTCTATCCTTCTCCACCGCCGCCTCCGATCTCACCGGCTCGGTCTCCCGCTGCATCCTCTGAATTTCCCTAAACCACGCACACTAGCCGGACCGAGCTCACCCCAGCCGACGCCGCACCTACCAAAGGTGACGCCCAACGCGCCGCTGGCTCCGCTCAGGAGACCGCAGAGTCCGTCAGGCAGAACGCCAACCAGACTCTCGGTGCTGCTGCCGGTAAAGCCCGCGATGCCAGTGACGAGGTCAAGAAGAACATCTAGGTGTATGATCCAAGGCTGGGCGGGGAGCACAACGGGAGTTTGGAATATCAGTAGCACAAGAACATGACATGTAGCTTTTGAGCGTTGCCTCTCACACGTCGGTTTTAGGGTTCGTCGCAACATCCCGGAGTTTGTTCATCAGAACGGATCAGTGATTAGCGAGCGTTGCAGACCACAATCAGGAAGGCAGTACCACAACGGACATACACCAAGAAACTCGACAATCCATGATTATGATGCGATAGACTAGTGCTGATCGGCCTGAGGCCGAACCTGTGATATGTCTCTCCCTTCCCACCCCGTCGCCCATCCTCCCCCTCAGCCCAAATACCCTCATGCCCTCACGGCCTCGCCGTCGTCGTGCCGGCCGTTGCCGCATTTGTATTCTGCGTCGATCCAAATGAAGCCGGTGGTCGAGCTGCTGTTAGCTTGCATGTCCTTTCTCTTGATCTCAAAACCGACTCACCGCCAAAGCTGCCCAATAAACTATTAGAAGGCGGTTTGGGCGGACTGAGCATTTTCGCACCCGCGGTCAATATACTTGCGTATCCCGTACCAGTTGGCGGTATGGCCGCTGTAGCCGGTTTCGTGCTCGTCATGTACTCGTTCAATCCCGGGAATCGGCTTGGCGGTCTCTCTTCCGGCTTTGTGGTTCCCAATAACGGATCCTTCGCGTGGCCGTTCGTGTTCTTTATGTCGGGCTTATTCCATGGCATGGTCGACGCTGCAGCGTCTTTGCGTCCACTTTCGAACAGGTCCGAAGTGGTTGGGACGAGTCGGCCTTGGGGTCTAGGCTGTTGTTGCTGTTGTAGCTGTTGCTGCTGCTGTTGTTGTTGCGCATGCGATTGGGGGATATGTTGAGGATGTGTCTGTGTCTGCTGGACTCGGTTGAGACCCGGCGGTTGAGTATTGGCTTGCACCGTCTGTATTGTCCTGGGCGGGTTGTTGTGATATGATGGCATCGAGTTGTAGGGGAACGTAGGAGCGGCCTGAGCTGTTTGAGCGGGCGGGGGTCTAGTCGAAGGTCCAGGAGCAGCAACAGGCTGCATCATGTTGGATGCCTGAGGTGGGGGCTGCTGCGACATTGGAGGGGCATAAATAGCGGGTGAAGCATGCCGTGACAGCATATGGTTTTGTTGCATCTGCACCGGTCGCAGCTGCTCATTAGTCCTGTCACAGAACCACGATGACACTAGCTTACCTCCATCATCGACAAGTCATTCGCAGCCTCGCTTGCGCTCATCTTTGCAGGAGCGACCCCTGTCGACCAGTCTACACCTCTTGTCCTATCTCCCACTCGTGGAACAGGTTTCACTGAAATCAACACACCTCACAAAACAATTGCAGAACTCACCAAATCTTGGCGTCTCAATCTCATTCTTCTCCCTCGCCAGCCTACGTCTTTTGCTCCAAGTCCGGTCGAATTCCTCCCAATGCAGCTGATCTCGCTGTTCCTGACCGGTCAGCATGATCCCTCTCGCCCAATGTCGCACTCACGGTCCACCACGACCATGTGTGCATTTTGTCCGCTTCTCTTGCCCTCTTCAGCTCGCCAAGCGCTTCGAAGTGCCGCCTAGATGCGACTTCGTGCAGTCTTTCTCGACGGTCGGCGAGGGTCTTGTGGAGAAATTGCAAAGCTGGGTGTGTACCTACCCGTCAACATCCTCTAGAATCGGTGACAAGCATCACCCACCATCCAAAATCATTTGTTCCTCAGCCGCAGCCTCCTCCATACGCTCGATATACAGCTTGTCTCTCAATGCTGCAAATTTGAGCTCGAGAGTAAGAAGTGAGCGTAATTGTGCCGAGGATGGCGGAGGTGCGTGAGAGGAGTGGAATGCTCGAGCCGGCATCGCGTGGGTTGTGGAGTCTACGATGTCAGCGTCGCTTGAGAGTCTAGGGCGACTGCAAGCTCACCAGGGTGTTCCGACTCTCCGTCATCATTTTCGTCCTCTTCCGCCTGACCATCTGGATGCTCGTGGGAGGCCTCGTGTTCTTCCACCACCACGTCCGGTACTCTGTCTGCGACCTCCTGTCTGTCGTGTGTCCTTTCTGGTTGCCCAACCTCCTCCTGCTCCTTCTTCTCTTCGGCCTCGGCGGCCCCTTCGTCGTCAGCCTCAACAGCTCGCATGGTCACGTCGCCCTCCTCCATAGCCTCCTCGTCCCCCTCGGCGTCTTCAGCAGGATCCGCCGTTTGAACATTCTGATCCACCTCAGGCTTCCTCCTCACTGCGCGGTCGTCGACATCATCCCCGTCGTCCGATATATCCGACTCCGGTTCCGCTTCGGGAATAGCTTGAGCAGCGGATGGGGAAGGTGAAAGCACTTTCGTCTTGAGCAAGGCCGACGGAGGCGGAGGGGTAAGTGATGGCGAGGCCGATAAAGAAGGAGAGCTCGATAAGGTCTGCGAGTTGATACGATTCCGTCTATCTCGACTAAAATCGTCAGCTTCCCGGGCCCATTCAGCTCCGAAAACGACCAGCTCACCTGCGTGCTTTCGAAACGACGGTCAACACCTCATCGCCGTCTTCTTCTGATAACTCCTCCGCATCTTCATTGGCTAAGACCGGTGGAGGCGGGCTGGATCGATGTTCAACCTCTTCCTCCTCTTCCTCTTCCGTCAAATCGCTCTCGTCGTCGCTGCCCCCGGCGCTTGCATGGCTTAACGGCGCCGTGGAGCTCGTAGGGCTACGTTGAGCCCGTTCTGATCCTATGCTAGCACTCGACGAAGACCGGGCTGAAGGGGATCGACGCGGAGTAAGCGATGGAGGGGGCGACGGTACCGCTGATGATAAGGGGGATGAAGCGCGTGAAGACGGCATCGGAGCTTAGCTCTGCCTTGCTTCTGCTTGCAAGATTATGGGCGAGGTCGGGTTTAGCGCTCTAATCTGCCACTATGGTGGGGGCGAGCGTGGTGGAATCAGAGAGATGGATGCAGCTGGGATTATAGAGGTATGATGTGAGTGTATGACGATGGGTAGTGAGTGCTGTTCTGCTGTTGCTGTTGCTGCCTTCGGCTGGGAGTCAAATACGCCTTAATACCCGCTCGCGCCTATCAAGCGAAAAATAACCTTTCACGTGATATGCAAGGCTCGCCACTCTCCCTTGGCGCCTGCAACGGCCAGTGCCGATCCAAGATGCAAGAGCGCGCAGATCAGGTTGCATCTATGGGTCTTCGCACCTCGTCCTCGTGAGCAAAGGCATACATGTTGCGATCACTGTCATTCCGTTATTCCATAAATCGAAGATGTGTCTCATGCGAGGAGCGCCTGACCGTCCGACGCCTTCGCACATAATTGAGGAGGGGAATCGACCTCCCCTCTCCCCCCTAGCTTTCTCTTGTCGCGGATCTTTGGGTACGAAGGATTCGTCTTCCTAATTCGACCACTTCAGGGCGACTCGCAAGAGTGTTTTCATCTAAGACCAGCACGAGTGTTGCCATGTCGAATCCCTAATCACCCCAACACACCCATGTCTGCTTTGTCCACCACTGATCCTAACGAGCTTTCGTCTACAATCATCCCTTCCCGCGAGGTCTATCCGTATCGACAGATGCATGGCGGCCTCCCCTGTCCATCCAAATCATTCCAATCTGATTTCCTCGACCTATGCGCGATTATAGCTGAAGACAAACAAGGGCCGATCAGTCTGGACGACATGCAACGACTGACCCTTCTGAGCAAGGAATACTACCACCTGCGTCATAGCTTACTCAACGAGACCAGTTTGGGCATCCGGTAACAGCTACACTCGAGTCTCCTCCCTCGCTCCGAAAGCTCGATAATCACTCGGGAAGAAGCATCAAGACTTTCATAGCAAGCTAGAATTCGTCAACCTTCTCTACTGGCCAAACCTGAAGAGTCTCAGGGCGGACTCTTCGTGGCCTGTGTCGATACAATAGGAGGATACAGCAGTACCACACCTGGAACCCCCAGAATCGTTTCAAGGGTGACCACCTGGTCCACGGTTGCTGGAGAGGTCAAAGTTCAATCGGGAACACTGAAGAAGCAGCACGAGGCAGAAGGCCCTGTTGAACCCACCGAAGCGAGCTCCAATGCCATACTCGAACCCAAAAGGCAGGATGCTCACAAGCAGGATGACGGAACCCTCCCTTTGCAACAGTCAACCAAGACCGACAATATCTGGTCTCCTGTGTACTGGCCAAGTGTACCTGGTGAGACTGTCGTGGACTGGACTCCGAGATACAGACACATCGGAGACAACGCATCCTCATGTGCGGATACTGCTATCAAAGCGCGAAAATTACCATCCTCAATGAAATGACGCAAGGGTCGTATCGTCCCGGTTGTTCCGCTGCATTCGGCCCCCTCCCCGGCGTCTTTGGTCAGCAAAAAACGAAGAGTCGGCGGTGAGTATTCATGATCACGGAATGACGAGATGGCAAGGTTCGATTATCAGGCGAGCTGACAGAGCCTGTGTACTGTCTGTTCGTGGTGCATCGTGTGGCGTCAATGAGGCATTGTGGCGTGACATCGAGGTGAAGACAAGCGCTTGTTGGTGTCTCGTAGTGGTGTCCGCGTCGCGTTGAGCCGGCTGTTACCAATCATCCCATGGACGACAGCCGACATGCGAACTGCGATTGATCGGAATTTGCGCATCGTCTTAGAATTGCAGAAAACTCAAAGTTCAACGCGTGTTTCGGAACCGGATGTTTCAGAATTTCAAAGTTCTCCTCCCGCGGTGATCGCCGTTGTTGCTGTTCTTTACCGGCCCTTTGGCTGCCGTTGTTGCCGTCTTTGTTTACTTATACTCGTTGCGTCTTGTCAAAGGCATACCGTTCAGCTTTCTATCCACATTACCAGATGATCATCTCGTAAACTGCCTTCTTTAGACGCTTATTGAACTGTATCCCCCATATCACACACACGGTCCCGCGCCAGAACGCCCGTTCTGCACGTACTGGACATGCCCAAACCTCACCCAGCCGTCCCGGCCCTTGTCCTTCCTCCTTCGGACGAATCGGCGACTTTTCAACACGTCCCCTCTG
This sequence comes from Papiliotrema fonsecae, assembly GCA_035773095.1. NCBI lineage: Eukaryota > Fungi > Basidiomycota > Tremellomycetes > Tremellales > Rhynchogastremaceae > Papiliotrema > Papiliotrema fonsecae. Next base: position 371,704 of record JAHRBW010000007.1, read on the forward strand.
GACCGCTCGAGCGTGAATGGGAACCGGGTTGTCAACCGGATGAGGTTTATGACAGGCTTTTACCGGGATGGAGGGCTGGTTTGAGGCGGTACCTCGTGAATAGGTTGCGAGGGGAGAAGGAGTGGATGGCGGAGATGCAGGAGAAAGTACGGACGCCGAGACGGGATACTTACTTCTACTGGACGGCGATCTTTGGCAGTGAGTCGAGGTCTCGGGCTTTTTGGGGGCGTGAGGAGCGCGAGAGACTGAGCTTAAGAACAGCTCATACATTCTTCGTCGCGCTTCTTCCGATCTTCTTCTTCTTCCATAGTCCTGTCCGAGGACGAAGGTATGTTGCAGCTATTGAACGAGACGAGCTGACGCGCAGCTTGCTGTACATTGTCAGTCTTGGCGTGTACATTTCGTCTTTCGCAAAGGACCTTGTATGCACACCTCGGCCTTACAGTCCACCGGTCATCCGGTTATGTGAGCTGCCCCTATTGCGCTCAGCACAGCTCATGTATAGCCATGAGCACACACCATAATGAATACGGGAAGTTGCTTCGATACAGCGGACTAGTCTGGTACTAATAGCCAGGCTTCCCGTCCTCGCACTCCACCAACTCCGTCAGCATTGCGCTCTTCTTCGGTCAATTGCTTTGGGACGTTCGAGAACAGATAGGCTTCACCGCAATGTGTATAGGCTGGGCCGGTGAGTCTCATGGCTGTTTAGCAGGATATAGCTCACGGCAGTCAATCTGGTCTACGTTGTAAGCGTTGTCGGTGGCCGGATTTACACTGGAATGCATTCAACGGGTATGTGTCAGGGCATACTCTACGAGATTGAAGCTGAGTGACTAGCCGATATTATCGGAGGTAGTTTGATGGGATTCGGCTGTTGGGCTTTCTGGCTCGTCATCCAGAATTCATATGAAGCTTGGGCAGACAGCGCCTCAAACTGGGGTACAGTTGTCCTGCATTACGCTTTGCACATGGCTAACGAAGCAGTGCCGATGCTCTCGATACCCCTCACTCTTGCTCTCGTCCACTTCCATCCCGAACCGGTTGACGATTGTCCTTGTTTCGAAGATGCCATCGCGGTGCTGTCCTGCACAATGGGCTCTTTCGTCGGACATTGGCAGGTCGCAAAGGCGGATATGACCCATTTAATGTCTGATCACGGATCCATCATGTCGGGAGGTATCCTCTCTGGTATGATCATAGCGGTATATCGGGTCGTCTTTGGTATGTTACGCGGCAGTCTCGATGGCTCTTTTAGCTCATGTACAGGTCTTGGGGTCATGATTGTCTGGCGGATCATCGCCAAGTCGATTTTCCTGCGCATCCTTCCGCCCATATTCCGTCAAGCGGACAGACTGTTCGATTTGGATCTTACTACTCGACGCTTCTACAAAGCCGCGACGTAAGCTCGCCAACGCTTTCATCTCACTCAGAGCTAACGTTCAGCGACTACGACAAAGTACCTCATCCGCTCATCCGTAGCGTCCCTTCCGTTCTCGATCTTCACCCAGATGAATCCTCCTCTCCCTCCAACGATGGGACACCTATCTCCGGACTGTCTCCACGAGGGAGTATCGTCTCGTCTCCAGTTCTCGTCGCTTCGTCCGCTCGCACGCACTTACCTCTGGATTCGAAAGCCCAAGAAACTTTGCGTCAGCGGAAACCTCCGTCGACGCCCGAAACAGCGAGTTTTGAGACGTATGGAGGGGAACAATACGTCTGGGTTTCACGACGAAAGAGGAAGAACAAAGCGGAGAGAGCGAAATACGATGCAGAGGGTGAGTGCGGCCGGGACTCTTGGGGAAGGGGCTGACTGGTAGTTTTGACGAAGGTTGCGGTATATGCTGGCCTGGGATATCTGGCTACTACACCGTTACCGATCCTGTTTGGTATGTTCGAAGATTGGGTAAAAGGGTAGGCACTGTGATGAGGCAAAGTTTTACATGGCCATAATTGAATGCAACTTCACAGTACAGAATATCGTCCTAGGATGGACACTGCGGCTTCTCGTGCCACTCAGTGCGCTCACGGGCATGGCGAGACTACATATTTCGAGAACGCACGGTCAAGCTCCCACCACATAATGGGCGACATGTTCTCACGGCAGGCTGGACTCTGAGGGTGCCTTCTTTTCGGTCACAGCACCATCATATCATCACGCGACGAGCCTCTGTCTTACGTATCTCCACTTGAGCAACGCCTGACCGTTTGCCTCGCAGCAAAAATGGATTGGAAGTTGATGGAGAAAGTTTCCGACTGATCACCCTCCTTTCGCCCAACCGGTCCGAGCGAGTGGGGCAAGGTAGACCGACGCTTCTCTGTGCTTCTCCAACTTCACACATGGCTATTAGAATAATCTTCGCCCATCATTTTGCACCACTATCAAACTAAGCTTGCTCACATCAACTACTTGATGCAGTACATCACACGAATAGAGCGGCTCGTCTCGACAAACGCACGACTCGTGGTCTCATCTGAACCGGGGACGAAAATGATTCGCCACTGTACAGTCGGGCGCGTGATGGTTCCTCTCATCGTCACATCTCGGCAGTTCGAAATCAAAGATGACCCGTAGCGCATTTCATTCTCAACTCCGATCTAATTCGTGCCTACGCCCAGATTTATGCGACTCTTTAGCGTCGCGCTCAGACTCTGTATCGCTGCCATCTCCGCGCTGCCTACCTCAAGATCATATTGGGCGATTGATCGATCGGTCGCACTAACACGAATCAGGGCTCGGGGGTTATCTACTAATGATCACTGTACCCCGGCTGACCGGTATCAAGGGCTTCAGCCCCTACTTTGCTGACGCCCCAATTTTTGACCAGACAGCGCTAACATATGCTGATCAGGTATACGGAAGAGGTCTTGACCTGACGAAGATGGGCGTTAGGCCGGGGTATATAGAATAGCTGGGAGACGACCTATATCCCTTCTCAACCTCGCTCAGTCCCTCTTCTTTCACTTTTTACTTCAGACTCTACGTCTTTCTTTCGATTCAGCTTTTCTTATCTTCTGCCTACTCACGCCCCGCTTTGCTTTTTTTTCTCCTTCGACCTTTCGACCACCGCTATACCTCCAACACAACTACCGCAATCACAACAACCTATCGCCGCTACTCAACATGGCCGTCCCTACTACCGAAGCTGAGATCGCAGCAGTCTTCGCCAACAAGGCTGTAAGTTGGCTGGATCCCCCTCGACCGTTCTGCGCCCAGGCCTAGGGGTCATACTGACGGTGAGGAATTCTCCCTGGGGTGTATGTTCGCCCAAATTGTGGTCGAAACCTTCTTCGCGTAAGCCACATGTACCCTCAGGTACTGAACTTACATCAGAGGCATTTTGACGATGCAAAGTACGTTCTCATGATCCGGAAGCACCGGCCAATAAATACTCACCTCAGCCATCACGTATGTCAAGTACCAGAAGAAGGATTCTCGGTGGACCAGAGCCGTTGTCATCTTTGCTATCCTTCTCAACGCTGGTGTAACGGTGTATCTATGGGTAGGTGTGGTTCTCTCTTCATCTTGCTGTTTGATCCTGTGGCAGCTCGCCATCCTACGAGCCAAGCTAGATCCCCAGGTCTTCATCCAGTACCTCTTCGTGGAGAACTTTGGTCTCTGGGCTCCATTCGCACAGACCAAGTGGCTCGCCCCCTTCCCGTTCCTTGACGCTCTCAACTCTGGCGCTATTCAGGCCTTCTTCACGTACCGAGCTTGGCGACTGTGCGGCAGGAAGATCATCATTCCTTTCGTTTGTGGTATCCTCATCCTCATGTCGTAAGTGTTCCCCTGCGATCAGACGCCGGCAAAACTGTGGCGAGTTTGACTGCAGACTCGGTGCTGCTCTGTCCATCTGGGTCATTTTCTCGCGCTTCGAGTCGCTCTTCATGGCTGCGGGCGTTTCTGTCCCCGAGTACAGTAGGTCAACTCAATCGCACACACAACCTGCAAAGCTTATGTACAGTTTGGCTTGCATCGATCATGACTGCCGATATCATCATCACCGTCTGCAGTGAGTGCCGGGACGACTGATGAGAGCTTTACTAATGACAGTTCTCACTGGTCTCATCCGATCGAAGACCGGATGGTCACATACCGACAAGGTGAGCTCCCCATCGCTGCGTTATGCGTGTGGCTCACGACAGACCATCAGCCGTCTCATCCGTATGACACTCGAGTCTCAGGTCCCACCTACTTTGTAAGTTGATTGCCGGACCCAATGATCACATCTAACCCTTAGCATCGCCATCACCTTCATGGTCGAGTTCTCGCTCGAACCATCCTCTCTCTTTGGCTCCACGCTGCAGGGTATTCAGCCCAAACTCTACGCCATGGGTCTGATGTACGCGCTGAATCAGCGTGTCAACTTTCATGCCCGATACTCTGTTGATGAGGACCCGATTGTGAGTATAGGTCTCAGTATTTTGATGTAAACACTCAGGACCAGGATGGTCAAGTCTTCGCCCTATCTGACCGACCGACCCAAAAGACTATCCAGGTCGAGGTCGAGACCGACACTCACGTCCAACACGAGACCGTTGTGAGTAGGCCGCCCGGCATCAACAGGGTAAGATATGCTTGTCACATCCGAGCAGAAGCTGATCCTCGGGCGTACGAGTTTGAGGACGACAAGGTCCGCGACATCGAATCAGAGTCCGACGGACCGAGTGAGCGATCCTTGGGGTACAGTTCCCAGGCTCAACTTACTCAACTACCTCGCAGCGGCTAGGTCTCTGAGGCCAGTGTAGAACGCCATACCATGTATGTGATTTGAGTTGGAGTGTCGGAGATATCGGTGCCGGATGCCTGGAGGAGGAATGTATGATGGACCTTTCATTTTTGGTTGTTGCGGATGTTGAGCTGTCTGGCTATCTTGGCGATGTACTTTGTTTCATATATAACATTCTCCTATTCGCGCTCAGCATGGTGAACTTCCGCGACACTGTCCACCACGTTCCGCCTCGCGATTGGGGTTGCTGGCGGCCTTCCTTCGAAATGTGGCAGCTGTACGACCACGAGCACGGTCGGCGGTACTGGTTTTGCGGGGGATAAGAGAATGGCGATGGTTCCGGAGTGATCCCAGAGGGCGCGAGCTGTTTCTAGTGTCAAACCTCATCTTTCAGTTGGGCGTTCCGGAGCACTTGGGGGCCCGTATGTGTATGTCACGTGAATGAGGCGTGAATCGGGTCTTCCGGCGCCGATGGGAAGGTTGAGCTCGGTGGTTTGTTTGGAGCCGTAGGGCGGTGGGCATCGTTTGGGAGAGAAAGGCGTTCTGCGTTCTTTCATGTTGGCTGTAGTTGCGGCAGATGGCTATAGACCGATGCACATGTACCCGTACGAAGAGACAAGAGGAGTGTCTGGCCGGCCAACGTAGAGGCATTCCAGTCGACGTTTCTTCGACGTTTCTTCGCCGTCCAGTCCGCGATCGTCCCCCATAAGTTAGTGCTGGCAACGCGCAAACCACAGGTCGCGAGGTCATTAGCTAGATATAGCATTAGCTAGATAAAGCATTAGCTAGATAAAGCATTAGCTAGATAAAGCATCTACGGTTGTGGTCGTTGGATCAGTCCGCTTCCGTCAATGTCCAAACTCGTCAATTCGGAGTCTATCAGTCCGCAGCACCCATCAAGCAGAGATCTGCACCATCCAAAGCAGAACCACGCCAATCAAAGCAATACCGACAACATACCCAATGCATGACGCTCACCCTACAACAATGTCGCCGTCTTCAAAACGCACGAGCTACCACCTCTGGGGGAGGATTTCAATGCTAAATCGCACGCTCTGTAGAGACTGCCAAAACGCCAGTGAGTGAACACTAGGAACGGTTTTTCTAGCCGGATAGTTTATCCCGCGCCGATGTATGTGAAGATCGGGGGGAAGATTGTAACGGCGGAGTAGTAGGGGAGGTAAAGGGGGTGGGTATGTTTATGTGGCAAGTGAGTGAGCCGAATGCTCTATGAGTCTAGGATCTTGTATTGATGGGGGAAGGGGGGGGGGGGGGGGGGGGGGAGGATATGCGAGTTGAATTGGGTGCAGAGAAGAAGAGGTGTTAGTAACATTTCCATTTTGACATCAGTGTTCAGCTTGGGTTAGTGCTGGTCTTACCGATACGTCTTCATATCCATGCTACAACGTCCCCCACAACCCCCCTCCGCGCATTGTACGTCCTTGACTCCTCTTTCCAGCTTTCAAAGCCGTCAACGATCACAAGACGAGATCGCAACACCGCGGAATTTGCGCTTTCCCCATACAACCAAAAAGGCACTGAACAGTCTACCGGTCCTGCGGGGCGCACTATCCAAATGAATGAATATGATTCTTGCCGTCCTACTTCCGCGCAATACCGCCTGGCCCTTGCTCGAAAGCAAGGGACTGGAAGGGTAGTACGAATTAGAAGGGAGGCGTGGAATAGAGAAGTAAGATGGGGGGATTGTGATGTTTTTGGCGCGAGGTGCGGCAGGGGAGGGAGTGTGTGTTGTCGGGAGAAAAGTGGGAAATTGAGGGGATGGATATACGCGTGGAGTCGTGTTCACCCTGCTTCGCGTCGATCCAGTGGCCACCACTGGGCAGGTGCGCAGACCAGCTATTGGAATCGTCGTTATCACCATCATCACCACTTCTCTCATCGTATATCTAGACTATACCTAGACGGCACTGACGAAATACATCTAACGAGACAAACTCAACAATCATGGTATGTCACTCTCCTCGCTCCCCTTCCCCCCGCTTGGCTCATCCACGTCGACCCCGCACCCCGCCCCCCCCAGCTTATTGTTCAGCGCTGACAGTCAGGACAAGATCAAGGAAGTGAGTTGAGGCGTACTCTTCTGACAAGCGACAGACCTAACGGTAGCGTTTCGTCGTGCTCGGACAGAAGATCGAGGCTGCCGAGGAAAGGGCCGAGCAGGCCGAGGCTGAGAACAAGAAGGTGAGTGATGGTGTGCGAGGTATGAACGTCAGGCTGACCACGGGCCGTTCTCAATTACTCCTCGCTACACATTCTCATTATTCTTCGATTGTCATACTCACACTCACACTGTTGCTCTTCACCCTCAATCTACCTCCACTACCTTTGACCTCGCGCGTGTCCGATCCCCCCCACCCCGCCCCCCTTCCCACCACTCCGCTTCCTCCCACCACTCCGCTTCCTCCCACCACTCCGCTTCCTCCCACAGCTCAAACAAACCCTGCTCGAGCGAGACCAAGAACTCACTTCCCTCCAACACAAGCTCCAACTGGCCGAAACCGAGCTTGAGCACTCTGAAACCAAAGTGCGCGAACTGAAATCGGCCGCAGACGAGGGTGACACGCACCGAACCACGGGCGAGAACCTCGCTAGAAAAGTCCAGTTGCTCGAGGAAGAGCTTGACAAGGCTGAGAAGGACCTACGGGAGACTACAGAGAAGTAAGCGGTGTTTCCTCTCCTCTACGGAGTATACCGAGTATACCGAGTGCACGGTGTATGGGAAACTGACGTAAAGACTCCGCCAGGTCGACGTCAAGGCTGAGCACTTTGAGCGCCAAGTCGCTAGAGTCGAATCGGAGCGAGATGAATGGGAGAGGAAGCACGGAGTGGGTCTAACTGTTTTGACATATCCCGACCCGGCTGACCCCGCAGGAAGCCGTCGAGAAGTACCAGCAATCAAAGAAGGAGCTCGACGAGGTGGTCGCTCAAATGGAGAGCTTGGTACGTTTTGTTTCTCTCGCCCAGATCCCCGTGAACCCCCGCACGATGTGCTGACTTGCAGTGAGCGGCTGGATTCGAAATGTAACGTTTTCACTCTTTCATGCACGTATACTTTGAACGTCGCGGTGCAAAGGCATGGTCAGGCTGAAATGAGTTTGCATGACGACAAGCTAAACGTTGACTCTGGCATATCTCGAAACGGCAGCCAAGATCCAGGCCGGCAAGAAAGGTGTCGCATCGACACCCTCGACTCTCATAAATGTCCCTGCCATCCAAGTTTACTAATGAATGTCGGGACGACATTGTATTGATCTGATCATCAGATCTCGGAACTGATCGCCATGTGCACAAACACCAACTCACCTCCTCCCGTCGCGATCAGGATGCGATAAATCATAGCCAGAAGCAGCGCCAACAAGGGCCACTTGATCGCTCTGAAAACCTCTGTCATGAGCGCCCACTTCTCCGAAAAACGCTGCAGACCGGTCACTCACCCATCGGCCCGAACGACGGCGCTTGGCCCCGTCGCCATAATCGCATATTCGCTTCGACGTGCTGAGACGACAACGCTTCTGGCTTGACATTACGCGCGGCAAAGGTATGCGAAGGGATGTGGCTGTGAGGTTAGTATGGGCAGGTTGATGTGTCAGAGGATGTGATCGGGTCGGCCGAACGTCTTCTGTCTGCCAAGATGATAGAGGCAGAAGCGACGGTGAGAAGCAGGGGAAAAGCGATAGAACTCACTATACTGATATGCTGGGTGTGGAGAAGGCTCGCATAACACAAGTCACTGCGGCTCGGGAGAGGGGTCGGACGTAGTCGTATTCTGTAGTGAGTTTCCGTCATTAACACCAAACGCCCCAAGACCGGGGGAGGACATACGATACTCTTCCGTTTCGAATGGAATCTTCTCCGCTCCAACCTCGATCTCCTGTTTGTTAGTCTAGCTTCATGTCGACGCACTGTCAGTCCAGTCAATGCCAAGCCTGGACCTTTGATAGGGAGGTTGTCTCGTCCCAAGCCGAACCAGTCCTGAGCTGACTGGAAAGGAAACACAACTCACACCGGCCTGAACGAAATCCTCGCCCCGTTCCACATCTTCAATCTCGACAATTTTCTGCTCATCCCGCATCGAGACCAGGGGGGCGAAATCGGAATTATCGTTGAACGTCATTCGTAGCCAGGGGACGTTTTTCGTTATTCTTTCTTGGCATTGGGGGTCGGTGTCGGTTGATACGTAGATGACAGAGGCGGTCTGGCGTCAGGAAGGTTCCGGCGGGGAGAAAGACCCAGAGTGACTGGGCGGAGCGGGGGCGTTTGGTTGGTTCGGGCAGTGTAGGGATATGGGGGACGAGGCGGGGGTGTGATGGAGGATCAGAGCAGAGTGGTGCGCGCCGGTGAACAGGGGCAGGTTGTTGTACGGCCTGGACCAGGCAGGGTTTTGGAGGATAAACAGCTCACCTTGATATTCTTCAATGCCAACGTGGTCAGGCTCTACCCGTAAGCGCCTCCCCACCTTTCCATAATCATATCACACATACACGATGCAATTCCTTCAGATTATCTACGATCAGCCTTTACCCCTTCACATTTCCCGGACCCCCCTTAAAGCATACACCAGCTCTACACTTGGAACGAGACGAAGGACTCACTGGAACCCTGTTCGGACCCTGCGTAGAAGATCAAAACCTCGACCTCTCTGAAGTATTTCTCCAAATCGAGAATCGCGTTTCCTCCTTGATCTTCTAGTCGGAGTCTGTCGTTAGCTCTGTCCCCCATCCCCCGGCGCGTTCTACATTGCACCTTCATTCTCTCCCCATTTAACACCTTTAAAACGGCCTTCCTCCTCTTCATATCCTCTCCCTGCTCACTGCCTCTCTTCACTCCTCAGCTCTTCCAACATCACACCTCGCACTCATCGGAACACTTCGAACACGCTTCGTCCCAGCACGTCCAACTTACCTCCGGAGCAAAGGGTCAGGCGAATTATATAGCCCAGACAGGCCGTTCAACTCATCAGGTACATCCAGCGAGACCATCTTGATGTCCAGTTATTCTAGATGGAGTAAAGTGGACAACGTAAGCCACGCGCGAGTCGAGGATGAAAGAACAAAGTGGACAAACGTTTTGTTATTGTCAAGCATTGGTGGACGTGGACGGTGGAGGCCGCCGGGCAAGTGACTAATCGCCTCACCCCGAACCTGCGTCGACCCCTGTCTCGTCTCGCTTGCTCGTCGAGGCTCTCTGGCAAGGCGCAATGGACCAAGGCTTACTTCACAACGTGTACATGTACGCCTTCTACACAAATTTCGGCTTTATGAGCCCCTTTCCGCCGCTACATCGCTAAACCGCTCCCACCTGCTTTTCAGCTCTTCATCGGCCCCCAAAGCCTGTATCACGACTTTCACGGCCTCTTTGGCTTCCTCGCCTATCTCATCCACTCTTTGTTTCTTTCCTCTAGGACTCGTCGAGACTCGCTTACTCGGTCGTTGTCTTTGATATACTAGTTCGTCAACCACAGCCGCTGCGTAGACATCCGCGGTTGAGGGGTCGGTATGCGATAGTACGAGTAATGAACTCTTGATCGCCCTCGATATTGCGGTGATCACAGATTGAGCTGATTGAACCTTCGAGATTGGAGAGGTATCTGTGTCGAATAGTCTGGGAAAGGACGTCGCGATAAAATGCCTGAAAAGCAGAGTTTGGTGTTTGACTGATATCCGCTGTGCAACGAGAAGAGCAACTAAATGAGGGAAAGTATCAGCTTGGTCAATAACGGTGAGACTGTTGACCAGTTCGGCGGTTATATCCTCGATTGTTGTAACGGGCCCGCCGTCTTTCGCTGACGTTTCGAGAGAGTCTAGCAAAGCGGAGGCCCAGGAAGGTGTAGCAAGGTCGAGGGTGCGGCATGCCTGCAACTGTTGTCGTAGAGCGGCGCTGGAGTTCAAATCTAAGCAGTTAGCTACAAGGATCTACGGTAAGACAATGGCTCACTCGAAGACGGCACGAGACCCGCCGAATTGAGCTTCTGCAAAATGCCGTTGACGTCAAAACCTGAAGTCTTGAAGACGCTGTCCAACCCAGAGCTGGGCTGAACCAAGTCCGCTAGTCGGTTCCCGATGATCCGTAATGTTGATTCGGGAAATGATGGACTGAGTGCTAGTGCTTGCAAGCAGTCCAAATACGGCGCGGATATCAACCTGTATCGTCAATCGTGTGTATCACTGAGCAGACTCACCCATTACGTCGAACCTCCTCTATTAGCCAGAAGCAGATCCCGGCCAGACTCCAGCTAAGAAGTGGCTGAGCAAAGTACGACAATCCACTATGTAGTGTGTCCAAGTCCATTTGCCCCGATGCTGTTGCCAAAATCGACTGTTGCACGATCCCAGGTGCAAGGCGGTAGAAATCCGCTGGCGAAGTAGCCAGGATAATTTCGTCATCGATGCCTTCAGACCCAAACAAAGCTTTGATCCAGCCATTGACGCAGGACCGCCGAGGCGTCTCGAGATCCGCAAAACAAATTGCCCGTCTGGCATCGCGAAGAAGAGGCGGAAGGGGCAACTGGTGTAAGCTTGCAACTCACTTTGAGGTAATTTTGACAAACTTGGTACTGAAAGATGAACGCCTCGGCCAGAACCACCCCATCACCGAATCTTGATTTACTGCCCTGAGGATCTTCTGCTCGACTGGCTGGATCATTCGGATATTCCAGAAGCCGACTCCTGATGACGTCGAGCCATGAGGAAGGGTTGATACAACCCCCGAGGCAAGACAGCAACGTCGAATTGTCGGCTAAATTGGCAAAGAGACCTTCTTGCGGTTGAGTTTGCGGACAGGATTGGACACACTGACACTATCAGCTGGGTGCAAAAGATTGATTGTAAACTCACCGCATATATCTCCGTCGCGAGTGATCGAGCGGCTCCGGGGGCGTAAGCAATGATGTGGCCCAGCGCTTTGAGATACGATTTCGGCGATGAAGCGATACGGTTCTGTAGGTAAGTCTACGCGATGATCCAATCCGTCAGAGACAGCTTACGGCCAGAGACTCTCCCGGTTCCGTCGATGGTATCGTCATTCCAGGCAGGATCGTGGCCGCATCCGTTCTCGCCAGCAAGCCTAGGTCTAGCAATCGCAGAATCAAAGTGACCTTCTGTGAACACAGCATCCTTCCGGTCAGCTCTGTTTCTATAGTAAAGGGCACGAGCTCACCATCCTTCCGGCTGCGCCCATCCGCTAGACTCATCTTCTGCTTCGGCAGAGTGAACGAGGCTCGACAACGTGGACGAAATCCATGAATCGCACGCAGACAACCCTTCTTTTTCGCTTTCAAAAGCTATAGGTAGCACTTCGGAGAGATTACCCTGGCATCAGTTGGATCGTCCTGTTTGAAATATGGGTCTTACGGGGTATGGCCAATCGGTAATATCTTGGTCTTTCCACCATTTGAGCAAGATAGGCAGCCTTTCCGTCAAAAACAACCATCGTTGGGCACGTTCATCCGCGCCTAGATTCGTTGATCCCACCAAGGAAGACCTAATCAGCTGCTGAAGGAAAGAAGTCGAGTCGGAAGCGATGAGCGGTCCCAATCGGATCAAGGAGATATGGTTCTCAGGCGGAACCTGCATAGTAGGACTGGAAGGTGTCCAGCGATCTGACCGGATTGACCGTGCGACCTGAAAATCCAACGTATGTCTCAGCGGTAGTTGCGTGGAGAAAGGCGGTAGAGATGGAGTTAACAATTTCCCCTCGCCTTTCGTTTGTTGCTTATCGGTGACCGGAACCACAGCCGGTTGAGGTGGAAGGTTGTCTGCTATTTGCAGCTGAGAAGCATCTTGCGAGACCGCCAGGTCGGCCATCAATCCGCTCAAACAATCCCTGAGTGGAGCGGCAATGCTTTCGGGTAGAGACTGGAAAAGTCCTCCAGCTTCCAGACCGATATCGAGCGGAGGAGCCGGATACGGGCTCAGGAGTGACAAAATCCGGGAGACCAGCATGACGAGAGGTCCGGGCGCAGGCGAAGGGGATGAACATTGACGGAGAAGGGGTAGAAGTAGACACAAGGTAGAGACGGTGTTAGCCGTGGAAGTTGAAGTGGATGGCCCTACATCAGGAAGGGAGATGAGGGTAGCTGGTTTCGTCAATGTCGCGGAAAGGGCAAACTGCTCCAGGGAGAGTGCCGAGAGGATAAGAGTGGAGATTGAAGCCAAAAGAGCCGGAGAGAAGGTGTGAGAATCACTGATAAGGAATAAGAGATGGGTGATTAAGGTTGTTGTCGATATGAGACCAGAAGTGAGGGCAAGACCTAGGTAGCTCAGGAGGATGGCCGGAGGAGATGTAGTCGATACGAGCTGAAGCAGCAATGCAGCTTGGAGTAAGCGAGGGATACCCATCGTGAAACGGAGACATCAAAAGCACGCGAACTCACCAGCGAGCTCATCTTGAGCTTCTTGAACCGGCACGTCTTTCCGAGACACCCATCCCTCAGCGAGTTTCACAAACTGATCAATCAGCGCGCTCCCGCATTCATGCTCACCTTTCTGGCTGGGACTGCGCGAGTCGAAGATTTCAGTATAATTTGGCGAAGAGTGAGATCCTCTTGGGCCATCTTTGACCATTAGATAGTGTATATGCAAGATGATCACGATAGACAGTATATCGGACCGAGGTCAAGGGGCTCCTACCGGCTCAGGCGGTCATCCCCGCTTTCCCTAACATTCCACTACAGTTCAGTCTTCGACAAGCTTTCTCGTCTTCACCATCTCCCCCTTCAACCGCCATGTCCACTCCTACGTCGAAATCTCCCTGGCAGGAATACAAAAATTCAGAAGGCCGTCCTTATTGGTCTCATGCTGTAACCAAACAATCGGTATGGGAAAAGCCAGATGAGCTCAAAACTCCTTTCGAACGGGCTATCGGCAGGACGCAGTGGAAGCAGTACACCTCGAAAGGCCGAAATTATTATGTCCATTCTGCAACAAAAGAAACAAAGTGGGATATGCCGGATGAGCTTCTGGCTTTGCAGAAGAAAGTCGAAGAGGAAGAAGCATATAGAGCCGAGAGAGAGAGGAGGATTCAACAAGGATTGGCTTCGTAAGTTCTCTGCGAACACTCGAAAGTCAACCGTCATGCTCATGCTAGCCCGACACCGCCCCGCGACATGTCGCCAGAAGCCAACGACCGCAACGCGCTCGAGAGATATCGCTCCATCTCACCAGATCGATCCGAATCGCCTGAGCCAATCCCAGTTATCACTTTCCCTGTTGGCGGTTTCACCAGCCACGAAAAGGCCGAAGAAGCATTCATATATCTGCTGCAGAGGGAGAAGATCGATGAGACTTGGACTTGGGATCAGACCATGAGAAAAGTCATCATGGACCCGCTGTACAAGGCGCTTGATACGCTGGCGCAGAAGAAGGCTGCTTTCGAGAAGGTATGTCTAAGGATGCTGTGCCAACTACATTATGCTAACAAGCAGTACACCTCAGGTATCGTCGCGGACAGACAAGCTGCCAAGGAAGCGCGCATCGCCAAGGCTCGACCTGCTCTGCGCAAGCTATTTGCTCAAGGTGGATACATCAAATCCTACTCGACTATCAAGACTGCGGATCGGGTCTACGCTCGAGACCGTACTTGGAGAGACACACGACCCGACGAGAGGAAGATCATCTTGGATGAATACGTCGCCGAGTTGCGTAAGCATGAGCAGGATGCCGAGACGAGACTGCGAGAACGCAACATCGCCGCATTGACGGCTCTGGTGCGCGACCTCGAGATTACTGTTTCGACCACTTGGCGTGCTGCTCACAATCTGATCCTCGCCGCACCAACTTTCAAGGAAGATGCGGATCTTGCTCAGATCGAGACACTGGATATGCTTACAGTGTTTGACGACTACATGCGACAGCTCGAGCAGGATCACGAGGAAGAAGTGAGACGATATCGCCAGGAACAGACTCGTCGCGGCCGCAAGGCACGTGAGGGATTCAAGGCGCTGTTGTCCGAGCTCGAGGCACAGGGCGACTTGAAACGAACTAGCCGTTGGAAGGATACGTTGCCGAAGATCAAAGACGATCCACGATACACAACCCTGCTAGGAGTTCCAGGATCGACTGCTCTCGAACTGTGGATGGACGCTGTAGATGATCTCACCGAAGAGATCGAGCGCGCTGCAGCCAAGCTGGAACGCGGAGTTGAGAAGGAAATCAAGATCGATACTACATTTGACGAGTTCGAAGCGTGGGTGAAGGAAGCGCATCTCGATACGCAAGTCGACGCGAAAATGCGTAAAGAAGCTTTTGATCTGATCAACGGGCGTTTGGTGCAACAAGCAGCCGATGAAGCGCGCCGAGCTGAGAGGAAGCGTCGTCACAGGATGGACGACCTGCGTTATGCTCTGAAGAAGGTCCAAAAGAACATCGATGTCGAGATGTCGTATGAGCAGGTGATTGATTTCGCTCTTGTTTCACCTTGCAAGCTGACAACAGGCGTTACCCCATATGCAAGACTTGGCCGAGTTCAAGGATGTGGAGCAAGAGGAGGATCGTAAGAGCGCATACGACAAATTCATCCGGCGTCAGAAAGTGCGTTAATGCAACCTATCAAGCTAACGGCAGGAGAAGTTGCGCGAAGCTGAAGCGTCCGACGCCGGCTCTGTCGGTAGGCGAGACAGCAGAATGGACGTCGACGATGACCGTCGCGACCGTCGACGCAGCAGAAGCAGAGACAGGGATAGGCGACGAGATGGAGATAGGCGCAGGGATGACAGGAAAGACAGAAGGTACTCTCGCGAACCAGACGAGAGGGATCGCAAGGTGAATTTAGTCACATGTCTTTCAGAACTGAAAAGCTGATACCCAGCGCCCGCGACATTCGTCCGAAACCCGAGAAGACAAACGGAAACAGGATGACGTCGAGGAAGGCGAGATCTAATTACCGCGGATGTACTTTGTCGGTGCATGTGTCATATCTCGTTTACCTATCTTCTAGATGCATAAACGATAAGAAAACCGAGGCAACGTTACCGGAGATTGAAGAATTGAGGTCCTTCCGAGGAGTTTGCCGGGCAAAACCGCAAGTTCCGGCCGGCCGGAGCTTGACATATTCCGTTTATACAGGGCGATTGATTTTCTATCCTTTTCTATCGCTGGGCGAGGACAGGTATATAAGCAAGAGACGACGCATGTAGAGCACCTACCTGACCGTGTTCGACTTGTGCATACATCTCCCAACGATCCTTTATCTGACTACATCTATTTTCCGCTCTCTAACTTTACTAAACAGTCAAAAGTCCTCCCAAGATGCCTGACATTCGCATGTTGACCGCTTCCCCGCCCATCTCATCTCCGCCCATCCCGATCAAAACCGCCCTCAACCCTGTACAGAAACAATGGAACATCAAGGCTTCACCTACGGTGGTAAGTTGAGCTCAGGTCGAGTATACCTTCGAATATCCTGCTGACTCACCATAGGCCGCCTCGAAGAACCCAATCAGGACGACTTTGGCGGAATTGATGGCCATTCGATCGACCAACCCGAAGGGACCTATCAACCTCGGCTTGGGTGATCCCACGGGCTTACACGCACCCCCACCCGCGTCCATCTCTGCGGTTGTGGAAACGATACAGAAAGGGCAGGACAATGGTTACATTCCCGGCCCGGGCACTTTGCAAGCCCGCGAGGCCATTGCAGCCTATCACAAGCGCTGGGATGGTGTTTCGTACACTGCAGGTGATGTCACTTTGGTGAGTTCTCTCATGGCTTGTCTGCAGAACCATGCTAATGAAAGACGCACGGAGTCGGACAGGCCTTGGACACTATCTTTAACATTCTCGTCACTCCCCACCCTGTCCTCACTGCGCGATCAAACATTCTCCTTCCCCGACCTGGATTCGCTCAATACCCTATGCTGCTCGGTTCGCTGGGCGGTGAGGCGCGATACTACGACTGCGTGGAGGAAAACGACTGGGAAGTCGACCTAGACCAACTAGACCAATTATGCGACGAGAACACCAAAGCCATCCTTATCGTACGTCAACCTATTCTTCTCCTCCATGGCTGGAGCTGACGGGCAGACCAACCCTAGCAATCCTTGCGGAAGCAACTACTCCCGAGAACATCTATCGAAGATTGTCAGCATTGCCGATAAGCACAAAGTCCCCATCATCGCCGATGAGATCTACGGCCATATCGTAAGTCGGCTCAACATGCTCCTTTTTTTGAAACCGATTGCTCATATTAGACCTGGAATGCGCCTTTCGTCCCCCTCGCCTCCATCTCAACTTCAGTCCCCATCATCACCCTCTCTGGCCTGTCCAAGCGATTCCTGCTTCCCGGATGGCGAATCGGGTGGATGGCGCTACACGACCCTCTATCCGTCGCCGGCGACATCAAAGACGGAATGGTGACCTGGGCCAACCGCTTCATGGGCCCCAGCTCGGTCGTCCAGGCCAGTCTTTCCGCGATCCTCGAAACGCCGACGGAATGGTACGACTCTGTCATCGCCCGTGTCAAGGTCAATGCCGATATTTTGTTCTCCGCTATCTCCAACATCAAGGGATTACGGTGTCAAAAGCCACAGGGAGCGCTGTACATGCTTGTCAAGCTAGACCCCGAGTATTTGGCCGAGACGGACGATATTGCGTTCTGCAAGGCGCTGCAGTTGGAACAGAACCTGTTCTTGCTTCCAGGATCATGCTTTGATGCGCCGGGTTATGTCCGTTTGGTCATCGCGTCCCCGGCGGACGTGATGGAGGAGGTCGCGGTGAGGTTGGCAGATTTCTGCGCCAAGAGGGTGGGTGTGTAGATATGGGCACGGATTTTGGGTACATTATATTGTAATAGCATAACCACTAGCATCGCATAGACCGGAATAGATTTGCATATGTATTGATAAACCGCACGTAGCAGGCTGGACTCGTTCTTTCCTCGTTACACAGCGGGTGGCACAGACATGGGTCGGAAGTCGGGGGAGATCCGAAGTGTCTTTGTGTACAGTGACGAGAGGTCTGCATACTGGCTTACAACACGAGAGACCTCCCCATCCTGTACGATAACAGCGATTTGATCGGAAAAGACTTTACAAAATGGGAGCTCCTTTCGGCAGGACGTTGGACGCGAAGTCGTCTATCGTCAGCACCGTCCTGCAAATACTAGTTGTCATCCCACCAACGTAGTTGCCCTGATCATCAGCTTAGAAGCAACATGGAGCAAAGGCAACATACCACAGGATCGTACTCGCAAGTCGCTTGACTACCGCCACTCTGATGGTCAGCCTGTCCACTGCTTCCAAACGCCTACTTACAGGACATGCCGCCACATAACATCCCACCCGCTGCGAATTCTGCTTGTCAGCTTTGTACTCTAACCTTATATGACACTACTCACTCTCCAAATGACCTGCGAGAAGTGTCCCCAGGTCTCTGCTCATCAGCCTTCTTCAAATCCTCATCAGTTGAGGGATCAACCACTGACCGTCGTATCCCGGTTTGTTCCAATTGTACAAAGCTGCCATTAGCCCATCATCGCGGCCTTGACAAATGGGCCGCAACGTACGTGCTTCCGACATCCACATATCCACCGTCTCCTGAGCTGCAAGCATTCCGGGGGTGATCCAAGCGATATTCTCACCGGTGTGTCTGTCCATCAGGGCAGGCCTCCTCCATATAGCTAGTCACCAAGGCACAGAGTCAAGACTGACGAATGTTCATGCGAGCATAATCTTGCGTTACCCATCGCTTTCACCGATAAATCTTCGGCCCATATCAAAGGGCGTGCACCATACTGACTCCGAGCGGCATTATGCGCGTTCACCCATCCTTCGGCATCTTGACTGGATTTGTATGTATCACTACTTGGTCGGGAAGTGGATGAGGCAACATGCGGCGATGTGGTCATGAAAGCCACGATGCCTTCTTGTCGGTCCGTCCCTTGCCCCTTGGGTCGCACACCACCTTCGTTCTCATCATCTGCTAGAGCTACCAAGGGACCCAAATCCGAGGGCTTGGCTGGCGGCAAAGTGGACAGGTATGAGTTGGACGAGTCAGCGGGAAGGGAGAGATACTGTCCAGCGTTGTATGAGGCAGAAGCGCCGGAACCTTTCCCGGCAGTCGGTTCCGCCATGTTTATCGTGACGACCCCTCTAGCTTGAGGAGTGATTCTCGAGATGATCGGACGGAAGAGACGTAAGTCGAGCAGCGGAGCGGCATTGGCTGCTTGAACCAGCAAGCAGCCGAGGGACGCAACGGCCGTTAAGCGCATGTTGTAGGGATGAACACGCTAGGTGTTCTATGACAGGCAGTAAGTAGGCCGACTTGGTCAGATCATGTAATTAAGAGTGTAATAGGCGAGAGAATGTCGCTACCTAGCATCGCAACTCGTCAACTTGCACCGTTTCGACAGTCATCCCAGGCATGTTTCACTTTGCCACATCCTTTGACCCTCGTACCGTTTGACTCGTGGCGAAGTCGGCCTGACACCTCGAAACAGTTTCACCGGGCGATGACACCTGTATAGCAGTGTTCAGCGGTATGAACGTTGGATAAGTGATGTGCATTATGCGAGTTATAGATGATGCGTCAAACCCCTCTCCGTCTCCCCATGCCCGCGAAATGCTCTCTGTCTTACACCGGTTGAAACCGTCCTTCCCGCACTTCCCTCTCAATCAAAAGAGCCTCATCATGAACTCTTCCCGGCAAACACCCCCGTAGCTCGCCCAAACCAATTCCAGATCCCTCTAAATGTATAGCCCTGATACCGCATCCAGACGCCCAATACCGCTGTGAGCGAGCCCGCGCCAAGCGTGATGTATGCTAATAAGCGAATCCGTTGTGCTGCCGACATGGTAGACGATGGACCGCGTATTATTGACGTTGTTCTGTTTGTCAGCCTAGGATCAGGCAATAATAGGTGGTCGTACGGGTTCAAAGCAACGCGTGTTATCGCTATCCAGAGATTGTTCAGTGGGCCCCCACGAGCAGACACTGCCATCGGTGCAGGTAGATTCAACCTTCGAGCGTATACATCAGGTTGTACCTCATGCCGCTGCCATTAGCTTCGTAAGGACATAGCAAGCTCACTTGTTGTGCGAGATCCAGATCAGATTTCGTAGCGACGAAGATGGCGGGGATATGATCCAACGAGTATTGTTGCTGATCGTCAATATACACCCAGCTTAGACTGCATGATCATCTTACCCGCAGATTTGAGATGTAAGAGAAAGAGTTGGTGTCGCTCGAATCGTGCACGTAAATCAGGACATCGGCCATGTCCAGCTTCTTGCTATTCCGCAGCGTCTCACTCTCATACTTTGAACCGAACTCTTGCAGCTGATTGTCAGCTGAGCTCAACAGTGGAGTAACAACTGACCACTAGATACTTTTCCGCACCCTCCATCTCGACCGAATTCACCACGCTCAATACTTTGGTGGTCGGTTCATACAGCCCCAACCCGTCGTCTCCTCCTTTGTAAGTTTTGCTAACAAATGTACGCAACAAAGACGTCTTTCCAGAACCGGTCGCGCCAAGAACATAACAGAGAAATACTGAACGAGTAACCTTCTTTTGTCGACGATCTTGCTTTCGAGGCCGTGTGATGTGTAATGCTGAGGCAGTAGTAGTGTCTGACCCCGGTATTGAGGAGTATCCAAGACTGAACGTCAGAGTTATGATGCTTGGTTACTGATATTGACATACTATGCAAGATAGTTCAAAGTCGTTTTATGGTTAAGCAGAGTCGTCATGCTTCTTATCAGCGCCTTCGTGACTTCGCATCGGGACACTTACCTCCATTGAGCCAGCCAGCCTTGCAGAGTTACACGGCCCATATCGTCCGTTATTGTCGTATCCGGGAATCCTTGAGCTAGCCATGGGTTCCCCGGTGATGTTGAAAACAGGTCGTCCAACTCAGATTGTGACAGAGCTCCATCATTGTCCTACATATCAGCTGGATTGTACCGCGGTCCATCTTTCTGGACTGACTTTATCGTAGGCTTCAAATATATCCGTCAAGAATTGGTTGCCCAGCGGGCTCAACTCGACTGAGCAGTCGTGAGGGACATCGAACCTGTCTATAAGCTTTTGTTACTTCTTGAGTGCTTTCGGACCCACTTGGGCAACAGGAAGTCTTCCCGTAGATCAAGACCTTCTCCATATCCAAATTTCCGCAGCACGGTCCATGTCGTCTCCATTCGGCCTTGCTGTATAAAGATGGTGTGTAGATATAGGAACCCGATCTCAGTGATACCCTCCGCGAACGGAGACAGCATGGCCGGTTGATGCAGCTGTCCGATGTTTCCCGATGTCATGAGCGGTGTCGAAGGCACGGAGTATGTCGGAACAGGGAGGACGAGGGATGGGTCGTAAGATCTAACCAGATCAAGGATACCTTCCAGTTCTTGCGATTGGAGAGGCGTAGAGAAGCATTTTTGCTGAAATTGATTCAGTTCGTGGGCGTTGAGCAGACCATCTTTGTCTCCATCGGATATCTTGAATATCCGTCTCAACGCATCCAGACATTTAGGTTTCAACGTGTGTTCTCGAGAATCGTATAGTGGGGCGGTAGGGTGAAGGACGGCCTTTTGAGCAAAGTAGAAGACTTCTGAAACGTTCAGGGGTAGGAGCGCAGAGCATTCAACGACAGTCTCGACTTCCTGCAACGATCAGCTCGGCGAGGTGGCATCTGAGAAACAACTGACTTTGAATTCCCGCATGATTGGTGCGATCTCATCCTCCAGCCCTTGATTCGTTACTTCTCCACCTCGCAGATCAATCTTGTTACCGACGAGAATAACGGGGACCTAGCGTTGGCACGGACATATGAGCTCGCATCTATAGCTCACATTGATGCCCTCTCTTCTGAAAAGTGGCAGCCAGTATTCCGCTACTCTGTCAAAGCTGCTCGGCTCGGATATTGAGTACACAAGGCATATGACATGTGCTCGGGATAGTTGGGACAGGAGATGTGGTCGAGATTTTGGATTTGCTGCGCATTAGTTTGAGCTGTCCTCATCGCAGATCGCTGCCTACATGATGTATCGACAATGGAGGTCGTGACGTTTTCAGGCGTGACCTCTGGAGGAATCGTCACTTCCGGCACAACGTGTTGGACCTGCAATCAGTGTTGCCTCTAGCTAGGTGACGCAAGCTGCGCTCGGTTCATTTACGTTTGAGACAAAGGATTCCTTGATCAGAGAAGTGATTATCGTCGATTTACCGACACCATCTACATGTCAGCAATCTTCCTTGTTATCTATGGACCGCCCGCACCGTCACCGACCAACACGATCCTAACAAGATCACGCCTAGGCATCGTCCAAAGTTGGTAAATATAGGTCGACTTGGTCCGCTGATCCCCGTTCCCTCTCTTTTCAACGTTTCACTTTCCGGATTTCAAGTTCAATTTCTGTACACGCGCGTGATCTATGTGATGCCTGGGACGAAACTATATGAATGCAAGATGAGATCGAGGAATGTCAACAACGGACAACTTTTGAGCAGTGTATGCCGGGTCAACACGCGTTTTCAATGCCTCCACTAAGGAAATATTTGATCCCGCTATTGACATTCATCCTAATCGTTTCAGGTGGCAAAACACGTCCTACTCACACCTTTACACCGCGACATTCACCATGGCTTCGTCTTCGTCGAGGCCTACCTCAGTCCGGGGTCTCTACAGTAGGTACAGATCAATGACAGACGCTGACTCCAGCGCCCCCAGCGGAAGAATGGGTGTTCCTACCGCCATCAGTCTCCCCGCCGCCTTCCGCTTCCCAACCAACTCCTTCACACTTACCGACTCCGTTCTCCGATGCCGACCCAGATGCGCCGAATCCAGGAATCTATGGTCCACTACAGCTGTTTGCGGCCGAATACTTCACTACGGCCCTTGCTATGCCATTCGAGGTCGGGAAGACTTTACTGCAGATTGAATACCGACCCCGGAAGCGGTTCGCACCTGATGAGGATATCAAGGAAGATGAGAAAGGGCTTGTGGCGGAGGAAGATGCGGTATGTCGACTATAACAAACATTGGTTGATCTCACCCTGATCTCAGCTGAGCAATCCTGATGAGGCCGACCTGTACTTCACCGACCGACTATCCACACAGAATCCTTCGTTTGTCCCGCCTCCCGCACCCATGGCAGAAACGGACTCCTCAGGCTATTTCCCTGAACGTGGGTAGCTGTTTCAACGCTAGCTTATAACAGTCCACCCCACTTGGCTCATTAAGGATGATCCCGACGTATCCCGTGGCAACGGTGTGTGGGGCATGATCCGCCGATTGCGACAAACGCCCTCAGAAGGCTTACCATCGTTGTGGAAGACCCAGATTGTATCGACACTTCACTCCCTTCTCACAAACCTGCTTCAACCGCAAATCCACTCTTCCATTGTCAGCCTCTCGCCCTCTCTCCCTCCTCTCAACCCAGACGTTCCCCTTACGGCCCTCCCTTCTCCGGGCGTTCCTCTGGCTTTGGGCGTGACAAGCCACTTGCTTACGCATATCCTCCTCTCGCCCATGGAGATTATCCGTACAAGGTTGATCGCCATGCCGTTGTCGCACTCGACAACGCCTAGCTCGGCTAGTCTCTTCAGACAAATGATCGATGAGGAAGGAGGATTCATGTCCTTATACTGGCACCCAAATCTTATAATCCCGACCGTTCTTGAACACTCTATTCGACCTCTCCTTACTCTGTCGATACCCTTGTTGCTGGAGAGACAGTTCAACATCTCCCCTGAGCTTTCACCGATCACATACTCGCTATGTGATCTCTCGCTCGGCCTCGCCTCTTTAGTGATCTTACTTCCAATCGAGACAGTCAGGAAAAGGCTCCAACTACAGAACCGTGGATCGAGTGGTAAGAAGATGAAGACGATAGTAAAGGTCAGAGAGAGGGATTACATAGGTGTGGTGGAGGGCATGTGGAGGATCGTGACGGAAGAGACGGGAGTTAGGAGGAAGCGCGTCATGACCGAGAAGGATGAAGGCGGCGTCTTCTCGGGTATCAGACAGTTGTACCGAGGGGTAGGTTCTACGTCGAGCTTAAGAGTCGTTCCGCTGACGACAGTTCGGAATGGCTGCTACAGCTCACTTGACTGTGTTCGGATTGGGTCTGGTCAGCGCAGGGCTAGGAGGATCCGTTGATGGAGGTTGGAAAGAGATTTGATGTATCACTTGTTTGACACCGATCGAGCAATGATCACTATAAAAAAATACTAACGACTGTCAAGTTCAACCAAGGGACAATTTGGCATGGTTTTGCTGTGTGATGAAAGTTAAGGGTAAGTAACAGAGCGTGTTTTAATCTGGACACCGTCATTATGACCGTTTTCATTTTCGCACAGGAGGGGGATATGGTCATATCATGGAGCGGATATTGCAAAGAACGAGGCAACGCCGGGGCGGTGATGCAGGACGAAGGGTGATCACGAGTGAGGTGGACGATGATCAAAGAAGAAGGCATGATGCGGCTCACAAGCCCGGATGATCTTGCAGCTCTTCCAGGCGTGTGGGCCACTGCGTGACGTCTGTGCGGGCGACCAGATCCTGTCACTCGAGGCTGCCAGTACAAGAGGCAGGGTGACAAGCACAGAGAGTTTTGTGCACGTTGGTAACGTCCGGCCCCGTGGCGGGCGAGACCGAGCGACCTCGATGGCGAGTGCTATACGAAGAAACACAACATCTCAGAGCCTGTCGAAGCGTACTGAAGAGCTCGGATTGTATACTTTCAGATATTGAGGCAGTATCCATATGGATCCTCCGCAGATGAGAGCGCTTCGCCACTATCCCGAGGGTTGCAGTTGGGTGAGCCTCGCACATGTCGCCGCCAAATTCGGCGAGTTCCCACCTATACGAGACCACACGCGAAGTATACATAGTCTCAAGAGGCATGTTTTGTTTTGAGCTTTGGCCGAATCGACGACTTGGATCTATGGGCTTTTCCCCGCCAGCAACAGGCACACTATTAGAATACCGAGCGGGATCAAAACGCCAACTTGAAACTCGGTCATGTTTGAGAAGTTTGATTTCCCATCATCACCTTACAACCTGCAGAGAGCCAGTATGTCATGAGTTCCTCCCCGCCAGATCCAGAGGGATCAGTGGTCAGTATGACCTCCAGACTTTCGGGCGAAAACTGTGAGTTGTTCATCATCCTGGTTGCCTGGCTGACGCGAAAAGTTGACGAAGCCGAATCGAGCACTTCCGCCCAAAATCAATCACGTCGAGCAACCGTATCACGCATCACACCAAATTGGTACCTCCCCCACCTTGACGCTCACATATCTCAGTCAAAATCTCGTCTAAGAGGCGACATCGGTGTTCCTACCGCTAGGGATTTCAATTACGCTACGACCGTCGTCCCGCCTTTGAACACATTATGGGATCCTTCCCTCAAAGCCCGCTTTTTCACAGCGTTATCGAGATACTCGAGACTACGTCCGGACTTGATTGCGCTGGATCTCGATCGGACAGAAGGAGAGGTGAAGGCCTATTTAGATCTACTGGAGGAGGGTGCGCAAGCCGTCAAACGGAGTCAAGGGGGAGACGGAGGGTACAGGGACAGAAGTAAGAGATGGGGCGGAAGCACGTTCTTGTGGCTGGACGGCTTCGCGTCGGCAGCCATGGAAGCAAGCGAAGAGTGGGTGGACGCGGAGGAAGACGCTGCTGTGGAGGTTGGACAGCTTATCCAGAGGAGAACGGACGAGGCCGCCAAGATTGAGAGAGACGCGGCAAAGAAGGGAAGGCTGAAAGCGGCGAAGTTGGATATCAAGGGCGGAGGCGGTAGACTCTCGAAGAAGCAGAGGCAGGCGCTGAACGAGGTGGAAGCAGGTTTCGAACGGGAAACGGAGAGAGAAGCCTGGCTTGCTTCGGTCGACCGAGAAGCGCTTTCGCAGCTCAACGAAAAGCTTGATCCGTCCCAACACGCCCTAGACACCTGTTCAACCATGGAGAGGACCAATCCGATCAGGCAAGTGCGGAGGAAGTACAACAAGAACGAACGTATCGTTCTGGACGATAAAGCCATCGAATATATTACGGCAATTCCGCCTGACCAACGGACTGCTAAACAAAAGGCGGGATTGACGACATTGAAGAACAGGAAGAAGGTGCGAGAAGGAAAGAGGATGAAACGGCTATCAGAAAAGGGGTTGGGGGATGAGGAAGTGGCGCTGTTGGGAGGGGCGGATGCGGTACACGAAGCTCAGAAAGGGGACTTGGGTGTCAACCTGGGAGACATGACGGGAGAGAAATGGTACACGCTTCAATTCGAAGGGGTAGCAGGTGTCCAGACCCAAGGCGAGGAGGTTCCAGATAGCAAACTCGATGCCGACAAGATGATTCTCTTGGCGGAGAACGCAACTCAGGACGGATGGGAAGTCTTTAATCTCAATAAGATTAATGAGCTGCTTGGGTGCGTTGCATTCCGGAGCTCATATTACAGTGTTGACGAACAGTCCGGCGGACGAAGACAGCAACGAAGCAGCGGTATCGGCTGTATACCTCGCACTTCTTCGAGAAGAACTCATTGCGTTCCTTACGCCGCTAGTCCTCCACGCAATTGTCACTGCCGAACAGGTGTCGTCTCAATACGGTGAGACGCTTTCTGCTCCGATTGCGGCTGTCTCAGAGACCGAGAATGAAGATCAGCATTGTGTGACAAGGTACCATGTCGATGCTGCTTTAGCTTTGAAGGGGGCGGAGATCACGTTACTAGAGCCAACAGCCAACGTCAAGATCGTTGGAGCAAAGGGCGAAGGTCGTGCCAAAAATAACGGCGGAGTCGAGAACGGTGTCGTCCACACTCGCAGTAATTTGGCGAAAGCATCAGTCCTGCATCGGGGTCACCAGAACGAGTCGCACAAAAACGAAGTCGCCCCTCCTGCTCATGTGGCCTGGAATGTGATGGATCTGCACCCGACCCACACGTCATCTACTTCCCGGACTGAGTCGCCGATATACAGCACCAACGACAACGTTGCGGCGCAACCATCAGAAGAAGAGAGCGTCAAGTGGGAGATCGAAACCACATTGACGGATATGGAAGATGAGGCGCTGGACGAATATATGGAGATGATGGATGAGACTTTGGACAGGTACACCGAAGATAAGCTTTGGAACGGCGAGAACGAGGAATACCTAGACACGACATCATCAATCAGAGATGCTGCAGTCAATGAAGCGCAAAAGAGTGGGTTTGCTATTCCTATTCGCGCCAGGAATTGTGCAGCTGATGAAAGATTACGAGATGGAGTATTTCCGCACGATGGCCGCCAGGAGATGGCGACGATCCGTCAAGCGTCGTTCGGAAAGATTCCCAACAACTCGACTCCATATCACTGCTGCGGCGGCCAGGGGAAAAAAGAGTCAGATGATGGTGGTGGATGACGACGAGCAGATAATGGACTTACGTTCCGAGGATGAGGACGGGGATGAGGGTGAAGAAGGATCGGGGGCTGAGTTTGGAGGTACGCGGACAACGAGGAAACGAGGGAGAGAGGGAAGAAAAAACGAGTACGCGCGAAAGAGGAGGAGACGGGGGGACGAAGGAGGAGAGGAAGAGGAAAGAGAACAGCAGGAGGGTGAGGATGAGATTGAGATCAGTTCCAGTAGCGACGATTCGGTGTTGGAAATTGGAGACGCGGAGTATCACGACGATGACTATCACGATGGCAAAGATGATAACGACGATGACGACGACGAGGTTGGAGGCAATTAGGATGATAAGGACGTCGACGGATCGTAACAAACTCAGATCATGCATATCGTCACACTCAGGCCACTCCCAGCGATAGTAGGAGGCTTCATAGTCTACTTGACTTCGTACTAACACCGAGCTCAACGTGCGCCTTTGACTATGACTTTGTGTATTGTATGCATAGTATAAAATAATAAGCGTCAAGGCGTATCAGACGTCCATAATGTGTAAAACCACTCTAAATTCAACTCCAGTACTAGCTAAACCCACTCGACCGCCTTCTCGATCCCGTCACATCTGTTGGTGAGGTCGGGCGTCCCCCTCCCTCGATATCACTCTCTCTTCGCCCGCCTGGGCGCTGTGACTCTGCCTCCCATTCTGGTCGATACATCGGTGGCAGCTCCTCCATCTCTGGCGCCTCATCATCGACACGTCCAGCATCCTCATGTAATCTGAACCCGCCTGGTGGGGCCTGAGGTGGCGGTTGTCTGCCGAAATAGTTTGATGAACCGGGGTTCCGATCTGGATTCTGGGCAGATAAAGAAGCTGCCATTTGTGCCTTGGTTTGCGGTGGGTTGTGGGGAGATTGACGAGAGGGTGAAGTGATGTGAGCGGGTACAGGAGCAGTAGGAAGTGGGTGTGCAAGAACTACAGAGCTTGATTGCGCATTAAAAGGGGAGAATTGCGGCAGGGAAAGCATCGAAGGTGAGTTATCGAGATTGAGGGTGAGGTGTTGTCGAGAATTGTTAGAAGTGAGCGAGTCGTTACGAAGATGGGAATGCTGTGGCGGGACGAGTTCATCCTCTGGTGGAGAGTCGAATGGACCCCTTGAAGTGGAGATGGGGAGATAGCCCGTCGAAGTGGCCGGTGCGAGATCCCAATATGGAGAGATGGACGATTCGGTGTCATACGCGTCGCCAACGCTTGACCGTGTTCGCCCGCCCGGAGCAGCCGTGCTGAGTCTATTCGATGTATCGCGGGTACGCACACGGTGCAGAGACGTGGCGCGATCCCCTCCCTCGTTCTCAGGATCGTCGACCAGATCAACCACGTCGCTCTGCTTGACTTCCTTGTCGCGCATCTGCCGACGGTGCGAGAGTAGAGCAGCGAACTGACGGCGACAACAAAAGTAAAAGATCATCCCCTGTATCACCAGCACGACAACGACAGCGGCAATGGCGATACCGGCGATAGCTCCAGTCGAGAGACTAGATATGAGCTTGGTATATCGAGAACAAAGGTAGACTTACCCTGCAGCACCTTTCGGAGTAGCCGTTGTGATCGAGGTGACTGTCTTGACGCCACCTCCGCCTCTCGTCCGCGTGCCTGTCTCGCTAGCGGTAGGATTGCTCACGGGTGTCGAGCTAGGACTCGAATCATCTAAACACGACGAAGAGCCAGATGCGCCAACTGTTAATAGTGCCGAAGAGCCTCCGATACCATATCGACCGTTGTTGAATGCAGCAAGGATGAATTGCGTCCGGGCCGCTATGTTGGTGTTCCATGTGATGGAGGTGGCAGATCCCACAGATTCGAATTGGAACGGCTGGCCTTGGGGAATAACACCGAGGATCGTTACTGGAGCGACAGCGGTGTCGTCCCAATAAACTTGAACGGGGTCACATTGCTATTGGTCAGCTGGCAGTACGGGAGTAATATGGCCAGGAAGCTCGAAATGCCAGGATGTTTTACCACTTACATTCACACTCGTCCTATTTAAGTAGAAGCTGTCCTGTAAGCGACAGGTCTGAGGATCAACAAATCAGGACACTCACAAGAAGTCCGTGTCCATTGGACGTAACGTGCAAGCGGATGAGTTGCTGGAGTCTCCGACTTTGAACAGCTGTGAGACACCTCCCATCTGACATCAACACCGAGGCTGAGCACAACGTCTTTCCCACTCACTCCAATACCAGTCGAATCAGACATAAGCAGGACGAAGTCGGTTCCGGAGGGGTCTGCCATTAGTTATAGTCTCGATACGACACCCCCCTTCGTCCACAGCCTTCGTTCTTGGCTTCCCTATATCCCTTGTTTATTGATAATTGGGAACTTACAGTTCACAGTCCAGGAATATGAGCCCGTCCCATCTGACCAAGCAGAATCAGGTATTGAGATATTCGTAGGGTAGTCGAAAGCGGGCTGCCCATCAGCCTGTCCCCTTCTCCTCATATAAAGACGTAATACTCACTATCACCAACATCCGAAATGGCGGTGTGCCTCCCTGCCAGTTCACATTGACCTGTCCGCATTGTACAGGACTATTTGTTGATGTACTGAAAGTGAATGCGGCGGATGTCGAGGGAAGAAGCGAGGTGAATAGAGCGAGGACTAGAGCGGAGAGGAGCATGTTGATCATGCCTGTTGTGTGATTTATGGCGCTGGCGTCTTAGCGGTCCGCGCAGCTACGCAATGATCAAGCAAGAATCTACCAAGGGACAGGATGAAAGCAACAATCGCAGAGTGACCGAGATCGCCATTCAATACCGTGCCGACTTATTGAGGATGCCAAGGAACGTCTAAGCCGCCCACTAGTCAAGACGAGGTGGTACGATAACAGTTCAAACCCGTGACAGATACAAGCGCGATCGGGCTGATTCCAGTAAAGCGCACCTCAAGGCTGCAGCCAGAGAGCGAGTAAGCAAGGTCCCGCAATTCGACGCCGAGCGTAATATGGCGTAATGACGGATGGGAGAAGCCGCAGCGAACACCGTTGGGAAGGATTAGTAACGCTTCGATTGCCCTTACACCGGTCAAGCGCAAGCCGTGCACCGATATCTCACGTTAAGGCTTAATATAATGCGTGATGCCTGGCGTATACGCAGTGTTATGGCTGTTCAAGAAAGCCACAACAGTAGGCAGGAAGGAGAGCACCGGCGCCGGCGACGATATTTACGCTTTTGATGAATGCCAAGCGCGCCGAGAGTTGTTGTCAATGGTTCGATCGCAAATGACGTTGCGATTGCCGCGGTATTTTTGAAAGAGCGAAAGCGGTTGGTAGAGAAGATGAAAAGAATGTGAGAAAGTGGACGAGGTGTAGAGACAAGACATGAACAGGTGCACCCTTTTGACGGTGCCAGGTTGTTTCCATCATAATTTAGGGTCAACAAGTGTGCTGTCACGGCGCTATCCGAGTGTGTCAGGTACAAGGATGAAACGCGGCTAACGGCTTTCACACACCAAAAATATGTTTCGCCCGATGCAAACACGAGCAACAGACAAGCCATCTCGGCGAAGAAAACAGCAGCAACGTGCATCTGGGTTGGAGATCTATAGCGAGCAGATGAATAAACGTCCACAAAGCAGTCGTCTGTGGCGTTGCATGAGCGTGACATTGGCGTTGCATTCATTAAAAACCCAATGTCAATGAGCCTATCAGCTGGCTGGCGTCAGGAGTTTCCTACACATTCTCGTTCGTGCGAAGGAGGAGTCCCGGAACTCCGTCACACTGAAATGATCAGAGCAGCTTTTCGGAATATTTGCAAAGCAAAAGAACACCCCACCCGAAAGGCAAAAACAAACCGAATCATACAACGTGAGGGAGTCGAACCCTCGACACGTGCAATCGAATACAGCCGAAACTGATATTGGCAAGCACGTATGATACCGTTCCACCAACGTTGTTATGTTTGTGGGTGGTTCATGTGGTATATATTCAGCTACGCTAAACGACAGAAATCCGCAGACGTCAGAGCTCCCTTCCTCGACATTTTATCTGTTGGCTACATGTCGACGGACTTGAACACGACGAAGGTATGGAGGTCAATAATACGCGTTCATCACAACATGCTATGTAGACACAGTACCAATCCCGCCTGACCACATCTATGAGTCTCGCATTATCGTTGCTACATTCCGCGGTCTCCTACATCCACTGAGACTTATCCCAGGAGGGGTCTGCTGGTCAGTTATCGGTTCAGGCGCTACGGGTCAGCCAGCTCACCCTGAAGAAACGCGCAGAGAACTTTGCTTCCTGTTTGCAGTAACGGGTGGCCGGCTACGATCTCCAGGAAGCGCTGCAGACCTTCTCGTCTTTGCTCGATGATATCGTCAGTGAAGCGATTTGTGAATACCTGTAAATAAGCGATGTGCTTGACAGACAATACATGGGAAACCACTGACCTTGCCAGGTAGAGTTGGTATATTGACACGGGTAGACTCCCTTTCCAGCACATCTCTGAACGCTTCAAAATCGGAGTAACGTCGTCGTACGGAGGAATGACGCAGTTTGAAAGCGGGGATATTGGTCTATTGTCAGTGAGAAGCGCTCTTAGAAATGCAATCAAGTAGGTCGGGCCGCCTGTCCGGCCTATTGAATGGCAGAACGTCTGTCCTTTTCAGCATACTCACCATGCAAACGATTTCGTAGTCGGTGTACATCTTTCGTCCTACTCCATGTGTCATCGGATTTCGGATTTCAATCTCCAGAAACGATTCCGGAACGGCGTACATCTCGTCAAACTGTCGTCAGATATGCTCGTAAGTTCCTACCGCTATAGCCCGGATATAACCTCGGGCGGGTCTGGAGGTTCCGACAGCTCAAGAGCAATTCTTTCTTTTCCGTTGCTTATGATGCAAGACTCACAGTTTGTGGTCTCCCTGCCATACGAGCCATGTCGCCAAAGGTCATACGTTGTGAAGACTCGCTTCGGACAAAAGGAGAGTGGTTCACTTCGACTGCGCTGTGTCAGCTTCTCCGCTGCCCCTAGTGCCTGAAAGCTCCGCAGCCGAGCTGTTACAAGATCGAGACGTACTTGGTGGACTCTGCGGACCCGGACTGTAATACTCTGAAAGATGATCAGTCGCGTGCATCGCTACATTAAAGGCGCAAGCTCACCTGCTCCGTACTGGTTTTGCTGATGATGCGAAGGTGGTTGGGGTTGATTCATTCTGTCCATACTGATGCTCTGGGTCAATTGTTTGATAAGACGGTCTGTTGCTAGTCAATAATTGAGATGCAATGAAAGTAAGACAAAGAGCAGAGGACCGGCCGGAGTGATCATGCGAGATACGAGTATTGGCGGGATCAATTAAGCATGACGACTTGTTGTGCGGGGCCTCGGCGTTGAGCAGACCTCGCTGCATCCACCTTGCACATGGCAATCGCAGTTTGTGCAACCTTTTTCCTAGCCCCTACCCCATCGACTGAACCCCCAAGACGATGAGCTGCAGTCATATAAATAATCTCGCCCATTCGTTACAGCCTCCTAGGCCGTCTCAGCAGGTCCACCGGTAAGTCTACCGTTGCCACAACCCATCACAAGCGCTGATGAGTCAGAGAAGAATGCACGCTGTGCTTTGACGGGCAGGTGAGCTAGTCCCCGGCTCATAATAGCATACAGCTAAAAATTAGGACGATCCCGACGGTGTTCTAGTCTGTCTGCAATGTTTTAACGGCGGTTGCTTTGCAGAAGGGCGAAGACATGCTTTCCTTCACTTCGAGAAGACTGGCCATGCGTTGGGTGTGGTGATCAAGCGCACAAGGAAGGAGCCAGTGAAAAGGGTAGGCTTCTTTCTGCTCCCATGAGACCTTTTCGACTTACTTTCAGGACTCTGCTGAGCCGCCCATGAAGAAGCTCGCAATCTCCGCGCCCTCTGATGAGGAGCTATATGCCTATAGCACATCTTTGCGATGTTTCGCTTGCTCTAACGTGGGCGAGGTGGTTCATGCAGAAGATGAAAAGGTGAACGAACCCACATGATAATGAGCTCACCGCCAGGTCACTGCAACTATCAACGGCATTATGACCGCTATGTCTTCCTCACAGCAATCCGAAGTGAAGGCTTGGGAGGAAGAGATCCTGGCTTGTGAACATACCCTCACGCTTCAGCAAGAGCCTGCAATCACGCCTGGAGATGGTTAGGAAATCTACTTGAACACCAACATTGCTGACATACAGTGCCGAGTCGGTGTTCCTCATGCGAGCTGGACAACAACTTGTGGCTCTGTCTCACATGCGGTTTAGCAAATTGCGGCAGACAGCAATTTGGTGGGATCGGTGGGAACGGTCACGCTTTACAGCACTACAAGGAGACCGGACACGGTATGGGCGTCAAGCTGGGCACAATCACCCCGGAAGGGACAGCAGGTGAGTCGCGTCTATCCAAACTAATAGCTTATCGTAGATGTCTACTGCTACATTTGTGACGACGCCAAATTGGACCCCGATCTCGCTTCTCACCTTGGGACTTTCGGTATCGAGGTCCTAGGACAGACCAAAACTGAGAAGTCGATGACAGAATTGGTGACTTTCCCGTCATACTAGGTTGAGCTCCAGCTGACAGTTAGCAACTCGAGCACAACCTGAAGTTTGATTTCTCGATGACTGGCGACGATGGACAGGAGTTGGAACCTGTGTTTGGAAAGGGTATGACTGGTCTCCGGAATCTAGGCAACAGGTGGGTATCCCTTCAATGATGGTTCTGACTATCAGTTGCTACATGGCCTCCGTCATGCAGACGCTCTTCACGCTCCCGGCCTTCCGCGAACGGTACTATTCGGACGCGGCTCTCTCTCATGTTCAAGTATGCGACAACGCCCTTCCAGCATCTTGTCTCGAGTGTCAAATGCTCAAGCTCAGTGACGGTTTGCTTTCTGGCCGCTACTCGCACCGCGCTACCGCTCCTGCTACCTCGCACACACAATTTGACGAAACGAACGAACTACCAAAACTCCAAGAAGGCATTAAGCCAAGCCAATTCAAAGCATTGATTGGTAAAGGTCACGAGGAGTTTTCTACTATGCGTCAACAAGACTCCGAGGAATTCTTGCAGCACCTTGTGACTCGACTCCGGGCGGAAGCGAAGAGGCAGGGCCGGACCGAAGATGCGGAAGCGACTAATATCCTTCGCTTTGGTATGGAGCAAAGGTTACAGTGTGGGGAATGCAAACGGGTCGGATATAAGGTTGACGGTGTCGACCTGGCTAGTTTACCCGTAGACGCGGTCGAGCAAGGAGTCACGGAGGACGGAAAGAAGCTTTTCAAAGAGGTAAAGCTTGCTGAAAGCTTGGACACACTCTGTGCGACTGAAGAACTGGCGGACTACGCCTGCTCAGCTTGTGGAAAGAAAGTTCGAGCTGAGAAGTGAGCCAAGTCTGCACTTCCTGATTTGATTCGAGGCTGACCGTAGAACCACCAAATTCGCGACCTTCCCGGACTTGCTTGTTTTACATATGAAAAAGTTTCAGTTGGTGAACTGGATGCCAACGAAGCTCGGTAAGCAGGCAATCCGCCGGTAGAAGCCCAAGGCTGACGGCAAAGACATCCCAGTGAGGGTGCCCGACATGTTGACATTGGATCAGTACGCTGGGAAGGGCCGGCAATCAGGTGAAGAGGAGCTTGATGTTGATGCGGCGCCCGGTAAGCTGTCGTCAGAGTCAGGTACAATGAGCTAATCATAGCTTCAGCCTTGCCCGAGTTCAACGCTGTCGCGCTCTCACAACTGGAATCGATGGGCTTTCCGACCGTTCGTTGTCAGAAAGCCTTGCTTGCTACGGGCAACAGCGACGCAGAGATTGCCATGACTTGGCTCTTCGAGCACATGGAGGACCCCGGTGAGCTGCAGGGTGGGTCGCGGAGCCTGGCTGATAAGCAGACATCGATTCGCCTATCCAGCCTTCAGGTGGATCAGGTGCGGCTTCCAACGAGCCCTCAGAGGAACAGATCGCTATGATTGCGGACATGGGATTCTCAGCGGCCCAAGCGAGAAAGGCGCTGAGGGAGACGGTGGGTTTTCTGCGAGAGCCAACAGAGCAATTCTGATGGCAGGACGGGAATGCCGAGCGTGCGATCGAATGGTTGTTCTCCAATCCAGGGGATCAAGGTGAAGAAGCGGCCGCGCCGACCGCTCCAGCGTTCAGTGGCAACGACGTTGGCGGAAGCACTATGCTCCCGGCCAATTACAGACTGAAAGCTTTCATATCGCACAAAGGACCGTCGGTCCACTCTGGTCATTACGTTGCCACTATCCGTCAGCCGCAGTCTGGCATTCCGGGCGAGTCTGAAGGCGAGGACGAGTGGGTGTTGTTCAACGACGAAAAGGTCGTTAGGGCGCCTTTGGGCGGGGGCGAGGAAATGAGGAGTCTTGCATATCTGTACGTATACGAAAGGGTCTAGCGCCGTCGGCGAACCCGAAAGAGTCAGTAGTACCAGTGCCATGCATTCGAATCACGTTTATCATGATTGATTCCGCTGAAAGAGTAAGATCTCGCTGGTCCGGTGCTGGCGGTAATTACCCATTTTAGCGGCTCCAGGGGCTTTTCCTGCTGGGCCCTGGCGTTCCAGAATTTCCGGTAATCGGTGAATTCGCATTCCGCAGTCGCCAGGCTTTATCCGTGTCTCTGAATTCTGAGACGGTTACGACGCTTAAGCAAGTCCGCCCCACCCCACCGCCCCGGGTCTGGCGCCGGGTAAATAAGCGTGGGCGAAGATCGCTCGAATCACTCACTGGGTTTTGCGTTATTACGCAGTGCCAGGGTGGGGTGCAATAAGAATAGATGGGATGCCCAGGACCTCGGAATGCTCGTACCATAGTTGTCACCTGCATATACCTCTGGACCGTCATTACATTCACCAACATTCTCACTAACATCATCGCGCCATCAAACGGTCGAGCGCGTCATCTGAGACGGGGAGCGAAGAAGATACGAGAGAGCATATCTCCGACGATTCGCATTGTACAATAAACAGTTGAAGCCAGCTTCGCAGCCCCAGCCGGCTGATAGGATCCCAAGGAGATCATATACTCCAAACGGGCTTCAGCGCGATCAGCCTGCCTGAGTTGAATTGGAATTTTAACAGGCTGGGGAAGGTCGTCCTTGACCACGCCTGCATCACTGCACGATCTTGCAGACCGACGCTGTGAATAAACACTGGACTGCTTCGACGCAGCCGTGGTATCGTCCACGATCTTGCGAAGGGACTTGTTCTACCACACGACAACCATCGGAGACACCGGTATTGCCAGTACCAACATGTCAGCTCGACCACCTTTCGTTCATTCCTCTACGTCTTACGCAGACCGACACAGCCATGCGCAGCCGCCTGCGCCTGCAGCAACCGCGGGGGGCTCCGGATCCAGCTCGGCCTCATCAAACTCCTCGTCCAAGATATCAGCGCCGGTATACCATCTGGGCGCGATGGCGCCTCATGACGACGATGAATATCCACCCGAGAAGACCGAGACGGACGCTTCGCCAGAGGATTCCTACGCCTCACGGCCATACGAACCATTCCGTTTCTCGTCTCGCCGGTCGATTGCGCTAGAAACGCAGAATCATTCACGTAGAGGAAGTTGGAAAGACAGGGTTCTGGCGAAAAATGAAGAGTGCAAGGGTGGGAGGTTGGGGAAGGCTTTGATTATCGGATGGGTGGTTACCACGTTGATGTTCGTTGTGGCTACTGCATTCTACAAGGGCGAGCTGTTTTCTGGTGAGTTTCTGAAGGGCCAGCACAAGCTGGCTCCAGCGGTACGGGTGATTAGAGCGATGCTGATGGTAGCGCTGGACAGACTGGCGGGAGACCTCCGCGAGATGGGGTACATGGGTCGATTTATCTTTGGTTTCCTCATCTTCATCACGACAATCCCGCCATTACCGCTCTACTCAACATTGATGGTGCTATCCGGCTATACTTTTGGAGCATGGGAAGGATTCGTCATTTCGTACCTATCAAGTCTTATCGGAGCGGTGGTCGTGTTTGTCATCGCCCGGACATTCTTGCGAGACTGCATCACGAAATGGTCAGTCTTCGTCACCTTGCGCGTGCTGTTTTATGCCAACTGACGTGCAGCTTGTCGTCATCCCCCACATCCATGTCGCTTTTGCAGATCATCCCGGCCAAACCCCACTTGCTTCTCTTGATCCGAATTGCGCCATACCCCTACAACCTCCTCAACGTCATCCTCGCTTCTTCCCCGTCACTCACGCTCCGCACGTATACGGGCTGCACCGCTGTTTCCCTCCTGAAGGTCGTCTTACACACATGGTTCGGAAGCGGGATCCACGATATCTCTGAGCTTCACCGCGCGCCACCTTCAACAGGCCAGGACGGCATCCATTCCGGCGAGAATGGGAAGCATCACGGTGCGATTGGGTATCATACACATGTATCAGGCGACCACGGGATGGACCCTCATCGTGATGACGTAAAGTTCTATTGGACATGGGGAGGACTGGGCCTCTGTGTTGTGCTGTTTGTGTATCTCCATCACGTGGCCAAGAAGGCGTTGGCGAGGGCGCAGGCGGAAATGGAGTGGGAAGAGATGGCGGAGGGAGGAGAGTCGACTACCGGTTTAGTCGAGGTGAGCAGGGGATTGTGAGCATCTCTGGGAGATCAACGAAACGAGTGTAACACTGTTGTGCCAACAAAAATCAAATGTATCAGACATTATCACCATAAGATTGCAAGTCATCTTTACACACCGTGGATATCGCTGCATTTCAGCGCAAGCCGATGGCCCGTTCCGACCTGCCACCACTCACGACTTCAAGTTCTAGCTCCAGCGCGATATGTCTCTCTCGTCTCTGCTGACATCTAAATGTCGAGTCACCGATATCCTGAGTCTTGTTACGCGCTCAAAGGACCACGCCTACGGTACGGAAGCTTTAGTCAAAACGGTGATATCGTCGGGGAGAAGCTGGTTCGCCACTCAGTTGGACTTCTATTGTTTCGATGAGGTACAGGCGACCACCCCTTTTTTTGATCCGACGTGTTGCCAGAGATTAACGGAATTGGTCTCTGATGGGTGACAAAAGCGCCAGTGGCTCCTTCAGTCCGGATACAAGGGTACACCGACCTGTTACGAATTCCGGGATGTTTGAAGGGAACATACCAACCGGCGTTTCTACTATATGCACTTCAGCCATCCCATTGCTCTTCCACCTACACTGGATAGAAATACCCGTTGCAGAATAGAAAAGGGATAAGGCACGCCTCCAACGTTCATGGAACGCTGCTTGGTGCTGGCCCTTCTTCACACTCACACCGTTTGCACTTCATCTCCCCAGCACGGATCAAGCCAACATAGCACACCAAGTTTATACCATCCAGCGTTCCCTTGACTTGATGCTCTCCCGGCTGACAGGACAGTGGCTCAACAAGCACAGGTAGTTCCGTGCCGGTGCCACCTTGGTCTGCCACGTGGAGCGACAGGCACCGGTAGGGGATTTTGTGCCGGCATCCGCGCGTGAAGCTGCGGCTTGAACAAAACCTGCTTGAAACACCATCTCTTTTGGCATTCACACCGACACTCCGCCTTTGTTACCTGTTTCTGTTCAACTAGTGAAAACGGCGATCCCACGAGATGAGCTCAGCATAAAAGAAAGAAAAAAGAGGATCGATATTGGTGTGGCATAATGTCGTTGATACCGCCCTCACCGGGACCGTCACGACATGCGCTCCCCCACCCTCAATCGCTTCCGTCGCCCCACTCTCCTGTCGCGTTGCACCCGGTCCGTACCAGTCCGAAACAGATTCGACAGTCTACTCTCTCTTCGCCTAGGAACAGGTCAGGAACCCTGCCATATGGCTCGAGTGGAGGTAGCAGTTCGCAGTACAGCCGGTCTGCACCGACTAGTCCGGCTGGAAGGGTTTTGCCTGCGGGTCTGACACCTCTGTCGACCATTTCAGATATTCACCTGGGAAAATTTGCGGGGGACTCGCTCCCTCGTCCGATGGCCCCTCAAAGAGGAGGCAGTGTCGATACGGCTGGCGTGAACTTGCAAGGATACGTAGAACCTCAACAACAACGACAGCTATATCAATTACCTGGACCAGTTCTCGCCAATGCTTCAAATATCACTTCGCAACAGTCTTCAGCTAGCACATCTACCCTGCCCCCACTTCTCAATCCTGCCGCTCGTATGCGTCTAGGAGGTCGGCCGGCGACAGGCCCATCTTCCAACTCGTCTTCGATTTCCGACACGGAGACCGAGGGCGCCGACTCGGACTCGACTTATGTGCCTGGTAAAACAGGTGTACGCCATAAGCATTCACTCTCACAACCAGACTTGACGGCGTTACGTTCCCGGCTGGAAGGATGGGCAGGCGGTGTGGCAAAAGGTCAAGCCGAGGAGAAAAGAGCTCGAGAAGCCAGGCGCAAGACGCCTCCAACCATGTCTCGTGCACTCGCATCGTCATCGGCATCTGTTCAGCCCAACAACATTCATCCTAAATCGAAATCGCATGCTTCTCTCGTAGGCCTACGGGGATCTCCATCACCCAAGCAAAGTCCAGCCTTGCTGTCACCTCTGACACCCATCCTCTCTTCCTCATCCGATGGCTCTTCGCCTAGAGTATTTGAGCGTGCATTCGGCGCCGTTGGAGAAAGTGAAGATGCAGACGACGATTACGACGGGACCACAGATTCACCTTCATCCGGTTCGCTTTCTTTTTCGCCAAAGCGAAGGGTCTTGCGCCAAAGGATGAGCTCGGAGCGAGCAAAGGGGAGCTTGGGATTGTCGTTTGGACCGGATACAACTCCAGTGAAGAGGGAGGATCCGTTGCCCGTCTTAATTGAGCGGAGATTGCAACAATCAAGCTTGCTTTCGCTGAGGCTGTTAGCAATCGTGCCGAGCTTGTGGGGTATAGCAGTGCTTTTCGAGGCGTTAGTCAGTGCGGATTTATCCGTAGACGTCTGGCCCTGGGGAGTGGATTTGTCAAGAGAAGCATTGGAGAGGCTCGTGGCGGGTGGACAGGCATCCGAAGGTGTGTCCCGGAAAGTCAGTCGAGGGGATATGGTCCTTGCCATTGCATGGGTAAGTTCTGGTTCCACCTTTGTTTCTGAGTATACTCACGAGTAGGCCGTGATTACTGCTCAGTTTTGCTTTCACCTTACAACCGGCCTCGCTCACCGCTGGCGCTCATACTATTCCCTACCATCCACCCTCACCCGCCTACTCTCTCTTCAATGCCTTTGCTGGCCGGCGACATACCTCACGCTTTGGTTCCTCGGTGCCCAAAGGCCGTTACTCGCATGGATCGTCATTGGCGTGACAACAGGCTGGTCCCGGACGGTACAGATGTGGGTCACGTCCAACGTCATCCCGGCCGATAACGCCGAGACGACACCACGAGCAAAATTACCGCCGCTGCCGCCGCACGAGATGGGGTGGTGGGATCGTTTCACTTGGGGCAGGACGTGGGATTGGGACGCAATTGCAAGGGAGGTTGGGTGGAGGGTAGGGGCTTTATTTTTGATCACGACTGCTTGGCTCTTTTGGCGCATTGATCAAGGGACATTGGTGGAGATTCTATAAAGGAGCGGGGTTCTGGATTGGAGTGTGATAGAGTGCTGGATCGGGCAAGGAAGAAAAAGGGCGGAAGACGGACACTGCAACGCACACGACATCTTAACGACCGCAAACACGTTGTAACGCATTATATACACGGATGAACGGGTAACAAGGCAATGCATGCATCATGCCATTGTTGATTTGCTTCTTTACGACTACAGCGGTTCGTTTGTGTGTAGTCTGTCCGTCAACCCTACTAAAGCTTACTACTCGCCCGATTACTCCTTGACCGTGGTGTATTGATGCTTGTAGTACACCATCGGTGTCTCGGACCCACTCCCGTGCCGAACATCCAGCACTCGACAGATAAACAGCTCGCTGCCGTGCACCGGCTGCGGTGGGAACGGATGTGATCCTCCATCGTGTTGCTTCTCCGGTTGCGCTCTCAGTCCAGCACCTTCAACCTCTTCGTCGAAAGGAATCGAGTCTTCGTCGATGGGCGTCGTAGGGAAGACGTCGCGTAATAAAGTCGAAGAAACGACTTCACAAGTCAAGGTACCGATAGCATTGGGGAGAATTGGCAATGCAGTCGATTCCGTTCCTAAAGCCAAAGCGTCGGCAGACGGTTGAGGCACGGAGAAAGGTGAGGCGGAAAAGATGGAGGAGTGATCTTGACCTGGTTTGCTCAGTTTTACCGCGATATCCGCATGATCCGAAGCCAAGAGGGAGATACTGAGTGCCTTGCCGATGGAAGCGATGGGCGAAGCGGCCAAAGGATCCGGAGTGACGGTTGGTGACAATTCGGACGATGGAGCGGAAGGAGAAGGAGAAGGAGTGGAGGAAGGACGAAGGTAGTCTGCTAATCTGCTGGGTAGCCGGAGAGAGAATGCGACGAGTGGTTGAGGGTGGAGCGTTAAGGAAGTAAACGAAGAGAGGGTCGCTCCGTGGTAACCTGTCGATGAGGATGATGACTCTGGGATCGACGTCACGGCGATAGCGACGGGCTGGGCGTGAGCAATTGTTCTTGATTGGTCATATCAGGTTGATTCTAAACAAGAGACAAGAATGGTACAGGTCGGCTGATGAACAAGAGACGGGAATGCGACTCACTTGAGGCACATTGCGCATGACCTGACGAAGTTGTTCAGATGTATCTGGACCGGCATCTGTCGCAAA
This sequence comes from Papiliotrema fonsecae, assembly GCA_035773095.1. Lineage (NCBI taxonomy): Eukaryota > Fungi > Basidiomycota > Tremellomycetes > Tremellales > Rhynchogastremaceae > Papiliotrema > Papiliotrema fonsecae. The sequence continues at coordinate 413,508 of JAHRBW010000007.1, forward strand.
ATTGAGATAACGACGACATCCCAAAGCCGATGACCGTATTCGCATAGAGGGTTGTATGAACGTACGCAGACTCATCGTGTGTGCTGTGCGGGTGAGCAGGAGCGTAGAGAGGTGACTGAGGAGACTTTGAAGAGGTCTTTGACTGGGTTACCGGGCGATTGATTTCAGGTTTGGATGACGATGGTCACGTGCAGAGATTGGGATGACGATCATGTTGGATTGATAACGACAACAGCTGTTTTGACCACGACCAACAGCTATCTCGTACTATCTACGTCTGGATTTCATCTAGCAGCCAAATCAATAACAGTTAGTAACCGGCCCATCACCTCTTGGCCGAAGTATCCGTAGACGCGATCCGGCGTTTGTACCTTCTGTTTCACCTACCAACAACCAACAACCAACAACCAACAACCAACACCCACACCTACCATGCGTCGAGGCGGCGGCATATCCGCCCTGTCCCGGCATACGTCCACCACATCCTCCTTCGCCGCGCTCTCCTCCACCCTCTCGTCGTCCCAACTGACTTCCCTCCAATCATCCCTTTCCTCCTTCCGCGAAGCCCTCACTTCCTTTGCTATCGCGCACAAGGAAGATATCCGACACGACCCCGCATTCCGTCATCAGTTCCAGAAGATGTGCGCGGCAATAGGCGTCGACCCTCTCTCCGGCGCCGGTCCTTCTTCGTCTTCTTCGTCCGCGTCGCGGAAGCTCGGTGGGGGGTTATGGACCGAAATGCTAGGCCTAGGAGAAACAGTATACGAAATATCCGTTCAAGTTGTCGATGTTTGCATATCGACCCGGAGCTCCAATGGGGGCATGATAGATCTCGATGAGCTCACCATACGCGTGGACAAGATGCGTGGAGGCAAAGCCGAAGGAGGGGTGAGCGGGCATGATGTGCTGAAAGCAATCGATCTCCTTAAACCGCTACATGCAGGGTATACCGTCGTCAAGGTCGGACCGAAGACTTATGTCCGGAGCGTACCGCGAGAACTCGATATGGATCAATCGACAATACTCACTCTAGCCGCAACGACAGGAGGAAAGTTGACTAGAGGGGCGGTGAAAAGGCAGACGGGGTGGAACGATGTTCGGACGTCCAGAGTCCTGGAGGACTGCGTGATGAGAGAGGGGATGGGTTGGGTGGACGATCAGGCGGGATCGGGGGAGAGTGAGGTTTGGCTCATCGCCGCCGTGACCTTTGGTGAATAGATTCAACGTGCGGGCGGTAGGGGCAATCGCGGGAGGGAGGACACAGAGAAGGGATCAACAGGGTCAGAAATTCACATCATGTTATCACCATTTGTACACATCGTTGTATCCCATGCACCACAGCACACTGCACAAGACGCATACTGGTACCGCATACATTGAGTGACTGAGTGATACAGATTGCTAATATCGTTTTTTTAAGTCTGCTTACTAAATCCTGCAAAGTGTCCTTCTTCCTTTCGTCATCGTCTGGCGAGATCCCCATCAAACTCCCGTATGAGGGACCTCAATAGTATATATAGTAGTATAGCAAAAGATAGCGGCAAGGTCTGTCAGAGGTCAAAGTCCGTTTCGTCCACGTCGAGTACCGAGTATGCTCCAGGAGCAGGAAAATGCCGTCAAGTCGTTTACCATTTCGTCCCCTTTACCATTCCTCATGCGGTCTTTCTCCATTCCATCAAACCATGAGCCGCCACGACAGACGACTATCGCCTGCCCGTCGGATTCGCCTGCGGCCATTCCAGCTCCTTCCTCTCCCTTTCGCTCTGCCAACTCCTATCTCGTTCCATGTTGAAACTCCTTCTCCCCTCCTCTGGGCCCGGCGAACTCGGCGCCGATCCCCGTGAGCTGTTCCTAGATCCATTCGCGCTCCCTTGAAACGGTCCCTGACCTCTCCACGGAGTGTTACTCGGCGAATTGAGCGTTTGGTGTAGATTCTGTTGGGACCCAGGAAGAGACTGCTGAGCCCAGCTCGTTGGTCGACTATGGTTTCCAGACAGCCCAGAGGCGTTGACCCCTGTCGGGCGGTATGGCGAATGTGTACCAGCTGTGGGGGTAGCTGATCCGTTGGCGTGGAAGTGATCACCCGCAAGATTCCCCTCGGACCGATGAACCGATAGTTTCGAGTCACTCGGTCGGTCCCGCATCCCCGATACCTGCTGAACGATCGGCGGTCGTTGTTGTTCTCCTCGCGTCGAAGCCATACTGCCCACGACGCCTCCATGTTGCATTCGCGCTTGCATGTATTTCGAACAGTGTCGGTGGATCTCCTTCGGAGGCAAGTCGAGCTCCTTTGCGAAAATATTGTAGATTCCTTCATTGATGACGAATGCCAACTCTTGCGGAACGTAGAAGTACTCGTCTTGGTTCTCCAGCAGATCTTGCACAGCAGAGATAGCAATGAACGATTCGTCTCGCGCAGCATTGGCGCCTTTGGCATACAAAATCGAGGGGCAAATGACCGTGGCGAGATTTGGCATGTCCATGCGCGATCCAGTCTCTTCGTCCTTGTACGAGAACGACGCGACCCACTTGAGGAAGACGAACAAGACTTCCATAGTATCCCGGTTGTTACGCGGGAGCAAAGTGACGAGAAGGTGAAGACAGCGTTGTCGCTCTTCCCGGTTTTGCAAAGCTATCGTCAGCATATCCCACATAGTGAGAAGTGGTTACTCACCAGCTGCAGCACAGAAAAGCTTGTGTAGCCGGAAAGTCAACAATGGATCCGGCATCTCCCGCAGGAACCGCTTTAGCAGCGCAGCAAGCTGAACCGGGTTTTCTTCAGAGAGGTTGACCGTTGTAGAGTCCTTGTCCAACGCATCTGAAATCTGCTGGAGTCGCCGGATATTTCCGTTTTTACGGAAAATTCCTTCGACAGCCATGTCTGGTATGAGAGTCGCTCCACGCCACATTCTTTGTACTCACCCATTTGACGCATAGTCGAGACGATATCTTCGATAAACTCGGGTACACGCAAAAGCTGGTTCGTCGCCCCCATCTGTGAGTCCGAGCCTGTCCGCTCCACCAGAATCTCAATAGGTACACCAAAGACACCTGACATTAGCATGTTGCCCAAGCCAGAACCATCGAATCTGTACGGACCTTTCTTCTTCTGGTCCTTCTTCTGGTTACCTTTGAAGATCTTGTTCCACCATTGATTCTTTCGCGACTCTAGCAGTTCCAAAACCTCATCCAGCTCAATCACATGTCCGATGGAAGTTTTCTGCAGCTGTAACAGCGCAAAGTGCTTGATAATCAGACTTTGCAGCATATTCAGCGTTGCTAAGACCGGTCTTCCTTCAGGCCGTGGGTGGTGCCTGATCGTTTGATCGGCCAAAAGGGGAATATCGCCCAGAGTGATCGCATCATCATCTTGCGCTATCGAAGCGGCGGTAAGTGTATCGGTGACTGGATAGTCTTCTCCTCCTTGGGGTCCCTCTGAGATGATCATAACGGAGGTGTTGTTCCGTGCAAATGGAGGCCGAAGGACATCGACGGTTGTTGAACCACAATCTTCGGCTTCAGTGTCCGTGATCACTTGCGTCGGAGTGGTGGGCGAATTCATAGATTCTGGACCCGTCGAATTCCGAGCAGAAACGATTTGACCGTTGGCATTGGCTACACGACCTGCAGGTGATTCGACAATGGTAGATCGCTGAGGTATCCGAGCAGTAGAAGACAGCTTTCTGTCGAGCGTGACACTTTTCACGCGTTTTACGTCGATATCCGCTCGTGACAATCCTGGGTCGTCGATTGTTTGACCCCGAACTGATATCAGCCCTGCCCATCTTCGGCCCGTTGTCAAAACAACTCACCACTTGGTAGGTCGTGGTGGACTCTGAAGTGCACGTATAGCCTGCGAAGCGCAATGTGCAGCAAGAAAGCATATTGCTCCAGACGAGACACGACTTTGAATCCATGCTTACACGTCGCGCTGCGATGCACTAGGCATAAGATGTTTTCCGGCACTTGAAGAGCTTGTACTGGTTCATAGAAGAACTCGTCCACACGGGGCGCTGATCGCTTGTTGCCAATCACCGAGACTGTTCCGCTTGGCGCCGTTGTTGCTACCTCGTCCTTCTGCCCGTCGTCCGATGCTATTGCCTCATCGCGGGTGATTGCAGGTTGTCCGGCTTTATCGCCACAAACGACGCATATCAGACAAGCGGGATGCCAGCGATTGAACATGCCAAGGCGGATACAGTCCTCCTCGACGGGCTGCCGACATAGACCGCATCCTTCTGGTGGGACAAAGTCTTCGTCCAGTGATCCCCTTAGAGTCGATTCACCGGTCACTTCGAGCTTTATATCAGCCACACATAATTGGGCGGGACGTCAGAGCTGGACTTACCGCCAGAGATCGATAACCATACGCAATATTCTGCGTGCTAGCGGTGAAACCCTGAGGAGCCTTTGTTAGAGTGTCGATATTCTTCTTCAACTGTTCATCATCCCCTGGAACAACCGGAACGGCGTTCTGGCCAGTTTTCGACTGAGGATCAGGGCTGTCGTGAGCCCCTCTCCGCGAGACTGTCGGATCGCCGTTGTCCATAGCCAGCAAGTTCAGCCTTGCTAAACAGTTCCCCATGGCTGTCGTATTGCCCAAATCTCTCTCGAGCTTGATAGCGCTAGTAAGGGCGACACGAATAAGAATTTTTAGATAATGCGCCAATTGAGTGATCAGCGTGAAGAGGTCTTGAGTGTTTGGTGAGATTTGCGACATTGCCGAGAGTAAGTTGACCAGCCGTCTACACAGATGTTTGGCTTCTCGAGCGTGTGACATGCCTAGGCATTAGCATAGTTCAGCAAGAAGCGAATCAGCTTACCTTTCGCACCTGCCAATGCGAATTGAGCCTCCAGGTCGTCAATTACCGCGAAGAGCACCTCGACATAGAGAATGAAGCGTTCCGCGAGCAGAATGATATCGAGCAGTTGATGCTGATTTACTGCACGCAGCATGTCGCCGATCAAAGCCGCCGAGCTCTCTTCGTACCCTGATAGTACGTGCCAAATCTGCTGGACCTTCATCTCCATCGCTTCCTGCTTCTCCTTCAATTGCGGCGGTGATAATTCACTGTCGACCCCTGGGCTCGTTGCTGATGAAGCAGAGGATGCGGTGGACGATAGCGAGGGAAGAGACGAAGTAACGGATGTCATGTCGAGTAGGGAGACGGCAGAAGAAACGGCAGAGTTGGCGGGAGTGTTGAAGTGTTTCGAAGCTAGTCTAACGTTCCAGAACTGCTTATGAGCTTAATGACTCAGAGTGACGCTGGAAGCTCACCTTTGAGATCATATAGCATTCTGGATGCCAGCACTCGTCTCGTCCATTTCGGTTCATTTCGACGAATTGCTTCAAGATGGCCGTTTCACACCCCACACATTTAACAGCGAACTGGGTCGAATAGTGGTAGTGACAATCTGCCGTCAGGCTGGGAAAATTCAGGGGAGGTTGAACAACTTACAGACTTTGGAGCCGTGCTCGTAGTAAGAATCGTTGGGTCCAAACAGCACGTCACATTCTGAGCATGTGAAGTGCTCGACGTGGTATTTGTTACCTGACTGTTAGGCGATGTCTTGAGTAACACAGTCAACTTACCACAAGCTGTAATGTAGCTCGACCGTAGAGCTCGATCGCATTTTGCGCAGATCAAATCCAGTCGAGCGAAATAATCCCTCTCGCAAAGAGGATACATTCCTTCAGCCTCCTCCACTGGGAAGAACTTCTGAGCGACAACCTTTCCGCAATCCTGTGTGTCAGCTTCCAAACACGTACAATCAGAACCGGAACCGACCTTGCATCGGAAACAGTCCAGATGGTACACCTTTCCCATTGCCCGGACAAATTGGCCATGAACCACATTCCCGCACTGGCCACAGAATGCCGGATCGTGCCTTTTTCCAGACTTTGGCGTGGACACCACCTGGGTCTCGTTCAGCACTACCACCGGTGGAGACTCTGTAGCGTTGCGTGGGGTTGAAGCTGGATCAAAGTACTCGTGTGATTGGCCGGAACCTGGGGTGAACGGTCGTGAGTTCTCCGTCTGAGACGAGCTTCGAGGCGGTATGAGTATATTTGCCGATTGTGTGGGTCGTTGAGCATACGCCGGACCGAGGTTCGACGGCCCGGCACCGTTGTGCTGCTGGTGTTGAAAGTTGTGTCCGGTAAGACCAGGTCGGTACTCGGTGGGCGAGCGAGAAGGGGACGAGCTACGAGAATGCGACAGCCATGGGTCAGGCGATGAACTGGATCGTAGTGGTCCATTTTGGCCATACGATCCCGATGGCGGCCGCAGCGGTCCATTCACAGGTGCACTGCGTGGTCCGTCCTTCTCGTCGTCTCCGTCGGCATTACTGGTCTTGATCCGGGGCAACCTCTGATTTCCTTCTCTGCTCCCCTCGCCAATGCTATCCCTGTGCGAATGACCCGACATCGATGTCGGCGATTGGCGGACAGAGCCGTTACTGGGCCTCCGAGAAGATGACTCAGAACTGCCTTGACGATATGAAGATTGTTGGCCTTGAAAAGCGAGATGAGGCCGTTGATGGTCAACTGAAGATCTGGGCGTGCTGTAGTCATCTGAGGGCGGCCTCGGACCTTCTCGCTTCGGCGACGGGACACTGAAGCGTGATGATGGTGATGACATTGTATTTCAGACAGCCAACTGCAGACTGGAGAAACTGTTTTCGATGTCCAGTTGCAAGAGGGTCGAAGAGCCTCAACAGGTGGGTTAACAATGGTCAGACCACCACCTTCGGCTTTGTTCCTGATGTATATCCAAGGGAAAGTGGTGATCGTCTACGTGTACGGTGTAGCCGTGTATTTATCCGCGTTGTCGTCAGACTAGATGGATGATGTGGATTTGTATGGGGTGTAAGGGGAGATGAGATGAAAGTACCTGGTGGTAATGTCAATAGGCAGGAACGCACCCTTGAATGCGCCGTGAGCCGCAAGTACCAGAGAGGCGCGTGCCCTAAATCGGGATCATTTAAATTTATGATTTCCAACTTGTCCCCGGCGATCTGCACCGCCATAGTTCGCATGCATCGTAAAAAAATGGAGGCGTAGCATCATCATTACCCAAGCCCCTCGAGTGCTATTCGGGGAGACACGGATGGATCTCATAGCGCGAACCCGTCACGGGCGGACGAGGGGTATTGTGCCAGCATGGATGTGCCGGGAGTTCGCTTTGGATAATACGGAGGATGGCAAGAGCATAAGGTAAAGTATGCATGAGGTCAAACTGATTCTGGAAATCCATTGAGAAAGGGACAACTCACACACTGACGCTCAAGGTCGCGGAAAAGCGGCCATACTTATAACACGCTCGTGGGTGTTACCACAAGTTCGTCAGTGGGCGTTTCTGGGCGTACCAGTCGGGTATTGATGGGATTCATGGCTTCTGTCAAGATCATGTGTACAGTCCTTGGCGCGGCGACATCGTTTGACGATCTCGAGTATCGTGACTCCGGCCAGCACAGGGTTTCATCCAAGGCTTCCGGCGAGTTCACGACATCTTGCGTCGCCGGCTTTGGCGTGGAAGGTCCGTACGGTAGAACAGCCGATTCGGCAAGCCCAGGCGACAAATACATCTCGGATTGACGCAAGAGCGAGTTGTCGATATACATTCGAGGATCGTCAGATGGACGCCGGAGGTTGGATTGAACACCACTTTGAACGTGTTCGCCAAACTCGGCCGCAAACGGCTCTGCGCGGCCATTCTGCAACGTGAAGTTCTTAAGAGAAGCGAAGGGAGGAGGGAAACAACCAACGATGTTCTGCATGCCGTGTCCATGCGAATCGTAGGGTTGAACAGCGGGTTGGCGTTTGCCCGGTCTGCTTGACGCAATCATGGGACTAACTTCATCGAGCGTGATCGTGTCTTCATAAGCTCGCGATCCGGCACCACCAAGATGGGCAGTTGTTGAAACTGTTCGCATGCGATGTCGACTTCCCCTTTCGTTATCCGATACCAAGCTCGACAAGCTGGCGGTAGGTTCAACATGGCGCAGTGCCATGTTAGTCTCAGCGTAATGCGAGGCCGTTGTCGTCTCGGGACTGTAAACGCGTTGAGGGCTTCTGGGCGAGCTGCATTCTACCCGGTTCCCACCAAGATTTTGAATTCTGCGGATCTCTTCTCGGATGGACACGAGCTGGAAGACCGATTTACTGAGTACATGGTGCAGAGTCCGGTCAGCCAGGACACGCCGAGGGGCTGACTGAACTTCGTAAATGATCAAAGCGAAGCCGAGGAGTTGGGACGACAGTATGAAGAGTTGGAGGTAGCCTGAAATGACAGCGACGGAGTAGAGTGCGCAGTGCTGAGAGGGACACGTAAGGGAAGAAGGTGGGGAGAGGGCGTGAGCGATGTCTACGACGAAGACTGCAACGACGACTAAGAAGTCAACCCATGCTGTGTCCTCAGCGACTCACCGAGCCATATGCTGGCATGCATCAAGGTGAGACCAAGCTGGTTGCCGGCCATGTGAACGCCTTTCACCTTCTCCATCCGGACAAAAATTCTCAGCGTTCTTCTCCTACCATAAGTCACCCGTCACCATGTGTATTGAGGACATACTGAGTGATCTCATGTTGGATAACCATGAACAAGACTGGAACGTGTACGATGAAAGAAGTGGCTGAAAGAATAAGAAGCGGGACGAGGTGATGTGGCTTGGCCAAAAAGATGAGGATGCTAGAAGCTAGACACATTGCAGTGGCCAGGAGCTGGATTAAGCTCCGACCTCCCTCGATGGCCCATTATACTGTGCGTACCGAAGCAGAAAGACTACCAGGCATGAGACGCGTGACAAGTCTCATCTTGCTCGCAGAGAGAGATCAGCAAGGGCTCGGATTATCGAATGTCAGTGCAAGATTTTTGAGTAGAAAGGTCAGAGTGAATGAGACTGATGGAATGTTCTCACATTATACGTTACCCCCATAGCTCAAGCTAAGTCTAGACATGTCAAAATAGGGCGTCAAAATTGCCATCACGAGCGGGCATGATGGGTTTGATCGTCGGTAAGTTCACGCAAAGGATCCTCGTATATGTTACGCCCTTCAACTTACAATCTCATGGATGCCACATTATGATGCCGAAGTGCTGTCCGAGCATGCGTCATGAAGACGTTCAAGAATCGGTCTTCAGCTCGTTGACACTGTCAGACTGTTGTTCGGCGACGAGCGACGAGCGGGATCTAATTCACGTGACATACGAAACTAGCCGAAGGTCCGGAGTGAGCGAGTCAACGAGACGAGTTGAGCAGCTTAAAGCGACTTTTTGACGCCATTGACGATCAATCACTTGACCTTCTGACCATCCATTATCGACTCGACTGCATACCTTCGTATTATAGGAGCAGATTTCGCCCCTTATATACCAGTATATGCCTTTAGGCCGATTCACCCAACTCGTAACACCTAAGACTTTCACACCGCTTAAGCTACGACTTCAGCTTCGCTCAACCATGTCAGCGGCTTCTACGAAACCGGTCATCCCGACCACTCCACCCCATCCTTACCCACGCCCGGAAGATTGGCCCGCTGCCAAAGTTCGATCCACTTATATCGACTACTTCAAGAACGCTCCAGGATTCGAGCACACTTTCTGGCCCTCTTCGGGCGTCATCCCATTCGATGATGATACACTGCTCTTCGCTAATGCTGTGGGTTATAGCAGCTCAAAGATATCATGGATACTCATGCTAGGGAATGAACCAGTACAAGCCCCTCTTCTTGGGAACCGCCGACCCGAAATCTGACCTGTCCAAGCTCGTTCGCGCCGTCAACTCTCAAAAGTGTATCCGTGCGGGAGGCAAACACAATGGTGGGTGTTTACAGGAGTCCAGGATTTCTGAAATGATGAATAGAGTTGAGGGCTAACTATAGATCTGGATGATGTCGGAAAAGACACCTACCACCACACCTTCTTCGAAATGCTGGGTAACTGGTCTTTCGGTAACTATTTCAAGGTGAGTTTGCGTGCTACCAACGGGTCCAGACGGGACTGACCGACAGATTGGTGCTCTGACTATGGCTTGGGACCTTTTGACAAGAGTCTATGGTTTGCCAAAGGACAGACTGTACGTCACCTATTTCGAGGGCGACGCGAAGCAGGGTTTGGAGCCGGATTCCGAGGCCCAGTGAGTCGATAAACGTTGTCTGCTGAGGTGTATGCTCACACTAGACAAATCTGGCGAGATCTTGGTGTACCAGAGAACCACATCCTGCCTGGTAACGCTAAAGACAACTTCTGGGGTGCGTCCTGTCCTCGGCCGCTGTGGATTATCGCTAATGATCAGAAATGGGAGCCACGGGCCCGTGCGGTCCATGCAGGTAGGCTGTTCCGTTTGCGGAAGGGGCAAAACTCATTCTTAGTGAAATTCACTTCGACCGGATCGGTGGACGAGAGGCGGCTCACCTCGTCAACATGGACGACCCGGACGTTCTTGAGATTTGGAACAACGTTTTCATTCAATACAACCGGGAAGCTTCCGGAGAGCTGCGCACCCTCCCCGCCAAGCACGTCGACACTGGTATGGGTTTCGAGCGTCTTGTCTCCGTGTTGCACAATGCTCGATCCAACTACGACACCGACTGTTTCACTCCAATCTTTGCAAAGATCAAGGAATTGACAGGTGTCCGCGACTACACTGGAAAGCTTGGCGATGAAGATGCGGACGGTATCGATACGGCCTACCGAGTCATTGCCGACCACATCAGGACATTGACTATTGCCATTTCGGACGGAGGTGTTCCAGACAAGGACGGACGAGGATACGTTCTGAGGCGTATTCTGCGAAGAGGTGTTCGATACGCCAGCAACAAGATGAATGTCAAGATCGGAACATTCTTCTCTTCACTTGTTCCCACCGTCGTTGACAGCTTGGTGAGCTCTGCAGCTCGCCCTCCTTTCTGGCTAACTTCAGTCTGGTATCTTCCCAGAAGTTTCCAAGAAGGTGCCTGAATTGATCGAAATCCTCAACGAGGAAGAGGCTTCGTTTGCTCGAACTCTTAACCGTGGAGAAGCTCTCTTCAGCCGATACGCTGCTGCCGCCGCTGAGGAGAAGCGCACGACTTTGTCAGGCAAAGACGTCTGGAGATTGTACGACACGTATGGTTTCCCGGTCGACCTTACCCAAATCATGGCCGAGGAGCGAGGATTGACTTTCGACGAGGCCGACTTTGAGAAGGCTCGACTTGAAAGTCTGGAGGCTAGTAAGGCAGGTGGAAAGTCTGCTGGAGCCGTTGGCGTCAAGCTTGATGTGCACGATCTTGGTGCGCTGGAGGCTAATTCGGCCGTTCCAAAGACGAATGATTCGTTCAAATACCGTCAGTCAGGCAATGCCACCCAGGGATGTCACTAACGTGCAGAGCTCGATGATGTCAAAGCCACCATCAAGACCATCTACCACTCGTCTAAATTCTACGAGTCTACCAAGGACCTCCCACCCAACGCACCGTTCGGTATCCTCCTTGACAAGACCAACTTCTACGCTGAGCAGGGTGGACAAGAAAATGACACCGGTGTTCTTGCTATCGATGGCAAGGCTGAGTTCAAGGTCACCGATGTCCAGGTCTCTAATGGATACGTTATGCATATCGGTCAGCTTGAGGAGGGCGAGATGAAGGTTGGTGACGAGGTCATCTGTACCTACGACGAGGTGAGTCGACTGTACAGTGTGAGGAATCAGCTCACGTCAGCTTCGACGATGGCCCATCCGAAACAACCACACCGGTACTCATCTGCTCAACTACGCTCTTCGAGAAGTCCTCGGTGATCACATCGATCAAAAAGGATCCCTTGTTGCCCCCACCAAGCTCCGATTCGATTTCTCACACAACAAGCCTATCGTTCCGGGAGACCTTGTTAAGATTGAGGACATCTGTAACGATTGGATCAAGAAGGCTGCCCCTGTCTTTGCCGAGGAGATGTCGCTGCAAGAGGCGCACAAGATTCCGGGTCTGCGGGCCGTCTTCGGCGAGGCCTACCCAGACCCTGTCCGAGTAGTTTCTATCGGCTACTCGCTTGACGAGATCAAGAAGGACATCAATGATCCCCGATGGCGCTCAACCAGTATCGAGTTTTGCGGTGGAACGTGAGTTCTGCTCACTGCAGTGGTTGTTCAGGAATAAGAACTGACAAACAGACATGTCGCTAAGACGGACGACATCAAGGACTTCGTTATCATTGAGGAATCGTCTATTGCCAAGGGTATCCGACGTGTCATCGCCGTCACCGGTCACGAGGCTCATGAGGTCTCGAGACAGGCTGCTGAGTTCGAGAAGCGACTGTCGGCAATCGAATCGCTACAGGGCAAGGAGAAGGACGCCGCGATGAAGCCATGGATGCTGGTAGGTTACTCCTTGTACCGTTTTTTTTAAGCCAACTAATCCTGCAGGAGCTCAGTCAAAGCGGCATCTCGATGGTCAGGAAGAACCAGCTCAAGGAGAAGTACGACAAGATGGCCAGTGAGGTCGCTGCAATCGCCAAGGCCAAGACCGCCGCGGACCAAAAGCTGGTCAGTTGTATAGTTTCGTCTTAGACGCTCGCGCTAATGGCAGATTTCTGACGAGATCAAGAAATACTTCACTGAGAACCCCAACGAGTCGGTCTACGTCGGTCAATTCGGTATTGGCGGTAACCCCAAGGTCCTTTCTGCCGCTCTGACCAGCTTGAAATCCCTCTCAAAAGCTTTCTACATTTTCAGCCCTGACGATGCGGGCAAGGTCGCGCACGTCAACTACCTGCCTAAAGAGGTTTTGGACAGCAAGGTGCTGGATGCCAAGACCTGGCTGGGAGAGGTCAGCAAGGTGATCGGTGGAAAGGTTAGTTGGGGGAACTGTATTGGGCGTAGTGTAGAACTGACAAGCAGGGCGGAGGAAAGCCGGACAGCGCTAGCGGTGTTGGAAGCGAGACTGAGAAGATTCAGGAGGCTATGGAGGTCGCGAAGAAGGTCTACAAGGACAAGGTCGAGGGTGCTTAATGTAATGAGAGAGGTCGCTCTGTATACACATCGTATGAGATGGAATATCAGTGCAGGTGCTGGGTCTCAGAGGGGAACCGCTCACCTGTTCAGTCGTGAAATGGTGCTTCTTATGAACGCCTCAGCTAAGGCGCTGAATCTCACTTCCGTCGGAACCGCCTCGGAAGATGCGACACGACGATCCTATTCTAAAGTCTGATTCAAGCTTGTCTTTTGTCTCTTTCCTCTGTCTCATTCCCCAAAACGTCCTGCATATACCTCGCGGACGATGAAATTCTTTTCAATCCTCCTGGCGCTCTTGTCCTTCGTGACCATAGTTTACGCGTAAGTTGGGCTTGTCAGCTAAGAAGAGGTGCGATGAACGAGTGAACTGACAGATAGATGGGACAAAGAGGACCATGAGATCTTCGACCTCGTCATCGACCTTGTTGCCGCTGAGGGTACGTCGTTCCCGCTTGATCCGATCACCCTTCTCCATCATCGGCGTTCGACCAGCTTCGCCTGATCGGGGGGAGGCTGTGTCGTGGTACAGAGGTAGGGGACTTTTGTTGACGGACAGGAAAGGGAGTAAACTTCTACTCTCACATCGGTGTGGATCCTGGTGCTACCACGGGAGAAATCAACAAGGCCTATCGAAAGAAATCGCTTGAGCTGCAGTGAGTAGCGTTCTAGTCAACGGTTCTTAATGCGCCCAAGCCCCGTGGTGGCAGTCGTATCATGACAAAGCGGGATTGCAAGGACTACATGAAGAAGACGATGAAAGGTGAATGAATGCTAATTTCAGCCCGGACAAGAACCCAGGTGTCAAGAACATTCAAGAGCGATTCGCTCGTTTGGGTGTAATCAGCCAGATCCTGCGGTCGCCGGAGCGAAGAGAGAGATACAACGTGGGTTACACTTCCCGTCCCCTTAGTCTCGCCCTGCGCAGTCGCGGTTGCTCTCTGCCGGATCCCAAGAAGAACACGGCTCATCCATGACCTACGCTTTTGGAAACCCGCTGATCCCAGTTCTTTTACAAGAACGGTGTCCCCACCTGGCGCGGAACAGGCTACTACTACTCCCGTTTCCGACCGACCCTCACCCACACCATCCTTTTCCTCGTCCTCCTCACTTCGCTGTTCCACCTTCTCGTCCTCCGACTGAACTTCAACCGAGATGCTAAGCGCGTAGCGTACTTCAACCGTACGGCTCTAGCCGCTGCCAAGGCCGGCCAGGGAAAGAAGGAGAAAGTAGATGAGGACATTGCGAGGAGGGTCAAGGTGCCTATGGTGGAAGGCAATGAGATGAGCGGGTACCTGGAATTGATGGTCATTGGCGATGACGTGTACCTTGTGAGTTGATCTTTGAGTTTTGGGTTGCCATGTTGGGGTGCCCTTGAAGTCTGCAGACGGGGTGATGATATGGAGAGAAGAAGCAAATTGCTGTGAAGTGCTAATACCGCAGCCTCACGACGACGGTTCTCTCGACCCCCTCTCTGGCCTCGCGACAGCCCCCTCTTGGTTCCGCACATGGCCCTTCACCCTCACTCGATCGCTAATCACCCGCGTGATCGCGGTCTTGCCCCAAAACATCCAATCGTCATTCCCAGCTAGCCTTCGTCCTGCAGTGACGGAGGTCGCCGCTACTCCAGAAGTCATAGAAGGTTACGACGTTACCAAATCGCGTAAAAAGAACAAAAAGAACGGAGCGTCCGGTACGACCACTCCTAGAGATACGCCTCGCGATTCACCTGCAACTACCGAATTGGAGAGTGATGAAGCCGAGCTGGAAGAAGAGGGAGAGGTAGTGGACGGAGAAGGAGGCGACGCGAAGAAGAAGAAGAGGGGAGTGGGCAAGGCAGGTGGAGCGAGGAGGAGGAAGATGGGAATGAAGAAGTAGGCGCTCAAGTGCGGGCGGTTCTGGCGGAAGAGAAGGGAGCGGGAGGGGATCAAGATCGTAGACGCAAAAGAGGTGAATATATACATGCCTAACATTCATTGTGATGCTTGTGCTGCCGCTACGCAACCCTGTTGGCCTCAGTACAAGTGTATCTGCCGATGTTTATCGTTGCATGCACGGGCATCTAATGTCATTTCGTTATCTCACAAATCTCTGTCCCAAGCACACGTGGTATACAAATGACCAAAATTGGTATATCAAACCTGCAATCGTATCTTTGTCGTTAATCGTCAAGTAAGTCCCTCTATATAACCTGTGAAGATCTCTACTCCATATCATGATCAATTCCCCCAATCGCGCCTGGACCTCCGCCAAGCATCTCCCGCAATTCTCTCTCTTGGCCTATCCTCTGCTGTTTCGCCCTGATCGCCGCTCGACGAGCTTCGACTTGCTTCTCAGCTCTCAAATTTCCTTTCGATTTGACAGCACTGAGCCCGCTCGCTTTCTGTCTGACTCGAAGAGCAGAAGATGATTGAGATTTGCCGGGGATACGTGCTGGCGAAGCTGTGGGTGTTGCTTTCAGCGCAGAGTTGAGCTTGTGAGGCGTCATGGCGTTGATAGCACTTGAGCCGGCCTCGACGTTTGTACGCGTGGAAGTATTGCCAAAGGGCTTTACGGTGGTAGAGGCTGGGATAACAGGTAAAGGACAGTCGGCTGTGGGCCTCACCGTAGCTTGCTTCCTTGCCAAAGAGCTTGCAGTCGGGTTGAACAATGTCGAAGTGCGTTTCATCGATGTGGTGCTCGCCCCAAGTGCCTCTGAACTGGGAACGGCGCTGACCGGCACTGCTGGAGGTGCAGGAGCTGGACGGGCACTGCGAATGATGTCCGCATGCGACTGCTTCTTCAGAGCCGAATGCGACGTAGTCGAGCCGGACATTGATTTCGGCTGACCCAGAGCGTTGACCGAACCTGAACGAGAAAGAGTGGAACCGCCACCGAATTCAGGCAGGCGAGGACGGACCGTTCCTCGAGAGGAGACAGACATGGTGCTTTGAGCAGAAGCAGATCTTCCTCGGTCTTTGACGGATTGATTTCCGGGGACGGTAGTTGAGCGCGAAGTGGCACTGCTCTGCAGCGTAGATGAGTTGGCTGTTACTGTCGGATTGAGTGGGGCTGTTGGGATAGCGAAGGAAGACGTAGTGGTACTTCGAGGAATAGTCGTTTGGGCGGAAGACACTGTCGGTGTCGTCAAAGATTCCGAGTGCTTGGGACGAAACAGTCCAAACCGGTGCCCCAGCCCACGATCTAGGTATGAGCCGAATGTCTATAGCTCAGTGTACTAACTCACTAGTCTTAAAGCTTGGCCTCTGCTTTTTCCTCGCCGGAGTGGCTTCTCCAATGAGATGGGCCAGACTCCTGCCGGCCATCTTCAAAGATCCGAAAGCATTCGGGCCTGGAGACAACCTCGACCTCTTCTGCTGACGCTCACCATCATCAACGAGTGGTGCGCCATTGGGTGCGGATGGTGTGTTAAGGGCAGCGGTAGACAGCTTTCGCTTTCCAGGTGTCTTGGGAGGCTCGGATTCTTCAACAGCATAACTTGCTCCCAAGTTAAGAGTGGTCTTTGAAGGTGAGGTGACGATAGGCTTCGCGTTAGACGACGTGGTCTTGTGCTTAGAAGCTGTCATTTTCTGACCATCGATCGATTTCATCCTGTTGTCAGAACACTTCCGTGGGCGGAAGAGAAACTGCCTACCTGGCAAATTCTCTTTGATGGGCTGCAGCGTAGCGATCCTGGATAGAAGTTGAGCTGGCCATGTTTCTGAGTCCCCATCCACCTTCACCCAAACCTTCCCTCACGCTGACCAACCTGTTCACTTCTGCCTTTTTGCCCTTCAGCAGCTCTTCGCCAAACGAGATTCCTCGATCTCCCAGGGTAGCTCGCATCTTAGCTTCCATTTCGGCGAGAACCTGTTTACCGGCGTCTTCGAACTGGGAATTTGAAATTGTGATTCGATTAGCTCTGTCAGGCGAGACGGGTGGCGCCGTCTTGTATGCTCCAGGGATTGGAGGAACAGGTGGGATACCGACGGGAAGCGGAGGGTAAACGCTGGCAAACATGGGAGTGGGTGTAGCTGCTGCGGCTGACATAGCAGGCATTGATTTTCGAGTCAACATGGCAGCAGCTGGTGCTTGAGATGGCTTCGACCCTCTGAGCGGAGCCATTGACCGGCGCTGTTTCACTTGAGGGGGGCTGAAGAAAGGCAAATCGTCGGAGCCTGCACGCATGGGTGTCGGTTCAGGCGAGACAAGGCGGATAGTGCTGGGTCTTTCAAGCAGGGAAATCTTGGAGTATCTTCGAGGTATACCAACAGTTGAGGCGGGCGAAGATGGGCAAGGCTGGACCGACTGGTGCACCTCTCCGGCTTGTTCCGCCTGATCACACTCAGCAGCAGAGACGGTGAGATTGGATGAGGCTGATGTCGACCGAGACATGAGATGCTGAGAAGCAAGAGATGCGCGCCGAGAGAGGGAAGAAGCGATGGACCTGATGGAAGAAGATTTGGAAGGTTTTGATCGGGCAGAAATTGGTTGTAACTGTTCGTTGACTGCATTTTAGGGTGATCCCTTGAATGTCTTCTTAAACGTACCTCCGAAATCAGACAGCGGCTCCCCGTTTGCAGCGCTTTTCCAAGAGCTCACGCTGCTGGACTTGGTCATCCCTCTTTGACTTTTGGCTGGAGATAGCAGGCTTGCGCCGCTTGCAGACAATACCTCCCATTTGTCGCTCATCGCCGATAGCCTTCGCTCGTTGGATACGTCTTCCAACGGGGAACATTTGTGTTGTGTCGGGGAAGGAGATTCTGCCATATTCGTGCCGTCATTGGGGAATCTTCCAGGAGCAGGTGTCGAAGCAGGAAGGGGTAGTGTGATCGAGTTATCGGGTGAGCGCGTTGAAGCATCTGGAATCAGTACCGCTCGTTGAGGTCTATTATTATAATTGAACAAACATTCTCGCAAGCGGTCAATCATTTCCACGTTCTTCGAAGTCAGCTTCAGTATCGCAAAGGGGGTTGATTCTAACCTTCCCACTAGCTTTGAGCCCATAACGCTTGGACAAAGACATCAACTGATGGCGCTTCAACGCATGCAAAGCAGGCGAGCTGTTCATGAGCATCGTCAACACTGGCAAGTGCAGCGTACTTGTACAGAATCTCTTCCGTCATCGCAGACCGCAGAAACCTTCTGTCCTCCCTTCAGCTGAGAGTGAAAATCAGACTGGATTTGCGGAGGAAGGTAGGATGCAAATGCAAACAAGGGGAATTATTGTTGTTGATGGGTTGAACATTCAAAAGCAGGCGCGTAGATTGTCTACCAACCTTGAGATTCATGTTACGTAATATTCTCACGGTGTACGCTTTGAATTGATTCCGTAACAACACTTCGAGGCACATCCGGTCAGGTTGCAGCTATATATCTTCTCTTCATATCCGGTAGCATCCTATATCCAGCTTTGTGTTGATCGCCGCCATCGACCCTTCGGACAGCGAAGGATAAACACAAATCCACCCCCCTTGACTGATAGCTAAAAGATTATACCGACAAGATGGAGCCGATATTAGGGGAAGACAAGAAGCGAGTAGTACGTCTTCCTCGTCATCTTGTGTTCAGGACTATGAGGGGGATGTAGGGGCGCGAATTGGTAACATGAGAAAGGAAGCAGATTGCTACACCTTGATGAGCAATGTGCAGGAGCCTCCGCTCGTGGTGTATGAGCTAACCCCTAGTGCTACTTTTTCGATTCGGACATCGGTAACTACCATTATGGACCCGGTAGGTTGAACTACTTCTACTTTCTGTCGCAGAGTGCTGGGTGGCTGACAAATTAGGGCATCCTATGAAACCTACTCGTATCAGGATGTGTCACTCTCTGGTGATGAACTACGGGCTCTACAAGAAGATGGAAATCTTTGTGAGCCAACGTGTTATTCCCACAACGAGTTGTGCTGACGGTGCAGAGGGCGAAACCAGCAACCAAGCGCGAGATGTCACAATTCCACACAGACGAATACGTCGACTTCCTGCATCGGATCACGCCTGATAACGCGCATCAGTTTGCCAAGGAGCAGATCAAGTGTCAGTCTCGGGCTCACCGTACTCTACTGAGCTGACTGTCAGACAATGTAGGAGACGACTGCCCGATCTTTGACGGACTGTTCGAATACTGCTCGATCTCTGCTGGAGGTTCAATGGGTAAGTCCATCAGAATACCGTGGGCTTACGGATAGAGGGAGCCGCCCGTCTGTCGAGGGACAAGTGTGACATCGCTGTCAACTGGGCTGGAGGGTTGCACCACGCGAAAAAGGCGGAAGCCAGTGGGTTCTGTTACGTCAATGGTGAGTTTAAAAGCTTCATGGGATCTCTGAGCTGATGAAAGACATTGTTTTGGGGATACTCGAGTTGTTAAGGCAGGTTTCATCGATTGCCAACCGCTTACAAGCTGATATCAGATACCATCAGCGGGTTCTGTACATCGACATCGATGTGCACCACGGAGATGGAGTCGAAGAAGCGTTCTATACCACAGATCGAGTCATGTCAGCCAGTTTCCACAAATACGGAGAGTTTTTCCCCGGCACAGGCGAAGTCAGAGATAACGGTATTGGCTCAGGCAAAGGGTGAGTGGTGATCGTTGGCCGTGCTGACACCAGGTATGCAGTCAATGTCCCGCTAAGAGACGGTATTACCGATGAGAGCTATAAAAGCATTTTCCGACCGGTGATCAAGCGCATCATCGATTGGTACCAACCCGGAGCGATTGTCCTACAGTGCGGTTCCGACTCGCTTTCCGGCGATCGACTAGGCCCGTTCAACCTCTCGATGCGAGGTCATGCTGCCTGCGTGCAATACGTTAAATCGTTCAACCTACCGTTGTTGATGCTTGGAGGTGGAGGATACACCGTGAAATCGGTCTCCCGAACTTGGGCGTACGAGACTGGTTTGGCTGCAGGTGTTGAATTGCAAGGATGTAAGCTCTCTGTCAATTGGTGTCAGAGCGTCAGCTGACGAAAAGCTATCCCCAACAACGAGTATTACGAGTATTACGGACCAGATTACGAGCTCGACGTCCGGGCATCGAATATGACAGATCACAACACGCCTGAATATCTGGACAAATTGCGCGAAGCTGTGTTCGAGTTCTTGAGGGATAAGAATGGCGCACCGAGCGTGCAAATGCATGGTGGGTTGACCATCTGTTCTTGGCTTACAGACAGAGGTCCCGACACTAGCTCACGACCACGAGGATGAGAACGAGATGGAAGATGAGGAGAGCAAAGACGATCGCCGGCCAAGTGAGTAACAATCGGTGCGTCAACTGACAGTAGTGCGATTATGGGACAAGACAAAGCAGCATGAGACGTCGCTGTCCGACTCGGAGGACGAGGGGACAGGCGGTCGACGACATCGGCAGTCCCACCGGGACTCTGCTTCCAACAGCAGCCGCAAGAAGCGGCGTTCCGGCTCGCCGTTGGCGGGGAGTAACGGGACCGCGGGCTCACCTGCGCCTGCGCTGCCAGCAACGAATGGAACAATTGATTCAGGGTTGTTGAACGATCCTCCAACTGCCGATGCTTTACGTACAACGAGAGGGCCTGATGGGGATGTCGAAATGTCGGAGGCAAATGGTGCGCCGGCATAGTGGCGCAAAGGCGTCCGAGGTGTTTCAGACATTGTTTCGCCATGATGTCTTAGGCGGCGCCAGGTTCAGCATCGGTCCAGTTCAGCGTCTTGTAATGATATGCATGTATGAGCATGTAGGGTATATATCGGCACTCGTACGCATTGCCAAACGCCTCACGCGCAAACAAAAGGGATTGAACAAGAACCAGTGTCACGCAGCCGGGCATGACCGAAGCGCGCCGGAAATTATGGTAATGCATTTAGGTCATGAAAATATCGTTTTCAACAACAAGGACAGCTTTGGTCCTATCTATATGTACAAGACTATCTATACAGTTATGAATACAATGTCGTGTATGCTAATTCGTTGTATCCTTCCTAATGCTATGTATTATGAAAGCAATATAATCGCGCGCAAACGCCGGCAGTCCCTCTGAGAAGTCAACGATCAGCCAAGGCCGGCCAGGCTATTCAACCGATTACGGTCTCATTCGTTGTCGGAACTGACCAGACAATTACACCATTAGAGCGAGAACGTCGCGTCACCGTGTGGTGACGGCGAATTAAGACTGATGTGTAAGAGGTCGGGCCGTTCGGTGGTTTTTGTGGGCATTTCAACGTCCCATCGCGGTGACCGTGGGGTGAAAGCCGGATTGATTCTGTCAACAGGGTTGAATTCTGGTGTTGGGGGAAGTGATATATCTCCATCGCCCGATGAGGATGAGTTTGACGATATCGATTCCATTGGGCACGGATCGGAGTCAAACGATTCGATGTGGTTGGGGATGGGTTGGCGAGGGATAAGCATAGAGATAGTGGGTGCCTGTTTCTGGTAACCGACGGGCTGGGGGGTAATATCGATTTGGTCCATGATACTGTCGTCATTTTCAATCGCAGAGCACGGGTTGGACCATCGTTGTCGCTTGGCAGGGTCGGCTTGGTGGTAGTATTCGACGTCCTCCATTTCGATTTCCGGTTGTGGCACGACAACCTTCTCGGCGGGCGGGATGGGTCGGACAGCGGCCGCGGCGGCACGAGCGGCGGTGTGGGCAGTACGAAGTTCGTCTTCGGTCATTGTGAATGTGTCGACGGCAAGCACGGCGCGGCGTAGTTCATGCAAAGACATGCGTTCGCGCGGATCAAGGGCGAACAGACCTTTGAGGATGTTGTTGGTCGCGTGAGAAATTGGTAAGATGGTTCGAAGAAACTCGGGGTTGTTGACAAAGGCACGGAACGTTTCGTCGGCGGGACAAGCTTGTCGCCAGGGGTTACGTCCAGAAGTGAGGTTGACGAGGATGACACCCAGAGCCCAGATATCGTTGGCGGAAGTGTGGTAACGTTCTAAACGCTCAAACAGGCCGCCCTGGCATTCCGGTGAAAGGTAGAATGTCGAGCCACTGACGTTAGCGAAGCTTAAACTAGAGATCACAAGACGTACCACCCAAAATCTGTGGATGTGCGTTCAGAAGTGGCAAGGCCAAAGTCGGCGATACATATCCGTGAGCCATCCCGAGTACACAGGATGTTTTCCGGCTTGAGGTCACGGTGGAAGATGCCCATCGAGTGGCAGTACTCGACAGCGTCAACAATCTGTAGGAAGACTTGGCGGATTAAGGCGTCTTCGCCGATATACTGCCATGAGCACGGACAGGTAGCTTCAGATTGACAGACTCACCCTTTGTCGCTCAGTGATCATTCCAAACAAATCGCCTTCATCGCAAAAGTCCATGACGACGAATATGTAGTCGCCTTCTTCGATGACCTTGTGCAGCGTTACGATATTGGGATGCCGGGATGCGAGTTGGTGAAGGGCGATTTCTCGTCGTTGAAAGTGGCGTTGGCGTGAGTCGAGGCCGGCTCGCAAGAGGCATTTGATCGCGAGATATACTGGAACTACCGCGTGAAGATCCACGGCGAGGTAGACGACACCGTAGGCGCCGACACCGAGAATTGACAGGAATTCCAATCGACCATTGTCCAGAGTGTGGCCGACAAGGGATGGACCAGAGTTGGCAAAAGTACTGTGAGGCATGTCGAACGAGTGGATATTGTTGTCGCAATCACGAAGGTGCGTGAACCAATGAACAGGTGTTCAACGTGGAATGGTAGTGATCTTGACGCTCTTGTCGAAAGTGGGTCAAATTGTGGTGAACAAGCCGTTCCACGGGATTCGTGCTGTCGAGTCAAAGATTCAGTGCCGGCACCGTGAGACGCGCAGGAGGCGGAAGCTTGAGTGTGGGTTCAGATGTCTCGAAGTCGCCAGTGGCCTGTCTGGGACGTATTGGACTGAGGTAAGCCGTGGGATTGCCTCGCGTCCGGCGTCGATCAACTTGTATGCGTGCTTTTTGGTGCAGGAAGGGTGAGCAAGAGAGTCGACGGGGTATATTGCAACGCGGGCTATTACTGAGCGAGATGATGGTCGTACTGGCGGTTTTGATGGAGAGCAGTTACAAACGTCGAACAACCAGGAAGAGGGGGTACGAAGGATGCGGATGAGACCTTGGCGTACGATTAATTACCATGAGGCTGCCGAACGACTGGAACACAGATATCCTAGATGCATCTACAATCGAGACAGATCGAAGGTGACTCTTCTTGCGTGCGACTGAAACCCTACTCAGTTACAGAGGCTTTGTTCTGGGTTCTCTTGTTCCTTCCATATCCTGCCTTCCCCGTAACTGACTTAGGCTAGACTCACCTCCACTCTATGTATTCGCAGCCTCCACAATATTGGACCTCGGCACAGACACTAAATCTCGCAATGGGGGCCAAGTGAAGACGGGTGGGATCCCTGTATTGCGGAACAGGTCATGTCAACATGCTGAGCGAAGGAATAGTGGCGTAGTTTAAAGCGTGACGCCACACGACGTCGGGCGTGGCGTAGACCGACCGAAAGCTTGCTGCCTGGGTGAACCCTGAAAAGGCGGGTATCAGCAGAGCTACAACGCCGCGCTTACTTTGCGCCACCGCCTGTTCCGTCCACAGAGTTCAGTGTGTATGCTCGTGCGCCACGGTGTGAACATTCATCATGGGTCGTCTTGCCGCCTCCTTGTAATTCGCAGGGCGTAATACTTCAGGGAAATGCGATTGACCATGACTGGGTCCGGTCCAGGGTCCTTCCTGCTCCAAGTAATTAGCGGTTTATCGTTGCGACCAGCTGGATGCGGCGCAAGGCGTAGTGTCATTAATTGTGCCATCTTGTGGAGAGACTAATATCGCGTCGATCAAGTCCCCCAGGTGGTATTACAATACTTATCCGTAGCATTCCATAGGAACCATCCCGCAGCCACAGAAAGAAAACCAAACCAAAATGCATATACCGCCACCGTGCATGCTAGTCGTGCACCTGGAGCAGAGGCGTTCATCGGGACATGCAGGAAAAACAAACCGAGAACAAAGGCTTGATGTCTTGCATACGTAGGACTCATCCCGTGTGGTCATGACGGTGGAGCAGTACAAACAGAGTTCGATGGAAACGGTGGCTTCGTTTTCAGGGTGAGTCACTGCGACGTCGCTGCGAGAATGCGAACCCTGCGATCTAGACGTGCCGGTTTGCTTACTTGTTCTTGCCGAGCAGGAACCACTGGAACGGTGACTCCCGCCACGTCGTCACTATGTGGTCTGGTCTCTCTCAAGTGCTCCAACTATCGTACCGGGATGTTATGGCTTGAGCACCCGAACGAGCGAGGCTGCGTATGGTGAAGGTGATGATGACATCGTGCTATGGGCGATGGCAGCGCTGACTCAGAATCTTCTCGGCAGAGACTGGCTCCCGAGTCAGGTTAAACCCGCTGCTAGATGGCATGTTCTGAAGCATTTCCTGCTTCACTTCGATGCCTGAATAAGGCGTAATAAGAGTTCGCTGCTCTCCGATGACGCTCAATCGGGCTTGTCTGATTTCGATGGGCGCACTGAGTACCCTCCCTAGGCCCCATTGAGCAACAACGATGTGGCTTTGTTCGTCAACCTCGTTTTCTGTTTCCTTCGACTCCGGAATGCAGAACCTTACGTGTGACAACTACAAGTGTTGTCTATCAGAGCTAATCGCGGCAAGGTTCGTGAGTCAGGGAGAGGCATGAA
Organism: Papiliotrema fonsecae; assembly: GCA_035773095.1. Taxonomy (NCBI): domain Eukaryota; kingdom Fungi; phylum Basidiomycota; class Tremellomycetes; order Tremellales; family Rhynchogastremaceae; genus Papiliotrema; species Papiliotrema fonsecae. The sequence goes on from JAHRBW010000007.1 coordinate 438,129, forward strand.
ACGAACTTGACAGGACCATCGATTTGTGCAAATGATATATATACCACGCTGAAATCACCCTTTCATCCAATTAATACAAGCCCGATGAGCTCCGTCGGTAGAGCAGCCGACTCTTATTACGCCTTCTCCAGGCATCGGCAGGTCATGGGTTCGAGCCCCATATCGGGCTTTCATTTTTGTTTGTGCCCGCCACCATTTTTGCACTTCGAGTCTTTGTCATCCGATTTGGCTTTTACAAGAACTGTGAAAGCGTTCGATATGTCTACTGTCGGCTGGCTATAATACATGGAAGAGATGGTCGTTGGCGGGGTTAATGTATCCCACATCGTTTTGCCAGCTTGTCGCTGAAGTCAGTCGTGACCGAGAGGCTCAGCCGGCTCTGCCGGTGTATTCCCCTCGGTCGGGTCAACATCAGTTTTGTCCGGTGGATAAGGGCGGTAGGAAGGTGGCACCCACGGGTGTGTTATAGCCTGCCGTCGCATACACTGGGTGAGACTGAGGAATGCAGCTCGCCTTTATGGCCGGGGTTCGCCCACGTCCGAGCTTAGGATGTTGACATAATGGCTTTAAACGACCCGTCTTGAAACACGGACCAAGGAGTCTAACATATCTGCGAGTGTTTGGGTGTCAAACCCAAGCGTGTAATAAAAGTAAACGTAGGAGGGATCCGCAAGGAGCACCTTCGACCGATCTGGATCTTCTGTGATGGATTTGAGTATAAGTGCGGCCGCTCGACTGCTCTGTCTCTGGGAGAGACCGTCTGTCCGAATGAGCAGTGATTACGGATGTTGTGATCAGCAACATAGCGGAACATCATCTTCCTGTTGGGTTTCCGAGCTCTTAAAACGGAGTAGAAGGATACACCAGGATCAGGCTGGTTGTTTCCGTCGTTACGGTCCGCGCTTGTGTACCACGTCCTGCGATCGCGTGTATTGCAGTTGTACATCATCATGATCAAAGACTTCCCTGGCTAAAGATCTGTCAAGTGCACTCGGGGAGGTGTCACATTGGCGGAGATATACCGACATGCGCCACCCCGACGGGGCGCACTAGAACGTTGGCGCAACCCGCAAGAATCGTCGTGGGAAGCTCTCATGGGTGAGGTGGAAGGAGCCAAGAGAAGGAGTTACGAGATTGATGGTAGCTGACAGGTCTTGCTTCGCTATGAACTTTTCATTCACTCTCGTTACATCTACTTGATCATTGGTGAGGAAGGCAATGAGTGGCAAATCGCTCAGAGATACAATACCCGCACATGTCCGATTCCGCCTACAGAAGTGGCGAGGAGGCACTCTAGTTATATGGGAGCCAGGGAGAGGTAGCCAGGCCACGACGCACGTCGAACGAAAACGGTAGCCGGACCGTTATACAGTCCCGTACGGAGGACCGGTTTCGCTATTCGAGCTGTCCGGGCCACCGGGTGACGACCCGCCTTATGCCTGACTTCCCCTGCCATACCCCGGCCCTACCAATGCACCATACCGATCTGGAAACGGCATCGATTCAATTGAAGATTCACCGTAAGCCTCCGCTATCAACGCAGGAGTAGAGCAGATCAAGCACAGGTGTACACAATGTCCATTTATCTAGGAGCAGAAATAGATTTTACAACGAAACTATTCCACAAGTGACTTCTTTTCTACCTTCTAACTTTGATCCGACCATTACCACTCGATCTCCTCGGGGAAGTACTTTTTGATCAACTCCATATAGTATGGCTTGAGCTCGGCGACCTTTGGTGGGTCGTCGGATTTCGAGTACAAATCGTATGGGTTGAAAGCCTTGACGGCGACGAGGTCATCTTCGTCCGATGGCGTCATGAAGTGGCGGTAGGCCCCCTCTCGGTGCCAGGGGTAGAAAGAGTGGTATCGGATCATAGCGAGAGCCTCTTTCGGCAGCGATGATTGCTCTTTGCAGATCCAGTAGAGGTATTCGTCTGGCATGAGCGCGTGTCATAAACTAAAGCTGCAGAGGACTCACCGTGACCCCAGGAGATCATGACGTTTTCGAGACCGCATCCGGGCTCGTAAATACCGTTCTCAGTCATGAGCTCGGGGTTGTTGTAGTCTGGGTTCGACTTGAATGTGTCCGGGTATATGATCTTGTCGCTGAACTTGCATCCGACGACGAAAGTATCACCGACAACGTCCCACTGTCCATCGGCGCCGAAGAAGCAGAGAAGTTTACCGAGATCGTGGATGAGACCGGTCAATTGCATCCAGTCGGGCTTGCCATCACGTCGGATAGCCTCGGCAGTCTGGAGCAAGTGTTCAATCTGACCGACCGATGTGTCCGGGTCCGACTCGTCGACGAGGGTGTTGAGCATCTCCATCGCTTCCCAGACGGACATGCGGGCACGTTTGGTCTTTCGGAATTGTTCCCGAATACGGATGTTGTACTCGAGAGTTTGCTTTCGGTGTTGTTCCTGTAGGTCAGAAAGGAGTCTTTGAAAAGCCTTGGCGAAAGCGCAACTCACAGCGTAAAAGTTCTTGACTCGGTCGCAAGCCGCCTCGTATTGCCTAAAGTTGTCCTTGTCCTTGTTGGCATCAAATTTGGAAGCGTCATCGTAGCCCGATTGTTGCTTGAGCTTGAGAACGTTGACATCGTCGACATAGTCAGAGACGACGTCGAGCTTGGCGCCAGAGTTCTTCATCTGTTCGGTGACTTCGGGAGCGGCGACCATTGTGAGGGATCGGATGGGTGGGTTAAGTGTATGTAAAGGTGGGTGGATGAGAGAACCATTGCGCTTGCTGGCTTCTTATATGAGGCGAGGCTTGGGGGAGTCGAACCGGATCGTCAATCCACCGACGTACCCAGTCCGACCTGCAAAACTGTGACGGAGACCAAGGACCCGGTCATTGTCGGTACATTTCACCGAGCAAGTACGGACGTAACTGCGGGCTGGTGAACCAGTACCAAAGCTTGTGAATCGCATCGGGCAATGGAGGGCGTAGGCGAAATATCCCAGCTGGACAGCCCAAACCGGGGGGATCAGCGTCGGCCGGGTTAACCTACCGATCGAGCAGGAAATCGGCCGGTTTAAGCGTAGAATGGGGTCAAACCTCCCGATCCGAACCGGGGGATCATCACAAGCGGTCCTTCACTTTGTTTCGACTGTAGTTTCAGCCAGAACATGTCTAGTCATCATTACAATGTCGTTGAACATCGTTATGAAGGCCATCGACACCACTGGCACACCAGATGGTGAGAAGCTCAGGGGCGTGATATGATTGGCCGCTCGATGGAGCGGGTATTGAAAATCTTCTTCCGTGTCTCTGCCCCAACAATACGCCCCATCTCTCATCGTTTTACTCATCACTGCTCTTTACTTATACACTCACGATGTCGGCGCAGACTCACGCTGAAGCTTTGCACTACTCAGAAGAGTCGAAAACCATCCATGCGAATGCTCTCGCAGCGACGGGTAAGTCTGTGATTCGATCGCACTGACAGTCTAGAGGCCGAACACAAGATGTCCCTGCTAGAGGGTATCAAGCTCTACCCCAAAGCCGTGTTTTGGAGTATAGTCATCTCGACATGCATCGTGATGGAAGGTTACGATGTCAGTCTCGTTGGAAACTTCTGTAAGCGTCTGCCGTATGGTTCTGACTACACGCTAATAACAGTCGCATTCGACACCTTTAACCGCAAATACGGAGAGCTTCAACCAAACGGGTCGTACGAAGTCCCAGCGCGATGGCAAGCGGGGCTGAGCAACGGTGTTCAGTGTGGAGAGATTATTGGACTTTTCAGTAAGTAACAATACAGGCGCGATCTAACCATAGTCAACGGGATCGTGTCTGAACGTTTCGGCTACCGATACACCGTCATGGGGTGCCTCGTATTCCTTGCTGCCGTCGTGGCAATCTTTTTCACCGCGCCAAATATCAAGGTCCTTCTCGTCGCTGAGATCCTCGCGGGTATTCCTTGGGGTGTGTTCCAGACGCTTTGTATCACCTACGCGTCGGAAGTGTGCCCAGTGGCTCTTCGCGGTTACTTGACCTGCTACGTGAACATGTGCTGGGGTATTGGACAGTTGATGTGAGTTTCAAGAGGCGTTTTCTGGCTAACGATAGTGGTATCGGAGTGATCAAGTCGATGTTGGGACGGACCGACCAGTGGGCCTACCGAATCCCGTACGCGCTACAGTGGAGTGAGTCGATTAACGCCATCGAAATTCAGCACTAACCGCAGTCTGGCCTCTCCCCCTCTTCCTCGGTGTCTTCTTCGCTCCCGAGTCGCCCTGGTGGCTTGTCCGCAAGGGCCGAATTGAAGAAGCCAAACGTTCTCTCATGCGCTTGACCACCCCTTCGCCCGATTTCAACCCAGACGAGACCATCGATATGATGCGACACACAACCGCGCTCGAAAATGAAATCACGTCCGGCGCGTCTTACATCGATTGCTTCAGGGGTACCGATCTCCGAAGAACCGAGATCGTCTGTATGGTATGGGCCATCCAGAACTTATCCGGTAACTCGTTCTCAAACTACTCGACTTACTTCCTCGTTCAAGCCGGACTCGACGCGTCCAACTCGTACTCTTTCGCTCTGGGCCAGTACGCGATCAACGTCGTCGGTGTCTTTGGCGCATGGGGTTTAATGGCATGGGGTTTGGGCCGACGAACTCTGTACATTGGAGGCTTGTGCGGACTGTGCGTCGCGCTGTTCGTCATGGGCTTCCTGGGTTTGGTCCCGGACGAGAAACGATCTCAGGCGTCCATGGCAACTGGGGTGCTCATGCTCGTCTGGGCAGTCTTCTTCCAGTGCTCGGTCGGCACTATCGCCTACTCGCTCGTTGCGGAGATTTCGACGCGTCGACTTCAGATCAAGACTGTGGTCTTGGGTCGCAACCTTTACAACGTCGTCGCAATCATCTCCAACGTCCTTACGCCGTACATGCTCAACCCCACCGCCTGGAACTGGGGCAACTATGCCGGGTAAGCAGTCTGATCCTTCCGAGTTGAGCTTCGCTAACGACAGATTCTTCTGGGGCACATCATGCTTCTTTTGCGTCATTTATTGCTATTTCCGTCTCCCGGAAGTCACGGGCAGAGCCTTCAGCGAGATTGACATTTTGTTCGAACGAAAGATCCCGGCGAGAGCGTTCAAGCGGACCGAGGTCAACGTGTTCGACTCCAGCGTGTCAAACCTGCTTGCGGTAGCGGAGAAGGATAAGGAGAGGGAGGCGGAGAAGGTATAAAGGGAAAGTGATGTTGGTGATATTCTCGAGGGGTTCACGAGGGACGTAGTGAATAATGATTTATGTTGGTACCTAATATGCGATGTGATACGCTGTGTGAAGCAATATACAAACAGCACGGGTTAGCAGCAAGTCCAACTCGGCCGTCGTGTGTGGCGCTCGTGCTCCGAGCACACGTGGATGTGCCCTGCTAGGCGCGACTCTCGATAATGTACATTCAAGCCACGACAGCAGCCAATCATTATATACAATATACAACCACATAAAGAGTCTGAAGCAACCGCCCAAAGCTCGTAAAGTCGTCCGGTTCATCGCCGCACAAACCACCTCTCAACTAGTATCCCTAATTACCAATTGTTCTCCTTGACAATCTTGGACGCCTCAAGGATGTACCGACCTATTATCAGCTCATACCGATCACACAGTCTTACCTTCTTTATACCTCTCCGCGCTGTCTGGCGCTTTGAGGTACTTCCATCCCAGACAAGTCTGACATGAAGCGCAAAGCAGGTCTGCGACTGTATGCACGCCGGTCCTGACCTCAGCGCGAACGCGTCGACCACCCTGAGACCGACTCACGTCAAGTTGCGATCTTCTACCTTGCCCAAGTCTGTATTGATCGTTGTGTTTATCAGGCTCAAGTCAGTGACAGTGAGGTACGGAACACACTATGACCTGCCCAAACGACCATTGAACGCTTTCGAGATAAGTTCATCTTGCAAAGCCTGACCCATCAGTACAGTCCATAGCCTTTCCTGGCGGAATTCAACCGGAGCGGAACGCACAACAACCTCCGAGCAGTGAGCACAGGCAAAGACCGGCTTGTCGTCGGGCAAGTGATGTAAATCCAGCTTGGACGTTACTGCTGGTTTCGCCAGCGCTGCTCTTGGTGCCGCGGGATGCGATGCGGAGGCTTGAGACGACATGAGTATCTTGAACGGTGCAGTCGGGTTTCGGATGCGGAGCGACCGGTAGAATGAAGGTGCGAGGTTCGGGTTTATTTGGGCAGCGGTTCGACCGCTTATTGAATTTTGGCGAAAGGCGAACCCGGGTCTCTTTTGCTAGCTACCGCTGAACTTTATATGAATGCTCTGATGCTCAAGGCAGGTCGGCGCTGAATCGATCCCACAATGAAAAGCCGCCGTATACTATGCATGGACAAGTAGAGCATGATAGGCTGGATGGTGACTACCTAATAACCATTGACTGAATTAGCGGCGTAAGGAAAGCCGGGGCGCCGAATTGTAATCTTTGTAATGAGAATGGACAAAGCTGAACGTGATCCGATTCGTCTGCTCGGCTTTGACCCCGCGACTCGTTAACGGCAAATCCCCATCACCTTTATCCGCGTCTTGACTCACTCACCATTCCCCTTCCACACCTCTACCCCTAATTCTCCCTCCGCCTGGTCTTCCTACGACCCACAGTTATCCCCCTCATTCGTAGCATGTCATTCATCTCCCGCCCACAGGCGTCCGCCAAGCTCGCACGAGGTCTCGCTACCGTTGCAGACGCTGCGCCGGCTGTCGCAAGGGTTCGACCGGCGTTTGGGACTGTGAGGAATGATTGGAGAAGGAGTGAGATTCAAAAGATCTACGATGGGCCGTTGATGGAGACCATTTTCAAGGCTGTGAGTGATTTGGCTTTGTGACAAGCTGCTGCGTGCTATATATGCGAGCTGCACGCCAGAGCCAAGCTCTTTGGGGCAGATGTGATACTTGCCGATAAGAGGGGTGCTGACAAACAGGCCTCGGTTCACCGAATGCACCACGACCCAAGCAGGATCCAACTGTGTACCTTGATGAACATTAAGAGTGGGTCCGCTTTCGTTTCCGCTGCTTTGGTTTCGGCGTCAATGCCTTCGTCGTTCGCGTAACAACGCTAACGCCCAGCCGGAGGATGCACGGAGGACTGCAAATACTGCTCCCAATCTTCTTCTTACAAAACCCCCACTAAAGCTTCCCGTCTTGTCCAACTCGAACCTGTCCTCGAGGCCGCTCGTCAGGCGAAGGCCAACGGCTCGACTCGATTCTGCATGGGTGCTGCTTGGAGAGATCTCGCGGGAAAGAAGAGCGGGTTCGACAGGATCCTGGAGATGGTTAAAGAGGTCCGGGGAATGGGCATGGAGGGTACGTTTCGATTAAATTTGCCTGTTATTGCGCGGAAACTTACAAGAGTCTGCACGACGTTGGGCATGCTTTCGCCTGATCAGGCTAGACGACTGAAAGAGGCCGGATTGTCGGCTTACAACCACAACCTCGACACTTCGCGAGAATTCTACCCCGAGGTCATCACTTCGCGTACATACGACGAGCGACTGGAGACGCTTGAGGCGGTCCGAGCAGCTGGAATCAGCGTGTGTTCGGGTGGTATTTTGGGTTTGGGAGAGCAGGACGAGGACCGAGTTGGATTGATCCACGAGGTTTCGAGGTGGGTTGTTGATTGAGGAGAGTGCATTGTGAACTGAGCTGATGGCAGGCTTTCTGAACACCCCGAGTCCTTCCCCGTCAACACTCTTGTCCCCATCGAAGGTACCCCTCTGGAGGACAACGACGTGAGTATCTTGATCGCAACGATGTATAGCGTATTGACGCTTAGCCCGTCGCTGTCCACACTGTCCTTCGAACGATTGCTACTGCCCGTATCGTTCTGCCTAAAACTATCATCCGACTAGCCGCCGGCCGACACACCTTCTCCGAGACTGAGCAAATGATGGTGCGTTTTCGCGTCTTTCATACGCGCTCTTCTATTTCGCCCATGTTTGTATCCCGCTGACTTGTAGGCATTCATGGCTGGAGCCAACGCCATTTTCACCGGCGAAAAGATGCTGACGACACCATGTTCAGGTTGGGACGACGATAAGAACATGCTTGGCCGATGGGGTCTCCGTGGTCTGAGGTCGTTCGAGGACAACGAGTCGATCGAGATCGACCACAAGGAGGTCGAGAAGAGGGACGCACCTGTGGCTTAGGTGATAGTCTGGGTTCGCCTTTTGGTTGGAGCTTGGGGTCGAGACGTGTGCATATTCAGTTTGGGACAGTGAGCAGTGGATTTCGATGCATGTGTATCAGGTCGAAGCTTGGCTCCATCTGGCCAGACCTATCGATCGATTGAGTTACGGCAGTGAGACAGTGTCCGTCTACACTCGAGACAGTGATCGTCTTATCGGTGACATGCCTGTCAACTTCTAATCACATACCGCTTACTGACTAGTCCCGTTGCCACACAATGATCACGTACATCCCATGCGCCGGGATGATGATTTGCGCATGGTACGCAGGTCCAGATGGTTCTCCTCCACTCACCATACTCAGCCCGTTTCGTTCAACTAACGGTAGCGACTGCTAAGCCTAATCTATCATTGAATCAGTTACTACCCCTTCATACCTCGCCACCCTTCCCACCGCCGCCTTCATCCCATCCACTCGGTCAGTTCTCACACCTCTCACGGAGCTCTTCCCTTGGATTCATTACCTGCCTATCTGATTCATCCACCGTTCTATCCAGACCCCTGGGTGTGGGTAGCCCCTGGAGCCAAGCTTGTCGCTTTCAAGAAGGAGGAGTCACATGCTCCCGGCTACTCGTCCCCGAATTGTCGGTCTGCTCCTCTTCGCCGCGCTTGTCCTTTGTGCGAAGAACAAATAGCTCAGACTGTCAAGAGGACCTGCGGGGAGAGTGGTACCGCTTCAGCATGACCTGAGTAGCGCTTCGACGGATATTGTTCCATCAAACGGACGTGAGAGAAGGAGTGCAAGCACGCACAACTGGTAACGGAGGGATTATATGAGAGTCAACGATTAGCTATCAGTAGCGTGGCGCCGGGATAATGCAATGCATATCGCTGCTGGTAGGGATCCTGAGTTAAAGTCCATTCGCATATCGAGAGTGTACGACAGGTATCATATGCTGCTATAGTACCACGCGAAGTTTCCCTCGTCGTCTGTGCAAATCGGGGCGTATTCGAGATAGTAATCACAGAGACAAGCCAATTCATCCTCCCCAAGTTGATTGCGCTGTACTCCGATCGCCATCGTATTGCTTACAGCACTACAATAGCTGGCACAGCTGTCGGCGGCTTGTTGTCGGGTTTCAGCGGTCGACGGGACGGGGGTGAAAGACATTTCATCGCAGTTCCCGGCACAGGCTGTCGTTAGATGGGGATCAAGGAAGATGGCCAAGAAGGGCGAGGAGGGGGGAGAAAAACGCTGAATCGTGCAGGATTCCAGGACGGGTTCACAGCACAACGACATGATGAAGCAATACGAGCTCATAAAACTCGCTGAACTTACCCGGCATCGTTCCACAATAAAAGAAACTGTAGAGGCCGGCCGAGTCCGGAGCAGCGCTCCACCGAGGTGCTGGGTTGGCTATCATCAGCCAGCTGCACTTGGTGTTACGGGCAACTACTTACCCCGTTTTCCTTCCCATAAACGCTTTGGCCGGTTCAGCGGCTGGCCCTTTGACTCAGCTTTGACACTTTTGTCATACGAGTCAACTTACAGTCGCAGTAGCTCAGAGTTCGTCAATCCTGAAGTACCCGCCGACGCAGGACTATGAGGGTTTCCACGGCGGAGGGTCTGCGGCCAAACGACCGGCTCGTTCTGATCGTCGACTTGTTTGATGGTGGCTGTACCGAGCGCAGGGCCCGCTGTAACCGATGTCAACACGGACACAGCCGCAAGAATCGCAACAAATCGCATTGTGTCGATAGATTATATAGATGTCTGGTTGGAAGTTCAAAGAATCGGCCACGGAGATATCGACTGGTGTTTACAGGTACATTATGTGCACGGGGGTTCGCTCAGCCTTTATAGCCTGGAAAGTGCAGACTTCTCGGTCTAAGGCGAGATCACATGGACGCCCTCTCGAAGAACCTGGTTTGGCGGAGGATGTGTACCCATAACGGAACACGGGAAGGATCGGCGAGGACGGGACTGCGGCGCTGATCCCAGCAGTGTGAGCAATCCCAATGTATGGTATGGTGAACACATGTTTTTCTTTATTAGCGGTGCCTTGACCGGATATTTGTTGAATATCGGCACATAATCGTGGAGGAACCAAGATCACAGCAAGGCTTTTTTAGCTACGAGTCCCCGAGGCACAAATGCGGGAACGGTGAAGTCACGTCAGACCGTCGGACAGGTTCATGAGTCTGCACATCAGTTGGGGGTCTCCCGTATTTCGCACTGCTTCCTGCACACAAACAAAGTCCTGCGGATACACATGAGCGTTTGGGTGGCGCCAAAAAATGTGCCTGTCGAGTATCTGCTTTGTTCGTCTTCAGTAGTCAGTCCAGACAGACAATTCATGCTTTCTGCAAAGCGTCCGTAATGCAATTGAATCTGTCCAGGGTGATACGCGTCAGTCAGGACCTGAGCTTATCAGTCTCGCCGCAAGATATCATATTGGTCTCTTGGCTAAGGAGGCGATAGCAAGCGTTCTAACGCCATTATATTTGACAGGTGGGACGGTCATGTTCGAATCAGGAGTTACGCGACGCGTGTTTCTTAAATCGACGCGTCTCCCTAGAGAGGACGATATTGCTTCATCAATCTGGGGCTCTGCATCGGCGAGCTTGCGTCTAGACTAGCCGCGAACTCATCCGACGTGGTCCATAGCCACCCCAGCTATCGCTTATATAGCAAGAGTTTGAGAGCGTGATGCATGGCGAACGATTCGACCGGCGTTTTCGGGGATTTGTATGATTTGTGCCTGGAGATTAAAGTCACGTGACTAGTTTCCTAATGTCAGTCGCGTTCATCACGTACCCGCGTCATACATGCCCTTTGCGACCACTTCTGCGCCTACCAAATCTTCATTTGCATCTGTATTCTGCACAACCACCTGTTCCCCCGTTCAAGCAATGTCGATCCCTCTCGCTCCATCTCGAACGATCATGTCGACCCAAACACCCACTCCATCCAGCGTGAAGCTATCGTTCAAACGTCCCGCCGTAGACGTGCAGGGAGCTCGTAAGAAGCAAAGGCGCGTGACGACGCCTACGTCTGAAACGCAATTCAAGATTCCCGCTCTCCCAACACGAGCTTTGACTCCAAGTACCTCCACCGTAGCGGCCAGCTCTTCTCCTCGGCGCAACCTCTCGTCCTCGCCTACACGCGAAGTCGAAGCTGGCGCAGATGGGAAAATCGAGAATGTGACCGTCGCTCCAGGCCAACCGCTTATTTTCGGTCGTCACAGACATCGACCGGCAGCGTCATCTTCCCCCGGTCCTTCGAGTGTTAGTGATGGACTTGCTATTTCCGATTCTACCGTTCTGCTGAAAAGCTCCGTACCGGTACATCTGCACCACCTCGTGACCGACATCAACTCGTGCGCTTCTATCATCTACCTATCGCGGTATGCCTCGCACGCGTCAAGAACACACGCTATGGTCGAGTACCTTGAATCCACCGACTCACTGCGGATCCTGGTCATTGGGCAGAATGGCCTGCGTGTGGGCGGAAAGAGGATTCTGGCGGGACAGCGCGTCGAGGTTGAGCGGAAAGATCGACTCATGCTCGACTTTTACGGCGCAAAGGTGGCATTACGATTTCCACAGGTCAAGTCATCTGAACCAGAAGCAAACAAGATGCAGATGGACATTTACGAGGAGATGGGAAAACAAGCGACAGGTCGTGAGGCCCTGTTCACCCCGGAACCATCTTCGCCTTTGGCCCCAGCGCTTTCTTCACCTTTACCACCTTCAAGTCCCCCATTAGCGCCCACGACGCCAATGTCGATGGATATGGATGTAGATGAGGAAGGTGGCGAGCAGGATGCGGAAGGTGAATCAGAGGAGGAAATACCGGTCCAAGACTTGCTGCGCAGCTCGCCCCCACTGTCACCTGCACCTTCTCGCGCATCATCGCCTTTGTCTGCGGCGTCAGATGAAGAGGAGGAAGCGGAAGAAGACGAGGACGAAGAGGATGAAGAGGAGTGCGCTCAGGTTCCAGCAGTGGAAGACGAGAAATCACTCAAGATCAAAATTGAGCTGGTCGAGGCCGCTACATCTCGACACTCAACGCCGCCCAAGCCAGTCAAGCCAGTCGAAGAAGATATCGAGCCGATCCCCTCGGGCGTCGACTTGCCAGCTTTGCTGGCGTCTACAGTTGTGTTCTCTGGATCCTCAAAACTGTCTCTTCCAGACCTGGTCAAGCACATGTTAGATGTAAGTGCCCCATACCCGATAGAGTCAATATACGGTGAACACAGCTAACAAACAGTCCCAACCGAGCTTGAAGACACACGGAAACGAGGAGAAGTGGAACAAATGGGGAGGCAGCGTCCTAGCCCACAACCCAATGTTTGGCAAAGTCGAACGTCACGGCAAAGTAAGTCGGCTAGCGTGAAGATTAGACATATTCGACCATCGCTAACGAACAGGATTCATCAGGACACCCATTGTTACCACACTACTACTACAACCCGGCCAACGACCCCGACCAGTCCCGAGCGCAGGAACTCGGCGTGCTCGTTCGTCCCCTGCGAACGGTCCAGCGCGCCGGTGGGAAAGCCATTGACTGGCGGCCAGTGGGTAGTGGACGAAGGAGGTATTGAGAGGTACGATGGGATCATTCGAGGGGATTGAAAAGGGGTTGTAAGAGGTCGAGGTACATGCCGAAGCTGTTCTTGTGTTGTTGAAGTAATATGCAGTTGCGTGCTAGTCTGCAATGTGTCGACCGGTCAAGTTCATGCCCCCTCTACTGTCCATCCATCCGATCGCAACGCAGCTACCGCGTCGTCCGTCTTTGCCCACGGAATCAAGACGTAGTCTGTGTTCCTATCATCAGCGCCTCTCACCCCGCCACGGAAAAAGCAAAACGTACCAGGTCGAAAGAGCGAATATGGGGACCCCAGCTTCCTTCAATGGTCCCGTTAGAGCATGCAGGACACCCGTCATAGTGAGCTCCATCGGTCCTTTCACCCTCAACGCCCTCCACGGCCCTTCGTACTCTTGCGTCCCCTCCGCCGGATCCACCTCTGTCGCCTTGTCCACCTCTCCCAGCCGTTTATCCCCCGAGTAAACTATAGACAGCTCATATGACGTGCGCGTTATGCTCAGAAACTCTAGGGGTTTGCTCGTCCAGCTTGGAAGAGAGGAAGAAGCGGGGTATTGATGTAGATGAAACGGCGCAGACTGGGGGAGAACCGTCAATGCGGTATGGGATTTATCAAGGGTCATCCTCCCGAAATCGCTTGCTCGTAGCGATGGAAGGCGAGCTGGGGAGGTGTGGGATAGTTGTTGATGTTTCGTGCAGACTTACTTATATTGGACAAAGGGGGTTGAGGACGATTAGGCTATACTCCACATTTAGCATTTATCTCCTCAAGCTGGATCAGGACTATCGAATGACTTACGATATAAGAGACGCAACGTCAGAGAGCGAAAAGCAAATCGAGCATGCTTAACAGGTCTCGTGGATAGGACCGCAAGACTGGGTAGGTTGGGGTGGTACTCACATCGACTTTCACGACTATAGAACAGCAACACCACCGCCATGGCACCTAACAACCTATCGCAACACCCCGCCAGATACACACCTGTAACTGGCGATCGTCATGAACAACAAATACGTTGCATCTGAATCTGTCATATCGTGATACTGTACTAATGAGAAAGAATGGAACCAAACCAGATAAAGCCCTAGAGTACGACATCAATCCAGGGACCACCAATCCCTCCCCTCGGTGCTTCTTCGACTATCCTCATAACAACTCGCTAGATCTTGACAATGTCCATACCCGCGCTAGTGTGCGAGTGCGTGTTTACCTGACCCTCTACACACAGTTCTATGCTTTGCAGCCATTTGTCTTTGAGCGCTTCGTCGACTGACCATCTGGTTCTCGGGTCGGGGTCAAGCATGTGCTTGATCACGGTCCTACATTCGCGCGGGGCGAGATTGTTCAAGGGCGGCGGAGTCGGGTGTCGTTCGCCCTCCGCCAGAGCGTGTTTCGGGTGGTAGGCATGAAGATAGGCGGAGAATGATGAGTCGGTAGATTTGGCGACTCGCCATGGCAGTTCCTGGAATTGCATGCAGTAGAAGACGATGGCCGCGGCCCAGACATCAACGAATCGCGCGTCGTATTCTGCGCAAGTCAGCCTGAGCTCTTTTTGACACCGGCTTGAGAACTCACCTTTCTGCTCAAACAGCTCTGGCGCAATGTACGGTTCTGACCCACACAGTCCTTTACTCAAATGAGTCTTCTTCTCCCAGCACATTCTAAACACGTCGGAAACACCGAAATCGGTGATCTTGACGTGGCCTCGTCCGTCCAACAACAAGTTCTCCGGCTTGATATCCCGGTGCGCGACACCCATCGAATGAAGGTATTGAATACCCAGCAACAGCTGCTTGAACGTACACTCGACCTCTCCGCTCGACATGCCTCCTTTCTTGATGGCAGCGTAGAGATCACCGCCCGGACAGTACTCCATGACCTCGCACCAATGGTGCTGCTCGTCTTGAACGAGGTCGACTGTTTCAACGATATTCGTGTGGTGCAATGTCGAAGAGATACAGAATTCCGAGGTGAGCTTCTTGACATAGTCTTTCTCCGTCTCATTCTTTCGCCTCTTTCGGAACTCCTTGACAGCGTAGAGCTTCTCTTCTCGTCGGTCCCACTTGTGCGCAAGTCGAACGACAGCTGTGGCTCCTTTACCAATAGCCGCCTTGTCGCAAATACCGTATTTCTTCAACAACGAAGCGGTCGAGTTGTTGTCCCCGCCGTACTCGCTACCGCCCTTGGTAGATCCACGATCTGAGCCTTTCGTCGAGCCTCGCTCGGATGCTCGTCGATTGAGCTTGCTCGACCCATCACCCATTCCGATGAGGTCTTTGAGGGTGAACTTGTGGCCACCGGTTGTGACGACCTCTTCCTTCTTGCCAGGCGGGATCGGCTGACCGCCTACAGTCCCGATGACAGCTTTGGAGTCCATCTTTGGTGCACTACCGGACCCATTCGAACCAGATCGCGACGCCCTGCGCTCGGTGGGAGGCTGTTCATGCGGATCTTTTCTATCTGATCCGCGTCGATGCAATGAAGCCGCACGGGAGGGCGGGTGAGATCCCGAATGCTCGCTATCGGTCATGTCACCCGGAGTCGGTGGTGGTGAACGCGAGTTGGATCGGCTGTGCATGGGCGAAGAGCCACGTTTATCACGTCCGTTGGGCGATTTATCATGCTTATCCTTCTTGTCGTCGTGGTGGAACATTTTCTGGAAGAAACTCTTCTTCTCCCCAATCGCGCCGAGCATGGCAGGCTTGCCCGTGTGAGAGCTCATACGGCTCGTTTTGGCGGAATGGGCAGGAGGAGGTCCATCGTGGTGATCTTTACCGCTGGCTGACTCTTTGTGCTCTTTGACCGACGCCGCGGACACGTTTCTCGACATGGGTAGAGCGGGCGTCACGGCTCCACTGGTGGACATGGGAGGGATGTTCATTCCATATCCATATTCTGATTCTCGTGCACCACCTCCGAGCGCCGGTGTATGAGCTCCATAACCGAAATCGGAACCGCGCGGGGGCACACCTGAAGCCGGGGTGTTCATGCCGGAAGCAAGAGGGCGGAAGTGCGGGAAGGGGAAAGAAGAGTCGGCGACGATGTTGTGCGAGGAAAAGTGAGACGGAGTGTTTGCCCCGGGCGTAGCAGCGATAGAGGCAGATGCGAGGGGTTCATTGAGGGAGTAGACGGGGTCTTCGTTTGATTTGGCGGTAGTTGAGCCGGCGGTGTGAAGCGGCGAAGGGTGGATGGGTTTGTGGTTGGATGGGAGATGCAGTTCCGTCTCGGATTCGGGTGTAACACGGGGGGAAGGCGAGAGACTTGGGGGGTTGGATGGTGGAGCGAGGTGATCGACTTGGGTGTAAGGCAAATCTTTGACATTAATGACCTTGGACTGCTATGTCAGCGACAGCGAAACAGTTGATTGGCACATCCGACTCACCTTTCTATCCTCTGGTAGCAAGTCATCGTCGTTAGACTCTGGAGTAACAGAGCCCGGGGTGATCATGTTGATCGATGGGTCGGGGCGGTGTTGTATGGGAGCTCGCTGATAAATGTCGATTCCAAAAGATGTTCTGTGAATCGAGGGTAGTTTACACTATACACAAACGACGTCTGCGGGAGCCAACGTGTCGATAATAGATCGACGAGAGTTTGAAAAGCGCGTAGGTTGAGCGTGAAAAGCGGTGGCGATGAGAAAACGCAAAGCGCAAATGTGCCAGAAACAAGAATTGGTCGAAGTTGACGACGGGTCGATGAGCGAAGACAAGATGATTCAGCAAGGGTCGCTTTCAGGTGGATGACGCCAGAACGATGGAGATGGGGATGAAGATGGTGCTGAACAATAACAAGAGGACGAGAAGGGAGTACGCGCTAGTCGGCGAATGTCAATGTTGGAATTATGCTCGCATATTTGTCATGCGACCGCGTGCTCCGCCGGAACCAAGATGGGGAACATTGCGAAAACGGAAGCAGCGACTCACGGTGCGGAGCTTGGTTTAATGGCGATTACTGTGCACAAAGGGCTGGTGAAGCGGGGAATGGGTGGTCTACACGGAGTCAGCGATTGCATGAAAAACGTCGGTCGACTGCGCTTCGGTAACGAGTGTCGCGCGTAGAATGACCCATGCAAAGAAGTGATCGTCGTTTACTCCCCAGTTTCGTGATCCCAAAGGAACGGTGCATGAAGAACGGGAACGAGACTCACAGCTCCTTACTCACACGTTTGTCCGATTACACTCTACGTTTTGTGTATAAGACGGATCGTAGAGTGTCGTTGTTGTAGGGCGTTGAGGAAACAGTAAAGTCTGAAGCTATTGCGATATCTCAGTCGGTTCGCTTATGTACGAGGATTTGATTTCAGCGGATGCAGGAAAATTCGTGTTGGGAAGATGGTGAAGAAGTGAAGAACTGAATAGCGACGAGCCGACAATGATGTATCCTACGATCCGAGTCACAGAGAGCAAGTGGATCCAGTAAAGCCGGAGAGATGAAAATGCCTCGTTGTCGTCGTCGTGTATGTAACCACACCCTGGCGTTCTGGCGAAGAGCCAAAAATGGCCTGCCTCGCTCGTTTTGGCTTTCCACTCCAGTTCAAGCGAATCTAATTCCCGTTTTGAGTGAATATACGAATGCACAAGTGTTCAGCCTAAACTACTAATCAAAACCCCCCAAATGCAAATTGGGCTTGCTTCCTCCTTGCCCATACCCCGCAATCCATGAATGTCGCTCGATGCCCAGTGCCCAACTCCACCGTGCACTGCGCCGAGTCGAACGGCCGCTTGGATCCAAAGCTGGCCGCCGTCCCTCGGCGCGGTTCACGTTATTGAGAGCTTTGTCGCTGCGCACACTTGGCGAACAGAGTGGAAAATCGCGCATTACTCACCAACGGTTCCGTGGGAAAGAAGCTATGGCCCAAAAGCGGGCCAAAGAGGTTTTGCCACCCTGCACGTGATGTCGTTGCCCCAGAATTAGTATTACGTAAAAGAGAACATTAGCTTGACGTCATCATCCTCTGAGCCAAGCTCCCAAGCAATGCACCGACGTAGCGGTGACAACGGGATCTCTATCTTGACTCTTGTTGAACCGAACCATCGAATCTACCGCTAGATACAGCTACGCCACTACTAGCATTATCTCAAGAACAACCACTCATATCATGGCGACATACAACCCGGCCCCTATTCCCGAATCCGACACCTCGGCCAAAGCCCAACTTGACCCCTCTCACCCAACGTCTCAACAAAACATGAACACGTCTTACGACGCCCAACCCTCTACGCGGGTCCAAGAGCAGGATGCATCCAGAGAAGGCGGATCGTTCGTCACTGGACAAGACAAGTTTAAGGCGCAAGGAACACAAGAAACGGAGAGCGTCGGATCGGCCATGCCGAAGAGTGTGGTTGCAGACCACGATTACCCGAACGTCCCGGAAAGGGCGGAACCGCAACAGGGTGAGTGAATCTCATTGCTGGGATGGGATCATAGGGGCGAGGGTAGGCCGCCGGTACAGGTAGACCGCCGTTTGGGGAGAGAGGGGGGCGGGGCTGACGGAATGGTAAAAATGAGTCAAAAGGCTAATGACCAGCGGCAACAGGCCCAGGAACCGGTCAGACCGTCGGCACGGAAAAAGTCCCCTTCAAAGACCAAGTCCAAGGTTACGCGAAGAAGTTCCACGGACAAGTTTTCGGTAATTCCGATGAAAAAGAGTTCGGAGAGAAGAAGCTCGCTGGTGATATCTAAAGAGGGGCGGCATGTTATGCCTGTAATATGTTATGTAGCTAATGATACGACTCAATGTATAAACTTATTGCATGTTATCGATATTATCTTCTCGTCACGTTCCCGTTATAACCGTATAAAATCTCGAAGCACTCCCTCCGTCCGGCCCATCCGTTGAGATTGATCAAAGCACCTCTACTTCATGTTATATCCACCTTTCATGGCCGCCCCCGGGCAGAACACCGTCTCTGATGACACAGACGTCTGGCTCATTCTCTCGGAGGCGGAACTCTTTCCGGCTCTCCGCCTTCCCAATGCGGCGGCGCAGCTCCAGGTGGTAAGGGCGAAACCGTACTCTCCCTCTCTGTCCCACTCGAGTCCGCTACTCCTAGCCCCAGCATTGATGTGACTTTCGGCTGTTCAACGTTTGTTGAAACCGGAACCAGCTTTTGCGAATCGCCCAAACCCTCTGATGCCCATGTTGGCAAAGCTGGCGCGTCTTCCGCTTCTCCCAGCGCTGAAGGCGAATCAGAGTGTGAGGTCCGACGATGAGTGTCGGGACGGGCAGGTAATGGCGGAGCTTCTGTCGGTGGAGGAACCGCTGTGTTGGTCATTGTGTCTGAATCTCGTCGATCCATTGGACGCGGCGGTAATGGAGGAGCAGAGATAGACGGGCTGCTGACGCTCTGAGGAGCTTGTGCTGATGAAACAGCAGGAGGTACGGGGAAGCTATACGTCACGCCGCTGCCAGAAGACGTAACGGTAGTTGGCGAACCACCTTCTGGTTCTCCTCCACTGGTTGTACTAGCCAAATCAAAGGTGAGTGCTGGTCCAGTGTGGATAGAGAGCATGTTCCCAAATGTGCCGGAAGAAGGGGGCGGAACCGTATGCGAGGGAGCAAACGTAGTAGAGCTGGTGACCAAATCTTCTTTAGGCGTGTAGTATGTCTACGATCAGTTTCCGTTCGACCCAAGGGCAGCTTGAACACATACCATGCCATGTGATTTAGCTTTGAAGCCACACTTTTCGTAAAAGGCTGTATATGTCAGCTTATGAATTCAAGCGCATTTACTCTCACTCACGTATCTTATCTGCGCTGCAGTGGAGCTCGACACGGTAACAGCCCCTCGCGGCTGAAAGGTCTCTCAGACCAATGACCAATTTTTTCCCGACTCCTCCACCCTGACAAGTTGGGCTCACGACTATATCCTCGATATGCGCTGCCGAAGCACCCCCATGGATGTACTTCTTCTCCACGACAGCCGCACCGTGCGCGACCATTTGATCCGTTTTCTTGTCGATGATGGCGAGGATGAAGTATGTCTCGGGGCACGATTTAAGATGAGCAAACATCGAGGAATAAACCGAGGGAGCCATAGGCGGTGAGTCAGTGAGGACTTGGAGAAGACCGAAGTGGGAGCGCATGAAATCAGTCGAGGCGAGTGGTCGTACCTGTCATCAGTCTGTTTCTTTTCACGCGATTGATGCCCCACATGCAAGTCTGAACCTAGACTGTCCCGCAGATTCTTAGGGATGAAAGACGGGTCAAACAACAGATCAAGCTCTTCATCTGGGGTGAAAGCTGATCGACCTGGGGAGGAAGGTGCCGAGTTTACATCTGCGGCTGCGATAGCTGAATCGGGCTCTTCCATTCCGACAGGCTGTTGCCCTTGCAGATCGCCTATAGACCTCTCAACCGCTCCTTCGAGCGGAGTAGCCGAGGCGGACGTTCCTCCTGGTACCAATGTGGTAGGATGTTCTGTCGGGTCGACGACTTTGTACCTCGTTCTAGAGCTTCCGGGCTGAGGTCCATCATCGACGGGGTGGAACGAGATCACGCCGGCTCGCGAAAGGGCCACACCTGGAGGCAAGAGGGCTGACGCATGCGGCATATCCTCGGCGCCGAATAAGAGGTCAGAATAGGTGATAATGTCTTCAAGCAGTGTATCCTGTCCGATTAGCTGCTGATGCCAAAACGGCCCAGTGGCAGGCCTCACCTTGTCGGCGGTCATTGTGAGTAGGTTCACGTCCGAGCCAATATGATCTTGCCCAAACAAGACGGAGTCTGGCGTGAGCTCATTTCATCCCTTCCATGTCGTTTACGACTCACTGAACACCACTGCCAAGTTCTGTTCATCAGTCTGTATACTGTGTTCACCACAACACGCAACTCACCTTCGCATCCATCTTATTCACCGTCGAATTGGCCGCGACCCGACTGAGGTGCTCGATAATAGCCTGGAAAGTCGTCTGATGAATCGGAGCAAGTCTCCTCAATCGACCACGGAGAGTGCTGAAATTGCTATGAATGTGCGTTTCTGTCTTTAGCAACTTCGCAGGCGTTACAGACGTTGCGCGTCACCCACCTCTGTTCTCGGTGTATCTCACTCGGTCCGCATGGGGGAAATGGAAAACCGGTTCAGGTAGCTCCCGCAGGTCTGTTGTGAGCTTGAATCGAAACGACCAACACGATACTGACATTGCTTGAGAACGTTTGAAATGCTGAAGACGTCGTCTTTCTCGTCAAATTTGAACTTTTCCTCGTCGAGCTCGATGCCCTGGATCAACTGCTGGTCAGTCTCTATACTTGACTAAGGTTGTAAGTGGCCGTAGCTAACCTTCTGAACGCCAGCATGTCGACCACTAATACGATAGATCCCTTCTGCGTCCAGACCTTTTGTCAGCTCTCGCCTCCCAGCCAGCTGGCTCGCGCATCCGCCTCACCTTTCTCGTCAATAGCGACTATACACTTCTCCACGATCGTCGGTGGTCGACCGTGATCTGATCCTTCTCCTCGCGCAAAGTCGTAATCAGTGAGACTGACGCCGAAAATTAAGGAACGACATTCTCCAACCTGGCCGTCAGCACAAAGTGGCTTTATGTTTGACACCCACGAAGAAGTTGTGGTAAGGAATAGCAGGGGTACGATGTGTATCCACCGCTCTCAACCTTGTTCGGAACAAAGATGCTGCGGGTCAGTCACCGTGTGACGCACGACATGTCTTTGCCTCACTGTCCCTGTCTAGATTGACGGCCTCGATAGCCTCCCTCGCTACTTGCGTGGCTTGAGCTGTAGTCGCTGCTGTCCCGTGCAATGTATCAATGTAGACTTCAAGCGCCGTGATGAGTGTCTTGTTCAAATCATCGTTGAACGTCTCCAAATTCTGTCATCAGCCTTAATCATAGATGACTTGAGCAAGGCTCACTCTAGCCGCTGAAGTCTGCAGCTTGTCCCTTCTGAGACGTAGCGATTCCAGGTTGAAGACGCCAAGACGATAAGCCTTATCTGTCCATTAGCTACATATTCACTCAGACCCATAACGGCCAAACTAACCCGCGTCATCCGCCTCTCGCTTGACTTTAACACCCTTCATCGTCCCCATTCCTCTGCTTGGATCGCCTCTCGCGCTAGTCGTTTTGCGCTGCAAACCACCTGCCTCGCCGTCATCCTGTGTTCGGGACACAACGACAAAGCCGCCCTCTTCTCTGTCACTTTTATCTCCTCCAAACTTCTGCATGATGGCGTTGAAACCTTTTTTGCCTTGTGCGGCAATATCGTTTAGAACGTCTTTGGCCTGTGCTTGCGTCTGACCGCCCGCCGAGCCGGCTCTTAGCCGTCCGTGACTGACACTCGATCGTTTGTCGTGCTTGGAAGCAGGCGTGGGGGGGTCAAAGTGCGAAATCATCTGGGGGTTAGACGCCGGAGGTAAAGCCGGGGTGGAAGAAGGCGGGGAGAGAGGCGATGCGCCAGCGCCCATCCATGTTGCGGTATTGGGATGCTCTCGCAGAGGTGTCGAGGTGGGCGATGTCTGCGAATCGGCGAGCAATTTCGCTTGCATCGCAATGGCGTGCTCTTGTCTTCGGTGGTCTTCCAGTACCTGGCATTTCTGCCAGTATGTCCGTTTCAACTTTGGTAATTGATTTCTCGCATGATCGTCGTATTTCTAGCGTGTGAGCTTCGTCTCGCACTACCCCGTCCAATGTCTGCACCAGGGGAAACAATCTCACCTCATTGGCGTGCTTCATGTTCTCTTTCAGTCCCATCCTGATACGTGTCTGTTCTTCCTGCCATGAGCACTGCGTGACGGCTCGGGAGAAATCAGCACAACCCACCTTGAGCCGTACGAGCTCCTTCACTACAACTTCCTTCAACGCCCCAACCATAGCTTCCCTCGCTTGCACCTCTCTCGTCGTATAGTCCCTGACTTCATCCCACGCTGTCCGCGTCGTTGGTCTTTCGTCTCGTTTAAAAGTGCTACAATCAGTCCAGCTCATCTCGGCTAACGATCCATCCAGTTCTGTTGAGCCGTTCCACACAGCCTTTCCCAGGCCGTCCGTTCACATCATTCAGACCAAAGGAGTCATTCTCAACAACAAGGAATGAAACATACTCGTCATGTAGCGTATCGACCGCCTTGGACCTCGCATATATTCGTTTCAGTCCCGCAATATACTCCTCTTCCACCCGTATCCTATCGTAAGCCCAGAGATCCTCTGGAAGCGCGCGATACATACCGATCTTGGAAGAAGGAAATATAGTTCTCATCCTCCTCAATCTTCACCTGAACCATCAGCACCAGCCCTCTCGCCCTTGGGGCGGATGATGGATGGCGAGGAAAGGCAGGGGCGGAGCACACGAGCACCGCCTCCATTAACCCACCCAAAAAAACAATGCTCACCTTGAACTCGTGTAAAACGTCAAACCGCTCTTCGCTTCCTTTCCTGCTTAACGTGCTCTTGACAGGACTGGAATGGATGCCTAGGGAGGTATGGGAACCCCCTGCCGCGTCGCCGCTGTTCGGATAGGCGTAGGCCATGGTGGTGCAGTCCTGACGGCTAAGCTGGACGCAGCACTCTTATCGCCTTATCAGTTGCGAATACTGAGATAGTTGTCGTGCCTTCTGTAGCAGGTATATTGTCGCAGTCAATCTCCGTTTCGATGTCCTTGAAAAAGACAGTGAGATTGCAATGCTGGGACAAAGGACTATATTGAAAGGATGGTACGGATCAATGTTGAATTACAGATCCTAACCTCGAGGCGCTTGGCGAGGGCGTCATATCGCGAGCGTGAACATTCCTTCTCTTTCAGGTGGACATGTAATACAGGCTTGATGCTTATGATGCATATGGTGCAAGGTTGCCTGCTCAGTGCACCCAGCCCCGCACTGTGACTCGATCAGACTATGCACCAAAAAACGAAAGCTGTGAAGAGAGGCCAGTCGCGTCTGTCATTACCGAGCCGCAGCTTCCCCCGCTAGAAGGCAAAACTCTCGTAAGGCTCGACCATGTGGTGTCCGGTAATTCTTACTCACGGCCGCCCACTGTACAAGCAGACAATTTATGATCAGATTTCAGGCAATATTTCAACTGCCCCTTGCTTGTGCACGAGAATACCGAGTGATCATCGCTCAAGTACCCTATTCTACTTTGTTTACACTATGGCGCTCCTGCGCCGAACCAATATGAGACCAATACGAATCGGGAAGAAAATGCTGAGAGGAAAAGAAATAAGATGGTAAGAGGTGTCGATGGGTTCTATCCGTGTTCGTCGTTGTCGTTCCGCCGCGCCAATGCCTACTCCGCCGTCGGAATGGCCGGGTCCTCATCAAATGCCCGCCAACGTCCCCCTGCATAGACCATCTACCGGTCGGCCTCGAGCGGAAAGAACAGCAAGTCGCTTATTTGCGCTCATTCTTGGCAGCCGCTGCTTTGACGGGTTCTGTATGTCAGCCAGACTTCCCCTGTTCGCGTCAAAGATGCTCACCGAAATACGGGTGGTCTTGCGCTTCCAACGCCGTTAATCGCTCTTGGTGGTCGTAACGTAATAGTTTGTCCAGGAAATCTATCGCTTCGTTCGAAATGTACCGTTGATTTTCTGATCATTAGCCGTGACACGCTAGGTCGGAGTTCGACAGCTCACCTGAGGTGATAAATCTTGACCACGGTTTGCGGGGGTATCGGCCCAGTATATCATCAAACTGAGCATCGAGGTCGATATCATATCGTTCCAAGCTGTCGTCAGTTTACTCCCCAACCAAGAACCATCTTCAACTCACTATGCAAACAACTCATCCGTACCGAGCACCTTGGTGATCTTGACCAGTTGATCCGCGTTGTCGTGTCCGTGGAAGAACGGCTCTTTGCGGAAGATCTGAGCGTTAGCTGCGCAGGCTAAGTAGAGAAGCGCTAACTGACCATACTAGCAAACATGCAGCCTAAAGACCACATGTCGAGACTGTAGTCGTACTCCTGGAAATCGACCAGCAGTTCCGGACCCTTGAAGTATCGCGAAGCTACTCTGACATTGTACTCTGTTCCAGGGTGGTAGAACTCTGCTAATCCCCAATCGATGAGTCGAAGCTGATTGTGAGCTTACAAGAACAACAAGGCCTCGAGAGCTCACCTGCTTCTTCTCGTGATCTATCATAACGTTATGCGGCTTCACGTCTCGGTGCATGATTCCTTTGGAATGACAGAAATCGAGCGCTTTGAGCAGTTCAGCAATGTAGTATCGGACGTCGAAGTCGGTGAATTTAGGGTAGAGGGTTTTGAATTCCGTGTTCTGATGTTAGCGCACGACTCCACACTTGTGGTTCGCGCAACCATCCGCGTGCCCTTCCCGACGCCGAGTTTTTCTCCTCCACCATCTGCAGCGGGAGATGCGAGCAGCTCCCGAACTCCTAGCTCATATGCAGATGAAACCCACGTTGACATATTCCGACACTATTGATGGCGTTTTCGACTTTACATCAGCGTCGGTCGCCAAGCATACGGTATCAGACATACCTGAGAATCCCTAACGACATCCAGCAGGCTGATCACATTCGGTCCCCCTGCGAGATTTTGCAGAATCTTGATCTCTCTCTTGATCTTCTTCTTCTTGACGGGTTTCAGGACTTTGACGATGCACTTTTGGTTGGTAGGGAGGTGAACGCTCTCGAAGACCTACGAGTCAGCTGGTTCATCTCGGTTTACCTGCGACGGGTTGCCAGCGCAAACAATCGTATGACCATCGCCTGGGATGGACTGCAACATACCTCGGAGTACTTTCCTCGTCCGACTTTACGGACAATCTCATAGTTGTCCTGCACGCCCCATTGTACAACAAGGTTGTCTAGAATGAGCTCGTGCCGACGTAGTGAAGGCGGATATAGACTGACCGTAATCCCACCATGATCTTCCCAGGCTCTCATTGACGTCGGCGTATACCCGAGCCTGTTGTCATTATAGCCCTTGACGGAAGGTAACGTCTCACTCACCACACTTCTTCCTCCTGTAGACATGACTGATGGATGCTATTTATCGGCCAAAGCAAAAGGTCGGGGGTTTCCACGGTATTGGGCTAATCACCAAACGAGACGGAAATGACGAATCGAGTGAGAACGGGCGGGTGATAGGCTACGAGGTCGTGGATGCAGCCAAAGAGAAGAATGATATGAACGCGAGAAAGAGAGGTTGATCAGCGGTGAAGCTTGAGTGCAGGCGAGGTGCCACAAGGGATGATTTAGCTGATTCTCCGGTAATCGCCGCTGAGTGGGTGGAGTGGGTGGGGTAAGCCTGGTGGAGGTTGTCCACGACTAAGCACGGGGTGAATAAACCTCAGGCCACTAGCGGTCGATCGATGACACCATACAACGGGTCATCGCCCATCGATCAATTCATGCCCAAACCTACCTCATTTTGCTGACAATGGGATTACTATGTAAGACAGCGTGCGACCGTGCATCACCCTTGCTTCCTTTCCCCCTCGCCTACTCCACTCGATTCGGTACATAAGCAATGGCCAGTATCGTTAGATCGTCCTTCATCTCTCTCACTCGTCCTTCTGCACGCAGCACCACTACACTCCCACTACGTTTCACTAGATCATTTGCGACTACCACCATCAAAATGACTGGACTCACTGGACTCTTGTCTAACCGATACAAGCTCGATGATATTCCCGACCTGAGCGGGAAAGTCGCCATCGTCACGGGCGGTTCCAGAGGTATCGGTGAAGGTCTCGTCGCTGCCCTCGCGAAGAAGGGATGTGAGGGTGAGTCTGCGTTCAAGTGCTCAAGTGTCATCCCACCTGAACACCCAACTCACGCCCAGTGCACATCCTGTCCGCGACCGACTCGCACGCGCAAGCGGCCATCGACCACATCACCACCGACGTCCCCGCTGCCAAGCCTCTGCTCAAGAACCATGTGGTCGATCTCGGTTCATTGAACGACATCAAGCGTCTCATCCCCACCCTCGCCGAGTTCCCGCGTATCGACATCCTCTTCCTCATCGCCGGTATCGGAGTCGCTCCGTTCGGTTTGACCAAGGACGGATTGGGAAACCATTTCGCCGTCAACCACTTGTCCAACATGTTGCTTGTCGATGGACTCTTGCCGAAATTGATCGAAACGTCAAAGTCCAAGCAGAACAGCCCGGATCTGGGCGAGAAATTCAGCACGAGAATCGTCGTCGAGTCGAGCGAGCTTCATCGGGCCGCTCCTTCCGATGTCAAGTGCGAAAGTGTGGAGGAGTTCAACACCGAGCTCGACCCTACGAAACTGTACGGTCGATCCAAGCTCATGGGGTGGGTTGGATAATGCGCGAGGAAAAGGACGCTTGCTGACTTATCCAGTATCTGGTTCATCCGTGAACTCGCTCGCAAGCACCTTCCCGCGCTGTCCTCGCCCAACCCCATCATGGCCCTCTCGGTCCACCCGGGTGCCGTCGCGACTGAACAGCAACAAGGCGCCACAGAGGCATATGGCCAGCTCCTTGGTAAAGCCCTCGAGACCGCCGCCGAGTGGGGTTTCATGAGCAAAGAGCAAGGCGCCGAGTCCGCTTCGTGGGCCGGTACCGCGCCCTCTGTCGCTGAGAGGAGGGAGGAAGTCCAGGGTCGATACTTTACCGAAGCTGATGGCAAGGTGAGATAGTTGGCACCCGTTTTTTTATTGTCATAACTAACATACAGGTCGATACCGAGTCCAACCAAGCTAAAGACCTCGAGCTTGCCACCAAGCTCTGGCAGGTCAGCGTCAAGGCCATCAAGGACAAGGCGGACTGGGATATTAAGATGTAAACGGGGATGGATGTACACAGTATGGATACGAGTCGTAACGTCACCAGATGAAGAGAAGAAGAAGAAGAAGAAGAAGAAGAAGAAGCATGTAGAGTCGTCATGTATATGTTTACATTGCTGCTTTCGTGTGTATTATACTACAATCGGCCATCACGTCGTACATGGTCTCATCCCTTTTTGTTCTTCGCTTCGAAAGAGCGACTGTCCTTGAATCACAACTACTCAACCTGGTCAGGGTTTCGCGCTCGAAGCTGATCATACCTCGGGGGCAGGTCGCTGCGTATCAGTATGTATAGGTGGTAACATGGAAGGAAACACTTACACAACTTCTCCCGAATCTTCATGCTGGACGAATCTGGTCCCGCCAAGAGTGGGAGTAGTGGGCAAAGGCCTATTTCCCGACCCAGGACTTCCAGCGGGCTGGACCGTATGCTGAGCGTGAGGCGGTTTCGCAATGGACGAACTACGTCGAACACCGTTTCCAACCGTTGCTGCATCGGTACGGTCGTCAGACCAAGCGGAAGCGGGTGTGGCGCCGTTCCCTCCTGTCATCCCCGTTCCACTGCCAGTGCCCGTGCCCGTGTTAGTGTTTGTCGCGGCGGTATAGTCCGAATCGAAGCTGGGACGATCTGCCGCCGCTGCGGCCAAAACACCAGGCGTACCACTGGCCTTCTCCAAATCCCCACCGATCCCACCGGACCTTGCTGGAGTCGTCTCGGCCGCGCCCCTCATACCCGCCGCCTGAGCCGAATCGGGGTACCGGAAAGGACTAGGTTGATATTCGTCTCCCCTCATTCTCGTTTCTACCTGACTATCATCCGACAATGCGCGTTCCGCCCTCCTCCCTGGTCTCCCTGCCAACAGATCCATAGTGCCACCTCTCCTCTTCTCGGTGGTGGCCGCTCCATCAGCCCCGTACGATCTAATGAACGGGTCGGACGAATCCCTCCTTGAGCGGGTCCGTCGGCGGAGGCAGCAGAAGAGCAAGAGAGCGAGGAGAACAAGGAATGCAACACCGCCGACTGCTCCACCGACAATGGCGCCGGTCTTTGATCCGCCACCCGAGCTGCGTCCCGGGTCGGCGTTGTCGGCGTTGGATGTCCCGCCGGTCGACGAACCCCCAACACCAGATACGCTAGCGGAAGGAGCAGGAGACGACGCTGTAGCTGTTCCCGTACCGCTATTTCCGCCCGACCTCGGCGATGTAGAGTTCATACAGGTATCACTACCGCTTCCCACGCGGATCAAGTTTGATGATCCACCCGTGACATACGGTCCCGTATCCGACATGGCCAAAAGGTACTCTGTTCCTTCGGCAACGTTGACTTGCCAGTCGTAACTCGTCGCGTCTTGCGGGATGGGGATTCGCCAAGCTGTTCCCCCAGGAATAAGCCCGAAGAGGTTGACAGGTCGAGTGACGTTGTTCAGCCATGTGATGGTTTGTGATGAACATTGAGCCGGGGTGGTCTCGGGCGAGAGAGAAAAGGTGAAATCGTATAGCAGATTGGAAGGCAGACAGGACGAATTGCTAGAAGAACCCACAGTGAGCACGGGTGTCGTTCCGCCCGTTCCGAACCCTGTTGAATCGTACATTGTCGCGATGAACTCGAGCCCCGCGGGCTGGTTCAGGTCGAACGTGAAGGAATACGGAGGGGTGAGGGAGGTGGGAATGGAAATGTTTTGGATATGACCCGATGGCACCTCGATGGTCTGCCGGTTAGCAGATGGCCTAGTGAGGCGAGTAAAGGATGCGTGCGATCAACACAGCAAGACTTACGGGAACGAGTAGCAGTTGGAATGGTGGTTCACCGCCATCCCTATCGAGTGTCAGTGTTACTCGGACGGATCAGTCAAAGAAGGCTCACCATGCAACCGTGAGCTGGCCGCATTGGATCGGAGTAGTGGTGTTGAATGAAAAGCCCCGAACCGTGCTCAGCGCCCCCAAAGCCGATAAGGCGAGTAGAGCGCAGAACATGTTGAAACCGATCTTTAGATAAGGGTCGAAAGAAGAATTGCTGTCTTGATGAAACGCGAAGACGGCTCAAAGTGCAACAACACCAAAGCAGAACCAGATTGTCAGGAGTCCAAAAAACTAAGCCAAAGTGAGTGACGTTGGTTGAATCACGTCCCGAAGTTTCCGCTCGATGAGCTGTCAACCCATCAGCCCATCAATGGAGCGCAATAAGCAATGACGTATCATGTTTCAACTCGGCACAGAAAAAGGCAGCAAACCGGTTCCTTGGCCCGACGCGCTCCTCGCCTGCAGTTTTCCCCTCGAAGGACAACTCAGCGGGAGAAGAGGAGAGCGATCGGGAGTCGGAGTGCCTCTCTGTAATTGCAAGGTGAGAGCGGAGTGGGGTCACTGTCAGGTACGGTCAATTACTGAACGGCGTCATGTCAGCATCATCGCACAGCCTTGACTGAATTTTGCATATCCACGTGGATTGTGGTATCGAGGATTTGATTGTGGGGTCGTATTCAAGTCAGTTTTAAAACTCGTCTCGCAGCTCCGAGGCTACCTACTTGGACCGTGGACGAACGACTTCAGGGTGTCTAGTTAGACATTGCTCACCTATGTGTCGGCAGAATTGTAGCGACCTCCATGAGACATTACAATATTTGCCTCTTTAAGCTCGTCTCTATACGATCTTGAGCTAAGGGCTAAACGGGTGTTAAACCCTCCGCCCGCTCGAAATCCTCCGGTCTCTCACGATTTCGGCATCGAGTCAAGATTGTCCTCGTGTTTAAATCGCTTATCCGCTTGATATCTGTCCTCTTCGCACTATTCTCGGAATATTTCCTCCCACCTTGTGCCGACTCACCGGCCTTACGGTCGGATCGTTCCTCCCGGTCCATATGCCGTCCACCTTATGTACCAACGGATATTCTCCAGCGACCACACTTGCATCCTCCTTCTTGCTCACACCCGAGGTCACGAAACAATCAGCTGACTCTTGTACCACGCTAACCTTTCTTGTCTTCATACCCATCTTCAATCGCGCTACGCCATGTCAACATCCGCCAGACAACCAGCTGGGAAGTCTTCCTCACCCATGACGTCTCGACCCGCCCCGAACAACCGGTCTGCGGGGTGTATCTTCCCCACTCTGCTCGCTATCGTCGTAGCACTTGGAACCATGCGTTACTCTCATCTCCTACCTGCGGCCGTACTCCCCTTCATCGGTGTTTCCTCTGCCAACAATGGCGGAGGCGACCGACTTGCCCCGTTGACAATTTCGGCGCAAGGGATCAACGCGACGTTTATCGGTTACGGAGCGAGAATCACGAGTCTGTTCGTGGACGACAAAAACGGCGTGGCTAGGGATCTGATCGTTGGCTACGACGATCACTCGGAGTATGTCAGGCAGGCTGAGAGCAGCAACGCTTATGTGGGGAGCATCGTCGGGTGAGTTGGAACGTCGTAGATGGGTGCGATAATTTCCGTGCTGACTGCAGACGATACGCCAACCGTATCAAGAACGGCACGTTCACCGTCGATGGGACGGAATACAAGGTGACCAACAACGAGCACGATGGCCAGAACCAGCTGCACGGAGGGTTTGTGGGGTACGATCGGAAATCCTGGACTGTCTCGGCGCACAACACCTCGAGCATCACGTTCACATGGTTTGACGCTGCTGGAACAGAGGGTTTCCCAGGCTCAGTCGTGAGTACCTGGACGGCAAAACTTTTCTCTCGCTAACAGCCAGATCAACCATGTCACTTACGCCGTGACTGGCAAAACAGCCAAATCCCGCGGAAAGCTCACTGCCCGTGTCGTCTCTATTGCTCTGGAAGACGCTACGCCCGTGATGCTCTCTACGCACATTTATTGGAACATTGGCGGTTTCCTCGCGCCCAACGTCCTCGACAACACGCTCCAACTCCCCAACTCCAACCGCATCGTCGCTGTCGATGCCATCAACATCCCCACGGGCGAGATCCTCAAAGCCTCACAAACCTCTCTTGACTTTACCTCTCCTAAACTTGTCCGCGAAGGAGCACTGAGCAACCCTTGCGGAGCGGGATGTATCGGTATCGACAACGCCTTCATCTTTGACAACCACACGTCTTCGTGTCTCACGCAAAAGACCGCCAAGAACCCAGCTCAGCTCTTGTGGTCGAGCCCCGAAACCGGGTTGACGATGCACATGCGAACCAACACGCCCGGAACGCAAATCTTCTCGTGTGCTACTCAAGATGGATCGACTGTTTCCCACTCGTGGCAAGGACCCACACCTGGTACTGCTCCCAAGATTGAGAAGTACGGATGTTTGGTCATTGAGCCTCAAGGGTGGATTGATGGAATCAACCATCCCGAGTGGAACCAGTTGGACAACCAGGTGTTTAGTGCGACTTCGGGCGTTGCGTTCAACTGGGCCGAATACGATTTCACCGTATAAGCAATGTTCACATGACGGGGAAAAAAAGTCCATAGATCGCGTAGCTTCTACATGTAGAGCGGGATGTAGTAGGACAAAAGCAGTATGATGCAGAATATGTGAGAAGGATGAATCAGCATTGTTATGACCATTCATCCAGTAAGCGCAGAACGCACTGGAAAAAAGGTGCCACAGTGCGGAAATATAGAAATGACTAGGCTTGACCGCTCGTCGTCGCTCGCCCGTGGTGTGTCAACCTCATCGACGTTTTGGCACTGACAACGGTCAACTCTTGTATTGTCGATTGTTCATTCCTGCATTAGTGTAGAGACGTGAGTCTGGTTCCCCAGCCTTCAGTCGACATATTGCCGTCGTTATCTCTGGAAGTGAACCAACTGCTGACCGTGCTTTTCCCCTTCTTGCCACTCCACTCTTCGTCAACCTCTCTTCGACCTTTCGTTCTCTTCTTTCTTAACCGGCCTACCATCTATAGCTCGAGACAAGATGGCGTTGAAACGTATTAACAAGGTGAGTCATTGTCACTGTCCATATATTCCAAATTGGATCCGAAAGAAGGGCTGCGCTCACGCGACCAGGAACTCATCGACCTTGGGCGTGATCCGCCCAGCTCGTGTTCTGCCGGTCCTATCGGCGACAATTTGTTCCAATGGCAAGCGACGATCATGGGCCCAGTGAGTTGATGTCCTTATACTATTTTGTGGTAGACTTGGTAGACTTTGCGGGATACGAATCCGCCATGACACTTACGGTCGGAAACCCTTGGCAGAGCTAACCAAACAGAGTGACAGTCCATACTCTGGCGGTGTTTTCTTCCTGTGAGTTAGCCAGCTTTTGCTGCTAGAACCAGCTAACGATCAGCTCTCTCACTTTCCCTACCGGTAATTATCTTTTTCATCCGCAATCCGCCGTCATTGTCGACTTGACGGCACGGTGGAGCGACTGCGGGAACAAGCACTAACACCCAGACTACCCATTCAAACCTCCCAAGGTCTCCTTCACGACCAAAATCTACCACCCGAATATCAATGCCAACGGATCGATCTGCTTGGATATCCTGAGGGACCAATGGTCACCCGCTTTGACCATTTCAAAGGGTGAGTTGAGGTGCTTCTCTTGCGGTAAAAGAACTCCTTTTCCCATTTCCATATCCCATTACGTGCCTCCGATCGGCGCCATGTCAACGATCCGAATCAAAGACCAATACTAACACCCAGTTCTCCTCTCGATCTGCTCCATGTTGACCGACCCAAACCCGGATGATCCGCTCGTTCCCGAGATTGCTCATGTGAGCTTCCCATACTCATTTATTCCAAACACAGCTCACTTTCAGACATACAAGACCGATCGACCTAGGTATGAAGCAACCGCGCGGGAGTGGACCAGGAAGTGAGTAGCGTGTACTTTGCGTAATCAAGGAAAGATTCAAGAGGGCCGCGCTAACCCCAGGTATGCCACGTAGACTGGATGAAATGTGATGTTTGAGATGTTCATGTCATTTTATTCTTTCTGATACCTACCGTCATGCGATCCGATCAATCCGTGTACTCGAGAGCGATGTGTGATGTGAGGTTATGGCGTCGAGAAGGGCTGTTTGAGGTGCAACGTGGGTCTTAAGTGGGTCGTGGATCAATGCGGTGCTGCCACGGATGAGGGGAGAGTGTCGTCGCGATGGCTTGCCCGAGACGTGATTGTCTCGAGAGGTTTAAGGCGTGATTCTACGTGCGGGTTCAGAATCGCGTCGGTGTTGAGGTCCTGACGCGTACTCATGCGCTGACCATACTTATACTGATGATACCTCGCGCATTATACTGTGCATTCTTACTCGGCATTATAAGGTGGCCACTACAGGGTCAGGAGGTAACTGATCATGATCTCCGACGACTAGGTCTCCCTGTCCGTTAAAGCAAGCTAGAGATCGGAAGGACGCATCTCGCCCGAATCCGATGGAGCGGTCAAACGAGGCCTTCCGCCTGTCGTTCCACCGATCGTCTTCTTGACTACAATAGACCCCTCTCAGTCCTTTGCCAGCTTCAAACCTCTGTCTCCCCCTTACGCCCCATCTCCACCCACCCACCCTCTCCCCGCCCCTTATCGCCCCTGACCAGCCGATGCGCTGGGATCTTATACGCCTCCCTAGCGCTCATGCCCGGCGTATGAAGCGCGAGGTGTGCAATCCAGCTAAACCACCCCAGAGTCAGGCCGAACTGGCAGAAGGCAATGACGGTGGTCGTGGTTGAGATTGCACATGTAGCGGCGGGAGCGCGGTGGAGGACGAATTTCGATTCGTCCAACGACCAGCCATCAGCGCACGCGAGTTCGAAAAACAACTGGGAGACGATGCCGTATATTCCACAACCTGGTGGTTAGCTGCTGTGGCATCGCGCCGTCGGTGCGGCACGACGAGGGTGGGTTTGGGTGGGGTGGTCAAATGGGCCAAGGAGGGAAGCGCCCGGTGCCAAGGGGAACGGGAGACGGTAGGTACAGACGAAGAGGGGCACTCAAAGCGGAACGGGATGACATGCCGAAGCAGGAGAACGAGAATGGACGTACCGAGCCAAACACACATTTGGCATACCGCATAAGCAACCTCTCGACCTGCCTGATCGAACTCTGATCCGGAATTTCTTAAAGAGAGGTAAATGGTCGGCGGGATGTATATCAGCATCCCCAGTCCAGCAATAGCATGCAGGATGAGGAGTAAGATTGATCCGGTGAATACGGCGGAGAGAGGGAGGCAGACTATCCAGAGGACCACATGGAGTGTCTGGGGTCAGCCACCTTGCTGTGGAAGGGAACGATGTGCAGACGGACGTACGATTATGGCGTATCGAATGAGGCAGGAGGCTGAAGTGGGCATTGCGGTGGACTATGGTCTTGCGGGTGCGTGTGCAGGGCTCGCGGAGATTAACTGATATGGGCAAGAATACCGTCGTATAAACGTGCGCATGCGTGCTTTTGCGCTTGATATATATGCTCTTTCCCATTTATCGATTTCAGCAGGCAGCATAGAGCACATGGCACATATACAGGAGATTAAGTAACCTTATCGTTGGAGCGGCAAGCAGTATGCCACCCGAAGCCATTGGACATTATCGTCGGTAAGGTTGGAAGAAGCTGTGCTGAACACCCACTCACTCCGTCGCTCCCTCTACCCGCGGCCATTTTACCTTCCGGCTGCCGTATCGCTTGCTTTTCATTGCATCACACGTGCGAGACTGAATGTCAGCTGACGCCTCTCCGTTGGCCATGCGGTGCAGCGACTAGCATTGTTCAATCTAACGCGTTTCCGGCGGAAAAGGATGAAGAGGATGGTTGTTTGCCTGAAGCAGGAATTGATTCGCTACTGTCAAGCTGCAAAAGCAGGTTTGTTTCATTGCTGAGACCGGTGTGATATTTGCAGCTCCACAGCATTGGCAGAGCATGACTGAACACAACGTGGATTGCACCATGTACTGCCTATCGAGATCCACCGGCCATCGTTCAGTCCTCTTTGACCGGGTACCCTGACGATCATGCATGTGATATAGGTTGGCCATGATCTCCCAGCCAAAATCCCACCCGTCGCAACGCCCTAGAAATCCCCAAGATCCAAATCGATAGTCCTCGCCACGTACTGCTGTGGTGTTTCCCCCTTCTTCAAACCCGAAGCAGGCGGCACAGCAGCTTTGATCTCCGCAAGCGAAGGGTTGGCGCTTGTCCTGCCATCAGCTGTCGGACCTTGTAAACCTCTCTCTGTGACTCACTGCTTCGCCTTGACAATCGCCTCCTCAGCTTTTCTTCTTTGTATACTTGCCAAATGCGCCGCAGCCATGGCCTCCTTCGTCCTCTTTTTGTTGTTATCGTTGATCCTCTGAATCCGGGCATCATAGTCCTCCTTCTCCTCGGCTGTGTTACCGGTGGAGCCTTGCGATGATGGCTCATCGACGAGTTGACCAGTAGATGGGTCTCCGCCAAGCTTGATGATCTCCGCTTCGAGCTGATGCACTGTTTGTAGGTCGTTACGCCTCAAAGCGAGGTTGCGCGACGCTATGAGCTGAGAAATCTCTACAACCGCTTTGGACCGCTGAGCGAGTGGGTTGGCCTGTTTCCGCGCGACTACTTGACGGTCGATCTCTTCCTGCTTTGTCAGCGCCAACCGCAGTACAGCACTTACGTTTGTCATCGCCCGGTCTCTTAGCTCCTTGATCGCGTCATGCTTCTTTCTCAACTCTGATCGTTTCGGCCCTCGCACGCCGTCCGCTCGGTTGGTCATCTCAAACCGGTCAAACTCGCCCTCGTCGTCAGCTCGAAAGGTTCGGAAAGCTGAAAGCTAACCTTCTCGAAGTCTCCATTAGACACATCGGCGATCCGGAACAGTCTCGTCGCTTTACCGTACGCACACACCAACCCTCTTGAATCCATAATGCTTCTGCCCTTAAACTCGATAGAGTATTTACCGTGTTGTGCCGAATCGTCAATAGCTGCAACATGAGCATTGGGGCCATGTTCGAGGTGATTTCAGACTTACACACAACTTTGTGCACTCGATACTTCGGGCGACCCATCGGGTCGGGCTCTTTCGCCATGAGGCGGACATATGAGCCTTTCGTTAGCCGGCAGACCTAAAGAACAGGGGTCAGCCTCACCAGTAATGACATCCTCAAACCCGTCCTTGTACATCATATCGACAATCTCGTATCGTGAGACTCTCGCCGAGTTGAGTTCTTGGTGGTTTGGCGCGGTAGCGTCCAGGTCCACTTTATCTCCATCCGAATCCTTCTTCTCCTTCGCCTTGGGAGGTGGTGACGGGAAGTCGGATCGGCGATATGTGTCATACTTTGAGATTTCTCCATCTTCTGTTGAATGAGAGTCGGAAGTGGGTGAGTGTCTTCGTTCCCGGCGAGCGGCCTGGTTGTTAGTCTCACTCGACTTTGATGCAATAGCACATGGCAGGGAGCGTAGTGATCAAGCAGCTCACCCGTCGTTGAGCGCGTTCTCCAAGGGCTTGACGTTTGTTCCTCAAGTCCTTCATCGCCTTTGACGCCTCCTTCGTCACGCTCGTGTGCTTTCCTGGCTGTCAGCTGGTTGTAACGAGTTTTGACCAGAGTCCCCCTCGGGTCAAGTGACAAATAGGAGACAGCAGACTTACGCCTCTTCCTGCTTGGTCCATCGTCATCATCATCGTCGTCGTCGTCGCCGCCTGCTCCAGCCATCTTGTACATCATATCCAGCTGCATACTATCTTTGAACTTCTGCATCTCCTCCAGTCGGCCAGCGAGGATGTTTTCTCGTTCAATTTCCGGCAAGGCGTCGAGCCTATCGTCAACTGATTGTCCATCCCGGACGGAAAGCCAAACGACCCGCCAGGAGTGGCCGCCAAAGAAAACAACTCACGCATCACGGTCGTCCTCGTCCACGTACTTGCCTTCAAGGGGGTACGGGTTTTTGTTGACCTTAGGCGCAGACGAGCGAGTTGGTGGCATGGACGGCCCCTCATCGTCATCCGAATCATCAATGTCCATATCCATCTCTTCCTCTCCCTCCTCATCATCCGAGTCCTCGATACTATTATCAGCTCCCTTCTATCTATGTCTCCGGTGCGGCAACGCGAAACGCACTACGCGGTAGACTTTGATTTCGAGCCGCCCTTCTTCTTGCGGCGATGCGGATCATCTTCTGCTAGACCCAGCAGCTCTTCTTCAAGATCCGACATGTCGATTTGATGTGTGTTGTTGTGAAATATAAGAAAAGTAGGTAACAAGTGTGAGATGTAGATGTAAAGTGAAAGACGAGCGAGTAGGTTGAGTTTCAAGTTGGACCGGAGTGGAGGCGAGCCGCTTTATAGCCTGGACCCGCTTTGCTTCTCTCTATTCACCTGTCATGCGGATACATTTTGTCATTTCAATTCTGACGTTGGTCAGCTCGGCGTTAGGTCTACATGAAGGATTGGAGCGTGATGTTGGGACACTTTTCAACGGAACGGAGGGAAGACATACGAATAATTGGGCGGTTCTCGTCGATACGTCGCGGTACTGGTTCAACTACCGGGTACGTCGCGATAGTCTTGCACCTGCTTTGCCTGGAAACCTTGCATTGGAAAACCAGGAGGAATGCACGGTGTCTCACTGCGTTTGAGAGACTGTAGTAAGAGCTGACGGATAGCATATGGCAAACACACTGGCCATGTACCGAACGATCAAACGATTAGGCATACCCGACTCGAACATTCTTCTGATGCTCGCAGACGACGTGTCTTGCAACGCGCGAAATTCTTTTCCGGCCGAAGTGTATGCAAACAAAGACAAGAAACTCGACTTGTACGGTGAAGGGATCGAAGTGGATTATAGGGGTTATGAAGTGACCGTCGAGTCGTTTTTGCGGCTGCTTACTGGTGAGTCTGCGATGCACCTCACCCAAAACTAGGCGACAGAGCTCGCAGTTTGGACGTCGTTCGTGACGTTGATATCCAGGTCGTCAACCAGCACATACTCCGCCATCGAAGCGATTGTTGACCGACTCGAGCTCAAACGTCTTCATCTACATGACGGGACACGGAGGCAACGAATTCTTGAAATTCCAGGACAACGAAGAAGTCTCTGCGTTTGACATTGCAGATGCCATCGAGCAAATGTCTGAGAAACGGCGGTAAGGCACTCATAGCACGGTGTGTAACGCGCTGATCAGCAGGTATAACAAGCTGTTGTTCGTCGTCGATACGTGTCAGGCAAATACGATGTACTCCAAGTTCTACTCTCCGAATGTCATTTCGAGCGGGTCATCCGAGCTGGGGGAGAACTCGTACTCGGTATGTCGCGAGTGTCGGGCAATGGCCAAGGGCTTATGACCAGCATCATAACGACGAAGATATCGGTGTCGCCGTTATTGACGCATTTACACATCACGTCTTGCAGTATCTCGAGACACTGCAGAAAACTTCAAAGAACACTTTGCAGGACTTGGTGAGTCTGAAGCACCTCGCGGACTGGAGAACCCGCTAAGACAAGTTTGATGATTACAATCCTGCCTTGATCCATTCTCATCCGGGGGTCTCCACCCATTTGTCCGCCACGAAGCCCGACCAAATGCTTCTCACCGACTTTTTCGGCGGTGTAGCAAGCGTGGATGTGGTCCCCGCGTCCCAAAGCCTCAGCCCGGTGGGTCGAAAGTATGCTGCTTGGGAGCCATCAGAACGCCCTCGGGACATTGCATCAATAAGATCCTCGTCGCAGGTGGTCAGTGCACCACGGCGGCCACGGCGGGTGGAAGGGTGGAAGAAGCCGCTACAGCAGGAGCAAGGAGCTTGGGAGGGTTTGAAAACGGGCATGACGCTAGGAGGCGTGTTTGCAGCGGGCTACGCAGCGGTGTTGCCATTCCTTCGCGGTAAGGCGAAGTTGGAGTAAGGTAGTTGTAAGAACGTTATTTGCATTTCTATACACAGGAGACGCTGCGGGACCATGATATTCACACTTGGTTGCTGTGTCGTGAGACTGACCGTTCAGATATCCTTGCGGGCTTGGGCGCCGTCGACGAGCTTCATCAAGCGCATTGTCATGTCGATGGCCATAAACGCCGGGATCAAGAAGAACGGAACATATGTGCCGAGCAGATTAACGATCTCCATAGTCGTCAACGCCGGCTTGACCGGCAGGGGAGAGTAGAAGAGCGCCTGAATGACGGGGATCACTGTAGTCGCTGTCGACGCTCCATATGCCAATAAGATTGCTGCTCGATCAGCTTCGCCTTTCAATCTCCAGGTTTTAACATACGGTAGACACGTTTATCATCTGCCTGTCAGCGGCTTCCTATACACAAGACGACTAAACTGACTGTTCCAAAGCCCAATGACCCCCAACACGAAACAAGGCACTTGAAACACCGCCTCCAGCACCACAAAGGACCTGATCCATCCCCAGGCGGGCTCGACACCTCTCATCCCTTTCAATATGGGATCAGAGGTGAGACCGACGTACCAGTCTAGGAAGGCTGGGAGCGGAGTTTTGGATAAGAGGGAAGAAGGGTAGAGACCTTGACAGTCAATGAGCAACGATGTGGGCTGGTATTAGCGCGAGCTTGTTGAGTCCTAGCGTACAATGTGCATCTGACATGAGCTCGACTCGGGACAAAGAGAGAGGGAAAAATCTAACGAGACAGAAGCAGAACCAGGCTAGATCCAGCCGTCTTCCTGTGAACCGTCCCATCTTGTGATAGATGTTATAGCGGTTTGATGATAGTAGGATACGAAAGATACTGATACATTGTACAGGGTGCGTACGAAGACAGGCACGAAGCCGAGGTCACGTGATAACTACTTCCGTTCATTCGCCACCTAAATGTCCTCAATGTCCTTGCACATCTACAGTCGTCCTGCTACAACGACATCTTCTTCCTCATTACCATATAGCCTGCTTGATATACATCCAAAATGGTGAGCTGTGAATCAAGACTATAATAAGAATAGAGCTGACTCGAATAGTCCAAACATCACCCAGGTATGCTCGACTTGATTAGGGTGAAAGTCCGTTAGCTGACTCATAGATTTGCTCATGTGCCGTCGACAACCCGGTATTGGTAAGTTTATCTCTACCTACCAGTAAGAGGTGTAGAATCTGGACAAATGCGCTGTTGTATGAAGCTAACCTTTTTAGCTATCGGACGAACTTGCGAGAAATGCGACGGAAAATGGTACGTTCATCATAACCTCGTAACGGTCCGCAGGATCAGCTGACCCCACAGCCCTATCTGCGATTCTTATGTTCGACCAATGACGATAGTACGAACATGTGACGAGTGCTCATGTGAGCTTGCCCTGTCCCTGTATGGAACAATGAGCTGACGACAGTCGGACAATCAAGCAATAAATGTATTGTTTGTGGATCGCATGGTGAGTCCAGCTCGGACCAGAGGGGGTGGTTTGGTGGTTGTTTGGATAGAGCTGATATTCTTTAGCTATTTCCGACGCGTATTACTGCACAGAATGTACGAGACTTGAAAAGGACCGGGATGGGTGTCCAAGGATTATCAACGTGAGTTTCTTTCACTTGACCCCCCTCTTGCGGCCCGCGCTTCGCAATGGACACCACCCGTGCAATCTCTATGGGACGAATGCTGACTTACAGCTCGGAGCAAGTCGTGTGGACGCATTCTACGAACGAAAGAAGCTGGGTATCGACGGGAAAGGCGGGGGATTCCAGCGTGGTTAGTTCACGATTGAGCCACGTTTTGCAACATTTGAGAAGAACATATGCATGTACATATTACAGGTCTTTCTTTGCCAGTCTCCTGTCTGCCCTTCTTAGCTATCGAAGTCGGGTGAAGCAAAAACGCATTGCAGATGCACTGAGACCAGCGCCACCTTTGGAACCGGAGCGGTTGAGACCGGGCACGAGCACGAGTTGACCGTCATCGCATTAACCTCTCTCTCTTTTCAACCGTTCTACCTCAGCACATCATGTCCGCAACGACTAATACCAACCCCAAAGACCGAGTGCTACTGGCTGTGATTGGAGACGAGGTGAGCTAGGGATTTTGCCTGCATTATAGTGGTTTGGGACTCTGGCAGCA
Source organism: Papiliotrema fonsecae (assembly GCA_035773095.1). Classification (NCBI taxonomy): domain Eukaryota; kingdom Fungi; phylum Basidiomycota; class Tremellomycetes; order Tremellales; family Rhynchogastremaceae; genus Papiliotrema; species Papiliotrema fonsecae. Next base: position 479,556 of record JAHRBW010000007.1, read on the forward strand.
AGCACTGCCGTTCCGCTTGGAGCTGTTCATGCGGTCTACCTCGTTGCTTCAGAGCGGGTCAATTCGGTCGATCATCCATCTCTGTGATGTAGATATATCCGCTATCAATACCATATGCAATACGAATACCCTACGAAGTCAGACTAATCCCAGGACTCTGTCACCGGCATGCTGCTCGCTGGTATCGGACACATCGACAACAACCAATCCAAGAATTTCCTTATCGTTGACGCAAGTGAGTGTTCCGTTTCGCTGCCTACTCTCATCTACTACATCCGTTTGAGCTGCTAGCATATCCGAGGCTGACGCCACAGAGACCCAAACGAGCGTTATCGAGTCTGCCTTCCAGGAGTTCACCGAGAGGAAAGACATTGCTATCTTGCTGATCAACCAACACGTGTGTTTCACTCATCTCGACTTTTCCTCAGCTCGTATACTGATTTACAGGTTGCTGAGAGAATAAGACCAACGGTCGACCGGTATCAAGCCGCTTTCCCAGCTTTGCTCGAGATTCCGAGCAAAGAGCACCCATACGGTTTGTCTTGGCGCGATGAAGGAGTACAATCGAGCAGTGTGCTGATGTGTAGACCCGGCAAAGGACTCTGTCCTCAAGCGCGTGCAGAAGCTCCGAGGAGATTAGATTGTAGGCTGGATAACATGTACAACATTGCATCGCTTGACGCATGGTTCGAGCGGGTCCGGGACCGGGACCAGCTGGTTATTGACGTAACTCATCTATCGCTCTCTTCTCTTCTCCAAGCCTCTCCCGCATTCACAACATAAACGTCCACCCCACTCATGCTTCGAGCTGCGCGACCTGTTCCTTCAGATCCGCCTCTTTCCTTCTCAAACCCTTGACCTCGCCCTCGATTGCGTGACAAGCAAGTTCAAGCTGGACAGTCGACCCCACGAGATCCTGCCATCTCGTCTCCAGTTTTGTCAAGTGCGTTCCGGTCTCTTCCTGGAACACTCTCCGACTTCGGTTCACTTCAGTCACCTTCTCCTTCATCCCTTCCAGTGTCGTTTGGAGTTCTTTCAACTCGGCGTTGAGTTGGTAGTTGCGTACGAGCCAGGCGTTGGGGCCGTATGAAGCGAGGATACTCGCGTTTTCATTTCTGCTCATCAACCCCATCCCCTGCGTAAGAGACGATCGTAAACGCACCGTAGCGCCATATGGCCTTCGCCTATTCTTCCCCGTTTCTCGGCCTCCTTCAGCTCTTCCAGACTTGCTCCAGCTTCAAATGTCGGTGGGTTGTATTTGGAAGTATCGATGCCTCTGATCGGCGCGGACGGGTACCCAGCTAGTAGTTCTGACAGTCCTTCGGATTTCTATCACATGAGTCCCGCTCGAAGATTCAGCTGAGAGAACAACTCACAGGAAAGACTTGCACATCTGGCGGTAATCTTGCATCGTCCTCTGCGACCTGGGGAGTCGTCCGCAATTCCGCCTCGATCAGTGCTTGCGCCGCAGACTTGAATGCTACTTGTCAGCTCGGTGCCAATGCAAATACAAGCAAGCTGACCAGGGTCATCGACTTGCTTGTCGTAGTACGGCAAAGCGTCAATGTTGGAAGAAGCCATCGTCGAGGTCGTTTCCTGTATTTTCCTTGAATATTTCTTCGTTATACTCCGTCCTGGATGTTCTTATCCGGGCGCTGTCGATTCTACAGTCTACGTATGTATGGGAGAGATGTTGTTGACAGATGCATGCATAGGGAGAACCAGAAATCAACCGTCGTCAACGGTGATAGCGGCGATAAAAACGCGTGGCACACCGTTCATCGCCCATCCTCCACCTAGCATCTCATCCTCAACCGTCCACCGATCTCTTGGACTCACAACGACGACCATACCAAAATGACGAATATCACCCCGCGCAACCTGGTCATGCCGTGAGTCTCTGTCCCCTTCTGTAATGGCCAAGACCAAAACCAACAAACAGTGCCACGGCATTCTGCATGGTATTCGTCCTTGGTAATTCCATAACCTCTCATTTGGGTAGCCGCTAACTCTAGGCGGATACATTTACCACTCTATCGGCGCTGCCAAGGCCAATGCGGCCATACAGCGGGAAAAGATGTATGAAGATGTTCTAAGACAACGAAGGTCGTTTGGACTCGACGAGCCTGGGCCCAGGTTTCGGGAACGGGAACGATGAGCGGCGTCCGACTGGATGAGGCGCGAGTCTGGGTCGCTGAAACGCAAGTCGATTCGGTCTCAAGTCGAGCTTCGAGACAGCATCATGCTCCGCTCCGCTGTTGACCCCCCGAAAGTACCGGAATTGCGCACATGCGTTGTCTGCTCGTATGACCTCTGGCAGACACGACTGCAGGACCTCGCACGACGGAGGGCTTAGGGATCCTTTGCCGCTTACACTAGGTGATATAGATCGCACGGCCATGAGGAAGGGTCTCAGTCACCGAGCATTTCACCACAAGTATCTCTAGATCTATACGGATTTGCATATGCGTGTGCGTGTGCGTGATGGCAGCTATCATGCAATTAACGGGATTATCACTATAAGAATGTTGGGTACCGATGATGCTGGGGATATACTATGATCAAACCGTGTACGATGATCGACTGCTAGATGACTGATGATGACTGATAATGGCTGATAATGGCTGATAATGGCTGATGATGACTGATGATGACTGATGATGACTGATAATGACTGATACAACGATGAGGACTGTGCGATGTGACTGAAAAGGGCGAATCGTGCGGATACAATGGGGACTACCATTCTGACCGTGGCAGGCCGAACCGTATTACCCCTTGAGCGTCGAAATGCCGGGTTAATTCTGTCACCGCTGGATGTCAGCTCGAACGATTGCGAGGGGCTGGAGCAGACTTACCTGGCGCAATGTAGTCAGAATTCTCCACAATGTCAAACGGCTCTGTATGCGTTGTATCTAATGGCTGTCCACTAATTATCAGCGACTGCAAATTCATGATCCTCCCCCCACTCACCCTGTTATCCGCAACACATTCACTTTCAGCCGGAATCGACCCGTCAAACGAACGGATACGTCTGGGAAAGCAAAGTAAATGCCTGAAGCTCCGGCCCGGTCCCTCATCTCGGCCGGAGCAGCGACCAAAGTGCCATACAGCATAGACACAACCTCTCCTTCCGGCGTCTGGATCATCGTCGCATCCGCTCCATCCGGCGTTTCCAGGGTCAAATGACATACGAGGAAAGACAGCTCGTCGTATCTGTTTTTTTTTCAAAGTGGGCGTGGGAAGTAAATGGTGTGTGTGTGAATCAAAGGATGTATAGCTTATGGACAAGGAGCAATCCGTGTTGATCGACGGACGAGAGTGGCGATCCCCGAAAGAGGTTGTGTATCGGAGATCAATCGGAAAGGGTGATCGAAGGTGCGAGCGGGTCAAAGGATGACAGGGGGCCAAAGAGGAGTACAGGACCATGGTCAGCACGTCCTCCGATGTAATCGGAGCCAACACGTACGGTATCATGAGCGCTCCGTTGCTATCCCAACAGTCGAGCTGAACGACCAGAGGTGGGGAGAGGGGTAATCTAGACAGGTACAGGCCATGGAACGCAGACGATCGTTCAGGGTGTTGTATAGGGGTGATGCGGTATGTCCTGTTTGTTCAGCCGTGTATATATAGTTGTTCGACACGCAGCTGAGGCGATCGTTCACTCACCTGCCAAGTTCGCTCAAATGAGCTCCGCTCATCGTTCTGTCGATTTCGCTATCTACACTCTCCATGATCCATCGACCCCGATCAGAGAGATACAAGAATGAGTTGGAGCGAGCGCGAAGGTGTGAAGGTTAAAAGGCTGAAAGTCTTCAACGAATGGAGGAAGACAAGGAGATGGGGAATGAGTTGGCCTGATGGGTTTGTACAAATACACACAGGCCCACAAGACGTGTGGTCGTGATAGATTGCAAAGTGAGTTTGATGGAAGATGTCGGGTTTCGATGGGGAAAATGGCCGTAGATCCAGGTGGCACCAGGTCAAATATGAAACGCAGGGATAATGTTGCAAGGGACCATGACGAATAAGGCAGATTGATGGGATGTGAGAGTCGGGAAATATGGTGATGGTTTGGCGTAGGACGGGAAAAATGCAGTCAGCAAGTCTGATCGTCGAGCATGAATCAGCAAAGCGACGCGCAACGAAACATTGCGGAGAAGAGGCGTAGTTGATCGAGCCTAAATACCCTGCTTTTGGGCGGTGCAAGCAGGACATGGAGAGAAAAACAAATCGGGAACGGATCTGCTTCCAACTAGGATGCTTGAGAGATGAAACTCACCCCTGGTAGTGTGATGCACGGCTGCGACAGAGTTTGATGGTGGCTGTACCGACCTGTGCCCAGAACAACAGTGTAACGAAACGAACGACCTCCCCTTCTCCACCCCCTCGGGCCTGTATTGGGCGGCAGGTTTCTGTAAGAGGTCCGTGTATCGACAGAGAGACCGTTCGAATGCGACGGGTTGCTATCGAAGTTCGAAGAATACCGTGTAGGCACGCGGGTTGCTAATTAAGCCTTTACCGTTGGGACCTGGGCTAAACGTTGTTTCCCCCGTTCCTGGTCCATTCACCTGTTTACGACGACCGCTTGATTGCCGCTCGGGATGGCTTGCAGCTAATGGTTGGTGAATGCAGAAGAATAATTAAATTCAGAATATGCAAAAGATCGAAATGATAGAGCGTGTGCAAGTGATCAAGTGACGAAAACAGCGGCGATGACGGGACACTTCGATGTGACCGATGAAATAGGGAAGAGGGGGGCGCTGATCGACAGGGTTTAGTGATATTTAACCATCTTCGTGCCAGAAGGTACCGTCGTTTTGGGTCGTATTCTGGCAAAGTATCTCGACTTGTTCATCGGTTGTTTCCAATGTCTTGCATCCACAGGGTCCAAGAGTCACAAGACGCCTCATTATTGAATGACATGTGAGGCGTGCAGATCATCGCGTTATCGCTTCGTACGCGGATTGAATGACCCGCGCAAAACGAGAACAACATCCTTCCCGGTTAATCCGTCCACGATGATGCCGCGAAAAGGTCGATTTCGGCGAATTGAATCCGCACATGGGAACGGCCCAAGACGATTGCTTGGCGGAATGCTCGGGGTAAGGGGTAAGGACATCAAGACAGATCGACGGACGGGACACGGATGTGTTTTTCTTTCATTCGTCGTGAAACACCGCCGAGAATAGAAGAATCGACGCAGCATCTGCACCTGCAGCTCGGGACATATCCCGGCGTCGCACCTGGTCAGAAAGAGAGACCTAGAAACGAAATGTCTCGCAATTATTTGAAACTTTAACACCGCTCTGAGACCTTGATTCCCCTTTTAGGCGAACCCTTCCCATCCTCGCCCAGCCCTGTCAACATGTGCATCTCTATCACGTAATACATATTGTCTTTCGACGCCAGCCTCTCACCGGGAGAACCATGAGAAAAAAAGGGATGGCCAGCTCCACACTGCCGCTTCGGCCTTTGATATCGGCGGCTTGACCGGGAACATAGAAGCCGAAACCGCGGGACACGTCGCAGACCAAGGAGTTTCCGAACTTCCCACCGCTCCGCATTCCGATCTAAAGATGCCGCAATTGTTGAATCCCTTGTCTGAAACAGATGAATGACAGAAGGAATAAACTTTACATCGCACGGAAAAATTGTATATCAAAGCCCGAGACTGTAGGACTCATCGAGCGGCTTTGTTTGTTACACGCGACGGGCATTTCGCGAACCTTATGTTTCTTGTGTAAACAAACAGTGGCGCTCACGATACACAATAAAGGTGACAGCGTGCAGCCCAGCGAAGCGTCGTGATCTTGCGAGCGTGACGCAGGGCATAGAGTAATAACGACATCAATTCCCATGCATGGAGGAACATCCTCCAAAAGTCACACTACTCGCCCTTATCACGACTCAATGCCACCGTCGATTCCTATGAATCACAGTCTGAATGTCTGTACACAGTGACAATAGGCAGTCATGCACTTCAAACTCGCGATCACACGGCGGGATTCATGCACATAGTTGTAATTCGAGTCTCCTTCCCAGTCCACTCCTCTCATCGACTGCTATTAGGTAGCCTCTTAGTTGGAAGAGCTTGTTGCGCTAGCGGATGTCTGTCTGGTCGGGGTCACTAATAATAAAGCGGACGCCTGAATCTTTATAGTTCGCTGACTTGATAGTCACAATGCCAAAGTCTTTGATCACCACATCCGCCACGGAAGACACAACAAACAGATTCCGGTGCGACTCAGGTGCAGTGTCAAACCTGAACCGGGGCGTCACGTTGTATTGTGCTTGCAGTTCCATATCAACGATCTCGCTCCCTCCCCCAGACATGAACTCGGACACAGCCCGCTTCTTCAGTTCGCCGATGTTCTTTTCCCTTTCCTCCATGGAGGTGACCGGGTCACAATCAATTTGGTGCTTGACAAGCAGCTCATTGTGTCTCTGTAATTGTACTTGCTTGTATCGGGGGACGATATCCTCTGCCGGAGACCTAATACCGAGCTCCGCTTTGAAAGTCGCCATCAACTGTTTGAGCTCCTTCCAAGAACTGGGCGCGAGGATCGAGGTGCCTGGTTGCCCATGCGTTTTACTTGTCTGCTCACTTGTCTGCTCACTTGTCTGCTCACTTGTCTGCTCACTTGTCTGCTCACTTCGCTGCTTAAGCTCCAGGGCAACCAGCGAGTGGAACGCTGCCGTCTTATCGACCAACCCCTCCACATGCTCGTTTCACTGGTACTGCGCGAGAGGTTCCGGGGAAGCCTCCTGGTCGATGTCTTCGCAAGAAAGCAGTCCTAATGACAGTAACTCCTTGGCCGCGTTCGTGTTGGCTGTGTGCATGACTTCGTAGAGTTTGTTAACAGCTCGGTGGTCAATTTCCCAGGTGGCGAATGTAGTTTCGGCTTCAGCGTACTCTTCGGCGGATATAGGCGATGCCTGATTGAAGAGACTGTCCACCTTCCTCTGGAGCAGCGTTACATAATCAGGCAGTGCGAAGCTCTCTTGACAGAAACCCTCCCCCCACGTCTCAGGATCGAACGGCTTCTTCTCCGAATTTGTTGCTTCCGCGGAGTCAGGACTCAACGATCGGTGGGTCTCCATAGTCCGCAATTAGTGCGGTGAGTGAGACAGATGAGTCTTGTTGATATCTGGTTCTTGCCGAAGTGGCGCAACGTAATGTGGTGATGGACCCTTAGTAGCGCGCGAGCCATCCTTATACCCCGAGCTTAGAGCAGTGCGGTGAGACCGACCAAAGGAGAGATCCTTTCACGATACTACCCGAAGAAGTATGACGAAGCTCTGATCAGGTGAAAGGAAGGACAAACGTCATGGATGTTAGACCGTCTCAAGGGGTAGAGCAAAGCGTAAGAGATGTATGCCATGTATGACAGACAGCCTTTGTTTGCTCAGAAGGTGCCAGGCAAAGGAAGTTGGCTCTGTCGGAGTTGTAGGCGCTATGAAAGTTCCCAAGAACACTACTTCTGGTTGCACAGGGAGTCCCCCCTCGTAGTCTGGTCACACAGCGGAACATGGAAAAACTTCGTGCGTCAACACCAATACATTGTGCTCGTCACTGTCGGTACGTTTCTGGGCTTGGTGGAGTGATCTTGGTCTCCGGTAGTTACTGTCTTGCCGAGAAACTGATGTCAGCGGGAAGGCTAATGGGAGTGTTGTGCGAAGTAGACAATATTCGTACACGTACTCGTAAGGATTCGTACACACCCAGGTTCCCCCAATCTCATTGACGATGCCAGTAACTTTGTCGACCACATATAAGTTGATACTGTGCTCAGGCGCCTTTCTGTAGTAGTACTTGGGAGTGACGCCAGCTGCCAGTTGTCTTGCATCCTTTATCAAGTCCGGGCGCCTTTCACGCAGCGTGAGTATTGCCTGCTGTTGCAAGTTAAAAAGGTTTGTGTCCATTTGGCTCCGATCACTGGCAACAGGTACATCGAGGCATGCCTCGAAACAATCATTGTTGTGGGTCATAACAGCTTCCAACTCAGAAAGCTTTCCTTGCGAGAGAGTAAGGAATGACATCAATTTGCTTTGTGTCTCTTCCCACCGGAATACGGTGTCTGTACCTCCGTCCGGAAATGTGGACGAGGTGTCAAGCGATTTGAAAACGACATCGAGTTGTTGAGCGAGAGCATCGTACTCTTTCGCCTGGGCGCCAAGGTCATCTGCCTCTGTCGATGATACAGGCTGACTATGATCCGCCGACTCTAGGGCCGAAGAGGTGCGGAAGCTCACTAGGTGCCCTTGCGCAATTGCGCGTCTTTGGTGGGCCTGTAACCTTGACATCCTGCGCGACATTTTCGCGCACAACTCCTCGTAGATTATCTCGCTTCGTCTCAGTCCGTCCCGTACTTTAGCGATGGCAGTGACGTTCTGTCGCTTGTGGAGTGCTGATTGGTATGCCGTCTGCGTATAGTCCCAAATTTCCCTCCCGAGAGTGCAATGGTCGGAAATCAGCTGTAGTACAGAGAGCTGTGGGTCGTTGATTGAGTGATGAGCAGCAGACGACATGTCAGCTGAATATGTATTGGTGGCGAATATATTTCTGACGACAACGCATGATATACCCTCTCGGAAGCCTTCTGCGAAGATCAGAAGACGGCATCGAAGGGAAGTCGGGTAGTTTGCGCTGAGATGTGGACTACCACGGTGGGGTTTGCACACAAAGGTGGACGTTCAAAGGAAAGCTATAACGATATCTCACGGTGGACAGGCTCTGAAATCAGAGAAAGTATGACGACTGACACACCCCCTTGTGGGTGTACCACCGAAGGCCTAGTCATCCCGAGTCGTAACAAAGGATCTGACCATGCTTATGTCTGCCTAATTGTTATCTGGTCAGTACCATTTTGGCACGAGTTCAAGTGCTCATATCTGCATTGCATGAACATACCGCTACGAGCGCCATAAGCCCTCGTGCTGCCCTTGCAGTAAGGTCCCCCGATGCCTTTCCTCCTAAGTCGTCTTCATAGGCGGTAATGATGCCACCGTACACGAGGCGGTGTAATCAGCGGTGGACGTCGGCGAGGCGAACACGGCGCCGGCACCCGCAGCCGGACCTGGATTAAGCAAAGTGATAGTCGCTGTTGCCACGCCCTTCTGGTTGCCTGCCGCCATTCCGATTTCACACTTTCGCGTCAGCCACTGTCATGTACATGCTTCTAAGTCCAAGCTTATCACCGTAAGAATGACTCACCACGATGTACTTGAACGAAGTGATCTCGTCCCGGACATTTCCCTGAATCAACGCCATATCCACCCGATCTTTCCTCCCAGGGCTGTCCTGCTCAGTGTACAAAATTGTGAGCTCCTTGTTCCCGTTATAACTCAGAGACGGTACTCTCTGCTCTGTCGGATCCTCGTCTGTGGTTATACGTAGTTTGTTGACCGTGTCGAGATCGTACAGCCACACCAACGACTGATCGTCTTTCGGGGTGACAAGGACGACTTTGCCTGTGGTCACCTTCTTCGAGTCATCGGCGAGCGTGGGCACTACGCATGAGACGATAGTGACGAGCGCGGCGACGATTACAGAGGAAGTCTTCATCTTGACGGCAGCCTGCGATGGTGGGGAAATACCGACGAGAGGTACTGTGGTGATTTATGACGAACAACCGGGTTTGAGCGATATATCAGGTATAAAGGAGGTGACGAGCTGGCCATACAGCTTGGATCTAGGAGATAACGACGATCATTCGTCATAAGGGCTGCTAGCAATGATCAGCGCAGGGCTGAGCATCGAAAGGATTCAATACAATCTCCGTGGTGATCTACGGAGGTTAGCCGGGCCGTTTCCATGACGCTAATAATCAGTCATCTCCCCTGACCTTCCTTTACGGAGCTTGATGTCGCGACCCTTATAGAGGAGAGAGATATGGATCATCGGTGTTTCAGCACACAGTGTGAATTAGACAAGGGAACGACCAAATTTACCCAGAACTGCGTAATAAGCGATATAACAGGTTGGTCAGTACTGCAAAGAAAGACATTCAACTGCAACGAGACGTCGCCACAATGATCAAGCTGCCAATCTTTCTCTCGGTCTTACTCTTCTCGCTCTCGGTTCGTGCTGGTGATATCGGCTGGCTCACTGTTCGAGGACCCCTTGAAGACCGTGCACTCACATACGCCTACGGCGAGCCTTTGGCGAATAACAACCTCATGGACCTTAACGGCCAAATGACGTGGTCGACTCCGTTTGTGGGGTACAAGGGTGGTGATACGATTCGCTATGACATGATGCTGTCGACGGGAAGTGAGGGGAAGTTTGATTCGTTCACCTATGTCCAAGTGAGTCAATCATATCTTCCGACGGTGCCAGGCCGACGTGCCGCGGGAGACACAACGCCTCACGATCCAAGGGGTATGATATGCTGACAAAAGTGTCGTGTTGGACTGAAAGAAGGTATTCAGTCCGCCACAACCAATGCAACATTTAGGTTGCTGAATCCCGGTCCTGCTGCGAATGTCTTGACGGCGGTGTGGTCGGAACCGGTAGAAACGGCCGAATTCAAGGCGTCTTGCAAACCGATTCGTCTTCCGTGATTATCAGTAGTCGAGTAGCTCAGTAGTGGACCTTTCGCCTGTGAAAAGGCCTCAGCGAGGATACGATCATTTATTAGACCATCAGCTCATCAGCTTGTGCCCGTTTCCTTATATAAGGAAGGGGCCAGGTTACGAGACTTTATTGCATGACTGACTGATTGGATGTTTGAAGCCTTCCCCTGGCAGTTTCTACATCCTCTCAACCTTAGCCTTGAGCTCACTAACGCCGACGGGCGACTCGGCCTTCTCGTCGTAATCATCCCACCTTCCCTCTTCCACTCCCTCCTCGAAATCAATCTCGAACGGGGTTCCGCTCTCCTCGCCCGTCGCAAGCCATTTGCCGCGGAAGTGGAAATTTGTGAATTCTAGTCCACGGCAGTCGAGGGCGAGGAACGGGGCGTATTGGGCGTTAGAGGCGGAGTAAGGGAGGGGAGAATTGGATTTGGATGAAGCGGAGGGAGGGATGAACGACGCCGAGTGTTCTTTCTGCAATGTTAGCGATCCCTTAAAGCTAGTGACAGGCGGCACGAGAGTATATCGGGAGAGTGCTAGCAGAATCAGATAGCCAAAGACGCACCTTGCAGTAGCCGCATCGCCAAACAAAATGGGCAGACCCTCTCGATCCAGAAATCTCGTGCTCCTCCTGTACGTCAGCTTACCTTATTCTCGCTACGGGACGCACAACCGACCTTCATGTTGAGCGAGACAACTTTCGGGTGCTCCTCCCTACATGACCCGCACATGACCTATCTCGTCAGAGTATTCAAATCAACATTTCTGGTGTGCACGTACGGTGAAGTAGTATTCTTGGTCCTCTTCGGCCGGGCGGACTTCTTTCACGCCCTCTAGCTCGATGGAAATTGAGACACGTAGTTTCTGCTCTCAGCACCAGTCGATGAATCGGGACTGTAGACGTACGACCATTGTGGGATGAGGGGTGGATTGAGAAAGTTGAATATGACGAGACCGATGTCGAAGTGCAGACCGAGCGGGGCACCGAGACTGACAATGACTAGCCTGTAGCTCTGGTTGCTGCACGTCGAGATGCCATAATGTGAAAGACCTAAGGACGTGCAGAAGACCGAGACTGCGATCGGCTCATGCAACTTTGATTCTGGTTTACAACTTGAAGGCAATTTGGACAGGCTATGTCTCGTAAATATCGCATCTCCCTTGCCCCTTCTATGTATACAGAGTCCACAATCCCCTAAACATACACGCCGAGCGTACAGAACAAAGCGACAAGACCCAGTCCACCCAGACCTGACGCTAACAGTCCAGTACCGACTTGTGGTAAAGGATCCCGCGATTTCAGTCTGCTATCAGCGCTGCTCCGCGTAGTTTCTCTTCCAGAGGTTCAATATATCCAGTTCGATTCTAGGAGCAACCTTTTGGTCGGCAGCGCAAAGGAGAAGCGTCAGTGCTAGGTGTGTGTTATAAACAGGTGGACTCGTTACGCACGTTGTGAAGGTGAAAGTGAGAGCGAAGAAGGCCGAGAGGAATAGGAGAGCGATGTAGGGCAGAGCGGACGTTGGGATAGTCGGCGTAAAGGCTGGTAAACTGCCATGCAGTGACTGAAATGTCAGTGAAGTAACACGGCGGCTGGGGATCGTCTGGCAGTCCCAGGAAAGCAGTCGTTGCAAGGCTCAACTTACCTTGACGGAAGCGTAGGACGACATGTTGAGCGAAGTCGAATTGGTGTAAGTCCGAGTCGGGCAGCTAGGTATTCCCGTAGTCTTTTGTTTTCACTTGCTGCAGTATCGATCAGAATACGTGTAGAGACGACTTGAGCTTCTGATGGTGTATTGCGTGAGATATCAAAAGGAGCGTTGTCGTTATCGATACGGTTGAGCAGCGTGGAGGGAGCGGAACCAAATACCCGCCTGTCCCCTCCATTGTGCACCTTGTTTCACGTGACCCAAAGACAAATGTTTCAAGATATCCTAGACATTATCACAACCAACGTCAAGCAACGCTGATCACCACAAACCCATCCATCATGTCCGACTCACCCGTCCCGCAAGGATTGCAGATCACGGCGTCCAAAGTCCATGTCCCTTTCAAAACGGAACTGCTCAACGAGATCTCGTCCCCCCGCTTCGCTGGCCGAGCACCTCATCTCGTCGGTATCCTTGCGACGGACAAGGAAGACGCAAGGACCTACGCGGAGGTACGTCCCGGTGCCTTTTCATGAGCCGTTTTTCGGCGGATGGGAATTGAGAGTGACTGTCTGACATTCAGTTCACCAAAAAAGCATGCGAACAGATTGGCATCAACTTTGAGTTGAGGCTCGTGGGGGATGCCCGCAAAGGCAAAGACGGGGAGGGAGTCGGGATTGACGTCGAAGAGGCTATTCTCGAGGTGTGTTTCCTATTCACCTGATCTGTCTGCTCAGGCGGCAAAGCTCACGCACAGGCAAACGAGGACCCGGATGTGAACGGTATCATGGTCTACTACCCTATTTACGGCGGACGACAAGTGAGTGATAGCTCTCGGGGTTGTCATACACACCCGCGCTGGACAGAGCTCAGCAGATGAACAACGGTCGCTGACATCAGGACCAATACCTCCAAAGCGTCGTTTCCTCTCAGAAAGACGTCGAGGGACTGAACCATCAATTCCTCTTCAACCTGTACCACAAGTATGTCGTTATCTTTCGCGCCACTACTCTCCTCTACAGCGCTACAATCAGCTCTCTAGCACATCTCTGCGACGCGTTCTGACCTCAGCGTCCGTTTCATCCACCCCGTCACGCTCAAGGCCCTCCCAGCCTCACACATCGCCCAACCCCTTCAGACCAAGTCCAACCCTTCTGGCACACTCGACACTCCTCCAACTGGTACCGTCAAGTCCATCCTCCCCTGCACCCCCTTGGCCATTGTGAAAGTGCTTGAACATATTGGGGTATACAACAAAATGCTCGAGTACGGAGACAGAGCTCGTGGAAAGGTCATCACGGTGATCAACCGGTATGTCGCCTCTACTGCTTCCCCTGTCTGTCCTCTCGCTCCGATCCACAATGTATGCAGTACGCCGCTGACAGCAGGTCTGAAGTTGTCGGTCGACCACTAGCCGCCTTGTTGGCTAATGACGGAGCGCGCGTCCTTTCCGTTGATATCGACTGTAAGCCTGCAACACCCTTGATCAAGAACGCCGAGCTGACACTCAGCCATCGTCGAGTTCTCAAAGAGACCATCAACCAACTCCACCTCTGCGCCCGACAGTAAAGCAGGCGGTTACAACCCACACCACGTCGTTACGCCCACTTCTCTCACATTACACGAGTGCTTGCGTATCTCCGACGTTGTCATTGGTGCGGTCCCTGTCAAGGATTACAAAGTCCCGACGACATCGCTCAAGGATGGATGTATTTGCGTCAATGTCGCGCAAGAAAAGAACTTTGAGGCGGATGTGAGGCAACGAGCGGGAATCTACGTTCCTAGTGTCGGAGTCATGACTATTGCTATGCTGCAACGCAACTTGTAAGTCCTCGGCGACGCGACCGTGGGTCAGAGCTGACAATAGGCTGCGTCTGTGTGAGTACCAGGAGGAGAGCAAGAAGCTGCTTGGATTTTGAGTGAGAGGTTCAGGCGTCAGATATAGATAGATCCTTTGTGAATTAATGTTATGGGTACGATTGTCCTTGGTCGTGGGCGGTCAGTCGAGTCTCAAGAATAGCAGCGCCAACAACAACACAACGCGGGTACTCCCAACAATCGTTGACAGTCGTATAGTGAAAATCATTCAGCACATTCATCTCTATCAATCATCCTCTCCACCTGAAACATTACTGCCTCGTCTTGTTTAGTATCAATTTATGAGAAAGGGGGCGTTGATCGTCGAATCTCGTGTACGCAAAGCGAAGAAAAGCGGGTCGTGATCGTATCGCGGCTATAGGGAAGGCTTTTAAAGGGTCTTCTCGTCTAAATGTCAATCATGTGCCGGATTCAAAGACGAAACAACTCACGCTCAAAGCTCGAGGGAGCGGTGGTGCCGGCGGGGTTGAAGCCGGAAGAGCTGGATGGGGCCTGGACACGGGTCCTGACGTTTCCGACGGCGGGTCGGATGACGTTAACGTAAAGGACCTCGGCACCTCGGGTAGCGGGGAGCATGACTGTAGGTCAGTCGCAATTCCGAATGTTGACAAAGGGCTAAAACTCACGCCAGATGGTGAACAGGGACTTGAAGACAAACCACATGGGGATCCAGTAGAGGATAGCTCGGAGACCCATGGATTCAGCGAGGTTGATGGAGCCGAAGACGACCCAGTAGGTAAGCCACTGCTTGTCGTCGTTGGTGCCCGGGGTCTCGATGGCCTGGACCGAGAGGTAAGCTGGGAGAGCCCAACCGATAAGGTTGGAGACCGGTTGAGCGAGACCGAACATGTTGAAGAAGATCAAGACGACGGAAGAGACGGCAAGACCGAGGACACCGTAGGCCTTGGGGACCTTGGTGCGGGTTTCCAAGTCTCGGAGAACGGGGTATCGGTTGAGCTGGGATATAAGCAAGATGAGACGATCCAGCAGCTCGGTATAAACTCACCTCAGCATCGAGGCTGTTGACCTGGCCGTTCAGGAATTTGGAAGCTTGTTGGGTGTATGGGTGGTTAAGGACGTTCTCCTTGAGTTGTTGGGATTGAGCAGACATCTTGGCGTGAGCTTTGTGTGAATGATAGTATGAAAGAAGAAGAGAGAGGAGAAGCGCGATCAAGTGAGGTGAGGATGTAGGCAACACGAGAAATGGTTCATGCGACCACCGCAGCCATACGAAGGGGGCTGTGACGTGTTTCCCAAATTCTCACGCCCCGTTCCCCAGCTTGGTCTTGTGATCGCTCAGAGTAAAGGCACTGAACTCACTGTGAGGTGTAGTTGTGCTAGTTTGGTCTAGGCGATGAAGCAGATAGAGGTGAGTAGCTATAGAACAAGTTGATAGAGGTAGAAAAGCAAAGTCGAGAACTGACAAAACGGAGCGGTCGAGGGTTGGGACAGTGTCATACGAGGTCTCTCGCAATGACCAATGACGACACTGTTGGCACTGTCGTCATTGTCTGCCACATTGTACATGTCATCGGAGTTTCATGCCGGGGGTTCAGTAACGCCGAAACGGTATCTTCCGCTTTTGCATGGATCTCGGAGGTCGCCGTCCGAATGCAGAATCTAGTGTGCGCGATAGACGCGACCAACGATAATAACAAAAAGGCGTGGCACCAATTCCATTGGGGTGGAGGCCAGCGTATCGAATGCATCGACTTCATCGTTAGCGCATTCATCTACCTACCTTTATACCCCGCTCACGCTCTATTCTCGCGCTCATCGCTAACGATATCAGCTCAGGAAGTTGGAAGCAAGTCATTCTCTCCGGAAGTAGTGATAAAGTTCGGTCTCGACCCGATTGCGAGTGGACAGACGTACGACGAGATCTCGTAGATCAGACGCCTGAGGATCTCTCAGCCCAAAAAAAAACAACACAATATCAGCCTAGTCACAGTGTTTACCTGCGACATCCACCCATTGCATTGTATTTCGAGACCTCAACTCAAACAGCTTGAAGCGCGCTTGATCGACCGCACCCTCTGCACCAACGTTCACTCACTACTACCTTCGTTGCACGGTACACGCTTGAGTCTCCCCTTTTCTTCGGTCTGATCTCGTCATCAGACTTGGATCTTGATTACGACGTTCAATCTGACTACGTAAAACGCCTAGATGCACTCGCCCAGACCTCGCTCGCCGATACATACACCCTCTTCTGCCGCCTTTCAGAATGGAATAGGATTGGGACATCCAGGAAGGAGAAAGTCGGGCTTGAGGTCCAGAGGGACTCAGCTGCTTGCGATCAGGTTCGGTTGGGTCGTCTTGGTGATTTGGTACGAGGTGAGTCTATCGCAATTCACTACAAGATGAAAGCAAATGCTAATTTCAGGTCGGCGAGGTGAGCATCAAGCGCAAGACGCTCTGGCATTTTGATCGAATAGACTAACGTCTAGTTCTTCCACTCGCTATCGTCATGCAAGTTTCCAGACTCTCAATTACGTGCGGCTCCGTCGCCGTTCCGTTTCTCTCGACAAGCACCGGCTGCTAGTCCACCAACACACATCGTCTTGCTGGCTGACCCACACGTTCCGCATCCCCGATTGTCGTACTCGTCAGATTCACACCCATGGATCAATGTCCTTCGTCAGACCATGGACGAGCTCTTCATGCGGAAAAGCTGGAACGTGGTCATGAGGTTAGGAAGGGTGGACGGTGTCATCGTGTTGGGTGATATGCTCGATTCCGGACGAGGTATCATGTCGAATGAGGAGTAAGTACAGTGTGCAAATGTTCACTGACGATAGCTATGATTCCTACTTTTCCATCTTTACATCCATTTTCCGCCTGCCCGAGGGTGTGCCAATGCATTATATCCCGGGAAATCACGATATCCCCCTCGGACCCAACGTAAATTTCTCGCCTTTAGCACGAAATCGTTATGTCCAGCATTTCAGCGCCCCCAATTCGATATTGGAAGTCGCAAATCACAGTCTGATTCTGCTCGATGCGGTCGGACTGGTGGAGGAGGATTACCGGCGGTATGCTGCCGAGATGCAATTTGGAGAATTCGACGGAGTCGAGGGAGGTGTCATCGAGTTTATCAAGGAGTTGGGCGACAGTGAGTGTTACGATGGGTCAAGTGAACACGACTAACGTCTTCAGACCCCCCACCTGGACCCAGTATTCTCTTATCGCACATCCCACTCGCCCGACCTGAAGCTGCTTCGTGCGGACCTCGACGGGAACATGGTCGGATATCAAAAGGTGCTGGTCCGGGATACCAAAATCTGCTAGGAAGCGAAACAAGCCGGTTCTTGTTGGAAGTAATCAAGCCTAGCGTGGTATTTTCCGGTGACGATCACGACTACTGTGATTTGATACATCGAGGCGGGACTCGAGAAGTGACAGTCAAATCGTTCTCTTCTGACGCCGGTATACAACGGCCTGGATTTCAGCTTTTATCGCTGATCCCTCCGGATCCATCGGTGCCATATACGAATCAAAAGACGCATGCGGACCGGCCTTGTTTCTTACCAGACCAAGCAGGCGTGTACTACCGGGTTTATCTGCCGCTTGCGATATTAACCCTTCTCTTCCTCTTCGTGACAAATGTTCGAGCCGCCTGGCAACGCTGGACTTCGAGCGGTAACCTGTCATACGCCGATATAAAATCTAGAATCAGCCCCGGCCTTCCCTCTGGCGAGTTTACGCCAATGGCTCGACGGCATTCAGAGCGACCGGTACCATTGTCGCTTCCTTCCCGCAAATCCAGTCAACATCTCGGTGGGACGACCTCTATGACTCCCACATCGTCATCTATTGCTTCTCGTCCTCAACGCTTGGGACCGCCATTAGACCTGTCGTCGCGCTCCGCACCCGTTTCGCCGATGGGTTCGCCGAGGTTGAGTTACGCAGACGAGAAGGACGACGATATGGAGAGTGTGATCGAGACGCCAAATCTCTCACGGCGGTCGAGTTATATCTACATGAACGGCAGTCACGGCGATGAGTTTTCTGCGCAAGGACTCACGTCGGAGCCTTCGTCATATTTCCTTCCTCTGCCGAATAGCAATGGTACTACAGGGCTCGGTCTCGCAGCTCCAGCTCCTGGTATGACCAGCCGTCGCAATTCGATGAATCTCTCTTCAGGGGGAAGCAACACGTCGCTGTCACACCTGTCTTATCAAAGCATGCAGCCGGCAGGACGTCGACCGATGCCTCGAGCACTATCCGCGGCGGATTGGGCTTCCGCAGCAAAAGCAAAGGAAAAGAGCGTGCTGGGAATCATGATGGATTCTTTACCTGTCCCCGGTACAGCACGTAGAGGCAAAACAGGCGCAGTATTCGGCTGGGAGACTGTGAAGGGATTCCTCAACTGGGCTTGGAAGTCGAGGAACGGGGTGGTGGGGCGGAGTTGGAAGGAGGCTTTGGCCGTGTCTTGGCCGCCAGCGGTGGTATGGGTTATTGTTAATGCGCTCTTCTTCTTGGGTTAGGGGATTAGGCACAGGTGCACAATACGTTGCATGGAGCATAGTATGGACTATCATTGGATGCATTTGGCATATATCTCTTGATTATTTGCTTCGTGACGCGGTGACTGCGTCGATCTGATGGCGGATGAAAGTGCGGGGATTCGATGTTGCTATGAACGCTTCCTTTGAGACAGATCCGTCACAACGATTACCCCATGCAAAGTCCATATGATACCGTACATCCGCAACTACGCGACGAGCCTATGCACGCGGGATGCACGCAGTTTTGCTCGTACAGAGTGAACCGAGACGCGTACCGGTATGCTCTGTGAACTGCGTAAGCAATGATAATCATGATAATCTGTTCGGCGGCCGTACCCGACCGAGGCTCGGGCGCACCAGGAGGGAGGAAGAAACGGAATTTCCGGAGTGGCTTCCAACCTCAACAATCGTACCACCCTTGCTCCGTCTTTCCCCCTTTCTGTTTACTCTCGGATCACATTCCGCTCATAGTCGACGAATCACCTTCTCTCACTTTCACTTTCACTTCTCACACTTCTCATCCTCGACATACACGAAGGAGTGGACATTTGCGCGCAACAAGAGCAAACCACTGCTGATTACCATTTGTTTACGCGTGCAGCCGATTCTCATAAACTTTTCACACACTCGCGCCGTTTCAGACTTTTCGCACGATCTCGCTTTGTCTCTTTGGGATTCGCGATCAACGGCGACTAGGTATTATACGACCCGGTCGATAGCGCTCGACAATCGATACTGACAGTGCATAGGATAGGTGAGTAAGAGCGAGCTTTGTTGTTTTTACAATCTTCCCGACCAATCGCCAAGAATCGATTGCTGACTCGCGCCTAGATCGCCTACGGACAACACCTTCTTCCCTCTGTTATACACTCACAGCCCCAACGAGATGAGCGCCCACGGAGTTTCTCACAGTATCGTCAAGCCGACTTCGGTCGATCTCCGATCTATGGGATCTTGGGGACTTGAGGGTCTTACTAAAGCCCGGTTCACCTTCGACACGTTAGTCGCCTTCCATCTGCTACCTTTGGACATCATCGCTGATCATATAGCAAAACCATCACTGCCACTGTCCTCACACTGGTCATTTCCCTGCTTATCCTCGAACAAGCAGTCTACCGTGCGAAAAAGCAGCACCTCCCAGGCGCCAAATGGACCATCCCCATCATCGGTAAATTCGCCGACAGTCTCCACCCCTCCCTCGAGAATTACAAAGCGCAATGGTACTCTGGTGCCCTCTCCGCCGTCTCGGTATTCAACATGTAAGTGAAGACCCCATTCAAACCGGATCGGCACGGCCGGAAATGCCGGTCCATGTGAAACCGCAAGGTTAACGGATGGTCTGCTGACTTGCACCCAGTTTCATCGTTATCGGTTCTTCCAACGAAATGGCGCGTAAAATCCTCAACTCGCCCAACCACGCCGAACCGTGTCTCGTCCACGCCGCCAAGAAGGTACTCATCCCTGAAAACTGGGTTTTCCTGCACGGAAAGGCCCATGCGGATTACCGTAAAACCCTCAACGTCTTGTTCACCAAAACGGCCCTTTCCATCTACCTCCCGATCCAAGAACGCATCTACCGCTCTTGGTTCAAGGAATGGATGTCGGACCCTTCCCCGGCTAAGCCTTACATGATGCCCATGCGTGATCTCAACATGGAGACTTCGCTTTCCGTCTTTGTCGGACCATACGTCACTGCCGCGCAGAAACAAGAGATCAACGACAAGTACTGGTTGATCACCGTCGCGCTTGAACTCGTCAACTTTCCGCTCGCCATCCCCGGAACCAAGGTTTACAACGCTATCCAAGCGAGGAAACTCGTCATGAAATACTTGACCGCTGCTTCCGCCGCTTCCAAAGCTCGTATGGCCGACCCCACCGAGGAATCTCTTTGTCTTCTCGACGAGTGGACCCGTGCTATGATCCAAGCCAAAGAGGGACAAGTTGGAAAGGCCGATGGAGAGCAAGCCAAGCTGCTCAACCGAGAATACTCGGACCACGAAATTGCCATGGTCGTTCTCAGTTTCCTCTTCGCCAGTCAGGATGCCATGTCCAGCGCCATCGTCTACGCTTTCCAACTCACCGCCGACCACCCGGAAGTCCTCGCCAAGATCAGGGAAGAGCAATACCGTGTCCGAGGAAACGATGTTGACGCGCCTCTCACCCTTGAGCTGCTCGACGATATGGTTTACACCCGTGCTACGATCAAAGAAGTCCTTCGAATCATGCCCCCAGTCATTATGGTACGTCCGACGCGAGATGTGTGTTTGCCTTGCTGACGCCCAGGTCCCTTACCTTACCACCAAGAAGTTCCCCATTTCCAAGGACTACACCGTACCAAAGGGTTCTATGATCATTCCTGCCTTCTGGAACTCGCTGCACGACGAGACCGTCTATCTGGAACCCGACTCGTTCAAGCCCGAGCGATGGTTGCCAAACGATGACGGATCCGAGCCTTTGGCCGAGACCAAGCCCCAAAACTACCTCGTTTGGGGAAGCGGTCCTCACAAGTGTATTGGTGGACAGTACGCTTCCATGCATCTTGCCGCTACGCTTGGAACAGCCAGTGTCTTGATGGACTGGCACCACGAGCGAACGGAGCTCAGCGATGAGATCAAGGTCATTGCTGCGTAAGTTTCTCTTTTAGGCGCAAAGAATTCGCTGACCTGCAGTATCTTCCCGAAGGACGACTTGAGGTTGAAGTTCACTCCTCGTGCTCCTCCGTCGTAAATGGACTCTTCTCTTCCTTTGGCTTTTTGACTTTCCGGACGTGTCTTTCCGCGGTTATTGCTTCATACTGGTTCCTATCCCAAACCTCCCTATTTCACACACTTCACACCCTAATGCCTTGTACTAGGCTATTCAACACATTCATCCAGTGGACAATGTAGCGCCACGTAGGAAACCCAAAGCCTAAGGCAATGATGCATATTCTTTCATGTCGAATCTGTGAATTTGTTTCCGTCACGCCAAAGTGCGCGTTGCCTGGATGATTGAATCTGCTAGCTCGCCTTTGTTGACGATTTCGTCGACATCTTCATTTGGCCGTTACATTCTGTTCATTATCCTTCTCTTTATCTTTTCTTGCACAGTCAGACGTTCCCGCACATCTCGATCAACACCCCGTTTTGACTGTGATTGGCGGAAGGAGGTCTGTGTGATCGACTTTCAGCTTTGGAAAGACGACAACAATAGTTTATTTGGCTTTAGACGATCCATCTTCTTTCGGGCCCGCTCATCGAACATACATCATGCTTCTTTGACTTTCGGCCATACACCAACAAACATTCCCAAATAAAATCCTATCTCACCGCTGAGCGGTCTTGTGCATCCGGTACACCCTCGTCGTCAACGGTTGGGCTTGCCGCTTGGTGGTCCTCCGGCCTTTACTTTGCGCGCCGTCATGTCCAGGCGACCTGTCGATCACGACCTCGGATCCAACCGTGGGTCTACACCTTTCGCAAGATGGGGCCGAGTTGATGAGTAGAATCCGCACATGCCTCACACACCGCGTCAAGCTCCAGGTCCCCCACATCCGCTGGATCGGGCGATGGGTCCCTCGGTGCTATTTCCAAATGGCAAGATATCGACCCCGACAATGCAAGAGGGCAATATGGTGGTTATGGAAGCCCGACAGGCTCACCTTCAACGATCAGAACGGGTCCGATGATAGGCAACACATTCGGTGTTTCCAACCCACCTCCACAAGGCCCCCCGCGTACGTACGATTACTGATCTTTTACCTCTGACCCGTGTTTCGATCGTATTGTCAACGTGATCGCTGACGGACAGCAACATCCCCTCCGCCTTTGCCGCCCACAAATCACCTGGTTGGTAGTAGCGCTGGAAGTCCTAGTCATCCTTTCGCTTCAGGCTCTATACCCAAACGAACTAGCAGCTCGCTCGGCCAGACCGCCTGGCAAGCATCACGAAGTCACATGTCAATCCCAGCACGTACCGTTTCGCCTCCTCTTCCTCCTCCTACGGCTGAACTCCCTGCACTGCCCAGCTCAGTGACGGGTCACGGAAGGACAACATCTATATCGTCCAAATCGTCCAAAGCTTCCAGACGATTAACACAGTCTCCTCCTCGTGTCTCCCCAAGAACGACTTCGCTTGCATCCCCATCGCAGAATCAAATGCAGTATCAGCGACATCCCATCTCGGAGTCTTCTTACCAGTCTCCTCAAGGTGGTTCTACAACAGTCCGACCGAAAGCACCGAGAACGCCCTCGAGGCATTTGTTGCAGACGGCACTGGACTTAGCGCAAAAGGCGGTGGAGATGGATAAAAGCAACGATGTCATGGGGGCACTCGTGGCTTATCGCGAGGCAGTGGACAGATTGAAGCACGTCATGGAGAGAGTGAACGAACCGCTCAAAGATGATCCAAAAAGGAGGAGAAGTACCGGTAGAACGGAAGAAGAGGGCAGGACGTTGAAGGGGATCGTAGGTTTTCCTTCCCCTTGGCCTTAACGCCTCGTGGCCGTACACCTGACTGACAATAGCACGATGCGTATGTCGCTCGAATAGAGCTGCTCTCGTCTTTCGAAGAGGATGATCAGCAAGCGATGTACGGTAGCCAAGACGGGCCAACACATGGAACCGCGCATAAACAGTCAGCATCTGTCTCAAGCTCCATACATACGCGCTACGACGTATCGTCCACAGAAGGCACGCCCCGCCCGACCTCACTTGAAGACTCGGCAACGGGTATAGGGAATCTGATGCTGAACGACGTTGGGGATATGTCGATGGATCCTACCATGCACAGTGGACCATCAAGGACGAGCTCTCCAGACGACTCGACGCTAGGTTCACCATTCTCGACAGGTCGTACGTCGGCGAGAACATTAGGCACACAGGGCTACGGCAACACGAATTCGCTCAAGGGAGGCAATATGCATACAATGGGCGACCCGGACTCTGCAAGTATAAACGGCTCACCGGCTCAGCATCCACCGCGTCGAACGTCAATCGGAGCGACTTCAACCCCGTCAGACTACCTTGGTTCACCTGTCTCAACGTTCTCGTCCGAACAATCCCATTATACTGCAAACGCCGGAAACGTCCGTAGGAGGCTGCTATCCCGGTCAGCTAAGGGTCTGGAGACGGAGTTGGGTATCGCGGAAGATGAAGAGGAAGGGATGGAAGTACTGTCGAGAACTCCACAACGGACAGGTGCCCCCTTGCATCCAGACACCCAGGCGCACCCTCTGGCGCAAGCTCAATTATCACCAAGGCGCGAGTCTTCACCTTACGGCAATAACGGCCAAAGACCGTTACCACCTCTGCCCAATTCAGCGCCATTAGTCGATCAAGCAGGTCGGGTTTTGGCACACCAGCGCCAAGCCTCTACCACCTCGGATCGATCCCACACTGGCTCGATCCTGGTCAGTCCGACTGTCAAGCAAGGAACGATAAATCAAAGAAGAGTGTCAAGAGGTCTCGATGGCACACCCCTGACAGGTTCGGCAGATGTCAGCATTGACGACATGCCGACCCAACTGTTTAATGACAATCAGCCTCACAGCGCTCCACCCAGTATACACCCTCCTCGAAGCCGGACACGGTCACAGCCAGGGAACAGTCGATTCCCTGACGACGACGTACCGCCGATGCCTGCGCCACTCCACCACCGTACATCATACAGCTCGATGAAGACGGGCCGAGTATCTTCGCTCTCGTCTGTCAGCGGACACGGCCATGACAGCCTGCGCGTACGCACCGATAGACCAGCGAATCTTGGCCCACCTCTCGCTTCTTCGGCCCATTCCTCCATTCGCTCGCACAACGCGCTCACCCGTACTCCCTCCGGCAATCTCATATCTCCGATCCCTGAGCCTCAACCGCCAGAGATCATCCACCGCTCCTTCCACTTGCTCCGCTTGATCTGTATCTCGATGGATGCCACATCTTCCGGTGCGTACCTCACGGCTCACATTCACATCTCGCCTGCCGTCTGGCAACCGTCCCAATGGGCGAGATCGTCATCGAAGACACTCGGCCCGCCCCGGATCACTGCTCAAGATGTCAAATATCGAGTGCTCGAGACCATGTCGTTTCATCTAGACAACATCGCTCGGGTTGCCGGGCCGATGCTGGACGGAGAAAAGATGCATCGATCATCTGGCAATCGACTCGCAGACGTCAATCGGCCTATGGCGATATCTATGGCAGAAGACTTGATTAGGAATCTGGATGCTATGGACGAGGATATGGACACTTCTTGGAGGACGCTGAACAAGGCGGGAGTGCAAGTTCAGCCTTGGAAGGAAAAAACGCACAAGCGAACAGGGGTGGGTCGATTTGTGCCCTGGTCGAAACGACACTGATTCCAGAATGGCCTTTCTTGGGGCTCGAAGCTGAAAGATAAGATGACGAATGGGAAAACGTACGTTGTTGGTTACAACTGACCTTGGTCGTAACTAATGTCAGACTCGAAGCACCAGACAAATACGTCGACCTCCTCTCGCACTTTTCGTTTGTCGCGCAGACGCTCAGTATGTGTATAGCGCGAGCCACACAAACATGTTTGCTGATAGCAGATGAACATCTGCTTAACTTCACGGGACCATGTACGGCCAGCTACGCTGCTTTGCCGGACGACGTATTCAGAAAATGCGAGTCTCGCGTCTCGAACGCCGCACAGTTTTTCAGTTCGGCGATTGTTCCTTTCATTCTGGAAGACACGATGCAGTTTGTTGTGAGCTGCTATATACGAGTCACCGGGATGGCCTAGCTGACTGTCAGGCAAGATATATGAAAGGAGGGGTGAGGTATCTCGAGGAATAGAACCCAGTATAACGACGATTGGACGAAGATACTGACGAGACGAGCAACGAGGCCCCGGCGGGGTTTAACGCACGGAGGGGGGGTTTTACGGGAGTCAATGTACAATGTGCCGATGAACGTCTTGGGAATCAAAGGGGTTTTGATGATGAGATTAATGTCTGGTAGATATCTATATTGCGGACGACAGCGTCAATACATAAAAACCACATGTTAACGGTACTCGTGTTCTCCACATCCATGCTTTTCTTCGTCTGGTCTAGGGTGTATTCAAGACTGTGTTCTGTCATTGTGTCATATAGCATAAAATAATTTGTAACCTCGGGGTGAAACACGCTCCGGCGCTCCGACTGGAGCTAGACCTTTAAGCCTTCTTCACGTCGCCTGAATCCTCCTTGGCCTCCCTTGTCTCGTTCTCATCTTTGACCTCCTTCCCGTCCTTCATGGGAGATACAGGTCTCGTAGCAGCAGAAGGCTTCAAGCCCATTCTTGTCGCAACGTACTGTAATCAGTACACGCCGCGACGACGCCACCACGAGCACTCACGTCTTGCGCGACAATCTCCACACCCGTCCTCAGCACCTCGACGAGCCTCTCCTCAACCCAGTCGGAATTGTCATACTCCACATCCAGCCAGTCTGCAGGTGAAGGCTGAGTGGTGGTTGTGAAGCGCAGAGAGTGGACGGGGTCGTGCAGTGTCATGAGGAAGTAGAGGTGTTTTGTCGGTGTGGAAGATGTGGACGAGGACGATTTCATCAACACGGGCGGTTCAGGGATTGGCAATGGAGCGAGAAGTGGTTGGAGGTGGAGGAAGATAGGAACAGTGGTCACTGGTACATTTGCTGCTAGGTTAGCCAGTTCTGGACGGGCTGAGAGGGAGAATCTCGGCTCACCTTGCTTTGCAGCTCTGCCCTTAGGATCCTTCTCTTCACGCGCTTTTGCACCGTCAATCTCCTCTTGTTGCCGCTTCCAACCCTCATCCCATCCTTCCACAGGGTTGATCGCTCTCTCTCCATCATCCTGCCCCTCACTCTCGGGTGACCAGACAATGACCAGTTCCCCCGATTCAGTCTGTTCGAGGATCTTGGTCCATGCACGGTAGACGACACCCTCGACGCCAGAGTATCCTACCATGGGATGAGATAGCCATAGTTCCAGGGTCTCATGGGCGGAGATAGGGGGTGCGACGGTGTTGAGAATATGAGTCAGAGTCGACGATGTAGTGTTGAGCAAGTCCTGGCCTGACAATGAGCAAATTAATCAAAGTTTCTCGTTCTCAGACCAACTTACGAAGCTTTTCCAAATCCACGCCTTTCACATAGCCTTGCAATCCACCCAAACGCTCTTCGGCGCCTTTTCGCACCCAGTCCAGATCCACACCTCGCCCTTTCAGTCCTTCCAGCCCTCCAGCAGCAACGCCTTGCACCCCTTGCGTCTGAACTTTCTTGTACTGCTCATCCGCAATCTTCTGCGCGGACTGAATGGCGGAAGTCGCCGTGGACCAGAACGAGCTCACGCCCCATCCACCACCTGCGCTCGACGCAGCGGGCGCAGTCGTAGTGGGCACGTTGCTCGCTTCAGCAGAAGCAGGAGCAGCAGCATTCGGTCCCACACCTGCGCCCGGACCTTGAGAAGGAGTCGCGGGTCTCGAAGATGATCTAGGCGCGGAGAGCGGAGCGCGCTTTGTCTTGATTTGCGCTTCGAGGAATGCCAAGGCTTTCTGCGCCTCTTCGTCTTCTGCAGGAGCGGGTGCGGGCGTAGACGAGCGTCCGCCTTCAAGCGTAGCTGAGGAGGACAAGTCCATAGAGGTTTTGCCCTTTGCGCGTGAGCTATCAGTGGATGCGCGAGGGGCGGACTCGACTGTCGATGCGGCAGAAGTACCTGGGGTCTCATCCAGATTATCGAGATTCGACAAGAAATCGAGAGCTTCCTCTGCTTTGGTCTTTTTTCCTTTTGGCGGCATACTGACGATAAGATAGGGTTGAGTATTGCTTGGTAAAGGTGTGTGTAATAAGAGCGTTATTTGAAGGTCTGGACACACGGTCGTGAACGTGATGTCGACGCGTGAGTGGCAACAGATGAAGTGGCACCACGTGATCACGCTTTACTCATCTTATGCTCATCGTTGGACCGGCAGCTCACGTGTCGTACGACATAGCGACTCAACCGCTCGAGAGAAACAGAGATACAAAGGGCACATAATGTCCACCAGCCCCTTTCGCAGAGCGAGAATTCACCTTTGATGCTCCAAATCGGTATTGTCAATCGGAGGGTGGCTCATATCAGTCTGACATCCTCTGCGGTGACACGATCCGACCGAGACTATCGTGTTGTGGGTCGTACTGGTTGACCGAGGGCGAATCGAAGCGATCGTTCGGCCGATGTAACCATTCATGATTTACATGATCGACTAAACCCGGATATATTTCACAAAGAAGGCTTGTTAAGACACAGGCGACACGCGAGTCACGATGTACGGCATGATCAGCCTCCTGCATGAAGATCATCCGTGTGAATCATGTCTTAGTTGCATTTCTGACGACAGCATCATAGCAGTCCTGCGATGCAGTATCCTAGCTGCGGATCCCAGTCCACGCAGGCGTCAGAGCAGCGGGTTTTTCGACGCCCGTTGTCCCTCGCCTGGCATGCGTGACACTTGGTACTTTATTCTGTTCTCACGTACCTAAATGAAGCACCTACGCGGTCCTTCCACCATTCAGACTCTCCTGCTGCAGGTTCGACGATTCCGCTTCTGGCGGAAACCATTGAACACAACATTCAGGGCGCTTGTGGTGGCACAAGGCCTGCCAGGGCCGTTTCCGGGAAGTCACCGGATCGGCCGGTAAGGATCCGGACTTGATCGGGGAATTGGCACATGCCACAAGCTTGATTTGGTGGCGTCAATTACCTATTCCGGCCGGGAAGAAATCTGTCGACCGCCACTGCACCGTTTTGTTGCGCCAAATCCAATCTTGCAACGACGCCACAGAACAAAGATCGACCGTTCGAGGTCCTACACGAGAACAGAGTCACGAAAAATGGCACAAACCCACGAAGTAAACTTTACATTAATCCCCCTCCCTTAAACGATCGCCGGTGTCAAGGCTACCACTTCCGGTTGCTTGATCGCCAGTCGTCGCATCGGAGTAGCCTACTTATAGCTGACCACTGTTCAACATGATCCCCTCATCCGAAGCACCTTTCAATCCTCTATCCGACTTCCCGCACACCAATCTTTCACCTCCTCTACCTTTCCGCCTTAACTCTCTACTTATCGACTACCCTCTAGTATCCTTCTCCATATCGACCTAATCTTCTCCGCCTCCTTACATCATGCTCTACACCGAGATGTGGTCCCTGGTGGTCCTCTTTGCATTGGCAGCTAACGCTGCTGTTGTCCCTGGTGGTCGTCAAGCTGGCCCTCAGATCGCCAAGCGTGCCAACACTGCTTATCAGAATGACCTGTACCTCAAGCAAGCGCGGGACGCCGAAGCTGTTCGCAACCCTGGCTGGACGGCCATGGGTTGTCGGACCGACGCCCCGGCGCCGTATCGTTCGCTAGTCAACCTGCTTGCTTCGTGGGACAACATGACCCTTCCCATCTGCATGAACGAGTGCTTCTCCCGAAGTTACACCTATGGCGGTGTTCAGTGGGGCTCCGAGTGCTGGGTATGTGCCGTACCTTCCCGCAGGCTTCAAGCTCATGTCTAGTGTGGAAACACCATGAACACTGGTACATACAGAGGCTGGGGCGATGCCTACATCAAGTACGGCGACCCCTATGGAACTTTGGTCCCATACTCCGAGTGTCAATCCTTCCCCTGTGCGGGAGACAAGAGTACCGCTTGCGGAAACAACTGGAGAAACAACGTCTTCATGGTGAGCTTTGCGGATAGCCTATGGATCTTAGGCTAACAAAATAGGTCGCTGATAGAGCCCAAGCCTCTGCCAATATCCAGGCATCGGCCAGTGCTTCCGCTTACTCGACCTCTGCGTCTATGTACTCTGCCTCGGCAGCGGTCTACTCTGCTTCAGCCTCCGCGTACTCCTCCAAAGCCAACGCTTTCTCAGCTTCCGCCAGTGCATCCGCCTACTCGAGCTCGGCCATCGAATACTCGCGCTCGGCGTCCACTTACTCTGCTTCGTTGTCAGCCTACTCGTCGAATGCCAATGCCTACTCGGCGGCGCAAGCCACCATCTCGGCCAGTCTCAGTGCCTACTCGGCATCGGTAAACGCTTCACTCAGCGCCTCTGCCTCGAGGTTCTCGCAAAGCTCTTTGGCTCAGTACAGCGCCTCTGCTTCGGCCTACTCGGCCAACGTTGCCGCTTACTCCCAATCTGCCAGTGCTGCCGCTTACTCTTCGTCGACCGACGCTGCCGCTCGAGCATCTGCTTCTGCTTACTCGTCCGCGGCCAGCGCTTACTCCCAATCTGCCAGTGCTGCCGCTTACTCTTCGTCGACCGACGCTGCCGCTCGAGCATCTGCTTCTGCTTACTCGTCCGCGGCCAGCGCTTACTCTGCGTCGGTCGATGGTGTCGCCCAAGCGTCTCTCGCCGCCTACTCGAACAACGTGTACAGTGCTTCAAGCGCTGCCGCTTACTCGCAATCCGCTTCCGCCGCCGCCGCTTCTGCGTCAGCCTCCGCTGCTGCCGCCAAGGCCGCTGAAACCTCTATCCCGGACACCTGGGTCGTTCCCCGAACGATCTGTGTCGCTGAGGGTACCACCGGCCGCGCAATGACCGGTGCTTCATTCGCTGCGCCCGACATGTCTGCTGGTCAATGCATCAAGCTTTGTAACGACGCTGGATTCGTCCTTGCCGGTACTCAATACAGCCAAGAGTGCACATGTTCCAACATTCTCAGCAACGGTGCTTCGCTCGACAAGCCTTCCACCGACTGTAACATGAAATGCGGTGGATCCGACCAAATCTGTGGTGGTCCCAACGCTATCACGCTTTACGTCAAGCAGTCTGCGCTCGCCGACCTCTCGGACGACTTCACCAGCAAGCCGATTGCTTTGACAAACGGTTGGCAGGTCGCTCCTTCGGACTGTATCGCCGAAGGAACTTCCGGTCGTGCTCTTCCTGACGCTTCGTTCGCCGATGCCAACATGACCCCTAGCATGTGTATGGAGTTTTGCGGTGCCAAGAAGTTCCAATACGCCGGTGTCGAGTACGGAAACGAGTGTCACTGCTCCGGCTCGCTCCAGAACGGAGCTTCGCTCGAGAAGAAGGCTCAATGTTCGATGACCTGTGCCGGTAACAAGTCGATCTACTGTGGTGGTCCCGGTGCTCTCAACCTCTTTGTCAACCCCTCCATTGGTGAAGATCTCACTCAAGCTGCTGCTTCCGCTTCCAAGGCCGCTGCCGATGCTCAGAACTCGAACGCCGCTGCTCTCCAGGCCAAGCTCCCTACCGGCTGGACGGCTGCTGCAACCACCTGCATTGAAGAAGTCTCCGGTCGAGCTCTCAGTGGAGCTTCGACTGCCGGTGACGACATGACCGTTGACAAGTGCGCTACTTTCTGTCAATCCAAGGGTTTCACTCTTGCCGGTCTCGAATTCGGAGGTGAATGCTACTGTGCCAACTCTCTCAGCAACGGTGCTTCTCTCGACAGGAAGTCGAGCGCTTGCACCATGCAGTGTAACGGTGACTCTACCCAGATCTGCGGTGGACCCAACGGAATCAGTCTTTTCACTGGTCCCGCTACCGCCCCAACGGTCTCCACCTCTGGACCCCAGCTTGCTACCGACCTGCCCGCCGGTTGGTCTGCCGCTTCCACCAACTGTATCCAGGAGGTCTCTGGCCGAGCTCTCACCGGCCACTCCGAGGCTGCCGATGACATGACTATCTCCAAGTGTATCTCGATTTGTGGCAACCGGGGCTTCAAGCTCGCCGCCGTAGAATTCGGCGCCGAGTGCTTCTGTGGCAACTCGCTCGTTAACGGTGCTTCGCTCGACTTGGTTTCCGGACAATGCAACATGCCTTGTGCTGGTAACTCCAAGGTCCTCTGTGGTGGACCCAACGCTCTTCAACTCTACACCAACCCCGACGCCGTTGCCGGACCTGCTCCTTCGCCGACTGCCTCTGCCGCCCCAGCTGGCCCGACTCCTGAAACGGACCTCCCGGCCGGATGGCAAGCAGCCTCCTCCACTTGTATTCAAGAAGTTCCAGGCCGTACCTTGACCGGATACGCGACCACCACAGACGACATGACCATCCCCAAGTGTCTCGCTATCTGTGAGAACATGGGCTTCTTCTACGCCGCTGTTGAATACGGTGGAGAGTGCCACTGCGGTAACGGTTTCTCCAACGGCGGTTCTTTGGACAAGGTCTCCAACCAATGCAACATGGGCTGCAGTGGAAAGCCTTCGACTCTTTGTGGTGGACCCGACGCCCTTCAGCTTTACACCAACCCGTCTCTCGACCCATCCACCCGCAGTCACAACGGGTTCTCTTACGGCGGTTGTATCATGGAGGTCCCCGGACGTGCCCTCAACGCCACGTCTCTGGCCACCGACGACATGACCCTGGACAAGTGTACCGGCTTCTGCAAGGACAGCGGATACAAGATGGCCGGTCTCGAGTACGGCTCCGAGTGCTATTGCGGTAACAGCTTGGTCGGCGGTGCTACCAAGGACAGCTTGAGTTACGAGTGCAAGATGCCTTGCGCGGGTAACTCGGCTGAAATGTGTGGTGGTCCCGATGCCATCAACCTGTATGTTATGCAATAGTCGGGGTTTGGGACCCAGCTAGCTATATTTTTAGATTTCTACATGCATCCTTGTGCAGCTCCATAAACAAGGCTTCAAGTCTCTTCGGTTCAGAACAAGCGATAATGATGGCTAAATAGATATTTTTGCATTTTGGCAACATATTAACAGGTCCCGGGACAGTACCCTCCACCTCCTATCCCGCATCCCCAGCAGCTAATAGCGCCATATCCACCGCTCGTCAAGGCCAATGTAAGGATGCTCAATACACCTTCTCCCAGAACAAATCCGGAAGCGACGACGATATAGAACAATGGGGTCTCTCCAGTCCCGGCGGCTTTGGCAGATCGGTAGGCAATGTATCCACCAATGAGTCGTGCCAAAGAGAACGAGGGAGCGTTAAGGAAGCCGACAGCGAACGCGATACCCGAAGGGAGATATGGTATCACCCGCGAGATTGGGTGTGATTGAAGTTGAGCCTTGAAAGATTTCAGTAGTGAGATCGTGGCAAAGATAATGCCGAAGATCATCATAAATACAACCACTTTGTCCGGTAGCTGACCGTTGTTAAGCAGCCGGGCCAGATTCAACCTATATGTCAGCGCGAATACTTGTGAAGACTCACCAGATACCAGCTGACGGGACGGCAAACTGTGGACCAGGTATGGTATAGACAGAGGTATAGAATCTGTACCCGGCCGTGGAAACGAAGACGCTAGCCAGACTTCCGATCATTTGACCATAGAATTGAGAGCGAGGGGAGGCGCGCAACAAGTGACCAGTTTTGAGGTCCTGCATCAGATCGCCAGCTCTAAAAGTCAGCTTCGGTCGCTTCCTCCCTGATGCCGCGTCTTACTGTTGAGCTCCGGCCTTAAGTCAGCTTCGCTCGACACCCTGCCTATGAGCTCACCTCTGCCACACCTCCAGCTATAATATTGGCGACCACATTTCCAGGTTGCAACACCGCGAAGAGTAGTTGACTAATCTTGCCAATACCAGATACCTCGCATTAGCTCCCGGCCAAGTCCAGACAGATCACTCACAGGGTTGATATCTGTTTCACCTAATGCCCTCACTCCTATCAAGCTCAAGACACTCGCTAAGACCAACCCGACTGCCGTAGCCCATGGGTGTATACCATCAACACCGAAAACGACCCATACCAAGACTACGCCTAGAACTGCACTGATTCCCAGTCCCCATTTGACCCAGCTAGAGGGAACCAGTCGATGCGGTGGCTCGTGCTCAGGATCAGCATCATCCTCTTCCGTGTTGGGATCGAAATAGTCGTCTTCTGTGATATTTGAATTACGAGGTGGGTCGGTCGGCTGGAAGACTTTCGGTCTGGATCGTTGTCGGTGATGCGACAGCAGTCGGGATGTGTACGATATCGTAATTGGAAGTAAAGAGATAATCGATTCGGCTATCATGATAGCAAGAGCCACCCACAGCTACATCTTAGTTGATCGCAAGATACGATAGGAATAGCTCACGATCCAACCCCTTGCGCCGTTTGTAGATGACGATACGCGTCCAGGTGCCCAGCCAGAATGCTTGGATAATGGCGAAAGGATGCCCCAGCCCACGAGCATACCGAGATTCATCGACAGTGTCACTGGAAAGCCCATGATGATGCCTGGCCATCAGTTGTGTTAACTTGCGAATGCTGACAAAGCTCACCTTGACCAACGTAAGAAAGTGACGGAGTGAAGCTGGACGTCAACGTGGCTATGAAGCTAAGATCGGACTCACTACCACATCCAACCGGCTGCAAGACTGGTGTCGAATGGTAAAGAAAAGATGTCAAACAGCGGGATAGCGAAGACGACTGGGAACAAGAAACTCATGAGCTGCCAATTAGTAATAGTATTCTGCCTTTGCAAGACCCACCGTCATTCCTCCGCTGGCCAGAAAGCTCCATGCAAGCGCCCACCAAGCTTTTCCGCCCATGACTTCTGTGTTTCTGGATTTGCCTGCGGGTGACCGATATGCGTCCTGCGCATCTCGAGAGGGTGAGAATGTGCGGGCAGAGCGAGGAAGTCGTTGATAGGCTCTGCCAGGACGAGATGGCGAAGCGTTTGGGTCTGGGGGTGGGACTTTGTGTAACAATGCAATGAGCTGAGCTGTTGCAGCTGCTGGATCAGCCTGATTGCACTTTCCAGAGTCGTTGACTTACTTCCCGAGGGAAAAACCAACTTCTCTTTGACGATCACTTGTCGTCTTAGGGGAGCGGCCAGGAAAACGCTAACTATGAGATTGTTCTAGTTCACAGAACAGAGCTGCTCACCCGAAAAACGCGACAGCTAAGCACCACAAGACTAAATGTGTATACCCCGGTCTTATGCCTTCCCGTCCATCCTCTTCGGGCGTCATCATTCCTAAAGCGGGGATAATGCCCACCAGTCCTGCCGCCAGTGGCATCGTTCCTGTAGCGACCGCTGTTGTTTGCAAGATTACATTCTCTTGAGGCGTGAATGGCGCCTGAAAGAACCGAGGAAGAACGGAGGGGAGAATACGAAAGATCGCAAAACCCAGAAGAGCAGACTGAAGGGACATCATAGAGACCCATCCTTCTTATCAGCTGAAAGTCCACGCGAGCTCCAATTTTTAAAGTTTGTCAGAAACTCACCTGTCTGAAGCCCGAAGTAGATGTTGGTCATACACAGAATGACGCTGTTGTCAGTCGTTTCCCTTTGACCTCGTTGTGCCAGCCCACCCAACCAGTAAGCCGACCACCACAGCACGCAGAGTGAAATCGTTCTCAAGCACGTCCTCCTCTCCGATCATTTCGTCCAGCTCGTCATCGTCTAATTCCGGGATTTGGTGTATCAATCCCCTGGACAATGGGGGTGAGCTACACTGTTAGCAGGAGACCAAGGGCGGTATGAATGCTTACACTGGGTCCATGGTTCCTCTCTCTAGTCCAGCTGCTCGCAAAGAAAGACCGCAGTTGAAGTGTCTAGTACGATATTGAAATGCAAATACAAAGATGAAACACGATTAGGGCGATGAACCAAAGGAGACCGCTTCGGCTTTGGCCGATGCCGAAGTCTTTCGGGATGATCACGGTGAGCGACCATTCACTAGACTGCAAGGACGGAATCTCGCATGAACAAACCGGTTGGACTATGACTAGGTGTTATCCGACAACGACTAGAAAACCAGTACACTCTTCCCTTTTCTGTTATCCTCGTGCACAGATCTCAGCATTTCGAGCCCTTCTTCGATCTTGAACGTTTTGACCTCGCTCTTGATCCCATTCTTTGTGCATAGATCGATCGTGTCTTTTAGGTCCTGCGTGTTACCATGTAGACTTCCTACTATAGTGAGGTCGCGGAAGATGAAGTCCTTGAATTCGAATCTAATCTCGGGAGGTTGAGCGACGACGACCACGAGACCATGTCGGCGGACGATATCGAGGCCATAGCGTTGCGATTCCAGCGGATCGGCAGTAAGAATAACAGCTGAGTGTTAGCTTAACACTCAACGTAGCGATGCTTGAGCGATCGTTGACCGCGAGGTAACTTCGAGACATACCATCTGCTCCGTCCCATCCTTCGTATCCGACCTCCCGCAGTTCAACAATCCGCTTGACCGCCTCTTCACCACTGGTCTTACTCGCGTCCAGGATGAGATCCGGGGAAAGCTTGAAGGCCCTAATCATCTCGATAGGTTCTGGTCGAGCATCAATGCCGACAACCTTCAGTCCCTAATTCTCAGTTTGAGAGTCGCAAAACCGAGACAAGCCTTACCATCGCTTTTGCCATTTGAACACCAAGGTGTCCCAATGCACCAAGTCCACTGATAGCAATAATCTACTTTTCAGCCCAAGGCCCGACCATTGGCCTCACCTGTCCAGGCTTCAGACTCGCTTTCTTGATCGCAGTGTAAATCGTGACTCCAGCACATGTCAGTGGTGCCGCCTGCGATTCAGCATCGACGCAGACGGCATACCAACAAAGTTACCCACCTGTTCAAAAGTCATATCGTCCGACAGCTCCACCAAATGCCTTGAGTCTAATATCTCATACTCCGCAAATGCTCCGTCCACATGGATGCCTGTGTACTTTGAATTCGGACAGTACCTGCCATCAACATTCCTAGCCCCGCTGACTGCCGTACTTCCAATCACCAAACTTGCAATCTGAGCAGGCCCCTCCTATCAGCTGTTCTTTCATCTCGATGACCTACCGCAAGGCGCAAGAGGAAGCAGACCTGCGACCCTCGAGCCGACTTTAGCCTTTCCTTGCTTCTCCGCAAGCTCTCCCAGAGCTACTACCGTACCGGCTGGTTCATGGGACCCCGTGATAGGATACTGATCGCCAAATTCTCCAGACATGACCAAAAGATCGGTGTGGCAGAGTCCCGCCGCTCCAATCTTCACCAGAGCCTCATATCCTGTTGGCTTGGGAACGGGTAACGTCGTGAGTTTGTATTCTTTGCTGCATAGTCAATGTTCGTCCCCAATTTTTAACTCACTCTCCCTTCTTCTCCACTCGGAGAGCTTTCATCTCCTTTGGAAGGTCTGTCATTATATTGGCTAAAGATCACACTATACAAGGAGCACTAAGGTGTTCACCAAGATCTACCTCGTGGTATACCAAAGATAGACGTCATCACCCCCACCCTGCTCACGTGAGTTCCCCCACTTCGAGACATTTTATGCATACCCCATGACAAGATGTTACACCACAAACCCACTGACACCTTGTCTACGACCGATGCGCTCAGCTTGATCTTAGTAAAGCCAACATGCACCAGCCTGCTACCCAGCCTAGCAGCACAGCGATCATCCCTCCCTCGATAGATTTGCGTAGTCTCACTTTCCACCGTTCTTCTCTCCTTCCTCTCCTCCCTTCCTCCTCATCCATCATCTCCTCGTCGTCGGACAATTCGTATTCTCGATATATATTTGGATTGATGTTGATGGTCGGCATATTGATGCGAGCATGTCCGCCACGCGCCGGGGACGAAAGTTTTGCTTGAAGCGGTTTGCCTGAAGGCGCGGGGTCGGAATGCTGCCGGGAACGAACTAGAGAGAGTAACGAACGCAACATATGTGACCCGTCGGTCTTTGGCAGGGGGAGAAGATTGAACAGGAACAATGATAACGCTATACTGGAGAGATATCTGATGTCAGATGAAGAACCAAGAATGGACTTACTCTACAAATAGCGTTCCCCATCGTACCAACCCCCCGGCAACTCTAGGTGTTTCCCTACCAACTTTCACGTCTTCTAAGACTTCGCGACGGTCGCCTGACCATAGCACGACGTTCTCACTGTTTCGACTTCTGCTGCCCAGTTGTATCCTCAAGATCTGTTCTTCAGGGGATGGTCGTACACAGATCCATTTCGCACTCGGACATGGACATTTCCCAGACGGGACGTTGAGCATGGGATGCGGTGCCAAGCAGCGTGCTTGAGTTCCAGATGTGGGCGAGATGATCGTCCGGAGAAACTCGATCTCGTTCGATCTTGTGCAGGGCGGAGGAGTCAGATCTGGCAATCAGCGTGAAGCGGAGGGGACGCTGACCTGCTTACCTTCATACAACTTGCGCTCGATGCACCATCCTCTACCAGCATCACCGATCTCGTCACTTTCAAGGTATGTCTTCCAAGTGTCCTCATCTCCTCCAAGAAACACGTCATCCAGATGAGTCACCATCATCCCCTCCTTCACATGGGCGTATAATGGCGAGGACTACCGGTTAACCAGGAAAAGCGCTTTGCGCGTTGGACCTACTACATCCACTCTCTCGATGATTCTTCCGTCTCCGCTTGCATCTCTCCAGTAGAAGTTTCCGAGCCCGCCCCAGGCCACGGACGCGATAAGAATGTATGTCAAAAGATTGTGCCATGGCCCGGAAGATGCCAATCGTAGCTTGGACGCTCTTACGGTCAGCTCAACTTTAGGAATCACGAAGTTTCTTACGCTGGAAGGAGATTCACAGCTTTCGGGAATGAGACGGTCATACTCGGAATGAGCATGTACAAATCGAATGAAAGTTTAGTAGGAGGAATGTCGTCCCTATTGTAAGCGAACATCAACAGTCATACTCACAGAGCGGCAGCTAAAGCATGACCAACTTCATGGATAATCTGATTCACCAGCACGGCAAGCACTAGCGTCGGAAGATGAGACAACGGCGTTGTGACTCCCGGTATCTGATGATCAGGGTGCCAGAAGCGCGCATGTTCGAACGCAGTAACTGACCAAGGGCTGCAGACCTCCCGACAAAGATACGCCTTGAGAGACCCCCTCCGCCATGGGAGCCATCGCTCGTTTTGTGATGGCAACAGCCATGACTTCTCCAGCCGCGGGCTTCTGCATCGCATGAAGCCTCGCTTCCGCCCACACAGCCCGCCATACTTCGCTCAGAGCCCACAGTGCTCCGCCCATAGCAGCTACTACGCCCAAAGCGCCGCTGACCGAGCCCATGTCATAGAGCTTTCTAGCGGCAGGAGACCATTTTGACACGACGATCTTCGGCACACCATTGAATGCTGTCGTGTATAGACTGAATGTCTTGTTGGCAAACTCGTAAGTCCATCCTGCTTCTCCCGGCTGTGACAGACGATGTGAATGTCGCTTGGCGTTTAGCGTTTGGGGCAGGCGGCGGAGCGCATAAGCAAGCGCCGCCAGGAGCAGTAGAGGCAGTAAGACTTCGATCATCTCCCGTCTCCGCCAGACGCGACAGCTCTACACCGACCTTAGAATTCTAGAAATACACAGAGACGTGCGATGTGGACGATCAGTGGCTTGTGGTCACTTTTCCGGAAAGCGGGAACGCGGAGAGCGCGTATCGGCAATGACCGCACTCTTTCGGCTCCGGATCCGGGCGGCAAATCACAGCCGGACTTGGCTGCACAAGTTGTCAGGCAATTCCACAAGGCGCCATGCTTGTGTCAATACCATAACCATGACTACCATTTCGCAGTACGCCTCAAGGGCCGATGAAGTATCGGAGGTGAGGGTATCATCAGGATTTAGCTGACAGCAAAGCTGCTTGATGCTGTCAAACCTTTGATAATACCGTTTATTCGGGCAGCCGATCCGTCTGGATCAACTTCAGGTGGTTCTTCGATCGACACGCCAGTGGTCGTGGACGCCAAGCCACCTGCGGAGCTCACGTCCCTGCTGGATCTTGATCTGCCACAAGATGGACAAGGGAAGGAGGGGTTAGTGGAAATGGTCAAGAAGATACTGAAATATTCGGTGAACACCTGGGACCAAGGATTTTTGGACAAGCTTTACGCTTCGACGAATGCTGTGGGAGTTATCAGTGAGCTGATACTTGCTGTCCTAAATACCAACGTAAGTACACCGTTCCGCCGTCTTTACGACAAACCTTGTCCCGAAATAACCAGCCGAGCCATGTCCAGCAGATATTAATGCCAGGTTCATGTTTATCAAGTATCGCCCGTGCTCACATTGGTTGAGAAGCATGTCTCACTTCAACTTGCCAACTTGTTTGGATTTGATGGTCCCCATGCCGGTGGCATGTCGCAGCCAGGAGGCTCCGCTTCAAATTCATCGTCAATTGTTATCGCTCGCAACACCCTCTACCCCGAGACTAAGCGATCCGGTATCGGTGGTCGACGCTTTGTCATCTTCACTTCGGCTCATGGGCACTACTCGCTCGAGAAAGCCGCTCAACTATCTGGCTATGGATCGGAGGCAGTCCGTGGCGTTCCGGTTGACGCTGATGGGCGCATGATACCTACTGAACTTCAACGCATGGTTAAGGAAGCGAAGTCGGCCGGGGAAACACCATTCTACGTCAACGCAACTGCGGGAACCACTGTGCTCGGCTCTTATGATCCTTTCGATGCTATTGCCGACATTTGTGAGGAGCACGGTCTATGGCTACATATCGATGGATCATGGGGAGGTAGTATCGTCTTCAACGAGGAAATCCGGAGCACAAGGATGAAAGGCGCGGAGCGAGCCAACAGTATCGCTGTCAACCCGCACAAGATGCTGGGTACACCAGTCACTTGCAGTTTCTTACTTGGAAAGGACATGACGCAATTCTGGAAAGCTATGACCTTGCCAGCAGGATAGTGAGTCTATCTTTTTGGCCTGTTCACCCGGAGCTAACGTCAGCTTGTTCCACAACAACGATTCGGAGGACATCTACGATCTGGCAGATCTCACACCGCAGTGTGGAAGACGAGGCGATGCTCTGAAGATGTACCTGTCATGGCAGTACTACGGCAAAGCCGGATTATCGGACCGAATTAAAACAGCTTACACGCGAGCGGACGAGCTTTTCTCGCTTTTGGAGTCGTCCAAAGACGTTATCATGGTATCAACGCGACCTCTACCTTGTTTACAAGTCTGTTTCTATTACGCCCCGGGAAAACAAGTGTTGGCAAGCGAGAAATCGACCCAAATCACGCAAGATGTCGTGCACAAGTTGGTTTCAAGAGGGTTCATGATCGACTATGCGCCAGGAGAAAAGGGCAAATTCTTCCGAGTCGTGGTCCATCCCGGGACGACAAGAGAAACCGTTCGACGGCTTGCGCAATCAATCGAGGAGTTGGGACGAGAGGTATTCGATAAAATGTAGCAAGAAAGGGATATGCGAAACCGGGGTGTGCCTGGGGTCATGGCAGTGTGACTGTAACGGTGGCGACCATGATAGCATCGTGTTTCAGCACTGACCGTTCGAGTTCACTCACCCTAATGCATCATCAATCCAGTCTCTTTTGTACCATCACTCATCACCGTCGCAACTTACAGAATGACTTGCAAGTAAGTCACAGGTCAAGGTCCAGATTGACAATGCCACAGGTGGAACGACGCGGATAAGGGAAAGCTTCTTGGACTGATCATTGACAACCCGGCTTGTCGGCACGCGCTCTTCCCTTCTTCGGTATACCACGGCAACCCCAAATGGATCGTCGCAAGGGAGCTATGCCTGACTTTCTTCCAGAATGACGCTGGGTGGATGGCGGTTCATGGCAGTAAGGGCTTGGTCAAAAAGGAGAACGGGAAATGGTGTTCAACAGAGAAGTGGACCAGCAAGTTCAACAATCCCATCAGTAGTGTAATCAATAGGTCGGATCTCGCTCCTTACCATAACATCAAAGGTCAGTGCTGAAAAACAGGATGTCGAAGCAAATGGACGACGGTGTTTTCATTAAAGAGTATGGTTTCGACCGCAAATGGCGCAAATGGGAGGACATTGTGGATCCGAAAAAGAGAAGTGTGTATCAAACCGAGTGAGGGGTCCCATAGCTGATGACAGAATCATACAAACAAGCCTGCCCGTATTACTTCCTGCTGCTGCATCTCAAACACAGCGATGCGCCTTACCATCCCCTCGACCATTCGTTGTTGTCGAGAGTAAGTGTCAATACGCGGACTCTCGACCAGGCTGGGGAGAGCAGCAGGAAAAGGAGGCGCATAGTCAGGATCACAGAGGACCAAGGAGGAAGAGCAGGCAGACGTCAAGCCAGACATCAACTCTAAAGACCATCCAATCGCGGTCGAATCCTCTCCATTTGAGCAAGCGCCTTCCCCTCCACTGCTACTCCCTAACATGTCCCACTCAACGCCTGCTGTTACCAAAAGACGGAGAGCTAAGGAGCGTCGCATCAGATCGCCGTTATCCCCAGCTTCGGGCAGGCCGGAGTCAGCATCTTCCCAAACTTGTTCCATCAGGACTTTCGAAAGTCCAGACGCCAAGCACTCTGTGCGAGCGAGGCAAGGTGCCAGATCAAGCAGTCCCGAAGAACGTATCGACTCGGGGATGAGATTCGAAGCGATCGATGGGGAAAAGCCGCCCGAATCACAAGTTCCAGATGACGATGTGATCATGCTCTATGCGAAAACCGCACATGAAACAAGGGGGAAGAGCACCTTGCACTCGGACCTCAACCTTGTCAAGCACGAAGAGATTTCGGATAATCAGGGAAATGGCAGCCACGGTTCAGGAGACAACAGCGACTCGGATTCCCATTCCGAAGCCTGCTCGTCTTCCTGCAGCACGAGTTCGGTATCGACCGTGCACCTGGATTTGTCAAGCATGGTCAGACCGGCGAATGATTCTCACCGTCCTCGCTTACCGGTCCCAGCTGTACGGCCCACGTCTGATCATCCGGAGAGAGTCAGAAGCAACTCACTGACGAGTCAGCGGAGCGAAACTGAACTTACAAACGACGCCTTCCAGATCATCGCATCAAAAGACACCCCAGATCAGATATTTAAAGACGTCACCCGGGTTCTCGGTGACCGTCCGTTAGGCGACAATGTGGAAGCGGCTTGCCGGGCCGCTAGGCTTGATCTCAGCTGTGATCTGCTCGACAGGATTTATGCGACGATCATGGGTGCTTTCGCCCATCAACGCTCAGTAAGCCGAAACGAGTGCCGGTTGTATATTTTGGCATTTGCGCAGTTGCAGAGCGTTGCAAATGGGTTAGTACCGTAAGCTATCACATCTTTTCGCTCTGCTAACAACGAAAGGCTTCGGTCAAACATGTTGGCCAATGTCCCCATCTATGTATGGTTCAACAGCAACCAGTTTCACAGACTCCTCGGTCGAATGGTCAGGCAAATCGCCATAGCGCACGGCGGGTAAGTGAGATCGAACTCTTCTTCGTTCGTCTACTTTGCTGAGCTGGCAGAACCGTCCATCACGACCTAGTGGCATTCAAGAAGGGCTCACAACGCCATTACTACTTGGCAGGCCCCACATTCGCCGGTCACAAAAACAAAGAAGGACGGTTAATCAGATCTTTGGGCTATTTACGGTTCTG
Organism: Papiliotrema fonsecae; assembly: GCA_035773095.1. Classification (NCBI taxonomy): domain Eukaryota; kingdom Fungi; phylum Basidiomycota; class Tremellomycetes; order Tremellales; family Rhynchogastremaceae; genus Papiliotrema; species Papiliotrema fonsecae. The sequence goes on from JAHRBW010000007.1 coordinate 522,436, forward strand.
GCAACACATCGATGGAAAGCTACTGCAACAGAATGTCGGTTCCGAGAGGTCCTTGGAGGATCGACTTGTCGTTGCTCGTGATAGGCAACCAAATTGCGCCTACATGGACGATGATGATTGGCAGTTCATGCTTACCGCACGTTCGAAAAGGCAGAGCATACACAATTGGGATTATATCCGCCTTCGACAATTAATCGAAGTATATGAATCGATGCAGTAAGTTGTGAGCGTCTGTATGGCCCTGCAAAGTAGGCTGACAGGGAGGCCTAGTAATGTACTTGAAAGGTATCGGGTCCGCTGCCACATTCAGCCCCCGTCTGGATGCGGCTTCAACGGAAAGTGGCTCTTTCGAGCCATGGCTGTTCTCAAGAGTGCTGGATGGTGTGTCAACAGCTACACAGCCAAGTGACATGCTGATACTTAGCGCGATATGTCTTACAAAACGAGACTTCCTCGCTGGACGTACAACACGCCAACGGCTGTCTGTCACCTCTGTCACTTCCGACGTTGAACTAGATCACGGGGAAAACCTGTCAGATGGGTCTAGAACCGAAGTAAGCCTTTTGAATTTGTTCGAGCACTTTGACTACAAGTATCACAATCCCTCATAGCTTCAATATACCATAATGCAGTCATCATCTATATATACAATTACACCACTCAAGCCAATACTCCAGCCACGTTTTATGAATTTCGGTCCTTTTCAAAAGGACAGTCACTGAGTGAAAGTTGATAGTGCGAAGATGGCAAAGCGAATCTCAGCTCGACACATATCGCGAAAGGCTTGTCTGTCTTGAGAGGGATTTCCGATCACACCGCATTTCCACCTCGTATATATCGTTCATATTTCCTTCCTCTGACGCCGGAGTCAACCGATCTTTCAGGATCATTGGGGTAGAATGGTGGACAAGGTGAATAATAGGAAATTGAGGAGGATCAATGAAGGACGGATTGTTGTGACGCGTTAGAGTCACGTGATGAGCCGTGGACGCGCTTTCCACTCTCCTCTTACCCGCCTGCTTTGTTACATTTCTTTACTCTGCTCGATCATCTCGCTATTCACATCAATATAGTTGCAATTGGGCTTGACATACTTGCATCAGGTCGCAAAGACCCGCTATGCCCGTTTTTGAGTCTAGCTCGGACACAAAATATCAGCTGCAGCTCCCAACCGTCTCCTTTCGGGTTATCGACGACAAATCCCTAGAGCAGCCAGCTGGCGTGTCCTCGGTGCGTAGAGGGGTTTGCAGATTGACTGTAAGCTAATCGCCAGGGTGAAATCCGGTCATATGGATGTGAGCCGTCGACATTTGTCACATTGTAGCTAATGATCAGACAATGACTTCTCCGACTTTGTGCGGAAGGAGCACTACATCCGATACATAGGTTGGTCACTTGAATCGCTTTGCCGAAAGTCACTGAACTGCAGAACCCATAGAATCGGAGCTCCGAGCTCAAGTCGAGTATGACATGGACGAGCAAGGTCAGTTGAACCTACCGCCTCTACCTCCACATCTTCCAGCCGCGGCTCACTTTCCGTGCTTCGCATTGATATCGACTCTAAGAATTATCCGCAGCTCTGCCCATCTCACTCGAGACTTAACTCCGCTATTACCGATGTGCTTACTTCTCAGATCAAGCATGGTTGGACGCTATCAACCTCGAACGACAGAAGGAGCAATCCGGGCCGATCTCGTACGAAGTGTTCGAAATCCTCATTGACAAGCTGGAGAAGGAATGGTTCGAGCTCGTCAGTTCTTCCTCTCACCCGAAGATCTCGTTGACAGCCAGAGCAAGCGTATACCCCAACCTGCATCTCATCTGCCGGTCGAAGATTCCAAGTGCGCCGTGTGTGACGATGGGGAAGGGGAAAATTCGAACGCGATCGTCTTTTGTGACGGCTGCAACTTGGCTGTCCACCAAGGTGTGTCATGAGATTATTCTGCAATGACATGCCTGATACTCAGATTGTTATGGAGTACCCTACATCCCGGAAGGCCAATGGCTCTGCCGGAAATGCACGGTTTCGCCCGAGAACCCTGTCGTAGGTGATCACCGCTTTGATTTGCTCTACCGCTTACTGCCAGTCTTGTCTGTTCTGCCCTAACGAGGGGGGCGCTTTCAAGCAGACGACAACTGGTCACTGGTCTCACCTACTCTGTGCGATCTGGATACCAGACTTAGGTGTCGGGAACGCTATTTATATGGAACCTGTAGAAGGAGTAGAGTCGATACCGAAGAACCGTTGGAAGCTGGTAAGTCGTGCGACTCGACGTGGGCTCACTTTAGATCTGTTCGCTGTGTCGAGAGAAGGCGGGAGCCTGTATACAATGTGACAACAGAAGTTGTTTTGCGGCCTTTCACGTTACTTGCGCTCGACAACGCGGTCTTTTGCAGAGCATGAAAGCGATGGGGTCAGACACTCAGCTACGAGCGTTCTGTCGCAAACACCTGCCAGTACGTCAAGGCCATGCTCAAACCGGTTCAGCTGATGTCAAGGCCGACGCTCGAGATTCAGGGGATTTAGATGACGATGCCGATTCCAACTTTTCTGGCACGCCTATCGCACCTCGCATTAAACTGAGCGCCCGAGGTGCCGTGACTACTAAATCCGCTCGGGCACACGCCAAGTCGTATCGACCGGGTCCACCAATCGTGCCCAACATCATCGTTAAGAGCCTACTCGATTACGTTGCGAAGATCTCCATTCGGAAACGACAACCTTTCATCGAAAGACTCTGTCGGTATTGGAGTCTCAAAAGAGAGGCAAGAAGGGGAGCACCGTTACTGAAACGGCTACACCTAGAGGTAATCAGCAAGCTGCATTGTTAGAATGGCGCTGATCGTTAGCCGTGGACCGCAACAAAGACAGACAATCAACAAACCGATGCTGAAAAGGCTCTCAAGCTAAAAGTACGCTGACGGTTTTGCGAGCGCGCTAATCATCAGTTCATGATAACTCTTCGAAATGATTTGGAAAAAGTCAGGCTCTTAGTTGATTCGGTCAAAAAGCGGGAGAGAGAGAAGCTACGACAAATGCAGGTGATCAAGGACACAATTGATATGTTCATGTTTCCTCAGTACCCGAGATTACGGCTCATCTTGGAAAAGGTGTCCGCGTAAGTGGCTAACATAAACGGTGTTCTGAACTGACATCCCAGCATGGATCGCTCGCAGATCTTCTTGCACCCTGTCAGTCGAGTAGAGGTACCGGACTATTATGACGTGATCAAGCAGCCGATGTGCTGGTCGATCATCGACGACAAGCTGGAAAGACATGCGTATACCAAACTCGCGGACTTTACTGTTGGTATCCCCTTGTGTCTCTCGACACGACACGCATACTAATGGTTCAGGGGGACATCCAGTTGGTCTGGGAGAACGCTATTTTGTACAATGCAGCCGACACGCCATTTCACAAGACTGCTCAGCGAATCAAAGTCAACGCACAACCGCTTTTGGATAGTCTGGTCTCTATCACTGCCCCCAACAAACTCAGCTTAAACGATGCTTCGGAACTCCCCTATCAAACCAATGTTGGCGATCTCGAGCCTTCACTCTTGACGCTACAAGTCCTCACGTCGTTGGAACGGCCGGAAGCGGATCGGGATAATCTCGCCTCATTGTTCGCCTATGAGCTGGAGAAGCCAAAAGAACCGACACCTCCACCACCTACGCCTCCTCCAGCTCCTGTCCGTAAAACCCAGACGGCAGAAGAACGACGCAAGAAACGTGAAGAGCGCGATGCAAAGGCGAAAGAGAGGGCCTCGCTGTCGGGCAGAAATACAAGAGGCGCAAAGGCGCTTGAAAAGGCTTTCGCAGAGGAGGCGGGAGTCAACATCTCCTCTTCCGACGCGGATTTAACCGCCGGACGTCGGACTCGTGGCCGGCCATCTGGTCTGACGTTCGATACGCCTATCAAAAGGAACCAGGGGGCCAAGAAGAAATCTACGGGCGGCCGGGCGAAGAATGCGAAAGGAGACATCGCTGACGAAGCCAAAGGCGAAGGCGCTGTCAAAAGGCAAGATATACTAACCAACGAAGACTTGACTGGCGTGGTCGCCACTGAATCAGGAGTGGAAATGCAGGATGAGGCAGATGATGTCGCACATACAACCAAGGAGGCTTCGGTTGACACCACTGCAACTCGTCGGTCCCATACTCAGCCGGGTGTTGCTGCTCTGGAAATCTACTCTCACATCACGGATAAGGAACGGCGAGAGCGAGAGCGAGCACTGGATATCGTTACCGAGGAGGTTGGCAATATGGATCAATTCAAAAGATTCAATGTGGGTTGGGTATTGCCCGAAGGTACCAAGAGGCGAAGAGTAGAGAAGGCACCAGAGCCTCCCAAAACCCACGGTAAGTCGCGAAGCGACGGCGATCCAACAGGTGACTCATGCGTAGCACGGAAACGCAAATCCACATCGAACTTTTCGGCTGGTCCTACGACAACACAGCTGGAGAGTCCCGAGATACCGTCTACACCCCGCCTCGACTCCTCGCCAGCCCCGCCGTCCGGGTCTTCGCTCACTCCTGTTTCGTCTATTGATCGGACCCCCCGAAAAAGCCCCGACCCAGATCACATCGAAGTCGCTCCCATGAAGAAGCAGAATGACAGGCCATCACTTGGAAACGCATCGAATCAACCTCGAATCAATGATAAGTTCGCGAGCGGAGCTTCAGAATCACGATCGAAGAAAAGAAAAAGGCAGCCTTCGGTAGACTCTGCGGCTACAAATGAAACCGAAAACATTATTCACGCCGCCAACGCTGGTACAGAGGAAATGACGCCGGCACCGCAAACAAGCGCAGCGTCCCATCAACCGGCTGAATTGGGCGAGGAGGTCTTTGATGACAATGACGACGGTAATGAGATGGAAAAGTCCCATGCGGAGTCGATCGGCGTTCCGAAGGGGCGTCGCACCCCGCGTGGTTCGACGTCAGTTGGCTCATTAAAACCGAACCGCCGGAAGTCTGCGCCAAAGCCAGAGAACATGTTCCGCAGACGCGAATCCATGCGAACTCCGAGACTGCGAACTCCGAGACAATCTACAACGACGCCGCATGGAGGTGATCGATCACCCTCAAAACCTGCTGTGCAGAAAAAGCGAGCTGGACCGGACAGTTCGCCGTTGGCTGATCTGGAGAACATGGAAAGAGCAGATAAGAAACACAATAAGCTAGACCTAGGTGACGAAGAAGGGGCAGATGCCGAACATGATACAATTAAGCAGGGACAACAGAAGAACGATGATGAAGACGATGGGAACGAGGAAGAGGAAAAGAAAGGGGAAGAAGAAGACCTTTACCCCCCTCAGACTCTGGTGTGGGCAAGAGGTACGCACCTATTTGCTTTGAGCCAAGCTAAAGCCGCAGCTTTAGGCTACCCATACTTCCCGGCCGAAGTGATGGATCCCGAGCTGGTTGATTTGGACGATCCCATCCCCCCAAAGGTGTTGCAACAGAGAGAAAAGCACGAACGCCAAGCCCGAGGTCGAGTTTGGCTTGTGCGATTCTTTGACAAGACGGCGACGTATGCTTGGATACCAGCCGATAGACTCGATCCTCTTGGCATTGATGGTACGTTTTCAGACCTGATGAAACTCACGGAACCGCCGCTAATTGACAGATCAGGACGAGTACTACCTCGCTGTACGTCGCAACGGATGGGCGAGGCGTGAAGCTGACGAGACAGGGTAGGGATGGTAGGTCGAGTGGTTTCAAGTCGGCTCGTATCAGGGAGCAATGCCATGCGGGTTACAGGTAGGTATTTCGCGGAAGCGGTGGTGCAGATTGAAGGCTGACGTATAGGGAAGCGCAGCAGTACCTTGCAGATGCGGCGTTGGCCGATGAAGGGGAAGAGAACGGGGAAAAAGAAGAAGACGAAGAGGTCGAGAGTGTATAAGGGGTGAACATTACTGTTGTATATATTACCAGGTGCATACTAGACATATCTGCTCATGATTGAGCCTTCTTCATCACCGCTGATCTTCCATGACCCACTGTCTGCACTCATCCACGCATCAGATGACGGTAGCAGCCAGTACCAATAGCTGTACGCAGCGTGGTTCCGTCGACATTCGTTTCGAATAAGCGCTTGAGTTTAGTCGCCCGTTGCGTATTTCGGCCTCGATCTGACCATCGGCCACAGATGGAACTTCTGGTCTTTAGGCGGTGCCGCCTTTGGGGGCCGATGCCTAGCTCCGCAGAGCGCCAAGAGGAAACCTCCCTCTCCGCCCGCTTTCTTCCATTGTCGCCACCTCCAGGCGAGCCACAGCAAGAACTGGGGTCAGTTCAAGGCATATTATAGTCTGGTGCACTTGGCAGAGCACCAGGTTTGAGTCAGAGACTTACGATCGCGGCGAGTAATCCTAGAGTCAGACCAATGGCGAGACCTGCTGCGCCATTGTTCCCTCGGTCGGTCCCCGTCGTTTGGCCCGGAAAGACAGCAGTAGGTGTTACCCCCACATTGGTTGCGGTGGGATTGAGTAAGGTCGTCGTTCCAGCGACAACAGTCGCGATGCCATTCGGTGGCACAGGCCCAACCTGGCCCGGAGTCGTGAGCCCCGTACCGGACACAGCGACGATATAGTCCAGAGCGAGTAACATCCCTTGATCCATATTCGTCATAACGACCGAGTGCGTTGCGTCGGTAAGACCAGAAACGAAGTATAACAAGGTATCGTATGTGTCCAAAGTTGTACTTGCATTGTATCGACCCTTGTCTTGCCCATCTAGAGATAAAGAGAAGGTGCCGAAAGCAGGTCCTGTCGGGGCGAAAACGTACAAAGCGGAGCCTGGGATGAGCTAGAGGAATGGCGTGACGCGTCTCCATGATGCATCCAGCAGATCAATCCGGTTTCCGAAAATGTGGACGGATCGACGTGAGTTCCAAAAGTGGGGGAAGGATGAGGGAAGGTAGGGCTGAGACAGCGATGGACTTACCTGTAAAACTGAATGAAGCCGTCGATCCGGCTGAGGAAGTGTAGCTGACCGTATCGCCAAAGAACGAGCCAGCTGCAATAGCTGCGATATTGCTCGTATGTGCATTTTCCGTCCGGAATCCTTTATACGCGATCTCTAAGGCGCTATCGTCCAATGTTGCGTTGACGCCATCCCTGTGATTAGAGCTCTACCCTTTTGCCTCTTCCAGAAGACATCTCAACGACCCACACGACTTCGCCGGTTTCCACTAACGCAGGGGCGCATACTCACAAGTTGGTCACGATCCTTACTCCGGTCAACGTGAATGTCTGACTGTTCGTGCACCCCACACAAACCGTTTCGAGCCGTATATCGTGTATGCCCATAGGCGCGCTCAGCGTGACGCCAGTAGACGACTGGCCTTGCTGCAAAGTTCCGTCTAATCCTACCGAGACGAGGAAAGAGCCCGAGGTCTTCCATTCGAAGGTGATCTCCGAGACTAAGGTTATTTTCATGTTACTCGGATGGGGGAAAGCGCAAGTGGTTCGGAGGGACAGCGACACCACGGGGAAGGAACGCGGCATAAGGATGGGTGGGAGACTTACAGTATAATCCTTGTATATCCACCGCGAAGGCCCGAGATCCAGCGCATATCGTTCCTGAGGAATCCTGTATCCAGGATGTGTCTATCGGTCCATTCCTTGTGGGAGAATACTGGAACAGAGGCGAGGCAGCTCCTATCCAGACAACAGCATTGGCGGTCATCGAGTCGCAGTGAGCATTGACGGACGGGAGGAGTTAGTTAGGTGAGTACGAAAATAGGACGAACGTGTACATTGCGCGTGTTAGGAGTTGTTTTACGGCGTTAGTAATATCACAAAGGACAGTTTAAACGGTTATGAACAAAGGACGCCACGTAGGACAACATTCGAGCTCGATAGCGGTAAACGTTGACGTATTCATTCGTAAATGTAAACAGAGCATTGGGAACAGCAATGTTGATCGACAGCGTGTGAGATGAAAAGCACAGAGAAGACCGACAAGTATTCACAGTAAACCTTCTCCACAATCAGTATCCATAGTAGATGGTCGTTGACGAGGTTCGTTCCGAAGGCTGATGTGTCGCGGTAATCTATCCCCCCAGCAATGCTAACGCCTTCCGTAGCTCCGACTTCGCCGTCTCATAGTCGTCATAATCCAACGCCGATACAGCCCATTTACCGTGCTTCTGCGCCTGCTCAACTTGCTTTCGAGTCAACGCGGCAGGCGCTGCTGGAACGGGAACAGCTGTGTGTGGTGGAGCGGACGGAGCGGGAGATGCCAAACCTAACTTGTTCCCTGGAGGAGCAGAAGGTTGTGCTATGAGAGAGGGAGGGGGTGCTGGAGGTTGCCCTGCTCCTGCAGTCGGGGCGGGCTTTGATGCCGAATCAGAACGAGGACGAGCAGAAGGATTATTTCCGTTAAGAGTAGCCGAAGAATCTGTTCGAGGCCGAGTTGTGAATGGCATGCTGGGTTTAGGTAAAGAGCTCGAGCTGTCACCCCTCGGGCGAGGCAGCTCTGAAGGTTTCCCGTTTGGCGAATCAGAGACTGTCGAAGGAGGCGGAGCGTCTGGCGCGTCGTACGAATCGACGGTGATATGCGTAGTGGCCGGGCTAAGGGGCGCCCCATCTGGACCCACGAACCTGACATTCTTCTTATCGCCGTCCGAAGGGGACGTTGGACCGGTGCGTGTGATGGGTCGTGCGGTCGACGCAGTCGAAGGTCCGCTTAAGTCGAAATGCCTTTCACCGTCTCCAATATCGGGCAACCCAGGGGTAGCAACAGTGGACCAAGCACCGCTTTCGGATTTTTGGGGTGTACGCGTGGAGGTAGTGTCGATACTGGGTAGGTTGGCTTTGGAAGGGGGCGCTGGGGACCGGTCAGTCGGCGTGGAACCGGAGGGAGATGTTGGGTGAATTGCTGGACGCGCTGAACTGGAGAACGAACCGCGGTCTTCGCGGGATGATCCTTGAGCGGAAGGATCGCTGGTGGGTAAAGATGGGAAAGGGTCCGCCTCTTCTTCTTCGGAGACAGCTGTCGCGTCAGCTGACATGTTGACAGAGGGAAGTAGCTGCTCACGAGGACCGGAAGTGGGGACCCTGCCTTCTCGCAACGCCTTTGCTCCGTCGGCTGCCTTCCATCTGGCGTACTGCAACTTCTGCTCCATCTGCAGATCAGCATACCCCTGCAGTGAATCGTTGCATCTTACCTCCTCAGTCATGCCATTCTCGAAGCATCTCAAGACTTCGATGAATTGTCCAGCGACAACGAATCGTCGGATTGTTCCCCTAGCTGTCAGTCGCCAGATCGTCTTGAGGCTCTCCGCAGCTCACTTGCCGGTATCTCCCTTGCGATCATCATTGTCAGCCGACATGAAGACTTTGAGGGCAAAGTTCTCGATATAAGCAGCTCCAGCCGCTTCGCTCGTCACGGCCTCATTGGTGCCAAGAACCGCTTTCATCTGACCGTTAGGACATTCCATAATTGCAATTCTCAGCTTCGAGGGCTTGCGATCTAGCGCGATGGAGCCGTCGCGTTTCTTGGATGCAGGAGGGTATCACACTCACCTCCTCCAGCGCGTCCAGAAGCGTCATGAGCCACTTTGTACCTTCCGACGACCTGTTGGGCACTTTCAACGCCTTCTGGGCTGCCGAGAATGAGCCTGCCCGTAAGCTTCCTCATCCTTGCTCTTCCCGTTATTCGTGGCTGTAACGGTGTCTTTTATAGTTTTCCGTGCACGCAAAGATGAACAAAGAGGAGGGAGACGAAAGGTCGACTCACACCAATACGCTACGACCGGTTCAGGCTTCTTCAGCTCTTTAGCCCGTTTGAGGATCTGCTCGCAGGCCTTCATTTCGGCCGGAACAGTCTCCGAAGGGATATTGACGGATTCCATGGTGGGAGTGGAATAACGCGACTATGCGATGAATTGAGGACAGGGGGAAACTGGGAAGCGGTAGTCGGGCTGGTCGATACGAGCTGTTGGCAAGGGGAGTCACCGTGTATTACGAGGTGCAGTAGGTCTGGTGGAAATCAGTGATCTTTTGTTCGATTTTCTGAGTAGGCTCAACCGTCCTCTACTCCTGACTCAAAGCGAAACGTGCGACCCCCCTTGGTTCATCCTGACAACGCAAGCCTCCGATGTCTCAAGTTCACTTACATGCACGCGTCACGTTTAGGAGACTCTGCACGGAGAGAGCTCTCAGATCCAGAAAGGTCTTGATATGCTAGACCCAGAGGTAGAAGCGAAATAACCGATGTTGGCGTGCAAGTACAATGGGTATGAAGAGCGATAACAACAAATATAGATAGCGAGATGAGCGATGACGAAACGTCGACCGCCGACGTTTTGCCGCTGGTTTCAGAGATATCTCAGAACCGCCGTCTTCCGGCGCTTGTTCAAGTGCTAAACGATCATGCTTGTTACCATCGGTGTTCGGTACTCGGCTTACGCAGAGCGGATGCAACTCTCGATGTTTGTAGAGGACATGAGGGATTTACCTGCTAGCCCAATAATATCCTGGAACCGGAGCGCGGTTGACCGCACACACCTACACACAACAACATTACCCGTCAGCTTGATCCGGCTGACCGATCATCGACCCCGTCATCCAGCTGACTCCGAGAAGCTATCCAATACGGAACAAGTCAGACGGACGGAACTCGTTCAGCAGACGCAGTCATATACCGAATGCATTCTGGCATCCTCTATCTCGTCCGATACCCCTATTGGTTCTCCACATAAGCGGTCCTCGGCATGGTATCGGATGCCGATCGTTTGAGCCCTCCTTTATATCTTGTCAGCAGGGACACCGGCAAGCTCATCGTAACCCAAAGCGAGGTTAAGGTTCTGAATGTCAGCAGACATCCACACAGCACCAAACAGTTGGCGACATGCAATGAAGAAAAGCCAGGTCGAAGACTTACCTGCATGCACTGCGTCGCTGCACCCTTCAACAAGTTGTCCAGAGCTCCAACAACGACCACTCGCTTCAAACTGCTGTGCACCTGAATGCCACCGACTCTCCAACCATGCTTCCCTTCTGCCTCGGTGATATCTGGCACACCCTTGTGCACGACGCACAATCGCTCTTGTCCGTACTTCTCCTCGTAGAGCTCCTGGATCTCTGATGCCCGGAACGATTTGTTCAAAGGAGCGTTGAGGACTGAGATAATACCGGAGAACCAGGGAGCGACCGAAGGTATGAAGGAAAGGGTCAATGGGTCGGACGGGCGGAGAGTGGAGAGTTGAGTAGATGATTCGCGCTCATGAATGTGGTCGGTGAGGGCGTATGGTCGGATACCGCCTTTAAGATCTGATGGACCCTACTAGTGAATTTATGACCCAGGCAAGTCAGCAGTAGCTTACGATTTTGGGGACGGTTTGCGGTCGACCTTCAGCATCGTTCTGGCCAGTCTTAGTTCCAGCGCCCGAGTATCCCGAGATACCAAAGATAGAAGGGGGCTGGGAAACGTCGAGATGTGGCATAAGAGGGGCGAGGAGCATCTGCGTGTTGGTGGCATAACAGCCAGGGTTGGAGATCCTCGTCGATTGCCTCGTCTTGTCACGGCCATAGATCTCTGTTCATGAGCTTGTAATACGGTACAAGTGTGTAAGTAGCTTACCTGGCATGCCATACGTCCAATCACTCTCAAATCGGTAGTCTGCGCTTAAATCCACAATCACACCCTTTCCTCCGTTTGCCTTTGCCCTGTCAATAGCATCGACAAACGGCTTGCAGACACCGTTTGGCAACGCCATAACCCAGGCATCAACTTCTCCATCCTCCTCCATCTTCTGCACATCCTCCACTGACAAGTTGGAATACTTGATATCCGCCGACTTGTACTCTGTCAAAGGTAATCCCGCCAGCTGTCGCGATGAAACATGCGTCAGATCAAGGTGTGGGTGGTTGTCAATGAGCGCAACCAAATTTTGACCGGTGTAACCCCTCGCACCGATCAACGCGACTCTCTTCCGTGGAACGTCGTTCTGTGCCGCAGTGGCGTAGCCCCTCCTTTGTTCCACTTTAGAGGAGAGGCGTGACCGAAAAGAAGAGGTGGAGAAGGCTCGGGTTCCGGTAGCAGCGGCAGCGGCAGCCATCCGGTGAGGTGGAGTAGACGGACCGACGGGGAGGAAGACTCGCTCGATACGGCCGCTTGACTCGAAGCCCTCGATGATGTTTTCGACCTCCTTGACATCTCTAACGCCATACCAGAACAGGCTACGACCGGCTCGAGTGAACGAGCCATCAGCTCGCTCGAAGTGCCACGCTCGGTTCTCATCATCGGCTTTGGCGGTCCAGAAGAGGCGCTTGTGGTCCTTCTTGATAGAGTCAAAGACGTTGTCGGTGATCTTGCTAAGGATTCCGTTTTTGGAAGGAAGGAATTTGGTCATGACAGGAGTTTCGCCTTCTGGGTGGGAAACAACAGCGACCACATCGAACGGCTCGTCACCGTAGATGGTGTGTGGGCTCGACTTGAAGTCGGAGAAGATTTCGGCAACCGACTTCTTTCCGTCGAGGACCTCCGGGTCGCGCTCAGTGAAGATTTGACGCAATTGGGTCGATCCGACAGCGTCGATAGAGCTTTGCTTGTAGAGCTTGTGACCTCGCTGAATGAGGGTACCGGCACCAGCGTCGGTAAACAGCTCCTTCTGGAGCATGTCGGTGGAGATGATGGCGACCGAAGAGGTTCGGGGAAGAGTGTCAAGGAGCTCCTTGATCTCTCGGATCTTGAGCTTGGTGCCGAATTTCACCCATGACTCTTTCATGAGCGAGTCGTACTCTTCGTCGAGGTTGATGGTGGAGATCTTCTTTCCAGTAACACCGTGGAAGAGACCACCCTTCTCATTGAGGTAGACAATCTTCATGGGCTAAAACGTCAGTATTGTTCTTGTATGATGTCTTCACGACGCAACTCACTTCGAGCACCTTGGCGAGCTCACCAGCAGCAATGTCGGCGTTGACGTTAAGGATCTGACCCTCGGCGTTCTCGGCCAAGGAAGTAAGGATGGGGAGACATCCAGCCTTGATGGCAGCCTCGATAGGAGCTTTGTCAACTCGAGTGATCTTTCCAACGAGACCGTACTTGGCCTTGTCCAAGTAGTCGGCGGTGAAGACACCGGTGGGGATGGGTCGTGCCCGTGTGCCGAGTCGTTCGAGAGCGGCGGTAAGCTTGAGGTTCTCTTGCAAAAAGACTCGCTAGGTTGTTAGTTGGTTATCGCGTTGAAGATGCTCGAATAGCTCACTCGTGCGACCTGAAGGGTTTTAGCGTCGGTGATTCGGATACCGTCCTCGTAGTCTGGAACAACACCTTCGGACTCGAGAATGTCGTTGCTAAGGATTAGTTTAGTGCATTGGTTTGATCGACTCACAGTTGGGGACCGGCTCCGTGAAGGACGATAGGGTAGAGACCCAGTCGGTTCAAGAAAGACAGCGAGAGCGCGAGGTCGTCAAGCTCGTTGGAGAGGATGGCGCCGCCGATCCTGGTTGTTAGCATGCTCTCACAAAGGGACTTTGATAATCTACTTGAGGACAGCGAATTTGGCCTCTGGAAGGACGCCGCCGGAAGACCCCTTCGAGGACGAAGTGAAAATGCGGAGGTATCGCTCAACCTCGTGCCTGGACCCCAGGGAATAGAGCAGTCGGACGATGGTGTCCTACATTGTCAGCCCCTTTTCTTGCGGCCACATTGGAAATCAATAGCACTCACTCGGTCCATCCCACTGGCGTTCGAAACAGAGCTGGCAAGACCCCTCTTCCTCATCTCGCTTCCGACCTGCTTGACGTCGAGCTCAAGTACGACATTGGACGACTTGACACCAGATACAGGGGCGGTAGGCGCGGTAAAGGCCCGAGCGGCAGTGGAGGTGGAGCGGAGGATGGAAGCGGGACGGGGGAGGGAGGATAAACGTTTGATCATGTTGTTGAGAGGAGATGAAAGGTAGAGGATGAGTCGGGAACACGAAAACAGGCCAAAAGGCGTCTATCTCGACTCGGATGCAAAGCTAGGCGAGGGACGATTAAAGCTGATAAGAGATGTATTCACACGTAATGCGGCGGATGCACGGAAGTAAATGTATCACTGCCACCCCCCCCCCCCCGCCCCCCGCCTCACCACCCCGCGCCTGACTTTGGTGTAAACAAACGTTGAATTCCATGATTTCAACCCTCGATAAAGGCTACGTCTAACCATGTCGGAACAGCAAGAACAGCAGGTATGCAGATATGACAAACATATATATATCAATGCTAAGACAAGGCCGCAGCGGTATCTCGCCTACCGCTGCCTGCTACACGCAGCGCTATACCCCTTTCGACCAACATCAATGCCAATAAACGCAAAACTCCTTCCTCCCCAGCTATTCCCGTTGCGAAGCGTCAAGCATCCGGATCATCCCTCGCCGAAAGCACCGCTCGAAAGCCTTCATCTGGTTTCATGCCAACGACGACCCGGAAACCGTCGGGCACACTAGCAAGAACCGCTGCTCCCGGAGCGTTGAGACAAAGCACACGGACGACCAGTATGGCCAGTACAGCCAGTTCCAGCTCGACGTCTTCCACTCGCACCAGAGTTCCTCCAGCTCGGCCAATTGCTGGGAATGCCGCTGTGGCAAGAAGTACCAGTGCAATGGGATCAAGGGCGAGACCGCCAGTTGCGTCTGTGGCCGCTGGAACGAGGTCTGCGAATACATTAGGCAGAAGTGTCGGTCCGACGAGGGGTGTTTCACCAGCCGTGAACAGAGGCGTGAGCCCTGGTATGAGTGCGATTGGAAGTGGTCTGCCTAGTGCTGCTCGAATCAAGGTAGGCGTTGGTCTTCGTTTCGAGTGCGTGAATTGATGGGAAGAGCCATGATGGTCGGATCGAGAACATGGAAAAATCATTAGGTCAATTAATGGACATGTTGAAGCAAGAGTAAGCTTTCTGGATCTACGTGACTTTCGAAGCTAACGACTAGGCAAAACAAAAGTACGTCAGCGTGAAAGCTGTGAGGGCTCCACTCACGATCTAGTCTCATCACAACAAATCTCCCAAGAAGACCTCAAGAAGCTTCTCTCCGATGTACAGGACTCTGAACGGGACAAAAGACGTGAACTTTCAAACTCGTCAGAAGAGATGGCTGCGATGAGTGCAAAGTACGCCAGAGAGGTTGAAGACCTCGAGACGCAAATACGGAGGAAAGACCGGGAAAAGAGGGGCCTGGAAGACGAGTTGCGGGATAGTAGAGAGGAATTGGCTCGAGAAAGGGAAACGATTCGGGAGCTCAAAGTGAGTTCGAAATGTGATGCCACAGGTTCAATCCTGATGTACAGCGAACTCTGGCCGAGCAATCGACACAACACCTCACGATCAATGCTCAACTTGCTGCGTCGCAAGCACAACAAACGGCCCTACAAGCCGAAATCGAGCGCGCGACTCTACATGTTAGCTCTATGAAAGCCGAGCTGGAGGTCGGACGACAGGCCGCTCGTGAAGCCGAGGAGCGAGCAGCCGCGCGGGCGACCAATGCCGAGGAAGAGGCTAGCAGGAGAGTGGCTGAGATTGAAGAGGAATTGCGGCAAGCAGAGACCATCCGACGGAAATTGCACAATCAGGTTCAGGAGCTTAAGGGTGAGCGCCACGGTTTCAACAACACAGGTCAGAGCTGATTACAGGCAACATCCGTGTCTTCGCTCGTGTTCGGCCGGCACTCTGTAAGTTGATAACATTGTGTGGAGCGACGCAAGTTGACAAGGCAGCGCACGAATCTGCCGATCCTGAGGCTCTAGCCGATATCGCTTTTAGCGACGAGCGGACAGACCAAGAGACCGGCCAATCCCAGCTTGTCGTCACTAGTCGATCAGAGTCTGCTACCGGACGTGAACGTGAACAGGTCAATAACTTCACTTTTGACAAAGTAAGTCATTCGCAGGCACCTTGACGCGCAACTGACCAGAAGATCTTCCAGCCGTGTGTAGGTCAAGCCGGTGTCTTTGAGGAGATATCGATGCTTGCACAAAGTGTTTTGGACGGTTACAATGTGTGTTTGCTGCTTGAGATAGAGAGATCGAGCTGACAGGCAGGTCTGTATCTTCGCCTATGGCCAGACCGGGTCCGGTAAATCGTGGACAATGGAAGGTGGACAGGTCAGTTGAATGGAGCCCTCGGTTAGGTCCTCGAGCTAATTACCAGACTGACGAGACGGTCGGGATGATTCCCCGGGCTATCGATATGATCTTCACGGTCTCGAAACAGCTACACGACAGAGGATGGAAATACCAAATGGAAGGGCAATTCCTCGAGGTTTACAATGAAGTGGTAAGCTTTTAGTCTTTTTCTTCACTTGAGTTCGACAGCTTACAGTAGATCAACGATCTGCTCGGTAATGGACAATTTGACACGAAGAAACACGAGATCAAGCTCGATAAAGACGGCAAGATGAGCGTGACAGATGTTGTCAGCAGTGGGTTATCATCTTTGATATACGTATCGCAGCTGACGAGCAGTCCCATTAAGCAACGCTCGACAGGTGTCAACATTGCTTGAGAAAGCGAGATCGCGACGAGCTGTAGCTGCGACATTGATGAACGAGCGATCCTCTCGTTCTCATTCCGTCTTCACACTCAAAGTGAAGGGGTACAACCCCTTGACAGAGGAGAAGTGCGAAGCTATGCTCAACCTGGGTAAGTCTGCACCTAAGTTTAAATTTCCTGTGGCTGACGAAAAGTCGACCTGGCCGGATCCGAACGACTCATCTCGTCCGGTGCGGGAGAGAACAAGGACCGTCTGAAGGAGACGATCAACATCAACAAATCCCTCTCCGCGCTTGCAGACGTGATTGGCGCTCTTGGCCAAGGGCAACAGGGCGGGCACGTTCCCTATCGAAACTCGACGCTTACCCGGCTCCTTCAAACGAGTTTGTCAGGTGAGCCGGCTTCTCTCGTCAGATATGAGGGAAAAGCTAACGGGCAGGATCGAGCAAAACACTTATGATGTGCAACCTCTCTCCACTCCAGGCGCACTTGGGCGAGACGCTGTGTAGTCTGAGGTTCGCTACGAAAGTCAACAGTACGGTCGTTGGGAAGGCGCAGAAGAATACCAAGTAGACGTTGATGTTTCCATGGGTTTTGGGCTGGTCAGGACATTTATTGCTTGTGACGAGAAGTGAGGACGTTAGCGGTGATGGGATATGCACGATGCTCTGTTTATGCGTGCGTGCATCGTACATCAACGTAGCATTATCACATCAGTAATTTGGGTTGAATGCGATAGTGACACGTTGACCGAGTCAATGCAGGTAGGCGCTCACACAGCGCCGATCGGAGTGCACAGCGTATTGCGATTATGTGCATGCTATGGTGGACCGGAATACCGGTGTTACATCTCCCCTTCGTTACGCTCGACCAAGCACACTTATTGCGATGGCTTGCCCAGCTCCATACCCGACGACAGCCCCGTGCCCAACTTGATATCTCCGACCCTCAACCTCGTCCAGCCGTGTTTCGCCTTGATCGTCCTCCTGTACCCCTTTCTCCTCTTCATCTTGAACCTAATCTCCTGTGGACTTCGTGTATGTTCCAGGATCGTCAGTTCGCACTCTGCGATATCTGTCGGGATATTTGGTAATTGTCTGGAATCCCAGTCCATCGATTTACGCAGGATCTTTCCATCGGCTGAAGGTGCTCGAATGGCATAATCCCTGCATCCAACTTCTTGTATACGCGTAAGCTTCAGTGTTGTTCCTGGCGCTTGAAGCGGTTTGAGCGTGGGGAGGGTGAGGATGTCGCGTGGGTGGAGAAGGAAAGTCCGGGAGTGTAAACGGGCTATGCAGTAGATACCGGTCGATTCTGTGGATTGTGTGCGGAGAAGCGAGATGGCTTCGGGGACGGAGGTGGGGAGCGAGGCAAGATGGGATTTCTTGTTGTATGGGATTATTGGCGGGAGGTGAGAGATTGAAGCGGAGGCTTTGCTTGGGGCGGAGGTGGATGATGAGGCGACCGGTGGGAGAGGGGTTGTCGGTGGAGGAAGGGGTGCGGTGGTTTGGAGGTGTCGTACGGCTGTCAGCCGAGATGTTAGGGCTGAGCGTTAGCTGATAATAACTCGCGCGGTGAATCGAACAGCTTACACTGGGGTAATACTGATCTTGGCGGCATGATGATGTTGTTGTTGAAAGGGTCGTATGAAGTAGGTATCATCAGCAATGAAACCCGGTGCTGGGTGCAAGTTCTGGGATAAAATGGTGTAAATGCCATCTGACGGATAATGGGGGTGCCACACTCACCATCCCGGAAGTGTATTGTACAACTCCGAAAACGCCGAGTATGCACCTGTTCACCCTGAACGTTCTCGCTCCGTCCCACCCCCTCGCTCCTCATCGCAAACTACCTCGTCCCCTCTTACTCGCCCTCTTAAAACCCTACACTTTCCCCTCTTCCTCTTATCCCACCACTCAGTCTTAATCATGCACTCCGCCGTTCACAGCTTTAGGTCTGCTGGCCGTGTTGCCGCGTCCGCCAGCGTAAGTTTCGTTTGCGCTCTTGGGGAATTTGGACAGAGCCCTCGGAAGTCTACGGAAGCGACGAAATGGGTGAAACATCGTCTGGAAAGTTGGAGGGTGGGGTCGTGAAGGCATGCGGCGGTGTCGGGGCGATCCGGGAAGGCAAGAGAGCAGGGAAATTGGGACTATCGCGACGTGAAAGATTGGTGCTGACGCTCGACAGGCTCGCCGATTCGCCCCAGCTGTCGTCAACGCTGCCCGATCCTACGCAACCGCCAAGCCAGGTAAGCTTTTATCTTTCAATGCAGAGGACGCCGCTGATCTCTTCTTCTCTTTCTGCTCTTCTCCGCCTGCTGTTATCGTCATTGCAATCGTCCTCTACCCCATCGCAAACAACCCCCACATCGCTCGGCCGAAACATCACCCTATCGTTTAAATCCCTTATTACTCTTTGACCTTGTCTTTCCCCATCTCCAGCCGCTTCCGAGGTCTCTTCCATCCTCGAGGGCCGAATTGCCGGTGCTTCGACTGGCGGTGATGTCCAGGAGACTGGTCGTGTCCTGAGTAAGTGTCAACATTTCCTGCCACGTTTGTTCCTTGTTAACTCTTTAGCCATTGGTGACGGTATCGCCCGTGTCTACGGTCTCCGAAACGTCCAAGCCGAGGAAATGGTTGAGTTCTCTTCCGGTGTCCGAGGAATGTGCTTGAACTTGGAAGCCGACAACGTCGGTGTCACCATTTTCGGTAACGATCGTCTTATCAAGGAGGGTGACACTGTCAAGCGTACCGGACAGATTGTCGATGTCCCAGTCGGACCCGGTCTTCTCGGCCGTGTCGTCGACGCTTTGGGTAACCCCATTGACGGTAAAGGCCCCATCAAGGCCGAGTACCGATCCAAGGCCCAGCTTAAGGCCCCCGGTATTCTTCCCCGTCGATCCGTCCACGAGCCGATGCAAACCGGTCTCAAGTCGGTCGACTCCTTGGTTCCTGTGAGTTGCATCGTTAAGGAGTGGTAAACTCAACTAACCCCAGATCGGACGTGGTCAACGTGAGCTTATCATTGGTGACCGTCAAACCGGAAAGTCCGCCGTTGCCATCGACGCCATTCTTAACCAAAAGAAGTGGAACGACGGTGCCGACGAGAAGAAGAAGCTTTACTGTGTCTACGTCGCTGTTGGCCAAAAGCGATCTACCGTCGCCCAGCTCGTCCAGACCCTTGAGCAGAACGACGCTATGAAGTACACCATCATTGTCGCCGCCACCGCCTCCGAGGCTGCTCCTCTCCAATACCTCGCTCCCTTCTCTGGTTGCGCCATGGGAGAGTGGTTCCGTGACAACGGAAAGCACGCCCTGATCATCTACGATGACTTGTCCAAGCAGGCCGTTGCTTACCGTCAAATGTCCCTTCTGCTTCGTCGTCCTCCTGGACGTGAGGCTTACCCGGGAGACGTCTTCTACCTCCACTCTCGATTGCTCGAGCGTGCCGCTAAGATGAACGAGTCCCTCGGTGCCGGTTCCCTTACTGCCCTCCCCGTCATTGAGACCCAGGGTGGTGATGTCTCCGCTTATATCCCAACCAACGTCATTTCCATCACTGGTGAGTGAAAGCGATTCGTACAGTGATCAGAATGCTAATTGGCAGACGGACAAATCTTCTTGGAGGCTGAGCTCTTCTTCAAGGGTATCCGTCCCGCTATCAACGTCGGTCGTGAGTGGAACATGCTTTGCTTGAAGAATTCAACTCACTCTAGTTTCGGTCTCCCGTGTCGGTTCCGCCGCCCAGACCAAGCTCATGAAGTCGGTTGCCGGTTCGCTTAAGCTCTACCTCGCCCAATACCGTGAGGTTGCTGCTTTCGCCCAATTCGGTTCCGATCTCGATGCTTCCACCCGATACCTCCTTAACCGTGGTGCCCGTCTTACCGAGCTCCTCAAGCAGCCCCAGTACACCCCTATGCCCACCGAGGTCATGGCTCCTTTGATCTACGCCGGTGTCAACGGTATGCTCGACGCCGTCGAAGTCAACAAGATCGGTGCTTGGGAGAAGTCTTTCACTGAGCAACTCAAGACTCAACACTCTGCTCTCCTCGAGAAGCTCGGTGGTGGTGTCCTGACCAAGGAGATCGAGGAGGAGATGAAGAAGATCATCTCAGCTCACGTTTCCGACTTCACTGCTTAAGTGGTGAATGGAGTTAATGGAAAATGAGGGATGGATATGGTCGGCTTGTACTTCAGGCGCGGTCAAAATACAAAAATGCATCGAATAAGACTCACCTCTTGGCTGAGTTGGCTGGTCACCTAATGAATCCGTAAAGCACTTGTTATGGCTATTGACGTGATAATCAGTGCTTCTGCAAAGGCCCACAGCCAGGATAGTTAGGCGGATGTCCAAGCACGTACTGGACTGTGCCTTTTCGTCAACGCCACGACGTCGCACTCTTGCGCCCACTCTTGCGCAAGCAGCGTGTACACAAACAGTAAACGAACAAGATCCGACCGCGTTACAAGGCCGGACGACCACGCAGCGGACGCGAGATCGCAATCGGTGTCCGGTTTCCGCATACCGAGAGGTAAGGCGTCTCTCAGAGGTGTGAATTCTGTATCTACCATCACTTTCGAGACGACGGATAGGCTTGGTTCGTCGCTGATTGATACCCTGGGGTAGGCTTGGACGGACCACGGAGCCGGAATGAGATATACGATTTCGGAGCGGTAAAATGTGATTTGCTCTTCTATCATTGGATATTCATACCTAAACTGGTTGCGCAATGGCAATCGTCCGTCGTTCACCACGCACGTCGTATCTCGCTAACTACGCCTCTCGGCCCACTGTGTGCTCGCGGGACGATCACCGAACGCCTTCTCACACCTGGATCACATATTTGTACGACGCAGACTCCGAGCTTCAAGCTACTCTGTAGGCGTCAAGGTTGCTTCATGATGGATCTCATCATATCTACGCACTGCATTCAAGTTAAGACGTAGAATGATCGTCATGGGGGGAACCGAGTTAGTGCTGGAGCTGGATGGGCGCTTGAAGCTCTATGTTTGTAAGGATGTTAAGAAGATCTGCAAGGTTAATTCACGTTGAAACAGGAAAACCCACCCAGTAAGAATGTGAACTCAGATTCCTCGGTCGAGGTGTTCGTAACTTCCACTGGGTTTGTGCTTAACAATGTGGACGCCACCATGCGTAATTTGGCGACCAAAGAAGGACCGTTCACAATCAGCTGAGAATGATTTAGCACAGGCCGATCGTGATTGCGAGTTATCTCACGGCTTGCAGAGGTATACTACATGGTCAGCCTCTGTTGACGTTGATCAAACCGCGACAAGCCACTTGCCTTCGTAGTGTCTGGAGAAGGTTTTGGTACACTTTCATGCGAGAGTCCGGTAGCCGACCAAGTTCGGTACATATAACTTCGGCGACTGTATGTCAGTAGTGATGCACACCCCGCTGTCAGTGGCGAACAAGCTCGACTAGGATGGTCCGGAGGGCCAAAGTGATCCAAAAGGGCCTCCTTGTACGCGCTAATCACTTCAACAACTGTGCCAGACGCCGCGGGGCTTACATGAGCCTGAGCCTTGTGACTGCCAACGTGACGTGGATGTTCGCTTTCAACACAAGAAACGCATCCCGATGTCCAGAGACTACAAGCGTTGTTGGATCGCGAACGAACACGTCGATCTCGTTCTGTATGGCAGCTTGCCAGCCTGGAGAAGTACTACGATTTCAGTACCCGCCAAAGTCCATCGCGAGCAAGGTGCGACTCACGAGAAGTAGGCGTCGTCCGCATCTACAGCAAATGGAGCTTGCAGACCACCAGTGATCCTGGTGATAGCTATACCAAACGGTCGAGCCTCCTTTAAGCGGTCCAGGATCTGTTCTGGAGTCGTGGGAGGATTCCGTATGCTGTTACGCTCACACACAAGCACATCACCGAGCACACTCTTGGTCAGTGATGTTAGCGGAACAAGCGTACGTAACTGTCTTCGTTAAGACATTCAAACCCGCAACGACTGGCACCTCCGTTCCCGGCGGCGCAATTCCTTGCGATGTTATGAAGTCGTCATCCCTCGCTCGATCAGCACTTGAACCAGTGCCCGGAAGACTCACACTTCAATTGGCAAGTTCGCGCTAAAAGCGGAACGATACTCGTCAGATCGAAATATGACAGGCCGATCGCTCTCGACTGCTTCGAATTTATCCGCGTTATGAACTAGAAACCAGACTCTTCTCATGCGCTCGGCTTCGATCGGATCTGCCGGTGATCAGGGACAATCCAAGCCCTGCGGAATCTCACCTTTACCAAAGTATGTCTGTCGAGTGAGCTCGTTGGCTGGGATAATAGTGTCTTCGCGCTTACTGATTCCTGGTAGTAGCCTAACTGGTTCATGAAACCAATTAGTTCCCCGTAGATAGACATTTTCGAGCCGGTTTCTCCATGTTTCTGCCTTCAGCTATGTATGCCATTGCTGATCTGACCCACGACATGCACCACAAGCTCAAAGTATCTGCCGTTAGTCCACACACTACGGCGGCTGGGCAAGGACGCCCTCACTTGATACAGACTGTATCCACGTCCGGTACTGAGCGATGCGATCGCAATATCTCTTCGCAGGCTGTTATACAGCGCTTTGACACCAGGTGTATATTGAGATCCGGCACGAATGCTTGAGGCACATGGACTAATGTCGTGGCAATCATTGCTAAAACGAGAGCTACCAGATCAACGTTTAGCATTTCGGCGTACTCACCAAGGAATTTTGGCGAAGCTTTGTCCTGCTCATCTGCAAACTGCAACATGAAAGAGGGCCGATGGACGATGGGGATGATCCCGTAGACCTTTCACGTGAGCCATTGCCTGGGCAGAAGAATGACCAACGTGGTTGAAAAACAGCGCTAGCATGCGAAGTGCCAGACTACGATCAATGTATGTTTCGAGACACACTGGTACACCCGCATGAAGATCCCGAGGAACATCATTGAGTGTGTTAGATAACAGTTGAGCATCGTTTTTCAGGAATGTCAGGATATCGAAGTCATTGTTGTTGTCTGTATCCGCAAAAGTCATTGCAGGCGAGAGCGCTCCGCCTGGATTTGAAGGCGAGCGTGTGATTGATGATGAGGTCGGTCTTGCTGGTACGTTGACCTCCGACTCATCGCGATCATCAGATGTAAGCTGGATGGTCGAATATCTTTGTCGAGCGGTTGACATAGGCCCTTCCATACTCGGCTCAGGATGGGGATCGTAAGGAAAAGGGATTATCGACTGCGATCAGCCATGCAGAAGACACTCATGCACCAGTTGTCCTACCTGGCTATTACTTGTGACGGTCTCTTGACTCTGAGTTGAAACATCATTCGCATGTCCTCTCCGTGATGTTGCTTGCAGTCCTAAGCGGTTCAAATGTATTCGTTGGCGGTCGACCAAATTGCGGAGCTCATCTCCCTGCTTGCCTTGTCGTTTTCTTTCTCGAAGAAAGGAGCAGCATTGACCCCATCGGGTACAATTCTTTACAGTTTAGCGGCAAGCATAAGACAGAAGAAGGCTTACAATGCATGGATTGGTAGCAATATTGTCAACAATGTTGAAATCACGGTCACGTCGACAGCGGGTCTTGCGTACTCGACACGCATCGCAACTGCGCGGATTACGAGCAGGGAGTGCCGCCTGCCTGGAGAGCTCGACACTACCCGAACTCAGTGCATTCGACGGAGCGCTCAATGACATGTAGAGAACCACGAGCAAGGACTTCGGAGCTGGCGGTTGAATGCGCGACAACCGGAAGAGCGCTCCACCCGGCGCATTGAGATGATCAATCACCCGGATTGCCACATCGTTCACAATCTATCGCTTTTCCACGCTCGATACTGCCCACGGAAGCGGCTGGCCGTGTGGTTTGCCCACATACGGCTTGTCAAGGCTGACCCTGTCTGACAACGCCGGATAAATAAAAGTTTTGTAGCGTGAGCTGCTCTGGAGTTGGCTAGCCGGCGGATCAGGCTATTTCGTTTCATAGCGGTAGTAGGGGATGGCTCAATACTATCTCAAAAACTCGCTATTGAAGACCCCTCAACTACCATCATACCATCATTCGCCACGGCTCCTCTGCATATAGTACGAAATACCAGAAAGCTAGCAGACGACCTATCATTTGTGACGCTCTCGGTAAGAATCCTCTCCAGCGGATGTTATATCCCATGTCTGTCAGGGGTGAGCTGATGGTAGACTTGGTATAGCAAGATGGACTTACCAACTTGTAGGTTTCGACGGCGTCCGCGTAATCAGATAGAATGCAATCTTTGTGTAGAGACCCGTCAATGACGCCAACGAGTGCCTCAAACTCCGAATAATAGCAATCATCCTGTACCTCGTCAGTTGACTCGACAACTCGGAAATGATTGTACGTCGGTGAAAACGGTTCGCACTGCGATATTAGCCCAACCTTTTCTTGACAGTACATACCTTCTTCCCCTGAGCCAGGCCGACGCACCAACAAGACCGGAGCAGCGCTGTACGGGTCTTGTATGGTGAATTTCCATCCGTCGGCGATGACAGTGAGATCACAATCGTAATCTCCCTCTGCACATCTCAGTACGCTCGGGGGCTGCAAATCTAGTGCTACTCACCATGCAAGACGATACCGTGCACAAAGTGGACGGTGCCCCCGACATCAGTCCTCCAAATAGCGTTGGTCACCCTCGGGATGCGATTTTGAGGGGCCAGGACGTCGTTCTCGTTGAACTTCAGCTGACTAAGTTTGCCCGCACGATCGGTGTGTTCAACAGTATGAACATGCAGCGTCTCAGCAAGTGATTCCGAGTTGAAGTAGCGTATCAGATCAACTATGTGCATTCAGCATGCGGCGCATTGATAACAATCCGAGGACATACCGAGATGTGTACCCTGGCTCACGACAGCTAATAATCAATCAGGTACCGAAATCAACATCAACAGTGGACACCTACGACCTTGTTCGCGAGTCTTGTCCCAATAGGCGAGCGTTCTATTCTTTTCGATGTCTCCAGCGTATGCGCTGTAGTAAATACGAGACTACCTCGCGGTGAAGGGCAACAGCATGTCCGTTGACAAAGCTAGTAACCTACTATGGCAGGAAGTACCGAGCAAGAGTAAGCATCACTGTGAGATCGTTCTCTCGGATGTGCTGCCTATAGCCATCAGCTTCTTCAAACTATGAATCGTCTGGGGTCTCTTACTTGATCTGTTGAGCGGCTAGGC
The DNA here is from genome assembly GCA_035773095.1 of Papiliotrema fonsecae. NCBI lineage: Eukaryota > Fungi > Basidiomycota > Tremellomycetes > Tremellales > Rhynchogastremaceae > Papiliotrema > Papiliotrema fonsecae. The sequence continues at coordinate 548,122 of JAHRBW010000007.1, forward strand.
GGATTCAGCACACACGTGTCCTATCATCCACTTACCCTTGAGGTAGCGTAGCATGTACCCGACCGAGACGATCCGGCCCTGAAGCGCTACTTTCACTTTCTCCACTTCATCGATGGACGAAGTGGAGATAGGTTTTTCGATGAGAAAAGCAGATGTTGGAAATAGTTCTATCAACCGAAGCTCGTTGTTGTGTCCGTCTTGTGTTGAACCTCGGGCGATGGGCGGGAATCCATCAACAACAAGGCTGCAACATCAGGCTACATCCTACGAGCCCCACTCACTGCGGCGAGTCTACCTCGTTCAGATAGGCTTTTGCATCTTCCACAGTCTGAAAGATACCGGTGCATGTATATCCTTGGGCAACGGAGGCATCACTGTTTCGTTTGATGCGTAACACGTTTTGCGCTCGCTCAGAGTCGAGATCGACCAATCCGACTACACGCAAGCGTTGCCCCAAGAGTCTGCATCATAAGGCAACGAAATAAGACGTTGGATTGCCCACCTTTCGAGACGCTTCGTCTAGTACGTCAGGAATCGGCGCCTCGGGATCCAATACTACTCACGTGATTCCAGGGTCCTTCTGTTGTACCTGCGAGAAGCGTTAGCAATGTAGCATGACCAGCAGCTTCTCAGATTACCGAAGTTGATGGGCCCAGCACCGAGCAGGAGAACATTGAACGTAGACATTGCGGATAAGCTGAGGGTGCGCACTAGGCAACCGTCCTATTTATGACAGGCTTGAACCACACCAACTCCGGGGTCGGATAAGCGGTGTTCACGGAAACTACGGAATTCGCGGTGAAACGCGGAAGTCGGTTTATCATCGATCCGCGCCGTTTCAGGCTGGCGAGTGGCAGTACTTAGATATAAAAGTGGGGTGAGGGCGACATTAATCTGGATTCAACGCTACTATGTCCAACACAGCTTCTCTTAGTCTTCTTGAGCAGCTCGAAGCCTCGGGCTGTCTCGTAGATGTGGACTCTTTTGTGCCAGAAGTAGCGAAGTCCCTTCCGTTTGTCCCCCACGACGCGACATCCAATCAGGCCCTGATCGGCTTGTGCATTCTCAACCCTGTGAATCACGATTTGGTATGCGACACCGTCAAGTCTATGCCAGGGGCTAGTGCCTTGGACGTGCTTACTGTGCTTGTGAGTTTACAGTCTCTGCTTGCCCTGACGAGTCAGCATGCCAAATTCGGTCGTATACAGTCGGAGAACATCTCGGGCCGCGTCCTCGTCCAAACGTCACCCAGCTTTCCCCACAACGAGGAACAGATTGTACAGCACGGCAAGGCTTATGCAACGGCTTTTCTGGCTGAAGGGGTACAGCTGTGCGTCTGTTTCTTACCCAAAGCTTTCCCGCTGATAGATCCTAGAGACCGCTTTGCCATCAAAATTCCCACGACATCGGCTGGCGTTAGGGCTGCCAAACGACTGAAGGAAGAGGGTATTCAGAGTCTAGGTACCACTCTATTCTCTCTGCCTCAAGCAATCGCTGCTAGCCAAGCGGGCATGTACGCTATCAGCCCGTATTTTAATCGTGAGTTCGATTCCTACCAACCATTGTCAGACCAATATTGAATATATAGCTTGTCTTGCTCATTCCGACTCGTCAATGTTCTGTGACGTGGCGGATCCCACGATGGAAAACCCTATGTCGAATCGCTTGATCCATATCCGTCAAACTTACAATCTTCTCAAGGCGGAGACCGGTGAAAGGCAGCCTCAAATCAAGGGTGCAGGGTGAGTCCAAATTTGATGGTCAGACGTTGATATCAGTTTTGTGACTGCACGCGAAGTGCTAGCTCAACTGGAACTCGGATGTAATCATGTAACGGTCCTGCCTGCTTGTCTGGAAGACTTGAGGCTATGTACCAAGGTCCCTGAGCATACTCCCGGCGAATGGTCTCGACGATGGAAAACTCAACTCGACCAGCCTCAAGTCGAGTGGAGCACGTGGAGCACACCATCCAATAGGACGGAGAGAGTGGAGAAGCTGCAGAACGCCGACCCCTTGGGTGATTCACGAGAAGGAAACGTAGAGTTGGCTTCGACAGACATCGATTACCTGTCCGGAGACATCCTTGACGAGTGCAACCAAAGGGACGAAGCTACCAGATTTAGACTCGCCGATGCTGTGGCAACTTTTAAACGAGGAGAAGATTTGTTGCTAGATTTCCTGAGGGCCATTCAGGACAAGGAGGCGAACCCAGTGTAGCGACAACTGGTTCCTTTGCTTCTCATGCGATGCTACTTAGAAATGATTCGGTGCATCCTGTTGCCCAATAGTCAGTGATGGATGAACAACATTGCAACGGGATCGGTGACTGACTGTGACCAATCAAACTGCTTTGTTTTTGCTCGTGTTTCAGCTTTGATCGCCGTTGACCCGTGCGGGGCTTTTGTTCACTCATCATGCACAAGTACTTGTACCGTGATGATTGTCCACTTTCATATCTGATCTCATCTCCTTGTACATGACACTCATTCCATTTCCCCTTTGAACCGTTCAGAATGGCTCGAGGAGCTCGTCACACCCTCACACCGCGTGCTCGTCTTGCTTCCTCTATTCATTCCACCTCTCACTTGACATCGCATCGGTCTCCCGCCATATCTCCAACAAACGTCATCGTAGTCGAACGTGACTGGGATGATGAGTCTGAGCGTTCGTTTCGTACTGCAATTGACCTCCGCTCTCCATCGCCTATGCGTCAAGATCCCACACCGCTAAAGACCGCACGAGATAGACGGATCGAGCAGGAGTGGATAGCTCAAAGTGCGGTCCGCCGTCCCATATACGAAGTGGAGGACTCCAGTGACGCCGAATCGGACGGAGAGGGTACACCGTGTGGTATCTCTGGCCGTTTAAGCAAGAGGCCAAGAGGAGATAGGAGCTATCATGATGACAGGAACCACAGGCACTGGCACAGCGAGAGGGAAGAGCGCGGCTGGGACAAATCCGATGACGATAACGATGAAGACGAAGTTGTGGCATTAGACGAAGCGATGATGCCTGTACGACAGTATACAGACGAGCTGCAGGACATCATACCGCATTCTAGCCCTATATTGGGTTTTGCGATGCCGTCCGGACCCGCGTCCCCTGTGACCATGCTTAGCATGCTGGGTGGTTCGGAGCAGGTTGTCGACATGGGCTGGAGTGCAGTATCAGACAGTGGGGTGACGTTGTGATGGAACAAACGTATGTCACCACCGTAGAAGCGACTTCACAAATTGGGCACGAGACTTCGTCTGTATCTCTTGTGTCTTGTTATCCATCGGACTCAAGGCGGACGCCACCCCCCACTCCTCCGCTTCCACCCAACTCTGGCCCACGTAGCGATGGTCCGCCTCACATGACGGAACCACCGCGAAGGCGTGTACCTTCAACCCCGCCACTACCTTCTTCACCTCCGGGCATGGGCCGGCAAATCCCGGATACTCCACCAATACCCATTGCGACTCTACCCATTCTGCCAAGTCGATGGTTGGTATCCTCCACGACTTCAGGGGCTCCACATACCTGCTCTAACACTCCTGCGCAGTATGAAGGGTCAGTAGCGGAAACAGCTCTCACGGCAAGACTTCACGCCCGCTCGATCACGATCGAGTCTGCGGGCCCGTCATTTCGGCCTGTTTCAAGAGCCGGAGAGCTCAGAGAGAAAATCGCAGTCCAGCGCAAGACCACCATCGGTGGCAACGTGCGCCCGGACTGGGAGCAAAAAGCTGACGAGAACAGCAACAAGGCCAACGGGAAACAGAAGGTGACATCGACGTCGCCAGATGCATCACTCTCAGAGGCGCCTCCTGCAGGTCCATCTTTGGTTGCCCGCATGAGCCGTTCAATTGCCCTTGAAGCAAATCATGCACTATCGCCTTGGACGAGCCTCCCGCCGTCGGAGATACGCCGGTCTGAATCAGGCAGCGACTCTCGAGAAGGTTTGCCTTACAATGTTAGCGGGCAAACCCGAATGAGAGCCCATGATGAACTTGTCAGAGCACCCTTAATTGATGGGATACAAGGGAGTCGAAAACTGCAAGTCAGACTCACAGCCACACCCCACATCGTCCCTGTCGACACTGCTTCTAGCCGTATGATATTGCCTGGCAAGGCTTCCCTTGCGGACCGTATGGATGTCAGCTACGCCAACGGCAGACGGGCCGTCAGTGCTGTTCTCTCTGCCTCGACGCACATTCCGACAGACAGTCCTGTGTTTGGCGATTCAGATGTGCCTTTCAGTGATACGCGCAACAACGCTCTTCTGCTCGGATTCGGCGCTCAAGCTGTGCAGCTCCTCGTCGAGGAGGTCAAACGAAGCAGAAGTTTCTGTCTGAAAGACCACGGATTTGCCTTTACGCCGGGCGTCATCCCTTTCCGTCCCCATCTCGAAGAGATGATCATCAATATGGGTAGCAAAGTATACGAACACGACTCGGACCGGATGATGGAGATACCTTTTCTCAAGGGCAAGCGATACCTCATTTCGCCTGATCCACCGGACAAGCGAGTGGAAAAAAGCTATGTCCACCTCATTGAAACCAAACGAGTGGGAATGTGTGAGATGCTCGGGGCGATAACGGGATTGAGGAGAGAAGAGTGGGATGAAAGGGAGAAAAGGGAAGAGAGGGCCGAGAAGACTTTGAGGGAGCGCATGGTGAGGGAAAGCGCTGTGCCCGTTGTTGGAACCCCAGAAGACCCACCCCTCAACGCTGAGACGCTCAGCGGAAGCAAGGGCAAATCTACACTGCGGGACAGGATGGCGGTTGTCTGAATAGGCCCACCGGTGGCGCATCCGAATGATCGTCCGTTGAGGCTGTGGTGGTGGTGCGTATTCGGTGCGGGGTCCCATTACACATCATCCTAAAGGCGTCAAACCTCACCTGATACATGGAACGGCGACTGAAGGGGCGGAAGGTGAAACGAGGCAAGGGTCGTGTCCGTTCACCTGGTTCCCCCTGTTCAGCATTCACCGTTCCCCCAAAGTTCGAAACATGCCTCACCATTGCGATCCTTTCACACCCTCGCCGAATGTTCTCGGCCATCGACATTGATGTCGATGGTATAAAGCATAGCGAATGAGATGGACATCTGTCCAATCACTCTCTCCCCTTCCAACCGCATATCACCACACACTATCGCACACCACAGCCAACACCAAACATTATGCCGGTCCCTACTCCCACCTGTAAAGGCTACATCTTAGCGCACAACCACCCTTCTGCCGATCCCTCCGTCCCCGTAGACCCATATGCGATAGTCCCATGTCCCAACGAACCGATTGTACCCTCCAAGCTTTCTGAGCAATGCGCGTTATCGACCAAGAAACGAAGCTGCAAGAAGGCCGTTTACTGTAAGGCGCATCTGTGCGGGGCGTGCAAGAAAGCAATGGGAAAGGTTGCTGCCAAACCGGAGAAACCCGCTCAAGGGTTGAACGCGGACGGAACGGCGGATTGGATAGGCAACGATGCCTGAGCTGATGAATCTTGTCGGGGAAAGACGAGAGGGCGAAGGAGGGAAGATATAGGATGGATGCTACGGATCTCTCTTCCACTCCCTTGCTCATCCTGTATTCTATTGCGTATCTGTCAATCTTGTGCATGCCTGTCGCTTTGTTGCTATGAATGTTTACATTTTGATATTCTGCCACCAATGCCACACGGATAGTTGCAGAACACTTCTCTGGGATTCTGAAACGTCGGACTTGGCCGTGGGCATCGCAACACGAATTTCCGTCAGCGGCGAGGTTAGCGATACTCAGTTTTCGTCTCTTACACAATCACTTCGTCAGGAAATATGGATGTCGACATGGCTACTCCCACAAACGGTGCAGACGGTGATCTCTTCGAAGACCTCATCACTGCCGAAGAACGGTACGTCCCGTCAATGCAATCATGGTCTCTCTTTTTATTCGCCCTCCCCTCTTTACCGTCATCTTCGAATACCCCATGTCTTAGATAGTGTTCCGCTCTTCCAGTTCAGCGCATCACACCCTTCACGCTCATTGAAATAGCACCGTGCTGACGGCAGATTCTACAAAGAAGGGTACCAGCAGGGATACGACCATGGCCGCCTCCACGGGCTTTTTGAGGGACGAGAATTAGGCCGAGAAAAGGGGTGGGAGGTGTGGGAAGAAGTGGGGTTCTATGAAGGCTGGGCGGGGATGTATGTTGGTGTGCTCGAGCGTAAGGGGGTCGTAGTCGGGGGCAGGGGGAAAGAACCGAGGTACGTTTGTCACGATCGTCCCCCACGCCTTGCGTGGCTTTCTACGGCCCGTGTATGCGATATAGCCACGCGGTCTCTTGTATCGTGGGAACGGAGGGAACGGCCTTTACGCGGCAGTCAAATGTCATTGGAACTTGAAGAGAACGACAGCTAACGGACAGAGCGTTGAACCACGCTAAGGTTCTGCTGGACCTTATCACCCGCTTCCCCATTTCAAACCCCTCCGAAACATTGACCATCACCATCCCCAACCCCACTCCTGACCCAGAGAATCCGGACGAGTCCCCTACATCGAACACTCCCCCCTCAGCCGCCACAACCACACCAGCCAACGAGGGGAGTACAGAGGTCGACCTTCCGGCTCTCCTCTCGTCCATCCGAGCGCGGTACAGACTCCTTTGTTCTTCTCTCAACGTCCGGCCACGCTTGACGACAGCAGCGAACAAGGACGGGCAGGTCGCGGATGATTCCGAGGGGGTGGACGGTGGTTCGTCGGCTTTTGGCGGGGGTGGAGCAGGGGGAGGTGTGGTGGAGGGTATAGAGGGACCTATGAAGGGGGTCGATACGAGGCAACTCCGATTCTGAGGGCGCGCTTTGCAGTTGTACAGCTACAGCCGGCGCTTTCGGGCCGTTCCCTCGACTCGATGGGCGGTCAGTCATAGATGCCACCGGCATTGGCCGGACGGAGAAGAAGCTTAAAGCAGTTTTCGCTGGGGAACCAGGCAGAGCTGTGCCCGATTTCTCCTTTCGACAAGAGGACGGAGCGCTGTATCAAGCGTGTGTAAGATACGCAAGTCGCGATATGCCGCGGCGTACCTCGTCATGGCCATGGACCCGTCATCCAAGTTTGCGTACCTTACTTGTGGCAGTGCAACCGATCAATGTCTGAATCGTACATGAATGCATATCGTGATGTGCGCCGTTACAACCTCCCCTGCGGCTACGCGCCTTAGAGACATCTCCAAGTCACAGCCAAATATCTCCAAACGTCCTCTCTCTTCAAGGTATACTTCAAGCTTTAAGATATCTCTACCCTGATCCCTCCATCTAGCGTGGCTGGCTATGTTATGCTCGAGCTGTCTCGTCCGAACCTGGTACCTCTCATCGAGCAACTTCAGCAGTGGGCTGGTTGGATTGCTAGCCATTAGCGCCAAGTCCCGACCTTCCAGCTTCTGCAAAACTCACAAGACTCTCCTCTAACGGGGCCGTATCGATGAAATCAGGCAAAGCCGCCGAATCCTGCAAGTAGCTCGGTGTTTCTCCTTCCCCGATAGCTTCATCCTCCAGCCCAAGCGCGTCAAGCTCTGCTCGTCAGCTACGCTCGATGCCAAGTGTATAGTTCCCAGCCGAGAACAGGTGACGCCAACTCACCAGCTTGTAGATCCGCCTCATCCACCTCGTCAGGGACACCGTAACTTCTACCGAGGCTTTCCTGGATTTCGTTCGCTTGTTCAATCAAGTCTTCCATGTCGTAGTGGATGCTCTGGATGTGAGCCACATACCTCAATCTGGCCGAAGCTAGATATTATGACTCACCTCGATCTTGTCAATATCAATCCCCTTGTATTGCTTCTTCATCTCCTTGTTGGCGATCTTCATAGCGTCCACCGTTGCCATCTATCGTTAGCGCTATGCACTTGGCGGCGCAGTCACAGCTCATGACCTGGCCTCGCCGAATGAATGTGAGAACGAGAGGGATAGACAACAGCGTTTGTGGCTTGACTCACGGTGTTCTTCAAGTTCTCAGTCGTCATCGCCGCTTGTTCCATGTTCCAAGTCTGCTGTTGAAGCTGCATCAACTGGTTCTCATACATCCTCTTCTGCTTCAACGTGCGCAGCGCTCGTTGTTGAATTGCGGACTGAAGTCAGCCAAGATACAGCATGGCATGCAGCCACAATCCACATCACACACGCCTGGCTACCTGATCTTCGCCTTGGTTCCCCAATAAATCAAGACCCTTGATTCCGCCAGCCATAAAAGTGGGAAATCGACGTACCTTTCCAGGCCCGTCGCGCAGTTTCGCCATCTGAGCTTTGAACGCTCCCAGCTCCGCATCGAGTTTCTTGATCTTCACTTCGACTGATCCGATCCGTGTATCAGTCTGACCGTCAGCTAAAAGTGCTTCAGAGAGCTCAGGAGCTGACAGATGTGATCGCGTCGGTGAGAGAAGGCTTGGGCTTCGCTTTACCAGTTCCAAAGATCTACCATTAGCCAGACACAGGATGACGAAGCAATCTTACTCGGTTCATATTGAGACCACTGATGTGCGAAGTCCGAGGAAAGGGATGAAAGAGATCGGACTGGTGAGCGAAGGGCGTAAGGAGGACAAAGAGATTCGGCCGGGATGTGCGCAGCGACCGTTGGGCGCCGAGGTATAACTGTCTAGGGAGATGAAAGCGAGAGAGATGGAAGACGAAAGAAGCAAGGTGTACCTTGAACGACAGAGCTAGAAGCAAAATGCTAAACACGAGGACGGCTTGAGACTTGATATCAGGTGGGCGAGTCAAGTGGGGTGGCGGTATCGTGGCCGAGCCGTAATGTCGGCCATCTCCGCCGTGCAGTCCACTCACCTTTATAGGCGTCATGGACGCGTCGAACGATGTGCAGAACGTACTTTTAAGCCAACAGCCTATAGGAACATCGCAGAGTGTACGCTGTGTGGTATACAGAAGGATCATAGGCGGAAAGATGGTCTCTGAGCTCTCACATGACTTCCTCCTTCTCGCTGCGGCTTTGATCGCCCGATTGCCATCTGACACGGCTCGTGAGCTCACCAGATCAGCATGAGCTGACAATACGCAGCCAATGAGTCGATCTTTCTTCAACTACAAGGACTTTTTGGCTCCATGTTGATGTCTGCTCTGCAACTGATGGACCGGCGGGAAGGTGAGCTTGGTTGCGCGCAATCCGGGGCTGACCGAAAGTCGTACAGGTTGCTCTTCCTACCGGACGGAGTGTATGGCAAGTATGTGTTCAAATGATGACGATGCATCATGAGCTGATGTTTCTTATAGATAACGTCGTCAACTGGATTGCCATATACGCTCCATCTTAATCTCCCTTCTGTTCCGCCTTCACCTGCTCCCGAGGCGCAAGCTCAGACAGTCGATCAAATCCAGGAAGAATACGCCTACCGCCTTGCCAAAAGCCTCGAAGGGATGTACTGTCCTTGTACTGGCTTCGCCTACAATTCTTTGGCCGGCGAACGGAATTACTTTGTAAGTTGAAGTTGAAAAATGCTGCCATACTATAAACTTACGTCAGTGCAAACACCTATTGGCGCTCTTGCTGTCGCATCAGATGGGAAGCAAGATCAGTACCCGGGTGCACATGTCCGATGTTATTGGTTTGTTAGGATTGAACAAAGAAGAGCCGGGGGTGAAAGTTGAGTTAAGGGATGAGACGGCGGGCAGGCTCCATGTCAAGCCGGAAACAGTGTCCTAAGCTCGAAACACAGGATGAGACATGGAGGAGGCGAACGGGAGAGGGGAATGTTATAGTATGTTACAGTTCGATGATTAGATAACGATTGTAATTACGGAAGCGACATAACGAAGCACCACCGCCTTGGGCCGTTCGATCCAGTTGGAAGCAAGTCTCAGCTCTAGTCGACACACGCAGCATGATGCTTATCGGAAAAGAGAAGACGAAGCTATGTTGTAACCGGTGCACTCTAGGTAAAGCACTACACCACCTTCAATCCATTATAGATGCATTGACGGCGAGAGAGAGCTAGCAAAACGATCGAAAGAGCGAGAACGAGTGATGGCCGTGATTCATCACGTGACTGCATTTCCGAAAGTGGTAATTGTGATTGGTTGTTTGGAGTAAGTTGACCCTGGCTGCTTTTGCTTTCTCATCACTCACCTCCAACCTCGCAACTCCCTTTCACAATCTCACCTCGGACACCACAATCTGCCCTCTTCCTTTGACACCTCCCTCCTGCTCACACTTGCGACATCCTTCTCTGCACCGCCATCTATGATTCTTACCTGAACATATCTCGACGACACTTTTCACCGAATCATTCTCACATACCTCCACCTCCCTTACCGCTCCGTCATTCCCCCTCGATGAGACAGCCATCTGCATAACTTTATCCCCAATCCTCTCATCATGAACCTAACATTATCCGACGGGATCAACGAGAAGGTAGCCGCTCTTTCGCTCGAATTGTCCCCACGCCACTCACCGGCGCTGCTCAATCGAACAGTGCCTAGCGTGCAGGCGCTGGAACTCGACTTGACATTATCAACCGCTCTCGGCAATCTCATTTCACACTTCGTCTCGCCATTGTCGAAGCTTTACTCCCCTCAAACCATCTCGGCTTTGCGTCTGCATCTGACGTCTGCGTTGACGGAACTGTACGCGCCGACATGGGATACGAAGCGTGCTCAGAATGGGTCAGGGTACCGATCCCTGATTTGCAACCGCGCGAGAGGGTTACCGCCTCCTCTAAGAGAAGCTGCGAGGAATGTGGGAGTGGACCCGAGCGTCTGGAAGAGCGCATTGGCGCGTCGATTTGAGTCGGACGAGGAGGGTAAGACGTGGGGTGACGAGTGGGAAGCCTGGTGTGACCCAGGGACTGTTGTGTGGAGGTATGGAGGCTGGGAATGGGAGGATATTGGATACGATCCATTCAAGGGACCAAGAGGTGAGTTGAAGTCATTCGCCTATTCTGCGACAAGGACTGACGCGTGCAGAGCAATACACTATCATTTGGCAGTCCTCCGCCTCGCCTAAACTTGCACCAGCACCCACCGAAGTTTCCGAGTCTGCCACCAGCACAACCCCAGCCCGGCCATCGCGTGCAATTCCTATCCGTGCCCCAATCGCACTTCCTGCCGTCTTTGCCATTCCCCCAACTCCCGGGATGATGAGTGACAATGCGACTGTTCCCGAGCAGCCCACTGAAACATCACCCCTCCTCCCAGCAGTCTCACTTTCACGCACTGGTTCTCCCAGCCACTCCGAGATGTCATCAGGTTACGAATCGGTCGCATCCAACACTGGCGATTATCACTCGAGAAGCAGCACCAACGCTACGAGCATCCAATCGAAGATATCTCACCGCGGTACCGGCTCAACCAGCTCGACTTCATCGGCCGCATCGGAGATGTCTGGTGCTCAGCTGCTCACACCGAGCTCGCGCCCGCCGTCGGTCGACCCATACTCCGATGCCCACAGCAGCAAATCGCCCACTCCGACCGGGCCTCAACGTGGCAGGTCCCCCTCCCCTTCACAATCCACACCCCGAGAGCTCAATTCTGCCGCGCCTAGTACTGCAGCTAGTGCCACCCCGACTGTCACCCCTTACGACGGCGGCAATGTCACAGTCATGGGTGGTGGTGTCAAACTAGGAGGAGGGTCTCGTCCAGCTTCTGCTATGGCTCTGGGTCGTACTGGTCTCGACCGATCCCGCTCTCCATCCATTTCTCTTGCCTCACGAGCTCTCACGTCCGCGCTTGGGCCTAACGGGCAGCCGACGCAACGCAAAGCTCGAACGAGGCGAAGGATTATGCCGACGTATTTGGGTCATTTGAACCAGCCCGGTGTAGGCGGTCCAATCATGGGTCCTTTCGGCCAATTCCCCGCTGCTCAACCCTGGCAGGGTGTAGGCGTCGGGATGGGTCCACCACCAATCCCGGGCATGCTTCGACCATTGAACGGCAACCCCCGCGTCAGCACTCTTTAGAGCATTCACGCAATGTGGCTCGACGACTCATCCAGCCATTTTCTCGTCATTGTCATATATACACATAAACATTTCATTTCCAACCAACAGTGAGACTCAAGCAACATTATTCTTTTCGTTCTCGGCACAACCTTGTCTAACAACCTCTTGTTCCTTCTTGGTGTTTCTTGCTCTCGGACACAGACGCAATTACAAACTCCTCCTTTTACCTTCGGTTTCGATTTTCAACTTACTTTATCTTACATACAAGCGGCATGAATGCATAGCGTGTGCATATGGGTGTAGCGTGGTGTCTTGTTTCGATGGCTTGTATTTGGTTGTGTTGTGATCGTGCTGAGGATTGCAGTTCAACTCGTCTGTTCGTTTCGCCCATCACATCAAGTCGAACGAATATACATGAACTGTAAAAGCTCTATTGAAGCTTGATAGTATATGATTATTTCCCCGCTCTCCACTTACATGCCACATTCTCGCCTCGAATTCAATGACCCAAAGACACTCGGCTACTCGCGAACTGCTCCACGATATACTGTCGGATGATCTGACCGAGACCCTGAAAGACCGCACTGTTTGCAAAGGCCTCTCCTCTGTGCAAGCCCCGCTCGACATCGCTGTCGTCCTGCTTCACATAATGCTCCATTTGATTACATCTTTCGGTTGTCTTGGCGACCAGGGAGCGATAGACGAGTCCGATTCTAGACATGAGGCACTCATTCCCGACAGGATTGGGAGGGTCGTCAAAATCATCGTACTCACAGAGATTGAGCTGGGGTATCTTCCCCCTTGCTTTGCTGGATGGCATTTATCTGCGTTTGTTGCGCTGCGAGTTTGAACTTTCAGCTTGCATATAAGCATCTTCACCCGCTTTGCACTCATTCTTCAATTTCGTCAGCGCCGTATCGTCAAGGCTAGCAGTAGGATACACGCAAGCAAGATAACGTCAGTATGTTGATTTAGGTTTGTGTGAAGTATATCCGGCAAAATCAGCATGGGCTTGACGCCAGGGCGTTGGCTGTGAGCGTCTTCGGTCGTCGAGGTAGCTAAACTACCATCAACGCGTGGAAAGGACCTCTATTGTTTGGGTTTGATACCGTCCGACTCTGACCGGCGTCTCCCTATGCGCGACGACTGCATCTAGTCACGCTTACCTGAACTAATTATTGACCTCTCACAAGCTCACCCAACCCAACATCGCCTCAACCCAGCAAAACGCCTACACCTTTCCATTCCGCCACGACTCCCTTCACAGCGTCCCTCGCCTTGTCCAGTCCATCTCCACCATCCAATCCCATTCCACCTGATTCGACAACTCCTTCTATTATCATCGCCCTGTCGGTCCATGCGTCATCAACCGCATTCCGTAGTTTCGTGCGGAATGAGATGATTTTCGATTGCAATTCCTCGGCTAGATCACGGTGGTCTGGGCTCGCGACGGCCAGATGCCGTAGTAGCGTGATCGCTTCGGCTATTCATCAGAAAAGTGCCTTGATGGTGATACTGTGTCGATTCCAACGTCAAGCTTGATTTGGACTTACCACTCTTTTCGTCAACCCTCACGATCAACCGGTTCAGACTCGCCAACAAGTACTCGTACTCATCCACAGTCCCCTTTCGTCCCGCCGCCCGTTTCTTGGAGCTCTTATGCCTTGTCCTGTTTGTTTGGCTGACAGTCAGCCTCACATCTAACGGCAAAGTAGCTCACCCAGTGATTCTGGTCGATTGAGAAAAGGCAGTAGTCGGCGCAACAGTGTACCTCGTGAATTGACTGGCGTTCGTCGTGGCGTTTGTAGCGACGTCCACGCCCTCCAGATCTGGGTCGTGATCGACAATGTAGAACGTGTCTTCAAGTCAGCTTCACTTGCGACAATCAAGCAGTCAAGCTCACCTGGATCTTCCAGCCTGACCTTCTTCAAAGCTTCCAATCTCGCGACTTCCTTGTCAAGCTGACCCTCCATCTCATCAAAGACTTCTACCAAGCCTTCTTGCGCATCATCCATGCCCGGCCAGACGTGATTCTCCGTGAGATCATCCCGCTTATGCAGAGCAATCTTATCGTCAGCTCGGGGATGTCAATGAGGTAGGCAGGGACTCACTATCCGGTTGGCCTCGGCGAAGTCCGTACCAGAACATAACACCTGTACCGCACTGTCGACGTCTTGAGTATAGTCGAGATAAGCCTGAGCAGCTTCAATATGTCTTCCCCTTGACGCGAGATGATCTTCGCGTCAGCTTCCGCGCGCTTTCTCAAACATCTCAAAGCTTACCCGCAACACGCTCCACCATCTCTGCGATGCCTTTCTTTGACACTTCCTCTTTCAGCGCTAACGCAAAGAGTTCTCTCCATGCGTGCGCTCGCTCATATGCCTTCAAAGCCTTCTGTGGCTTTCCGGAAAGGGTGTAGGCTATCATCAGCGTATTTCGTATATGATTGCGAGTTATCTCACCTATCGCTGACTCGTAAAAGTCTCTTCGGTCGTACAAGTAATCACCATATAGGTCGTAAATCGTCTGTTACGTCAGCTCAAGAAGCCCGCGAAGTCAAGCGACTGACAGGTAATCTCTCTTCGTCACCCTTGTACAGCCTGAAAGCCTCATCGTACAACTCATATCGCGCCAGATAGCTCGCCGCATCCTCGAAGCGGCTAGGACCTGCAATCAGCTTTGTCCGTTTGCGTAAATGCTTGGACTGACCTGCTTGCTGCAAACTGCGCAGAGCACGCTCTTTTCTGCCAAGGTGATCGTCAATCCTAAAACGCTGCTCCCATTTGCTGAGCTCTCGCAGCTCTTTCAAGAAAGGCAAATACTCCTTCGGATCCTGGCCGTTAGCGTCTCAAACACTCAAAACCGTGGATGGTAGCTGACCTTTTGGGAGTACTGCGCCACCATCAAGACCAACTGGAAATCGTACATTCCCAGTGCCACATCGTAGAGCTGATTGACATCTGACAGGAAGATGATGTATTTGACAGCGTCTTCTACCACTTCTGGATTCTCCTCTGTCTTTGTCAGCCAACTTTCAGAGATGTTGCGAATAACCCACTCTGCAGTCGCAACAGAACTCGAAGACCCGATTCGTAATCTGCGGGTTGTTTGCAGACATGCGTGGTCAAAATTGTTTCCGTGTATTTGAGCATGTCCCGCTTTTCAAGCGCAGCACGAAGAGCATCGCAGACATCATTGACCTTTGTAGGCGAGATCTTCGTACTACTTGTCAGCTTGCAAAGCCGCACACACACGTCGCCCGACTCACCTGGAGGTCGAAGCCGCCCTTTTGAGGTCTCTATACAGCTCGATAGAACAGTCATTGTCGCTATCATTAGCGTTGCCGGTGAGACCATAGTACGATACTTACTTGAGTGAGGAAGTGAACAAATTCAAGTAGTCGACTTCCGGTACTTGCTCGACCAGACTATCCAAGCTGGCCATGAACTTGGCAGGATCCAGATCGTGCAAGATGTTTAAGTCGAGACGGTGTTTCCGGCATGTGATAAGAGCATCCCGATATGCACCCCTACCCATCAGCTACGTGGGACTTCACCAGTGGACGACTCACCTGAGGACGTCCCTCCTGACGACTGCAAGAACCAAAGGCCTAGGGTAGATCGTCTCCAAGTTTCCTCGAGGCATCTGCAGGACAAGGCTCATACTGCTCGGACAAGCCACAACGGCCAATGCGCCTCGTTCGATTCGCCTAGATTCCCATTCCAGCTCCCATGGCTCGGGACTACCACCAAGGGACATTTCACGCACAACATCGAGAGGAGCGTAAAACGACATATGCGCAGTAGTCGTGTAAATCAGGTACTCGTCGGTGAAGGTGAAAGATGTCACTGAGGTTGCGATTGTAGCGGCTTCTGAGTCGTTCAGTGAAGCGAGAAGTTTGCCTGATGGGGACAAAGCGAACATCATATCTGAGGCGAACTTGAAGTCGAGAGGATTGGCGCATAGCTCCACAGAGTATTCGTTACCAATAGCTATATTGTCAGTGATACAGTGCGAAGAGTGAGGAGAACCACATACCGGGCGATATAGCCATGTCATCCGCCAAGACCAACCAACCGGCGCTCTCTCCGGCCCAGACAACCCTCTCAGCATTGGCTGGAAATTTCTGAGGCACACCCTTTTGGTTGTCCCTGGCCGTGACTACAAGCGAGCCATCATCCTCGCTCCAGAAGAGGACAGCCACTTCTCCGTTTGCGAATGCAATCTGTTTGCCGATAGAAAGCCCACCATTCTCTGGCTTGACATCTCCTTCCCAGCTCAACTTCGGTTCGGCGACTTTCCCGCCTCCGCGCAGTCTAGAGCCGGATTTGGGATCCGGCAGCTTGGTATTAAGATCCCAAGCTTGAACCTTTCCGTCCGCAAAGACCACGGCGAGGGAGTCATGGGATGCGGAGAAGCTGACGTTGACAGGCGTGGCAGGCAGGTCAATGACGTAAGAAGACATCGGCGGAGGGGTGTTTTGGGTGCGGAATGGCGTGACCAGTAGCCGTTCTGTAATCAGCTAGTTACCTTGAGTCTAGAGTGGACTCTGACTCACTGCCATCAATCACAGCTACAGATGCCGAATCGTTTGGCATGGGGAGGCCGGACGTGAATGTGTCCCAAGCCAGGTTTCGCACTTGTACAGAATCTGCAAGTCAATCGCGAATCCAGCTGCTGATTCAAAGGAAACCGACCTCGTCCCATAATGTAGAGCGTCAGCGGCTGCTCTGGATGCCACTTGATCCCCTTGAATCGCTTCGAAGACGGTTTATGCGAGAAGATCTCCTGCTTTAGATAGTAATGGTAATTCTTCATTGTCCAGAGCTGGACTATCGTCGTTAGCAGTGCATCAAACTGGAGGTAACGGAGAACTCACCAACATCTTCGTCCGGTCTTTCGAGCCAGATGGCGAGAATTTCCGAATCAGCGTTCCAGCTCATCCCCCTCACTCTCCCTTTATCCCACGTCTCCACCCCTTCTCGTAGCTCGAATCCACCATGCCTCAGTCCGTTCCTCTCAAGCATAGCCACTTCCCATCTTCCCTTTGCTCCTGAAGCTCCTCCTTCATATCCGTACCGCACGAGGCCACTGATGATATTCCCACTGGGCCTCCAGGTCAGCGGTCCTTCGAGCCCGGGCAAGGACTCTGATGTAGCGGAGAGTTTAGGGGGGGATCCGGCTGAACAAGCGTATATCCGGACTTGACGGCGGGAAAGATTTGAGTCGGCATAGAAGTCCAAAGAGGAGATCGCGAAGAAGGCGGCATCCCCTCGAAAGGTGACGATAGGCAAGCCGTCATCGGAGGGGTGAGACAGCGAAGCCGGCTTGGAAGAAGTTGACGATTCTGCTGCTTGGCGTGCGGCAGCTTTACCCAGTGATCCATGGAATTGAGTAGTCTTTGATCCCCAGCCGACATTGATGAACTTGTCTGCGCCCATCAGCTCTGGAAGGGACAGGGAGACTGGACCGACCTTCACCGAAATCTTCTGTCCGCAATGGCTCCTCGTGAACGATGTCGAAGAGTCTCGTCATGCAGACAACGTTGTCTTCGCCTAGACATGAGCTTGAGGTGTCAAACTTTCACGCCAAAGCTCACCTGTGACAAGCACGAGTTGCTCGTCGTCAGGGGACCAAGCGGCAGCCTTAATCCCACTGTCAACACTCCCTACGATGTCCACCTGGCGTAAGCTACATAATGGGCCGGAGATGAAGCAGCTTACAGCTTCGCCATTTGCTTGGTCCATTTGAACTGTGGCAATATCTCCCCCTGCCAATATAACCACCAAAGACCGGTCGTCCGGGAAGAAGTGGACATCTAGCACTTGCGACCGATAGCTTGAAAGCTCGAATGGAGCAGCAACAAGCGAAGGTATGGTCGCTACAATCTGCTGTCAGCTTATCTCTGTTCCTTGTCAATGTGGACAAGGTAAGCAGCGTACTTCTGGAAAATCGGTCGGATTGGCGGTATCCATTCGAAGTATCTCGACCTCGACTCCATCCTCCGACCTCTCAACGGCAACATATCCGACGCCGGATTCGGGGTCCACCGCAATGCCCGCTACGCTTGACGAGCCACCTAGCGAGCTGTAGTCCGCAATGGACAGATTTGTCGTTACTAAATTCCGCATTATGAGGATCAGAGATAGGACGAGAGAAGTGGAGGGCTTCAAAATTCCAGTCAAGTAGAGGGGAACCGGCGGCGATCGCCGGAGATGACGAACAAGACCGGTTCGGCGTCCTCGAGAGTTCTCCTTACCTCCTTTACGCGTAGATACAAGAAGCAAAGATGGGGATCAAAACGGCGTGAGTCAGCTAGCTTGAGGTGTTCCGACGTCAACAATGCGCTCGTGGCTTACGGACAGACAAGACCTGTATCTCGACCCGTCGATCCGGGACTGGGTGTTGATCCCTATCACTCTGATCATGGTGAGCGAGACTTGCCCCTGCTGTGGTTACATGCTGATATGCAGGTCCTCGTTGGACTCCTGAGACATTATGTGACGCAGCTGCTGAATTCATCGCCGAAGAAGCAACCCGCCAATGCAGTAAGAGAACAGTACGTGTAGCCTTGCTACTCTTGCCCTTTCTTCATAAACATCCCTCTGCTTGCGCACCTTGTCACATCTTCTCGTCATGAGATTTCTCTGACATACAGGCGAGCTCTAGGTCGGTCGATGATCCTGCGATCCACTGCCCCACTTTCGCCCCTCCCGCCAAAGACTTACTTGGCCTTCTCCAGCTCGCTCGCTAGTGCCCTCTCTAGCGGTGTATACCTTAAACCCAAGCTCGTCCAAAAGGAAGGCGAAGTGCAAAACCCTTTCGAGTCCGCGGGTATGGATGGTGCTATGGACGGTATGAAGAAACAGGGTATTATGATGTGAGTACTGTCTGCGCATGAAAACGCCCTAAACACCCACAGTAGGCTGAGGAAAATAAGGCTGATGACCTAGGGTACCGAACATGGTCATCATGCAGTACATCTCGGTGTTCTTCTCCGGTTTCATCCTTAGTGAGTTTGAGGAAGCTCAGCGGAGAGGCCCAAACTCACCATCAGTCAAATTGCCTTTCCCGATGACGCTGGGATTCAAATCGCTCTTATCCAAAGATATCATACTCCCGGATCTAGACGTCAGATGGGTTTCGTGGGTCCTTCATTACATAGTGATCCCGCGACACAATCAACTGACTCGTAGCGCCTTATCGTGGTACTTCCTCAACCTGTTCGGTCTCAACGGTGTCTTCCGTCTGATTCTCGGAGACCAAAATGGTTAGTCGTCATGGATCAAGGAATATCTCGATAACATCCAGGTGCTATTGATACGCGAGATGTAACCGCTACTGCATCGTTGGCAGGCGCCGGAAATGGTCCAGCCCCCGGAACGGATGTCGAGAAACTGTTCAAGGCTGAGGTCGAGAACTTGGCGCTGGCGGAAGGTGTTTATAAGTGGGTCGGTGAGGGGATTGAGGATCGAGTATTGAAAACATGGGGGCAGATATAATCAAGATAGAGCATATGCAAAATCGAGACATAAAAATTTCAACAGCTGTAACCCCTTCTGACAGATATCTCTACGAAGGTACACATACATGGATGACTGCGTTACATGTGGAGGGGAGCGTCGATCTATGCGCTTTGGCTGTAGAAATAGTTGATGAAAGGCGCCAATTTGGAAGGCAGGATGTTGAATACTGGCGTGGTCGCATTCTGCCGTCAGCTCTCTTCCGATATTCAGGCATGTCAGACCCACCACAAGGTTGACTTTCCCGGCCAAAACCATATCCTCACCCAGCTGGGTCCAGCCCAACGCGTTCGCCCAGACTTCTCTCCTGACCCTTTGTCTCTCTTCTTCGCTCTTCCACCCTCCTTCGGCCTTCGTAGGCTTGACAGCCGGCATTCCTTTGCTATTGTCAAACTTTCTCCTCTTTGCTTCTACCAAAAGCGGTTGGTGGACCATATGGTGTTGAGCTATGGCGAGACCGGAAAGGTTGTTACAGGTGTGATACAGATCTGGTCGTTTTCCGGGCTTATCGCAGAGACCCCCTGACGATCCGGCTTTATTCTGCGCTGCAATCAGGACAAACTCTTGCAAAGCGACTAAACATCAGCTTGACTCAGACTTGATACAATGGAAGACTGACCATGATTGAATATCGGATTCTTCTGCACTTGCGCAGATTTGCCTGCCGCTTCCTCCTTCCTCCTGACCAGTTCTTCCAGGACCGGTACCCCTCCGCCCACCCACCAGCTATAACAACCATCCACCAATTTGTTCGATCTACCCCTAAAGCCTCCGGCTTCAATCGCTTCGCCTTGCATCAAGACACTCCACCGTAAGGCTGCGTCGACATCGATGGGCTTGGGGAAGCTGGATCCGAGGGATGATTCCTCATCTTGGGCGGTCTTGATTGATGAGAGCAAGAAGTGAGCTAGCAGTGAGCAAGAGCTGTATCCTCCGTGGGCCTCTGCTAGGGCTGGAGATTCTCCCGATGCGAAAGGATAGGTCGAACAAGCGAAACCGCCCTCATAAGTCTGACAGGAAGCGATGAACTTGTCAACGTTCTGCAACAGTTCGGGAGTGAGGATATCCAGAAGTGTTGCGACTACCAGCAAGCAGTATGTTCCTCTTCACGTCAGCTTCTTCAGATACCATTGTACGAGCCGACTAACCTGACATCAACCTCTCCTCCTTCGCATACCACGAAACCTCCATCTGGCTTCTTGCAACGCATGAAAAAGTCATAAGTCGCTTGACGATTCGCGGCGATGGTGTCCCAGCCTCCCCCTGGACTGGCGTTGCCGACGATAGCAAGCGAGCAAGTTGAGGCGTAAGTGGGAAGGAGATGGGGTATTTGCGAATTCGAAGGACCGCCGGAGAACCCTCCGGAGGGGTGGGAGAAGTGTGTCAGGGTTGAAATGGCTCTAAAGTGTCAGCTATACGAGGGTCGCAAAGCTCACCTCTTCTTCATTTCTTGGTCCAAAGCTATTCCAAGGGTGTCCAGACTGTGCATCGTCCAGAACAAAAGCCAGGGCTTGCTTGCGTCCAGCGCTACGTATCCTCCTGGTAACTTGAAGAGTGTCGAGCCGAGAAAGACATTGTGCTCTCCCCGTCGCAGGACAGTCGGCTTTGTTCCATCAAGCGGAGCGATAGTCTCGAGAAGAGTCTTGAGCAGGTCCTCCGTTTGAGCTTGCTCATACAGCGTATCGGTGGGATGCGAGTTAGAGGGTAGGGGCACCCAAGGGAGAGAGGTGATAGACGGAGCGAGAGCGGTCATGGTTTCTTATCGATCCTTCCACTAGTTGCTGGAAATCAAAAGGATAGGTGGAATGAGGGAGATGATTATATGTTACACAGTCTTTAGAGCTTGCGGACTCTACATTTGGCGAACAATAGGCTCAATTCCGACAACAATAGCGAGCGCCGGAACTCGCCGCAGGTTATGACGAAACTGCCGCGCCTAAAACCTGATTGGGCTTGTGAAGAACCTCGCGCGCCTAACCGAATGTTAGTTCCAGGCAACCTGCCTAGAGCAAACCTCAACAATGCGTGTCCCAGCGAAAACAATACTCTGAAACAGCCGCCAGACATTTCATGATAGAGCCTGCCTCGTGGATAGGCCATGGTTTCAAATACCGTCAATATCTCCCTCTTCATTACCCCTGACAAGGTGACTGACCGCTGCCGCCTTTTCCGGAAGCGTCGCATGAGCGGCGGGGGCCGCGGTTCATTACGGAGAGCGGTCTTGTAGACTGCCATCATGCATATATCAACGGCCAACGCTCGCAGAGGCTTTTCAGACCCTTCGTAAATTATGGAAGCGGCATGGAATACGCGTGGGGGGACGGAGATGCGGTCGACAAACACCCTCATAAGAACCAGTCGTCCCGGGCTTTCAGTTGCTGGATTCAGGGTTCAGCTGACAGGTTACTCGCTCGATTAGCGACCTGTACTATTTCTCTCCATCTCTCCTATATAAGCACGCGCATCATAGCAAAATGTCCACACAAATCCGCAAACCCCACAAAGCCATCATGCTCGACACCGTAGCACAATCCTCTGCTGCCGTTTTCGACGTCGTACGAGCATGGATCAGTCGTCAGACCGACTCTTCCACACCGCTCCTCCCGTTTATCCCGAAATCCGGTAAGTCGTCATACCCGGTACGAAATTTGTTGGCTTACACGCAGTCAAAATCATCCTGTTACTGCTCTTCCTTTTCAACTCGCCATCGTGGCCGTTTGCGTGGCACTTGCGAGTATGGTACTACCCCCTCAAGGCGTATGTCGAGGTGTACACCAAAGGCCGACAGAAGTATATCGATGATTTCGAAAAGAGCTCGCAGAAGGCAGGAGGAATCAAGACTGTTGTTCGCACGAAACGAACCGCTTGGGTGGATGATTGTGATTATAACATGCACCTGTCCAACTCGTGAGTCCGCATAGGAGGCCACTATGTCTACAAGGTACTTGGCTGATGTGCAGTTGTTATGCCAAGAACGCCGATGCCTCGCGGATGAAATGGTGTATCGATGCTATGGCGCCTATCTTCACGCCGGGTTGCCATATGGCTTTGGGAGCATCCCACTACGTCTTCATTAAAGAGGTTCCATTGGGCCACGAGTATGTGATGGAGACTCGAATGGGCGGATGGGATGACAAGTGGTGAGTCCGCATCTAAGCTACGCCAAGACTCGCTCACTCTTAGGATCTACCTCGTCACAGAATTCGTCATTTACCCAAAAAAGAAGTCTGGAAAGGGTAAGGGCAAGGTGGCAACGTCCACCAACCTTGGCGTCCCTGTTATCTCCGCTCCCCCTTCTGGCACCACATCCCCCGAACCTCAATCCGGGGCCAACACCCCACCCACCGGCGCTGAGTCTGTCAAGAAGGCAGCTACGTTGCGTGTGCGAGAACCACGAGCGGACGGCGGTGTTACCTGCGCTTTGGTAGTCTCGGAATATTGTGTCAAGGCCGGCAGAATAACCGTCCCTCCAGTGAGTGTTGCAGACCATCTGACACTCTAAATTTTCTGGATCCTCTTAAAGCCTTTCGGTCCTTGCGTGCAAATTGCTGACGTCTAGCGCGTCGCTTGGCACTTCTCCATGCTTTCCTCCGACAAAACCCAGCGAGACCGTATCCGACACTTGCTTTTCAAGACGAAGGACCAAGGAAAGGCATGGTGTCGCGGAGGTTGGAAAGAGGAGAAGGACGCAGACACCCTTGGTCTCGACGTTGGTCGCGAGTTTGCCTCGCAATCGGAAGGACCGGCTGCGTGGGTGGAAGAAGCGAAGGAGGGCATGAAGAAGGTCAACGAGGGCTTAGCTGTCTTCTGATGACAAACTTCGATCTGAACTTTACATATCAAATATGGACTTTGCATCAACTAATTACTAGACCGAGAATTGACATGTACGGAGATCTCTGAGATGCTGCCGCCTCTCTATGGGCCGACTACTTCTGGTGCACCTCCACATTCTGAAACACCACTCTATCCCTGCCCTGATCTTCCCATGTTTTAGTTGACGCGTCCGGATCCTGTTCCGTTTGATCTGTCTTCTTTCGCCTCTCACTCGTTTACCTTCTGTTTCGACCTACTTGATACCCCACAAGACGAAATCAGCATGAAGACCGGATCTGAGGTGTGCACGGCTCTCGTCGTGTGGAAACCTAGACCTCATCTTCCGGCTCGTTCTTCTCTTCCCACCTTTATCCTTCGGGTATGTGCTATAAGCCCTTTCCTCCCTGATGGCGTCAAAAGCATTTCCACGTGTCGTTCCGCTATCCGCAAGAGTGCTGATGGTAGAACTCGAACCACAGTGACATAGAAATGGCAGAAGATCACCTCACCCGTCGAATTGCTATGAACCCGTACCTTCTTCATTCAGTCCCCATCCCTACGTTCATACCGTATGCCCAAACCTACGTGTACCGGCCATACTACCCTGCTCCACATTACATCTACGCTCCTCAACACGTCTATGGCGATCAACATGAGCATAACACTCCACCATCAACAGGCCACATTGAGCCCGTATATGAGGCAGCCCAACCTGATACAGGTCCTCTTCTCTACACTTCAGGCGAATTTGACGCCGAAGACGACCCTCAGCGTGATTCTGATGATGCCATTCAGCCTCAAGAGCGATGTGAAAGGCCCATCAAGAGGAGAAGCGATGGGCAATGGCAAGAAGAGCCTGCACCCAAGAAGAGCAAGATGGAAGATCTTCCTTCTTCATCCCTCAGACGCTTCAAGACCTTGGACTATAACCGCTCACCATCCTCCTCCTCGTTCGATCGTTACGAGCCTCTCCCGCAGTTCACCTACGATTCTCCCGTCGATATGCACCCCGAATATCATTGTCAGGCTGAGTCGACTGTGTACGGAGATGATTACAATGATCGATACCACGTGCCGCTTGTATCACAGACCGATCACTTCTACGACGAAAATCGCCAAGTATCATCGCATGAAGTAACACACACGAACGACCAGGGCAGCACGGGCTCTGGCCTCGATTCCCAGCCTCAATATCAGCCAAAAGTCAGACAAGAGTACACCTTTCCACCTACTACGACAACGGTTCACTGCGATTACACTCCAAACCCTTCACCACCTCGTTATGAAGTAGGAATCACCTCGCTACTACCCAACAACCTTCTAGACACATACCCTATAATCACCGGTGCGCTTCCTGCGACTACGCCGCCCTCCTTCGACATCCGCACCTCACCTCGGAGCTCTCCCTTCATCGGTACTATTCACGCCGAGGATCCGTTCCACGAGATTAGCCAGGAAATGTTGCCATATCATGGTGAGGGATGCAACACTGACGCACCCAACAATGAGTTTGACAAAGAGCCACGAATCAACCAGTGGAGAGTAGGCAAGACTCCGGGCCATCAAGGCTCCCACGTCATGAGACAAGACGAAGACTCGCAAAGCAAACACAGTGGAGACAAGAAGACTCTGGGGGAGGTGCGTATACCATTTCTTGGCAACATCGACTTCACGGCGCTTTTAAGGTCAAGCTGACCTGAAGAGCATCTCTGATTCCGCGGCGCAAGTCCTCAAGAGACCCTTCCAGCGACCCAAAATCGTGCTTGCCCCGGCTAATCCGGCGCACAACGCCCAGATCAGACAGTCACCCAGTATCATTCAAGATCCTTTCACAAGTCACGATAATGACCCTCCCATGTCGCAACTCAGCCGGTCAGTCAAGCCCCCCAAGCGCGCACCGTTCCCGCTCACCGCCACAACACATCGTTCCAATGATACGCGCTCAGCAAAATTGGCTTCGCCATTCAAGACTCCATCTCGTCTCGCCGACGGCACTTCTCCTACTCATTGCACAGCCTCTAGCTCTACTTCGTTGAGCGTAAGGCGAACTCGGCTCGGGGGCGGAATATTCCTTTCATCGTCGAACAGACGCAAGTCAAGCGGTCGGTCCGAGAAGAGTCAAGTTGAAAAGCTCGAAAGTCGGGCAAGGACTTTACGTGACGCCGTCAAGCTACTCAAGAACAGAGAAGAAGATGACGAAGTAGAGGCAGTTACGAAACAATGGCTAGCGGCCGGGAGGGAGATAGTAGGGAGATTGTTCAAGCTCGTGCCCAAACCTGAGTCTTCTTCGGTAAGCGGCAAAGGTGCTGACCCGTGGGTCGCTGATAAAGGGCAGCATGTGTCGAGTTCGGGATATGGAGGATGGAATGCGACTCCGACTAGGGTATACTTGCCAGCTTACACCACGCTTTCGGAAGAACAGAAAGAGGTCTTGGCGAAGGCAGACAGAGATGCAGATGGGAACGCGGTGGACAATGATGGGAATCTGCTTCTGGGCGAGACGGAAGAAGACGATACTGCTAAGATTCTCGAGGAAGAGATCCGTTTGGCGGGCCCAAGGACCACCGGCAAAGAATACCGCCCGGAAGAATGGACGTAAGCACTACTACAGGCCGTACCGTCCCACTCCGGATACTGATGCTTGTGTCAGACAGCCAAAGTACAAAGAGCAAGTTGACGAGACCCATCCATCAAGCACCATCGACCAGCAAGAAGAGACGGACAATGCGCAGGATCCGACCGTTTGGAACGAAGGGAGGCTGATGACGTTGCTCAGTGTTGACCCGGCGCTGTTCGGATGGAACGATGAGAATGAGGATTGGGAGTAGAAAACGGGTAGACGTCTGGATTTCTGACGAGTTGATGGGGGCATTCTGGGTGGAGATATACTATCGTCCTTTCATCGTATGCAACCTTTTCCTAACTATGGCTATGTGGCCTTGCCGCTACTGTTCCGCGAGGACATCAGCGTGCTTGTTCATTGCTCGTTGCGGATACGTGTGAACATGATCATGAGAACCGAGAGACTGCTGATGATGGTGCATGCACGTAGATCGCGATGTATGTAACAAGGCTATACGTCCAATGTCATGATATACACATCTCTTTCCTCATCATCCGCTCGGTACTAGCGTCTGCCCGTCTTCGGTACTCTCCTCCATGTACTCCCTGACTGGTCGCTGCATCTGTTCCGGCTCACTCATTCGCTTCTCAAATCCTCCTCGTCCTTCTCGTTATCTCAGCACTATTTAGTTCTTCTTCTTTCCTTTCGCCTTGACGACCCTGAACCCAGCATCCTCAGCCTTCTTCGGCACGCTCTTGACCACATCCGCTAGACTGCTCTTGGCTACACCCGTCGTGTTCGCCTTTGGACGCGCCGCATCTGCCTTACGCCTTGTAAAGAACTCCTGGGCGAATCGGCGTCCATCAAGCGTGGAAGAAGAGGCGTAGACTGAATCAGAGATGATTTCCAACACGCCGGCACGGTCGCTAGCAGGTGGATCTATTGGGAAAGTAAGGAGCATTTGGATGAATTCGTCGACATTGACCGTCAGACCGGTCAAGGATTGTTTGGTCCATCGGATAAAGTCTAGAGAGGGGCTGGTGGATTCGTCGATTCCGTTAGACTTTGGTTTCACTACGGCAGTGGCGGTCGGTTTGGCAGCAGCGGCGGGCTTGGCAATGGATGCAGCGGTGGGACGGGCGGCTGCAGCGGGCGTGGGCGTAGCGGGTTTGGAAGCGCCGACAGTGGTCCATCCAGCTGCTGCGGGTGGTTGAGAGGTCTGAACGTCAGCGTCGATCACTTGAAGAACATATATCAGCTTACAGCGGCAAGATCGGCGTATCCTCGCTTCGCCGCAGAGGTGGCAGCCGGTCCTCCAGAACTTGCTTGCGCCGCCTTGGATGCCTGAGCAGCCTTCTGTTTCCTCTTCTCTTCCTCTTCCTGGATTTGCTTTAATGTCTTCTTCGGAGCAGCGTCTCCACTTCCCCAAGCGGCGACGGGAGGAGTCGACACAACTGGGGTTGTGGGAGCAGCAGCTTTCTGCGAGGTCGGCAGACCCCACGTCAAGTTGGTCGGCAGTTCATCGGAAGTTGAGACTGACACTGGGGCAGGAGACGCTGCCGCAGCTCGCGCAGCTTTGCGAGCTTCAGCTTGCTTGGCCTCGGCTTCCTGGATTTCACGCAGTGACGGTCCAGTGACAGAGGTGGTGCGACCCTCCTTATCGGCCCATGGAGCGGGACGAGCTGAGGCAGGCGTCTTCTCAGCGGCCTTGTCGGTAGTCTTCTCGGGGGTTTCGGGAATAGAAACGGAGGTAGGTTTGTTGGAGTTGTTGGTCGATGCAGTAGAAGCCTTGGCCGCTTGCGCGGGAGTAGGAGCAGCTGGAGTAGTAACAGATGTCCTGCGGCTAGCGGGAGCGGAAGCGGTAGGGGTTTTCCCCCAAACTGATGCAGGAGCAGGGGTGGGCTCAGCTGGTACCGGGCTAGCCTCCACGGGCGCCGGGATTTCAGGGACAGGGTCCAAATCACTCGAGTTGCCGTCCTTCCAGGTTGCTTCAGCTTCAGTCTCAGCCACAACCTCTGGCTCGGCTTCCTCCGTAGCCTGTTCGCCAGCCTCTTCGGCACGCACGACAGGTTCCTCCTGAGACGCAGTGTACTCCTCGTTTTCCGGGAAGTACGATGGCTCGTCCTGTGGGAGAGGCGGAGCCGGCTCAGTAGGTTGAGGCGGTTGCTGGAATTGTTGCTGGTGCTGGTGCGGCTGAGCTTGCCAAGCGTTTGGCGGAGGTTGTTGAACGAACTGTGGTTGTTGTGGTGGCTGGGGAGCGCCCCACGGTGATTGCGCCGCGTGCGCTCCTACCCCAATGGACGGCGAGAAGAATTCTCGGTTCTGTACGTGAGCACCGATGACCGGCGAGAAGATCGGTTGTGGGGGCATTTGCGGGTGGTGAGGATAGGCTAACGGAGCTGAGCCGATAGGCGATGGTGCGCCGATCGCGCCAGCACCGCCGAAAGCGTTGATCCGAGGTCCAGGTGCACCCCATTGACCGGGCGAGGGAAGGTACGGGCCAGCCGACGCGGGAATCGGACCACCGAAGGGGTTTTGGGGAGCGAAATGGTTCGGTGAGTGCATTGCCGGGTTAGGCATGTATTGGTTGAATTGCGGTTGTTGTGGAAGAGCGCCAACAGGAGTTGTAAGACCGAGATTGCGCAGGGAATCTGTCACGCCATTGATAGGGGGGACGGCAGAGGTGGAAGACGGGAGTGGGAGGTTAGGAGGGAGACGAGGTCGAACGACGGAGAGGAATGGCTGAACAGCGTTGCCGGTGGCGGTCTTCAGCTCGGCGAGGGTATGGAAAGAGGTCTCCGAAGAGCGACGAAGAGGTAAATCATCGGTAAAGTAAGCGTGAGAGTACCACTCGTGCATCTGACTGCCAGTGAATGGGCCTGCAGGTTAATTTGGGCCCGACTCAACTGCCAGGTGGCTCACCTTGTTCCTGTCCTCCTGGGTCACGGTAGAACCATTCGATAGAGCCAAGATCCTCCTTCTCCTGGGTCGGCGGGGCAGCGTCGACAGACCGCAAGGCGGCCACAGGGGTGGCGAGTCGCGAAGCCGTCTCCTCCAAAGTAGCGTCACGTTCCGGAAGAGGAGTGGCGGAAGCAGAGGCTGCTACCGACTCAGAAATGCTCTCTTGCGTGGCGACTGGGATGGTGATGGTCCGAGGCTTACAGTTAGCAAAATCCTGTATCAGTAGGTTCGTATAACACACCTTCTCATTCTCCGGGGCCGAAGCAAGTCCGGCAGCAATTCTCCACTTTTTCTGCCCGGTACCCCACCCTGGTCCACCTCCACTTCCGAACACCTCTCCAACTTTCTCCTTCGGTTCGCCTTTCTCCTTCCATGGGCTCTGTGGGCGTTCGACGGGTTCGGCGGCTGTAACAGGGGGAGCGGGAGCGGGGGTCGGAACGGGAGGTTGAGCAGGGCCTCCAAAACCAAGCACTCCCTCAAAGCTACCAGAAGCGGTTCTAGAGGTTCGCCAAGCGCCTGAGATCAGTACACGAAGAGAGAATGAGTGGACTGGACTAACCTCCGGCTTCGTTGACCTCAGGCCTCCTCGCAGTCCGCCTTCCAACCCCTCCGAAACCTCCGCCAAGCGCACCTGGCATCCTCCCTTCGGCATTGACTCCGGGGCTGAGCATGCCTCCGCCGATTGTACCGATCTTCCCGGTCCCAAAGCCTCCAAATGCTGTACCCCCGATCCTTCCGGGAGTAGTCACCTTTTCGCCTGTAGCCGTTGCGCCGATCGTCCTCCTGGAAGCCGGTCCGCCAACGATTGCGGGATCATTCGGAAGAGCGCCTGCTGCTTGACGACGGGTGGGGTTTGGCGGGTGAACCGAACTTGACAGGAGCTAGGCATTAGTTTGTTGTATGAAATTGCCTCCATCTGTCAGATCTAACACTCACTTTTTTCTCAATGTCGGTCAATTCACGCAAGCCGTTTGGACGAACAACATCCCGGGAAGCGAGTACTCCTCCACCCTCCAACATATCTACGAGCTCGATTGGCATCTTGCGGACCTTCTGCTCGTCCCACAGACCGAGGATCTGGTCGCGGCTGTAACGGAAGGGATGCGACAATTCTCCGTTGGCTCCAGATCCATTCGGCTCGGTGTACGGGAAGTAAGAGCTGTCGGTGGGGAAGCCAGGAGTCGTCGGAGTGTGAGTCGCACGAGAGTACGACAGACCCGAATTGGCAGGGACGGTCGGATGGCTAGCGCCCGAGCTCGACAATGCCGGGAATGGCACTTGAGCCGATGCCGGTGCTTTCGACTGGTTTGGGCTTTCTGCTGTTGGCGTAACAGACGTGCCGGATGGCTTGATGGGTTTGATCCATTGAGGCGCAAAGTGCATGGACATCTATACGTTAGCCGCTTGGCCTCATGTTGAAATCTGGAAAGTGGAGGTGGTGTAAAGCTGGATAAAGGCAAAGGGCAGATTTAAACTCGAATCGCATGCATACCTTTGATAAGTGGTGTGCTTGTGTGAATGCGATAGAGTTGAGACGTTGTGATGAGCAAGATGTGAAGAGACGCGTACGAAACGAAGGAAGGTAGAGGAGAAGTTTGTAGATTGAAATTGGTGATCAGGCGAGCAGCGACACTACCACGCTCACCTCCAACCACACTCACTACGCACCTAACGGGCTTACTCGGGGTTTCACTCTTAGAGTGGCGATATTTCATCAATGTGGCACCTATCAGCATATCATTCAAGGAGTTTATACTCACATCTCCGTCTTTCATCTCACGTGACCACCACAATGTTACGGAACCAGATCACAGTACCGACGACACTTGACCCTCAACCTCAACTTTCCGATTGAACCGATCGACCATAACCCCGTCTTGTACCTATCACCGGATCATCGACCGAGCTCATCTCGATCACACGCTTTGGGGCAGACCAGCTCGCGTGTTTCCGCTTCACCTTTGGCCCTCGCTCGATGATCCCGATCCGAGCTAGGTCATGCGTTTCCATGTGGTATGTCACCTGAATGACCCGCTCATGCGGCACGAGCTGATTACCAGCTTGGTGTCGGCAGCATCGGTACGCTAGTATCTCATCATCTGCGACAAACCAGTCCTCATTCCCCCATCTCGCTCATAACCAAATCAGCGAGCCACCTCCCTTCCACCCGCTTGCAGCCGTACGGCTCGTCACCTACACTTACCGTCGAGCGAGAAGGGCTAGTATCGACATCGACAAATTATGAGGTGGAGAAATGGCACGATGGAGCCGCGGAAAAGCGCATGGCAGCGCATGGAATCGCTGCTCCGAAAAACGACGATGAGGAGAAGATGAAGTACCCGCCAAATAGCGATATCCAAAGTCTGATCGTGTGCCTGAAGACGACGTCGACCATCGAGGCATTGTCGGTATTGCGACCGAGATTATCGCCATCTTCCGTTATTACGCTCATACAGAATGGTATGGGGGTGTTTGACGAATTGTGCGCTTCGCTGTGGCCTGACCCGATGACTCGACCCCAATTCATTTTAGGAACGACGACACATGGGGCGAAGAGAGCTGCAAATGTATGGTCAATCCATCACGCGACGAAGCCCGGTTCTGGGGATATGCGATTCGGTATCGTCCCTGATCCTAGAAAAGAAGTCAATTTTGAAAAATGGATATGGGGCGAGACGGTCGGGACTCTCCCAATACTTGACCCTCCACCAGTTCCGCCAATACCGCTCCCTCCTCCACCGAAATCTATACACGATTTTCGACCCATGCGGGCGACGCTAGAAGCGCTACTCTCCATGAATCAACTTTCTCCTTCCCTCCTACCCATGCCTCATTTACATCATCAACTACTCCTCAAACTCGCCATCAACGCCGTCATCAACCCTCTCACGGCAGTTCTGGGTGGTGGCTCAATCCCCAATGGCGCGTTATTCGGCTCGGCTCCAGGACATCGACTCATTCGAGCCCTGACGAGAGAGGTCACTGCCGTCTTGACCGCCTATCTGCACTCCCTCTCCGCTCCCCATTCTCCCGCTCCAGACGTCTTGCGGCTCTTCTCTGCAAATTCCCTGGAAAGCAGGATTCTCTCTGTCATACGGAGCACAGCGGAGAATTCTTCTTCCATGGCTACCGATGTGAGTAATGGTCGACTCACCGAGATTACCCACATCAACGGCTACCTTATCGCGTTGGGCAAGCGATTAGGCGTCGACACGCCAAATCATCAAATGGTCTACGAGATGGTTCGGTTCACGTCGGAAATCAACGGTCTCTCGCCAAAGATGCCTGTAGAAACTGTTAAACGGGTTGCGGAAAGGCGTGCGTTTTTGCGCAAAGGCTTGAATATGGACAGAGGACCTCGGACGCCGGAGGAGATCGAAATACGCCAGCGTCAGCTGGAGATCGAGGAGCGCAAGGTGTGGATTGAAGAGGCGAAGCTGCGAGAACAGCGGGCGGCTCGAAGGGCAGGGAAAAGGGTCAACCATGTACGGGCGTTGTTGAGCCAGGATGAGGATGTGATAGCAGAGCAGGTACCTACGTTCCGTCCGGCGAATTGGGAGGAGAAGAGTGAAAGGGGGAAATCGAGATATCTGCGGAAAGCGAGGCGAAGAGCAGAGAAGCAAGAAGCCAAAGTCGTGGCCGGGGTGGGAGCGGACAGCGGACTACAACAGGATGTGCCTGGCTCGTACCCGGACAACAAATTCGTCCAGGCTAGTCCGGTGATCCCTTCCGACTCGACCGAGTCCACTCGTTCTCCTTCAGCGGCTCCGCCAAAATCGACGACGACGCCAGCAAAGCTCTCTGTCAAGAAGGGCTCGTGGATGGACGATCTAATCGCTTCCGCACCGAGACAGGAACGAACATGGGAAATTCTTCCTGCGCCACCAACAGCACGGGGACCTCTGCCAAAGAAGAAAGAGTCGAAGGCTGCGTCTCCTACCTCGGCAGGTTCATCGGCGGAAGAAAAGGCCAAGCCGCCTGTATCGGGATCAATGAAGGATATGATGTCGTCAATGATCGCTTCATCTCCTCGCCAAACCGATCCCAGCGCTTCCGAAGCATCATCCTCACCGTCCACATCAGCGCCTCCTTCCATAGCGCCCACACCCTCTTCGTCTGCTCCGTCCCACGCTCCCACTCCCTCGCGAAGTGATTCCGCCGCCTCTCCCTTCACATCCTCATTAGACTCACTCATCTCCGCCGCTCCACGCGCTGTACGCGACTGGGATGTGAAAGGCGGCACGGTGTCCGGATACACTGGAACTGCTTCTACTCTCGCTCCCACAGTGGGTACGGCACGGATACAAGGGAAAGATCTATCTCGGGGCGGATTGGGTAGTAGTTTGGACGGCTTGATTGCTTCATCGCCCAGGCAAGAACGCACGTGGGACGTGGCGCCTGCTACTGCTACAATGAAATCAGATGGAGGGAAGTTCACCACGAGTCGGACGAGCGGGAGTTAGGGTGTTTGATTAGGCTGTGAACGGCATTGAAAGGTGATAACTTGATTGGATCTTGGGGAGAAAGGGAAAGGTAGTGACGTCTTGTCTTGTTTGTATCAATAATTCATCTGCATATGCATACAACAACTAGCATCTACAGGCACTCCCTCAGCCGTATGGGCATACAGGGGTGCGGCGGTAGGGGTACAACGGTACAAAGCTCACAGATGAAGTGTCGCCTCTTACTTTATATGACCGTTCGTCGTCATCGTAAAAACTCGTGCATTCTGAATTCTCGGCTCGTGTACTCGCTCAGGCCGTCGTGGCCCAGCTCCAATAGCCTCTTGCCTGCATTGTTGCGATGAGGCGTTGATGCTTCGCTAATTGGCGAGACGGGGACGGGGGGTTGGCTAGAATCAGTATGACTTCTCATGAGGTTGGCTTCGCGTGACGATGATCGCCGAGAAGAGTCAAAGTGGGAACATGAGCAAGAAATGCTACAAGTGGATGAAAGGAGATGATGAAAACTCATCGACGTACGCTGCTTCACCGTGGATCCGTAGGCCGCGGACGTGGGTGTCTTTGCCGTTTAGATGGTTCGCCAGGATCTGTATTCGGAGGTGATGACACGGGACGGGCGGGCTGGGGTTAGTGGG
This sequence comes from Papiliotrema fonsecae, assembly GCA_035773095.1. Taxonomy (NCBI): domain Eukaryota; kingdom Fungi; phylum Basidiomycota; class Tremellomycetes; order Tremellales; family Rhynchogastremaceae; genus Papiliotrema; species Papiliotrema fonsecae. The sequence continues at coordinate 581,983 of JAHRBW010000007.1, forward strand.
ATGCTATACGACTGGACGCGAATACGACTTCACATTGAGCCAATTCACATTGAGCCAGTGGAGGTCTGAGAGGGATTAGATGGAGAGAGATAGGCGGAAGGAGGAGGAGCAAGGGCAGAGAACCGGGCCAAGGGTGTCGGATACAGAGCAAGCAGCCGGCTATGACGGATTGATGAAGGGTGCAGGACGAACGAACGCAATCAGACGTACCCTTCCACTTCAGCTCCTTCGTCATTCGTGTCCATAGGTCTCAACGGGATCGATATCCACCCGTCAGGTTTCGCAAACTCGCAGAACCGGACCTGCCATTAGCACATCGCGGTCGAAGCTGAGCTGTAGTATTCGTACTTCTTGTAAATCGTGTACGCCTGTTCCAGCCTTAATGGAGATTTTGGAGGGAGTGTACGAGTCGTCTCGCGGGTGGCTCATCTGCACTACGACAGTCTGGCTTTAGTTTTCTTCCAGATAGGAGTACAAGCTAGCATTCTTCAACGCTGACTGCTGTGTACCCTCCGCTCCCCTTGATCTCACGAGGAGTGATCAGATGTATCTATGACTGGATAGGGATTTGGCTGGGTTGAAATGGGTGCGCAGGACGTACTGAAACAAAGACTCGTTTGGGGAACGACAGATCTATCATATGCGGTTGCGGGCCCTCGGATCTTTTGTTAGCTCCGGCGTTTCCCTTCAATGTCTTTTGGCTCCACGGGGTGTTGAGCACGATAAATGCGATCCGAGTAATCACTCACTGCCAGAAAGTCATCTCATTATCGTCGCGCAGGTTCTCCACTCCGAACCCATATTTATGGCTCGACACTGACCACTGCGCCAAATGGCCCAATTGTGGTCGTTCGCCTGGGATCAGACCTCGTCCCCGTTCGTACGATATCATGAGCGATGTTTATCTCACTCGTTTCGGCTTGTTCTGGCGGTGGGGTGGATAAGGCGTCTCTCATGTCAAGTGTAGAGTGATGCGAAGCCGTGATGAACGGATTGTATTTGACTTTGTTGACGCGTTTATTCCGACGGAAGCTGTGCACGGGGTTCAGTGGCGAGAAGGGGTTTCTGTGCAGTCGCCTGGACCCTCTCCAGCTGGTCAGGTTCGAACGCCGCGTCATAGGAGGCGAAGGGCGAGGGATATCAGTGAGATCATAAGGAAACATCTGAGCTCTGCCATAAGTAGGATAGATGTAATGACAGGTAGTCCTCATCAATTCAAATCCACGTTCGTCTGTTCAATAAACCGAGCGCTCAGGCCATTCTTGCGCGTTGTTTCTGAGTCGATGCGTGGAAAAGTCAGCATTGGGCGATAAGTGAATCAACCAGCACTCCGGTTATCCAGACAGAAGTCCGTTCACTTGGACACCGCTGGCAGCACGAAGCGATAAAGCACACGCTACCCATTGGCAAATGGGTGTACGAAGCGTAGTCGAAGATCAGGATGTAGCGTTCTAACGAGGGATCAGGAGACCTCCATATCCTGATTGTCTTTATTCCAACTGAACAACCAGTCTCGACGAGGGTGCATTTGTTCAAGCGTTGCCAGCTGCGGTAAGTCCAGTTCCGAATACAAACTAGCGCCTCCAACCCGACTTGGGCGGGCTTGGGCGTGTGAAACCAGACACTTTCAGCCCCGTGTCTACATTTATCAGCATACTTGTGGGCAATAGTCCTTTTTCAAGGTGACAGGGTAGAGAGATAGACGAGTTGTTCAACAATCATACTGGACTGTTCTGCGGCAATTTACGTAAGCAGACAGTCGGTTGTGATGGTTTCTAATCATGAAAAATGCCTCTAACCGTTACATCTCCAAGGTTGCAGGACCATCACGTGCCGTCCGATCGTTCCTCCGCTCGAGCGAACCTCTGAACCGATGCACGATACTACCCTACACACGCCCTTTGGATCAGGCGTTGGCGCTGGCTTGCATCGCCCCGCATGAATTGCCATGTTCGGATTTCCGGTCCGCCCGGTTCCTGAATGAAACCGCCGATTCTCTATTGTTCGCCGTACAGCCTCATCTGCCAGTCTTGTTATTGTCTGCAACATGCGGATATTGGAGAGACGGTAGACGACGGTGTGGGTGTGCGTGTACATGCAGAGATGTGTGTGTGGGTACGTTTCATTGTTTACTTACTTGTTCTTTGTGTGAGAAACAATGTCGGACCGCCCGCCTGAACAGCTGAAAACCACGGTTCAGGTTGTGCCCGAGATTGCTTGGCGAGGAGTCGCGGTGCCTCACTCACCCTCATACGTGTCTGAACGCCCTCAGACGGCAGATAGCGAGCCGGTCGGAATGGAGCTCTCATTCGAATTGGTGGGAGACGAGGACGAGGTCAGAGTGCAAGACAGGTGAGTTGGTGGATACCCTTTGTTTCACTTTGGTTGGCGCTAGCTAACCATTGTCTTCCTCGTGATCACAGTAAATACGCCTCAGAGTTTACTGTCAGAATCGTCGAGGCGACCGATATGTTGGCGGATATTCTCGATCTACCTCCACTCCCATCATCGCCGTCAATACCATCACCTGCGCTCGCGCCGTCTTACGCCGTTTCAGAAGCGCATACCCCACCTTCATCCGGTCGTAATAGCTTGGTCTATCTCACAACACCAGCCAACGACAGTACCGAGACGTTTGATATCCCGATTTTGCTTCTGTCAACCGAGGAGACTGATACGTGGCAGCGAAGTCGGAAGCAACCGGCGCGAAGCCTCAGTACAAGCATGAGTTCCAGCAGTGCCTGTCAGCGATCATCTGTAGAGCTGGATAGTAGGAACTCACTCGCGTTGCCGGCCAGAGAAAACAATTGGGCGGGATTGAAACGTACCCTATCATTAGGCTCCACTTCATCGGTGTCACTCCGCCGAGCCAATTCTCGACGACCGTCAAGAGTTGCCAAAACAACGTCAGAAGTCGAAGTCAGAGTCAATGGAGATAGAACAAGTCGACCGCGCCAACTCTGCATCACCGTTCCGCCACGGCCAGCTCGAAGTCACAGCGCTGATGATAGCCGCATAAAGAGTTCGCCCCGCAATCTCCCCTCGGGTCCCGTGCCCAGCGGTCCGAGCTCACCCTCAAGCCCCCAACCACTCCCGTCACCCCTCGATCAGATCAAGGCTTTGGCCCGAGATTTCCCCCAACCCCCAGGCCGCGTCGTTTCAGGTTTTTCCGACATACACGACGACCATCTAGAACCCGAATGGATCGGCCTTGATGGAGTGAGTGATGGAAAAGTCTTCGCATCGATGACAGTCTCACCGTCGGTATTCAACACCAAGAAGATATCGACAAGAGAGGAAGATTCGCCCACATTGCCTGTTATCGACTTACCCGACTTACCACACACCCTAGACGACATCCCCACCGACGTAACCAGCTCCTCCTCACACCCACAATCCGTGTATCCTCCGTCCCCTACACTCACGGCATCACCCAACTTGTCCATCACCGACACGCTCATCCTAACCACACCTCAATCACCCAACAAGACCCAAAGGGACAGTGTGGACGTGTCATACAGGCGGCGGTTCAAGGGAACAGACGGAGAAGCGGGGTGTCATCCTTTCGATTGTGCAGAAGATCGACGCGCCACCCCGTTGTCCCCGAGAGGATTAAAGATAGAGTCAACAACAGCTTCAGGATTTGCATCGCCTCGATCTTCGTCTTCTCATACGGCAACAGGTGATTTGGTCCATTCGTACGCTACAATTTTGCCTCGAGGCGGAAAAACAATGGGACAGGACTGGGGTTCCGATACCGGTACGTCTCAGCTTATTTGCTTGTCGTTGATCAACCTCTGTCCATCTGTAATCAACGGGATTAACCTTGTGTCTCTACCTCATCCCACTTTGACCACGCTCATACCTTCAGTGACCGATACGCACCAACCTACATCCGTTCCACCCTTCCATCACGACCCGACGCCTTCTATCCCGTCCTCCGCTCGGACGTTTTCGACCCTAAACGAGTCATCATTCTCTTCCCCGCCCACTTCTTGCGCCCCCCTGTCCCGTAGACACTCGAAATTTACCGCATTTTCTGGCTCGTCTTCCGCTTCTTCCATCCACTCATCAGACTCTTCCTCGCTCAGACACGAACCGCGCCACTGGGGGCTCGGCGAGAAACCAGACATATCGACAGTCTTCGAAGAGGGTAGCCAGGACGATCTCGAGGTTGATCTCACGTTGGGTAAACAAGCAATTGAAGCCAAGAACCAAAGGACCCCGCCGACATATGGCCCTCAGCTGAAGGACCTCGATCAACGTGAACCTCTTCATCACTCGCCGACACTACCGACTTCGGCCTCTCATCCCCCCCTTTCTGCCCCTCAACAACAACGCCTCCTTAATCGAACGTCACAATCAACCCTTGACAGCAGGTTTAGACATCACCATCGTTTTGAGCGTGCCGGGATTGCGTCTTCCGAGCGATCATCACAGCCAAGTCACAGTAACCCTCCGGCTCCTCATCCCTTCGCTTCAGCTGTCATTCGACCAGCATCGCCACCTGCAAACCCAACCTTCCGATCGACACAGCGCAACATATCATCTTCTAGGTCGCAGCCGAATCTGCACGAGTTGTACAGCATGCCCTCACCTCTACCTGTCCACCAAGTAACGCTGTCGGATCAGGTTGAAGATGAGGGAGACAGCTGCCCAGTTTGTAACGAGAGTCTAGCCGCAGAGTTTCGGATCCCAGGCGAGAAGCCACATGTTCAGGCTGAATGTGGACATGAAGTACACTACGTGAGCTGCTCCTCAGAAACACGTCGGCCAATCACTGACCGTCAGGACTGCTTCAAGATGTGCTATGTGCACGAGCCAGAACCGGGATCGAACCGATCTTATGGTGTTTGTGGAATATGCCGTCAACCCATGAGAGTTGTTGAGCCTGGGGGTCGAAGCAGAAAGGGCAAGAAGGGTAACAGTGAGTCTCAGCTTAAGACCTATCTCCTTTGATTAGGCTGACTTTTGAAAGAACTTGCTGCGCTCATGGGCCAACAAAGCAGCGACGACCAACACGCCCCCCAGTCGCAAAACCTCTCGTCCGCCCCATCCATCTTGTCTGGAGGGGCCGCTGGTTCCCCTTCTGCAGTGAATTACGACCAAGACGACCCAATTTCCCACGGATCAGCACTTGGTCTCAACATGTCCTCCTCGAGATCGACCAGGTCGCTGGCTAGCGATGGGCAACAACCCATCAACGTCGTCGTACCCGCTATCAGTGTGCTCTCAGAATACTCCTCCGTCTCAAAATCGAAACCAACCACGAAAGGCCACTTTCTGTCCACAATGGTGACCGTCACTGTTCCTACCTGCGGAGAAAGAGGTAGATATCCTCCTGGTTGTCGTCCGTCCAACTTCGACAAATGGATCTCTCGCGAAGCTGTCTCCCCTCAAACACCAGACCCGCCAGTCACCCCACCCGTCGATCATGGGAGTAAACCTAACGACTCATTAGTTGACCCGTTCGCTCGCGTTGTAATCGATCTGCAAAACCGCCTGGTCGATTACAAGCATTCTGGTATCGATACCCTGGGTTCTCTCAAGCTCTTTGACATCCTTTCGGTTCGCAAAGGCAGTTTGATGCGGGAGTTCAACGTCTATCTCTTTGATCAAGCGTTGATATGCGTTACGGAAGAGAAGAAGTCGGGTCTGCGCAACCTATTCTCTTCCTCATCATCTAATCGATCGGAATCTTCCGCCTCTTCGTCCAAGACTGCCACCGCTTCTCGTGGTGGATCGGCCCGCGGCCCTCTCAAGCTCAAAGGTCGAATCTATCTGAAACATGTCAAATATATTGCGGATTCGAGCGAACCTGGCGAGCTCAGTTTGACAATCGTCATGATCGACGAGAGAATGGATTCTTTCATTCTAGTATTCAAAGATAGCGGATCACATTCTACGTGGAAAACAAAGCTGGAACAGGTGGTGAATGATGCAAAAGGAATTTTAGACGTCAGCCAGTCGTCAACGCAACAGTCTGAAACGTCCAAGAAGCTAGCCAAACTCATGGGAAGCGATTATCCTGGAGCCAGGGCAGGTTCTGTCTCGGGATCGGCCAGGATGCCGGGATCAGCCTCAACTGGAACAACGTTTGACGACATGATGACCTCGCCGTCCATCGGTGGGTATTCCAACGCTACAACACCCGCTACTTCGGCCTTCAATCCTGCGTCTCCTCATTCAAACCAAGAGACAACGCTCGGCGGCCTCGTGTATAACCCGCCTATTGCCCCTCAACATACACCTATCGATGTGGTCGTCGTATTGTCTCTACCGACCTACGGCATGGCTCATGGAAAGGCCGACACACGGGCTCATCTTAAACCGCTTATCATGCGGCAAACACTTTCGTTTGTGCTGGCTACCTTGGGGTCTCGAGATCGAGTCTCGCTTGTTTCCGCTGAAATGGGAACCAACGGTGTTGTCCGTAAAACCCCATTCCTGTGCCCTACCAAGTACGAGTCTCGACGTCGTCTTGAGGCGTTTGTCGACTTGCTCGGTAGCGGCAGGCAGCTCACCGATGATTTCGAGGTCACTATTGGTCCTGACGACAAGATGGACGTCGTGACTGCCATGAACGTCGCTCTCGACGGTGTTCTGCAGAGAAAAGCGAAAAACCCAATTGGGGCAATGATAGTCATCAGCAACTCGACTGAAAACATCAAACGCGCTCAGATGGATCTGGTTAACGCCCGATTGGAGACCGCAAATGTTCCCGTACATGCCGTTGGTTTCGGTAAAGGTCACGACCCATCACCGCTGTGGCTGCTCTCCAACAACACACAGGGCACATACACGTTTGTCGATGATTGGTACGGTCTTCGAGAATCGGTTGCTGGCGTGCTAGGCGGATTGACTAGTATTGCAATGACGAATATGCGGCTTCACCTTTCATGCCCAGATTCGGCATACAAAGTGATCCGTGTCCATGGAGCTGCAAACAGCATAATACAACAAGAAGGCAGGGTTGTCGATGTCGAATTGAGAGAATTGCGATTTGGCGAGACCAAGGAAGTCATGGTCGAGATTGATTTGACCCACCCTCAAACTGCACCCAGTAATCCCCGTCTTTCGGGTTCGTCAGACTCTGACAATGCGCAATCCCAACCCAGCTCCTCTAGCCACGGTTCAACGCGCGAGGGTAGCTCGCTCGGCATGGACCACTTGTCGGTGGCTGACGCTACGAATGCTCTGGCCGATATGTCGTACGAAAATAACCTGATCGATGAAGAGCCCATCATACAAGTGGACTGTTCGTACCACGATCCAGCGGCGGGACGTTCAGTATCCCGCCTGACTCGACCGGTTCTGCTCACTGTCACGGTACTTCCACCCAATGCTACCTCATCGGCCGCTGCTGGCGATGCGACGCTGATCCGCCGACGCATGGAACTTTTGACTTCGGATATGATCACTCGGGCTCTCCTTATTGCGTCCCGACGCAACTTTGTTCAAGCTTCACGTATCCTTTCACAGACAAAGACGATCATCCACAGTGTCGCAGACCGTATGCGCTCGTCACTTCCGCCAGGAGCCAACAAGCATGCGTTCGGAACGAGCAAGCGAGAGCTGAGTATTCTGGCCGCGTTGGAAGGGATGGGAAACGTAATGGCCGATCTTGACATTCTGATCGATGGATTGGAGCAGAATCCCGAGATGTTCGAAAGGGATTCTAGGAATTTTGCCGCGCAGCAGGTGAGTGTGCTTCGGGTCCAGCTTAAGGTTAAAGAATGACAACTGACATCCAGTCGTTGGTGCTTCGAACCCAAAAGAGTTGGACGGCGAGGTCGCCTGGATCAAGGATGTACTGCACGCAAGAGGTCTTGGAGCTTATCCATCAAAGCGGGGCCTGGATGCCGGACAGAAATAGGACGGACTGAGCGGGGTTAACGAGCAAGAGCGTGTGGTACAGAAACACGTGAACAGGGGGATGTGGGCACATATCTTGGTCTTGTTGAACTGTCGTGTTGTGATTTCCTGGTCATCTCGGGGTTGCTTATCTTAACATATATTTAGGGTTTATGTATGTATACACGGGATCGTAAGGCCTTGCAACGGTGGGATGAGCTGCGCAGAATTAGATGACGGCGAAGCCGTTATGTAGCACTTGGCTGCTCGTCCTGCCTCTACCATCGGTGCTGAGCTCACTGTCGATTTCCGTGACAGGGTCAAACCTAGCCGTGCAGACTGGCGCGAGCGATGTAAGATCTGGACCAGATAGCTCACGGCCCCCTCCAGCAAAGGTGACATATAAAAGGAGAAGTCTAAGGGTCTAATCATGTCAGCAAGTTTGATAGATTGAGTGACATCAGCCAATTATCAAATCGGCAAGCACTAACTCGCCTTAATCTCCGAGTTGTCCATTTCACGCGGGCATGAAGTGCACGTCCATGGGCACGTTCACGCTCGCAACGGGTTTGAGTATGGTGCGAACAAATGACAGTAGTCAGGTCAGAATCGCGTGCAGTGCCTGTGTCATCCCCAACTAAAATGGAAAGATAGTATTTGTGAAGGTCCCCAGGCGGGACAGTCCCCGCCTCCCTGCTCGATGCTGACCTTTCCGCGTCCCATGACCCTTCTTACGGTAGTCGGAACGGGCCAAGAGCGGTGCGGTTCTTGCTCTTGCTTTACACTTCCATCCCCTTGCCTCCCCCCTCTCGATCGCCAGCTCCTGCTCGTCACTATCTTTACCTCAGATCCGATCCCGCTCCAGACCGAAACTGTCCACGTTAACCGAAAACTGTCCACGTTATCACATTGATCACATCATCCGCAGACTCGGCAGGAACGCAGCCGGAATCACCAACTCGCATAAGCAGTCCCCGCTGCAGAGTTTTCCGTCGGGGCCAGCTAATCGCAGCAATTAGCTGCGTTACATGTACCCCTAGTGCGTGCGGCGCATGCGGCCGGCCGCTCTCGACTTTTCATTCGGCAAGGTCTATATGGGATTCCAGCAAACCATACACATTCGATTGGATTCAAACAAGATGAGGGATCGCTGGTCGATCCGTTCTTTTGACACACTCGATAGCTCGATCTCACCGCTCTTTCGCTTGGAGCCACGCTGGTCGCGCGAATCTAGCAAGACAAAAGACAATCGCAGACAACAATCAAGACGATCGGTACCGGCTGCACATCTCGCAATGTCACTCTCAGTCGTATACACCTCGGGGAAGACATACCCACTCCCTACTACCGTCCCCTCCATTCCGGGTCTCACACCTAACGCCTCATGCACCTCTTCCTACTCTCTCTCTTTCTCGTCGTCCCTCTCTACCTGTTCTTCCGCCACTGCCGAATCGCTAGACGACGAAAAGGAGGGCACAGAGGAGCCTTCCCGCCGCGTGATATCGAGAGAACCTTCCCAACCCGGCCTACGAAATATGCCTTCGTGCAGATCTTTGGTTTCTCATGTATCGCACATCTCGCACAACTCATACAAGAGCCGAGAAAGTATACACTCTGAGATAGATCCGCTAGAGCTCGACCTTTCATCCGATGAAGGGGTATTATACGGTGCTGCGCCGCAGCATGGTGTGCCTTCGCCAAGGAAGACTGGGCGCGGGCAGGAAAGTCATGGGAGGAGATGTGGTCGAGGGTTGAGTCTGGCGCCAGAGAAACGCTCCTCGCGGAAAGGATCTTCTGGTTCTTCAGATTTCGCTCAGGCTCTCAAAAAGATCAGTCTTGGGTCGTTGGGTCGACACGCAGAATACCAACATTGCGAGACGACCTTGCCTCGACAGATGCTCGATGACGACGGTGAGAATCGGGTCGAAAGACCTTTCGACGCACCCAACACGGCCAATAAACGGTTCGCGGCGGGCCGTGGACAAATGCTCCCATCCCGATCCGGCTCTTCACACGATTCCGCCGATCCTTCTGAACTTGACAATTTCTTCTCTCCACTCATGCCGGCTCACTCGACCTTCCCACGCGTGATCAATCAACGAGGATGGCGACCATCAGGCTCGGTGGCGCCTCCCCCGATACCTGCTCGCGAATTATCCGATCTAGCCTTTGGTGACGCTCAGGTGGGATTCGATCTGGACATCTTCTCACCTCGGGTCATCAAAGCACCTGTTCTACGAGGGATCATTGATAGCCTCCCCGTCTCCCCTCTTCAGCTTTCCAACTCTCGTGAGAGCGTGATGGCCCTGGTTGATAACCGCCAATGTCCTTCTTCCGCACAATCAACCACCCCGACTTCTTTGTCTATCTGCAAAGCCGAAGAACGGCCTATGCCTTCTCCAAGGCAAGGCGTTTCAGACTGGAACAGGCCGAATGGGGGTATCGGGACATCAGGCAACACGTCCAGATCTGCGGTACGACCCCCTCCAGTTTTATACCGCCTTCCAAGGGCTTCATACCCTTGTTCGGCTGGTCCCCCTTCCATTTTCCCTCCTTCGAACTCCTCAACCCTGCCTTTCACCCGCCGCCACTCGGCTACTATCCGACCGCCCATCCTCCCTACCCCCACCCCGCCAAGTCTCATCGTATCACCAAGATCGCTTGGTACGCCATTAATACCTCCCGGACCGACGTCCCCATCAAGGCTCGATACGATCGCCGGATTGCCTCCTGCGTGTCTGGTGGCGTCTACAGTGGCGGTCGGTAGACGGGTATCCGACCGAGTCAGACGTCACTCTATAGTCGTACGTGTTGGAGATGTCCCTCCCACCGGTGGATTAGGCATGGGCCCAATCTCGGAAGTCAAAAATGGCTTTAGACCAAAACGGTCAAAAGAGACTCCATCGTTATCCGCCGCCGCAATCAAGACGAGAGCCCCAACACCGGCTACCTTCGGATTGGACGGTGAGGCGGAGGTACGGTTGGTAGCGGAGGGCAACGAATCATACTATGCCTGAGCGAAAGATGGTTAGGATCAACCTGTTAACGACATTCGACGATAAGGATCAGAGATGAGTGTAATTGTTGTAACAATCTCAGTTTATGCCGTCAACAATTTTTTAAGACCGTAATGCAACGAATCTCATGAGCGCAGGAATCTGCCAGTATTGTTATCACAACGACTAATACACACTAAGATGTCTCCTCAGGCAGTAAGTGATCCGTCTCAGCCGCTACACCAGATTGAAGCGGTAAGCCGAAATCGTCTATCCCCAAGGATTTTTGTCTTTTCTTCCACGCGATACAGATGATCTTCCCATCAGCTGAAAATCGAATTTATCTTGAAACACACCAGTAACGCCCCCTGCATCACACCCGTAACCGCATAAGGCAGCCAGGAGGTCCAGTCGGTTCCTGGGCGGAAGACCAGACTGAGCACGAAGAGTACGCTCCCGGGGACCTGAATGGCCATTGTTCCCAGACTGAGTGCACCGACAAGTTTCGCCTGGTACGTCTTGTAGATTTGCGGAGCGTACTGACATATCGAGAGCAATGTGGCAGACACGCCAAGAAAGGTCGCGAGGTAGGAGAGCAGACGATGAGGTGGGCTGGTGGGAGAGAGGACAAAGAGGAGCCCGAGCGATAGGAAAGTGAGCAGACCGCTGAATATGAGCTCGGTATGCCTGGCGGGGACTTACAGGTGGAGCAGTACTACCACTGATAGTGCTACAGCCAACCGCCACTCGGGTGTGGTTGTGACTTCTGCTTTGATAGAATGCTGAGTACCGTTCTCATGACCTGCTGTTCCGTACGCTGTAGGAGCAGGCAGGGGCAGCGTGCGCTGGTATTTGAGATGTGTCGGGAAGTAGTATAGGAACAGCACCAAGCTGAAGATGAGTGATTGGAGTAGAGCGCGATTTGAACACTCACATCACGGTGAACAGCAACCACTGCAGGGTGACCTGGAAGAAACCGAGCAACAGCTCAAAGCACCTCCCAACGGTCTAGAGTGAGCTCTCAGAAGGCGGAATGGCATATCACCCACCACAATCCGACAGCACCTGAATAGAGGCCATTGTACCACAAGCAGGTTCAACATGCCTGAAGCCGAGGACGTCGCGCCAAGCAGAAGGTACCACTAGCTGTCAGCTGGTCGCGTTTACACGAGGAATAGCTCACTGGCGAGAAACCTTCAGAGGTGCCAGCTCTAATGATTCTCAGGTGCTACTATCAGCTTGTGTATTTCAAGATCAAGTACAGGGCAATGGCTCACTTGCGGAAGGTAGCTGATTGTCAATCCCGTGCACAGGACGAGCGAAAGGATCAATGTGGACACATCATGATTCTGCGCTTAGCGGTGCGACCGTCTCATTGTTTCTAGACGTCACGCTCTACCCACCTGTGGACACTGGGAGGGGGCGGGCGGCGGTCTCATTGCTGTTATATGCCCCGCTACGAGAACAAGCAGCAACACCGACGTTTGACCCGGTGTTGGTCGACCTCCACTTAGAGACGCACAGAGGATGAACCACGTGACCGGGTGGCAAATCCGGTCATCCAGTGCCACACTCATCGTACCCAATATATCGCCGCCAAATGCCGATTCGCGAAATTGCATGTGGCCTGCCGCGTGTGGGTGCATTTGCGACTTTTCGACATTTCCTCTCCTCTATCCATCCAGACAATTCAAAATGGTGAGCTCGACGACATTGGAGGATGAAACGAAGAAGCTGATTTCAAGGCCGGTACCAAGAAAGTTCGAGCCCCCCAGGAGCAGGCTGTTTCCCTCGGACCCCAGGTCGCTGAGGGTGAGAACGTCTTCGGCGTTGCTCACATCTTCGCTTCGTGAGTTACGGTTTTTTGTGGTATGGAGGGGCGGAGAAGGGATAACATGGGCGAGGAGCGAACGGATCCTGGTGAAGCTATTGTGGGGAAAGCATCGCATCGCATGGGAGTAATTGAAACCGCGGGGGGATAGATGTCGTGCGAGCACAAGCAGGAACAATACTGACTTGCCAGCTTCAACGACACCTTCGTCCACGTTACCGATCTCTCCGGCAAGGAGACCATCTCCCGTGTCACCGGTGGTATGAAGGTCAAGGCTGACCGTGACGAGTCCTCTGTAAGTATCTACATCCACTCTTATTCACAAAATCTCGCCTTCCCCTCGTCAGCTGTCATACCAAACACTAACCTCCAGCCGTACGCCGCCATGTTGGCCGCTCAGGACTGCGCCGCCAAGTGCAAGGAGGTCGGTATCACCGCCCTCCACGTCAAGCTTAGGGCTACCGGTGGTACCGGAACCAAGCAACCTGGTCCCGGTGGACAGGCTGCCCTCCGTGCCCTCGCCCGTGCCGGTATGCGAATTGGCCGTATCGAGGATGTCACCCCCATGCCATCCGACTCGACCCGCCGAAAGGGTGGTCGACGTGGTAGGCGTCTCTAGACGTCTGGTCGATATTTTCGATTGGATCGTTTTGGAGAAAAACCTGTCTGTGGGATGGATCAACCTGTCGCTCGACAGAGCACGCGTTTTGGTATCTTTGCTAGTTTTATATGCGAGATGACACTTCCCGTGGCTCGTCCGTGCCGTTTCCTTGTTGTCTGGTGCAGATTGCTCGATTTTCTTTTTGGTGCTCCAAACGTGTCTTGTCCGGTGCATACTTGAATCCATCATGTAGTCGTTATCGTCATGAGTTGACACTCGGCAATGAACCCTGCTGTCTACCAATTGTTCGGATCGTCACCCGTATCCTCTTCCTTCTCGTCGTGCTTCTCATGATCCCTCCAATCCTCGTCATCTTCTTTCTCATCGTCCATCGCTTCCAATCCGTCGTCCTTCTCGTCCTCACCAAGGCCTAAAGTCTTGAGAACACCATAGTTTAGACGAGACGAGAACTTCTTCTGGCTCGCGAAGTTTTCGATGGCTTCACGGGCCGAGTTGTACGGTCCTCTCTGCCTATCGGGTCGTTTTCGTTTGTTCTGGGCGTCAGTGTGCACTGGTCATTCACCACGCCGTTCACTCACTTTCGGCTTGTTGGGGTCGATGTTGTGCGCTTTGTTGTAGGCATCTCGCTTTGCTTGTCGTTCTAGGTCCAGTCAGCGACAACGCTTGCGCATTTTGAGAGGCTAGCCGGCAGTCCAGCGGGCAAAGAGGCAAAAAACCCTGTCCGAATCGAACCCAACTCACCTTTACTCTCCTCTAGCCACTTCCCGTTGTTGCTCAACCATACCCTCGTTCTCAACCGCAATTCATCCTCTTCCATCTGGTAATACCCCTCGAGCTCTTCATCATCCAGATCCGAAAAGTTCTCCTCTGGGCCGCGTTTCGCTTCGTTGTCTCTGGCTTTTTTGGCCCGTTCAACAATCGCAAGCTCATTCACGACTTCGCGAGGATCGCGCGTTGTGAGCCACCTCGACACACGGTCCTTGACTTCTTCTTCGCTGAGCTTGAACATTTTGATCTCGTCGTCAAAGTACGTTTGACCGATGTATTTGTAGACCTCGGCGGGATCGTCCCAGGCGGTGAAACGTGGTGCGCGGGGCTTCTTCTTGCGTTTGGTCTTCCTTGCCTCTACCCCTTCCGCGTCGTCTTCTGCTTCAGCATCTTCGTCTTCATTTTCGCCCTCCTTTCCGTTGCCCTCTCCGTCTTCCTCTGCTTCTTCCTCTTCTTCCTCCTCGGCCTCGTCATCTTCCTCTTGCTCCGCCTCCTCGTCTGTGTCCGAGAACTCTGCATCGCCTAGATCCATGGGGTCTTGGCTCTTCAGTGCACGCATGGCCCGCTTGAACGCTTTGGCTTCACGAGCATTATCCTCCGCGACTTGCTCCGGATTATCTCGAGCTTGGTTCAGCTCGTTAATGAAGTCCCCTTGCTCCATAGCTTCGAGGTCCCGGTCGTCGTCATCTTCTACTTCCTCTTCTTCCTCGTCACCTGGATCGAACTCTTCCGCGACAGCTTGGATGGCTCCCTCGACGTCCTCATCCGCCTCGATTTGGCCATGTCCCCGACCCTTTTTGGTGCCGGCCTTTTTGCTAGGTCTTCCCCGTTTCTTCGGCCTAGCGTCCTCGTCCTCGTCTTCTTCCGTGTCGTCTGGGAGTTGCATCCCGTCTGCTTGCTCCTCTCCGTCTTCACCCTCCTCTCCATCCTCCTGCTCCGATCCTTCCTCATTCTCCTCCCCATCTTCGTCTCCCTCAAAGCCCTCCAGTCGTAGCGCCTGCACCCTAGCCTTTTCAGCCGCAAGTTCCTCTCTCCTCCTGTTTTCCCTGACAATCGGCGGCTCCTCTTCCTGAGTCATCACATCCAGCTGTTCATCCTCCAGCTCCCTCCATTCTTTCACTGTCTTTCCCGCCATTTGCGTCTTTGAGAATTCGATCAATCTCTTCCGGATTGTCACCGCGGATACTTTGACTACCTGCGAGACCTCTTCCGGTGTCCGCAAGAACCCTGACATTCGCGCGGCGATGATCATACATGCTCCGCAAACACCAGCTGGACGTCGACCTTGAGTCATCCAGTCTGCTCTGAAACGACGAACAAGGCGCGTTGCATCTGCCGCAACACGGTTGACGTATTCGCTACCGAAGTCGAGTCGATGGGCGAATCGGATATTGTAATGGGCCGGGTCGACATCGGGTATGGGGTCTTTCAGCTGGAGGGTAGAACGCAGTTTTAGGTAAGTCGCTCCTAGCTCGAAGACGTTGATCTGGGGGTAAGCTTGTGCTCGTCATTCCAACTGTGCTACACGTGAAAGCAAGCTCACCGAGAGGCGCTCGCTGAAATCGATCAACATCTTGTCGCTTTGCTCATACCTGCACTGCAAGTATAAGCAGCTCGCAACGATATATTCCGTTCTCCGCCCTTTATTGAATTTTGCGTCGACAGCCAGAGTAAAGTATCGTTGGGCTTGTCGCCAGATAGATCCGGGAATGTTCATCTGTTGGCCCGTAAGACGAATCCGCTCGTGGCCTATTGTGAGCTTAAGCTGACCGACTATTGCTTCCAGCGCGTACCTTGCTTCTTCACATTCTCAGAGCTCTCTGATCCACCTCCCCTGAACCCAGCTAGCCCGTTAGCTACTGTCGATAGTTATAGAAAAGGAGAGGAAGCTCACTGGCACCGTATGATACAAACGTTCCTTGAACGTGCATCCGCCCACCTGAGCCTTCTGCGAATCCCACCTCAGAAACCAAGATTCCCTCTTCCACGATAGCGAAGCATTGGGTGCAACTATGCGTTAGTCCATGCTTCAGGGCAAAATGTTGAATGAAGGGCTTACACAACATCTCCTCGAGACAGGTCTGTCTGAAGCTCTGTCGACAAGCAATTCGGGCAGTATTTCTACCATCAGCAGGACATCAAAGCGAGATTAAGCCGACCTACCGCCGGCATGATGGACAGCAAACCTCTGGCCACCTCCCTGGGCTCTCAGATACGTTTTTAGACTAGACTTCTCACGATGAGAGTAATACAAAGAAGATTGCTTAATGGGCGAAAGTTCCGTAAAATGTAAACAAAGAGGTCGAGATGCGAAAGATTGATTCAGTCGATCATGTCGCGAAGAATTCTGAAACGGGCCCCCGGTCCATCCCAGCCTGTCACCATGCCCAACGCGTATTCCAAGGATCGACAGGTGGTGAGGTCAAGGCGAACATCAGACAAAATACAGCGTGGGCGATTCTGCAGAATAATAATGCGATACAAAGGATATACAGCGTATAAACGTATTCTAAGCCCGTCTCCCGCTTCAGGTACTCGTTCCCGCCTACTCCAGCTTCTCGAGATAGTCCAGTCGGTCCAGGACGACTTGTTTTGACGTTTCCTCAATCTCTCCCGCCAGGAAGACTTCGTCGAGAATAGCATAAACCTAGGGTCAGCCTTATCACTTAGCAGAGCACGGTGAATATACTTTGTAGAACGAGAACACGAGGTCGAGCTCGCATACATTTTGGAAGAATGAGTCTTGATGTCAGCTTCAGGATCTAAGAGGAGGGTCGTGGCTTACCAAGGACCTCGACGAATAGGTGAATCGCTTCGAGGTAGGCCAGTTCGTTGTCGTTCGAGTCCACGCAGACGCAGAAGAAGAGACCGGCATATCGACGGTAAACAATCTTGTCATTTCGGAACTGCACGTTAATGGGCTGCAGTGATGTGGGCTTATCAATCACTGTGAGGGAATATGTTTGAACCCTAATGCAGCACACGACAGGAGGGACAACGAAAATCACAGTAGGAAGCACATCGGAGCAGGCGAAACGAAGTCGACACTCACTTCAACAAAGTTGGATTGATATTTTTGATCTCGTGGGGCTATCAGTCGATGGACCTCTCCTCTTAATCGGACCTGTTGTTAGCGCCGGTCAAATTCTTCTACAAGAGCAGTGGATATGAGGGAAGGCACTCACCTTCTCGTCGTCATCATATGGCGCATACCACTTTGACAATCTCGTCTTGCCCTGTCTGTTCTACGGAGATTAGCGACATCCTACAACTGCCAAAGAAGGGGTCGGTTTGCAATGGAGACTATTGAGGTGCTCGAAAGGATGTTGAACTCACTTGAACCAGAATGAACTTGATCATGATGCCCGAGCTCGAGCGAGAGTCGAAGGTGGCCTGTGTATTTGGGCGGTGCAGTCGATACGCTTCCTCCTTCTCCTAGGGTATGTGGATCCCGACTAGTTCGGTATCTCGCCTTATCGCGGTGCGGATGTTGGCGCAAAGGAGAATCGATTACAATAGTCTAGGTTAAAGTAGAACAACAACCTCGGCCTCACGCGCTTCGATGTGAAGATTGCCGGTCTTCCACTTTCACCTTTCTCTACACTTCTCCATCATCTCAAACTCCGCCTCAATATGTCCGATAATCGGTATGGACATGTATCGCCGGGGGTAGACAGCTTCCAACTGCAGGATAGATCGCCGCGCCGGGACTCTTTGAGCTTGTCGTCGAGAGACAGCGATATCTCGTACCGCGATAACCTAGATGATGAGCCTTTTGGCGAGAAAGACCGGCGGTTCCAGGATGAAAGGACTATGGAGGATGGGGAGGGATATATCACCGAGCCTAGCAGAGTATGTTCGTGTGCCTCGAGAGGGACCGTAAGGCTGAGAGCAGTCACGACCGAGGAGAAAGTCTAAGCGGGTCTTCGCTGTGCTGATTGGGATCA